>WOXC01004676.1:947500-1539133 GCA_011680675.1 Gymnobelideus leadbeateri | reverse complement strand
TTTCCAATTTTTCCTCCACCTCTCTTATTTGATTTTTAAAGTCCTTCTTAAGGTCCTCTATGGCCTGCAACCCGCTCATGTTTTCCCCTGGGGCTTTTGGAGCAGGACTTCTGACCTCACAGTCCTTTTCCGCTCTATGCCCCCAAAATAGGAGTCTAGGGTTGCATTTTTCTGTTTCCTTTGCCTTGGCATGTTGCCACTTAATTGCTTGACTTTTGGGCTTGTTGCCACACTATGGCTTTAAGGCCAGATAGAGGAATTTTCGTCCCGAACGTGTGGGGGGCAACTTCTGTTTCTGGCAAGCTGTAAACCCACCCACAACTTCCACCCTAGATCACAATCCAGATCCAGGGAGGTTAAAACAAGAGCGATTACCCCCCAAGACTGATCGCTGGATCTCCCCACGATTTGTAGGCTGGGAGCCGGAAATGCCTATGAAAACTACACAATGGCGTGTCTCCTCAGTGGCTTCTAGCCCCCAGGGGAGGGAGCTGACGCATTCCCCAAATACAGGTCCCAAAGTCCATGGGACACTAACCTCTTACTTTGTCCTAGGCAAGTCTATGTTGATAATTCTGGAGTCTCCACAGTTCCTGGTGTTCTGGGGTTCCTCCAGCCGGCTGCTGGCCCTGCCGCCCCGGGGCTAAAACCTCGGCTCACGTGGACCTGGGCTCGGCTCGGCTCCTGCGCTCTGTGCGCTGCCGGCTCCCAAACCACTGCGCTGGTCCTTCCTGCAGGGTTCTGGGCTGTCCTCAGCGGGAGGTTAGCTTCCCTGTGTCGTTCTGTGGGTGCTGGGGCTCCAGAAGTTGTTCACAGTCCTTTTTTACATAGTTTGTGGAGAATCTGGGGGCAGAGAGGCTTGGAAGAGCTGTTTCTACTCCGCCATCTTGGCTCCGCCCCTAGGGCAAGATGTATTTCTATACCCCACTGCCTGTGTATCTTATTTTCTGGTTGCATGTAACAACAATTTTTTAACTTTGAGTTCCACATTCCTTCCCTTCCTCCCTCCTTACCCACTGGGAAGAAAATTCAATATAGGCTGTACATGTAACATACATTGTTTTAAGGAAGTTTTTATCTGCTCCAAACCACCACTTTTATAACTCTAACATCTAATCTCTCTTATTTTCTAGCAAAAATATAAGCCTCCCTTATTGATCTCCAGTGGTCATCCTTAGTATAGACTTATCATGGACTCTGACAGCCTAACAGTAGTGAATGCTTTTGGTTTATGAGTTTAAAAGGTATCTAAATTGCATATCCTGAGGTATTTTTAAACAGTGTTTAAACTTTCATTAAGTATCTACTTTATACCAGGCACTGTGCTAATAATAGGGAGAAAACCTAATAATTATTTACCCATTTTAACAGCTTAGAATTCAGTAGACCAAACAAAGAAATATAATTATATGTAATTACTTTCTTATAAGCAAACAAACCAGAATTTATACATCCAAATGAGAATCATCCCTTATGCAGTATTTGTCACCATTGCTCAAAAAAGTACCTTATATATTTTAGTAAAATATTTGCAGAATTGAATTAGAGTTGCCATCAATATCAGATACCTATCCTGAGAGAGAAAGCTTGTACTATGGAAACAGTTCTGGACGGAGGCATCAAGTAAGCTATTTTTGTCTTAGGTCTGCTAGTAACTAGAAATATGATTTTAGGAAAGTAAATTCTTTTCTCAGGGTGTCCATTTTACCATCTATAAAGATGAGGATGTTGAATTAAATAATTTCTAAAGATCTTTTCCAGTGTGAAATGCTAAAAATGAAACCTTTAAAAGCATATCCGTAGGGGTAGTACATTATCATTTTGAAGTTTTTATTTTTTGAAATAGTAATTGAGTCAGGGGAGGCTCATGTTGCATCATATTAAGCTGCATGATGCCCTTTGGCAAAAAACAAGTTGGGAGACCCATAAAGTCACAAGATTGGGCCTTCTGTGACCTGCACACTGCTTCTCAATAGAGATCCCAAAGTGGAATTCTCAAAAGAATCGTGAGCAAAAATAAGTATCTTTATTTTTAAAAATCAGCTTTTGTGCTTTTATAATTTTACTTTGCACATGTAAATCCTCATTAAAAACTATATGAATGGGAGTGGCTAGGTGGCGCAGTGAATAAGAGCGCCGGCCTCGGAGTTGGGATGATCTGAGATTGGATCCGGCCTCAGAAAATGAGCACCCACACACAAATAATGACTGGCTATGTAACCTTGAGCAAGTTACTTAACCCCAGTTGCTTAAAAAAAACAAAACAAAAAAAAACTATATGATCTCAAATTGTGGCCTAAATAGTACCAGTTTTTTCTTTTTGCTAATATAGGCACATCTTAAAAGTCATCTTGAAATTCTAGGTTTGCATCTATATACAGCCCTGCTTCTATGATTACTAAGCAGAGGGGTTCTGTCGCTATGTATAATGTGTAGTTTGCCAGTCTTTTAGAGTTGATATAAAATATTGTTTTAAACAATATACATGTCTGTTTAATATGTAAATCAATGTTGTTTTTGCAGAAGGCAGGCTCCAGTTGCAGCTGTGTTTGCAGGGAGTCCACAATTGATGGGTGTGATTAAGTTATGCACTGGATGGATGGTGACCAATTTGCCTCTTTACAATGATGAAGACCTTCTGAAGAGAAATGAAAATGTAAGGCATTCACAGTTCCCCATCTGGGAAATCATTTGGGCACTCTTTTCTTGTCATAAGCCTATTTTAATAGTTTGCTAATTAAGGTATCCCTGAAAATGTGCATATGTTCAGCTGATTGCAGAAATAGGAGAATCTGAAACAACTCTAGAAAGCTAAGTTTAAATCAGCTTTTTTTCTCTTAAGGCAGTAAAAGGTACTAAAGTATTAGAAGAGCCAAAATTAAGGCTTGTCTTTTATTAAATTCTTTGTTATTAAATAGTTTTGAAAAGATTCAAAAAGGGGCGGGTAGGTGGTGCAGTGAGTAGAGCGCCAGCCCTGGAGTCAGAAGGACCTGAGTTCAGATCCGGCCTCAGACACTTAACGCACAAACCAACAAAAAAAAAAAAAAACCTAGCCGTGTGACCTTGGGCAAGTTACTTAACCCCAATTGCCCTCCAAAAAAAAAGCAAAAAAAAAAAAGATTCAAGAAGCAAGAGCACAGTATCCTGGGACATTTTATTAGAGACCTCCTACCATGCTGACATTGAAACTACTCTTTTACGAGTATGGTGATTCATCCAGCCTTTTAATTGTATCATCCTCTAATTTACATCTTTACATATTTTCCATATATATCTTTTCTTCTTCCTGTGTCAAATCTACCTCTGATTAAATCAAACTAATATCTCAGTACAACATCACAAAATAGCAGAATCTCAGAATTGGAAGGGCTCTTGGCAGGCATCTAGTCTCAGCCACATCTGAAAAAAAATACCCACTCTCTATATGGTCATGTCTTCACTTCCTTTGTTTTTTCTTTTCTTTTTTTTCCCCAAATGCTTTATTAACTTCTGGTTTACATCATTCATTTCCGTCAGATTTTAAGTTACAATTTTTTCCCCATTTTTCCCCTACCCAACCTCCCAGAATAACAGTCATACAGGATATCCCCTCAACCAATCTGCTCTCGCCCACCTATTCTCCCATACCCCCTTCGACTTTTCCAGTAGGGCAAGGTGCCTGCACATCTTATATCCCAATTATATGCAAAATAGTATTAATCATAGTATTTATATTTTTTTTAAAGATTTGATTTTAAAAGGAAGATAAGCAACTCAGTATATGCTACATATGTGTAGCTATGCAAAACATTACCATAGTAGATATATTGTAAAAGACTGACTATATTTCCCTCCCTCCCATCCCACCTTCCACCTGGTCCACTCCCCACCTTGATCCTGTCCCTTTTCAAAAGTGGGTGCTTCCAACTTCTCCCCCCCACCCCAGCCTGCCCTCCCTTCCACCACCTTCCCCCATTCCCCTCCCCCCCACGCTCCTGTAGGGTAGGACACATATTTAGTATGCATGTAATTCTCTCCCTGGTCCAAATTCAGTGAGAATAAGGTTTTGCCTTTTTGCCTTCCTGTTCCTTCCCTCCCCTGCAACCACCTTCCCCTGCCTCCTCTACACAAGACAGTTCACCCCATTGTCTCTCCCCATTCCCCCTCACCACATTACTCTCTCACCTCTTAACCTCACCTTTTAAGTATCATCCCTTCCTATTAAATTTGACCTGTGCCCTCTATGTATACCTGAAAACATACATACACACATTCACATATGTATTCATATGCCCATATACCCTTCTTCAACTATTTTCAGACTGAGAAAAGTTTCATCAGTTACAATGATCAGTTTTCCCTGTAGGAATGTAAATAGTTCAACTTTGATCAGTTCATAATAATTTCTTTTCCCTGTTTACCTTCTCAAGCATCTCTTGCTTTTTAAGGCATTCTTCTCCTCATTGGCTTTTTGAGCCTATTTTGCCATTTGAGTTTTTCTATTTTTTAAGGTGTTATTTTCCTCAGTCAGGCTATTGACTCTCATTTCATACTTTTCTTGCATCTTTCTCATTTCTCTTCCCAATTTTTCCCCCACTTCTCTTATCTGCTTCTTAAGGTCCTCTATGGCCTGTAGCCAGCTCGTATTTTCATTTGGGGCTTTTGGTGTAGGAGTTCTGACCTCACAGTCCTCCTCCTGTTCCATGCTTTGATCCTCTTTGCCCCCAAAATAGGAGTCTAATGTTGCATTTTTCTGTTTATTTTGTTTCCTTTGCCTAGGCATGTTGCCACTCAATTACTTGACTTTTGGGCTTGTTGCCACAGTAGGACTTTGCCACCAGCCAGGGAAACTTCTGTCCCAAATGTTGGGGTTTTCTCAACTGCCGGAGCTGTTAGTTGGGTGGTCTCTGTGAAGCCTCCACACACTCTGGCAAGCTGGTCACACACCCCAAGACCTCCACCCCAGACTGCAATCCAGATCCAGGAAGGGTAAAGCAAGAGCACTTAACCCCCGGACTGATCGCTGGATCCCCCTACAGTTCACAGGCTAGGAGCTGAAGCTGCAACTCAGCAATGTGGCACAAGCTGTGCCAGCTCCTCGGCAGCTTCTCACCCCCAGGGGAAGAAGCTGACACATTCCCCCAACCAGTCCCAAAGTCCATAGGGCACTGACCTCTCGCTTTGTCCTAGGCATCTATGTGTTGATAATTCTGGAAACTCCACAGCTTCTGATATTCTGGGGTCCCTCCAGCCGGCTGCTGGTCTGGCCACCCTCGGGCTAAAACTGTGACTCACGAGGGCCTGGGCTTGGCTCCCAAAGCTCTGCTGGCCGCTCCTTGCCAGGCTGCAGGACTGTCCTCAGCAGGAGGTTAGCCTCTCTGTATCATTTTGTGGGTTCTGGAGCTCCAGAGGTCGTTCAGAGTCCCCCTTTTACAAAATTTTGGAGTAGTGTGGGCCGGAGCTCCAAGGAAGTGCTGTTTCTACTCCGCCATCTTGACTCCACCCCTTAGGAAGATTTTCTTAATCCTGTCAGACATTTTTTTGATGGGATCCCACTTAACACTTAAAAAAAAACCTCTCTACATGTATTTATGCTGTATAATTCATGTTTATGTAAACAAACTGTAAATTTGATGGGCAGAGGGGACTTTGTTACCAAAATACTGTATCTCCTCTACTGCCTGGTAAGTATTTAATGGTAGACATTTCATAAATGTTTCTTTGATTTTCCCCCCACTACAATGGCTTTAATAATCATCTAAAGTTCAAATTATGGCAACTGGGTGGCTCAGTGGATAATCAGGAAGACTTGTCTTCATGAGTTCAAATCTGGGCTCATACATTTTACTAACAGTGTGACCTTTGGCAAGACATTTAACCCTGTTTGCCTTAGTTTCTTCATCTATAAAATGAACTGGAGAAGGAAATGGCAAACTACTCCAGTATCTTTGCTAAGAAAACTCCAAATGGGGTCAAGAAGAGTTGGACACAACTGAAATGAATGAATAACAACAAAAAGTTTAAATTACTAACTCCGGACTCTTCTCTTCTTTTCATAACCAAATTTCTAAGTCTGCTACTAGGCACTCAATTTATATGTTTAACAATACATCAAAGTCCACATTTCCAAAACAGTTAACCTCCACCCCCTCCCAAATCAGTTTTTCTTCTTGCCTTCCCTGTTTCTATTAATGGCATCACCTCCTTTCCACTTAAACTAAGTTAGAATCATCTTCTATTACTTCCTTTTTTAAATTCTACTTTTTTTGCTTTTTAAAGGGGAGAAGGCAGGGCAGTTGGGGTTAAGTGACTTGCCCAAGGTCACACAGCTAGTAAGTGTTAAGTATCTGAGGTTGGATTTGAACTCAGGTCCTCCTGACTCCAGGGCCGGTGCTCTATTCACTGTGCCACCTAGCCACCCCTATTCCTTCCTTTCTTACCCACCACAATCAGTCATTTGCCATCTCTCAATTCTATCTTTTCTATCATTTTTTCCATTCCACAGCCCCAGTTCAGACCATCATTGCCTAATTTAAGTTCTTTGAATTAATTTTAATAGATTGTAGAATTTTAGGACTGAGAGAAATTTATTTATTTATTTTAATTTTTGGAGGGCATTTGGGATTAAGTAATTTGCCCAAGGTCACATGGCTAGGTTTTGTTTGTATGTGCATTAAGTATCTGAGGCTGGATCTGAACTCAGGTCCTTCTGACTACAGGGCTGACATTCTACTCACTGCGCCACCTAGCCGCCCAACTGAAAGCCGCCCAACTGAAAGCCGCCCAACTGCAAGAAATTTAGAGCTAATCTAGTATCTGTCCCTGTGATTGAAATTATTTTCCACATTCAAAGTAAAGCAGAAAGCAGGGAGAAAAAGAACTAAAGAAAGGGAGAATTTTGAGGGGTTTTCAGGTCCTTCAGAGTAGGGTCAAAGAGAGTTTAAGGAGTTTTCCAAATTCCCATAGCTGTGACTAGAATCTGCATCTGCCATTTTCCATTCTAATGTTCCAAACCTAATTTTTATATTTTAATTATTACATATAGAAGCAGTTCAGATTTCAAGATAGACATAATTATAAATAATAGTTACTATCTTATTTAAATTTGGAATAATAATTCTCTATGATTCAAAAAACATCAAAGAGCTGAAATTATATATAATTGTACATCCAAGAGAAAACATGAAAGGGATCTCTCTTGAATTTTTTTCCTTCCACTGAGTGACTTGTGCTTGCTACATTTGCCATGTTTTCTTCACTCTTTTCTTTTTGGCTTACTTTGGCATATAAGTATGTTAGTATTTTTTCTCAACAAATTGGTAATCATAATTTCTTACAGTCCTCTGGCTAAGTGCCATATGTAGCATATAAAATAATAACCTTGTCTCTCAGGAAACTTAAAGGCAAATTATATATGAATAAACTCTAAAGGGGTGTGGGAAAAGATGATCTGTTAAGTCCTTTCTTATTATAACTTTTTTTTTTTTTTGGAGGGCAATTGGGGTTAAGTAACTTGCCCAAGGTCACACGGCTAGGTTTTCATTTGTGTGTGCGTTAAGTGTCTGAGGCCGGATCCGAACTCAGGTCCTTCTGACTCCAGGGCCGACGCTCTACTCACTGCGCCACCTAGCCACCCCCTTATTATAACTTCTAATGCCAGGAATTACATTTTGAGCAAAATTGAGCTTCTTTTCCAAATCCTTACAATACTTAGTCTTCTCCCACAATTGAACCACAAGTTCATCACTGGTAAAAGCCACACAGAGGGTGCTTTTGGGCACCTACAGATCTGTGCCCAGAGGTTTTGAGTAAGTAAATATTGAATGGTTGACATATTCATGCTTTTTGTACTTATTATTTTGTTCTCTAATCTAATAGATCTATCAAATCTACTCAAAGAGGTCTGCTGAAGATATTTATAAGATCCTTACATCCTACAAAGCTAACTACTTGATTGTAGAAGATGCTATCTGCAATGAGGTGGGAACCATGAGAGGGTGTAGAGTTAAAGACTTGTTGGATATTGCAAATGGCCACGTAAGTAACTGTTTGGAAGATTAAATACTTTCGGGGGTAGCTAAGTGGCGCAGTGAATCAAGCACCAGCCCTAGAATCAGGAGGACCTGAGTTCAAATTTGGTCTCAGTCATTTAATGCTTACTAGCCATGTGACCTTGGACAAGTCACTTAACCCCAATTGCCTGGCCTTCCCTCCAAAAAGCAAAAAAAAAAATAAAAGATTAAATACTTATGTTTATCTTAGCATAGGGAAATAAGGTTTAAAAATTGATTTTCAGGCTTTATTTTTAGAATTTATACTTAAAATATAACCAAAGAAATATAATATTTATTACTATCACTTGAGATTACAAACTTGACTTGGATGTGCTAATTTAATTTATACATTTATTTCAATTCTTTATTCCTACTAGGCTTTTGTTCATCCTATTCTGCAATAAAACTGTCTTGCATCTAAAAATGATAGGGGATTTGGGATACTTGATATATGAGATTCTCTGGGAGGCACACTCAGTGTCATCCTTGACTTCAGAAAAGGTCTATGATGTCAACTTGATTAACTCTACCTTGTTTGCTAGCAACCAAAATCTCTCCTATTCCCTCCCAGCTTATATCAAACTTTTGTTCCACATCCTTGGAACAGTTTGTTGGGTGAAGATTGGTGCTCTGTAACTTCATTTTTTCTTTTCTTCTTGCTACTTTCCAAACTGTATAAATAAAATATTGCATTTATGTATAAAACTACTTATAATTATGTCCTTTAGTTTTTAAATGACAAGAGGAAATTGTAACAGTTCACTAGGTAATTAGCACTTGGCATAATATCTTATTATAAAGCATTTCTTTAAAATAAGTCATTTGTCAGTGACTGCAAAATAGTGGGGTTATATTAGTTCTGATTTATGTGGAGCTGAAAAATTCACCAGCATTTCCATCCTTTTAATTCCTTCCCCTTTTACACTTTGGTTATGCACCTCATTCCCCTTAGATTGTACAAAACTCTGACCTATGCATACTTACCCTATCACTTTCTTTTTTGCTCTCACTTTCACTTTATTTTACCTTGGTTAGATAATTAAGTGTTATAGTTTCAAATGTCTTACCCCTAGTTAAAATATAAAGATTTATCTTGGATAAGCTGCAGTCTTACTTTCTCTTACTTGGTAGTAGAGAGTTGACAAGAACTATATACAATTAAAAAATTGAACTTAGGGCCATTTCTCAGTATTTGTTTTTCTAGTCAAATTTAGTGACCAAGAGAAGCTGACTTATGAAGTTAGAGAGGCTATGGATTTGCCTTCTTAATTTTGAAACCAAAGGAATTATTAATTTTGGTTTCAGCAGTACTATTGTAGAGCCCAGTTGTTCATTAATTCATATAGTGGCTGTGCCTTGGTGATCAAATTAAATCTTACTCTTGTAGATTAATAGGGAGGCATTGTGGTTTAATAGAAAGAGCATTGGACTTAGAGTCAGGAGAAATGAGGGTATGGATTTTGTCTCTCACCCTACTAGCCATGAACCTCAGTTTATTTCTCTATAAAATAGAAATAATACTTTTAATGCTTACCCAAAAGGATTATTGGAAGAATCAAACAAGGTAATAAATGTAAAGTGTTTTGCACACTGAAAGTGCCTTAAGATAGCAGTTTTTAATATCAAAGTCACATACAATCTATTTTTATCAGTGATGTAGTGTTCACTGAAAGTTTTACTATTTATACTTGATCTTCCCCTAAAGCTGAAGCAAACATTTTTAATTTGTTGTTTTGTATCTTTTGGTATAGGTGGTCTGTGAAGAAGGTGACAATTTTACCTACTCAAAATATGGACGATTTTGCCATGAGATCAAAATTAACTATTCTCCATATGTGAATTATTTCACTAGAGTATACTGGAATAGATCCTACTTTGTATATAAAATCAACACTGTGATATCCTTCCAGTCCTGAAGAATAGCAAAGCCTTTACTTCAAAGACTGATATGACATTGAGAGGAATAGGATGTTTTTTTCCTACTTATGTATTCTTTTGAAAATCAAAGTTTGGACATTTGAAATGTTTTTTTTTTCTTTTCTCCTTGCTTTATTACCAGATCCAGAGTTTTATAGCCAATATAACATCAAAACTTATGATGTTGATAATGTATCAGGTCTTCCAATTTTTACTTTACCAGTAACATCTTCCTTTTGCATTGGTCTTTCCACATTTTACCTCATAAAATACTATCTTCCCTATGGATATTTATCTAAATAAAGTATATTAGAACCCCATTATTACATGGATTTGAATATACTGGAAGTCAAAACATAAGTACATGCAGTGAAACCTTGATCTAGCACAGTTGGTCTATAAGGGAATTATTCTTGTACTGTATACCATGATATATGACTTTACTAATCCTTACAATAAAAAGTTAAGGAAAATGGTAGCTATAAAGATAAATAGTGTAGTTCTAAATAGGCATTATACAAAGGGAAGTAGCTTTTTTAAATGGTATGAAGCTTTGTTTTTTTTAGTGTCCAAAATCAAAATATTTATGATATTCATACAAATAGTTTGGTTTTTTCTTAAATATTGTCTATCAGCACATTACTTTCTCAATATATCCATGCATAATACAACATTTTAATTCTGTATTACTATTATCATCATCATTATTATTATTATGTAGTTAACTTTTTGTCACAGTGAAATGACAATACATATGATACCAGTTTGATCATGATAAAACTAATTATTGGTGCCTACATTTTTCATATGCATTTCAAAGTCCATTACCACATATTTAAAAATAAAAATATTAGAAATAAAATCTGCTTAGATGTTTCTTGTCAGAATTTTTAATGCAACTTAATCTGTTGCCAGCTACTATAGTGGTACAAGTAACTTTGTCTTAACTTTTTGTCTCCATTAAAGAAAATTGAAGCTGCTAAATTTAACCTGGCCTAAAATAAGACCGCATATGCATTAAAAAAACTTACAATTACTCATGATCTCTGCTTTTAACTACATCTATGCACACATGGTTACTTATTTTTTAAAACACTCCAAATAAATTCTTTGTCATTTAACAAGCTCTCCTATAAACATCAATACTGAAAACTAAGTGGTAATTTTAATCAGCTTTATAGATTTGTCATTTTTAGAGTTTACAAGTCTTCTTAAATTTACATTATATTTTAGTTGCTTACAGTATTTGCTGAAACATCAGAATATTTTGTGAGCAATGGCAACCTGTAGATACATTATGTTTGGGATGTAAAGGTAATGCTTAGTTTTTTTCCTCATATTCTTGCACAGAATTTTTTCAGACTGTTTAGTTATTAGAATAGTGCTGAAATTATATCACTACCATTAGGTACATTAGAAGGAAAAGTCATTCTTTATTATGCATGAATGTATTTTTGGAAAATCATGTATTCTTTTACTGGCTGTCAAATGCTGAGTGCATTCAGCCTTGATGGAGTTGTCATGAACAGAGTATCAGTTTCATTAGTCTTCATTTTCACATGTATAATTATAGTAAAGCATCTTCAGGTGATATAGTTCAGTTTAACTATTTGTACTTCTTTGGTAGAGTTGCTAGTCTTTCTCTTTATACCTTATGGCACTATTGAACTTGTTAACTGGACAAATATTATCTATCATGCTTCACTGCACAAGAGTGTCAGATTATATCATAAAAAATTCTATTAATAGTATTTGAGGATGTCAAAACATACTGTCTTAAAAGCAATCTATATCTCTCTGTTAGGGGAAGAATAAAAACAATAATAAAAAATTGGCAGTGCAGCATCAAAAAATTAGTTAGCTTTTCATTGATTATCATTGATCTTATCATTATCTCATGTTGCACTGAGTGGGTTTGAGGTCTTTCTAAAAATTATAATAAAATTTTTCTTCTACTAATTGCTTTCTTAGACAGATTCTTTGATGGACTGGGAGAAATTTCTAGTTGAATTTAAGAAAATATTTTCATGCAGCAGCTGTTACAAAGTAAAACCTTAGCTGTTTAATAGAAAAGATTATGTTGGACATTAAATCACAGTTTATGATGTTCAATTTTAGTATGTACTGAAACCACATCAAAATCTAGGAAACTTTGGGTAGAAGTAGCAAATCCAAGTGTTGTTTTCTGCCTACAAAATAATACCCTTACTTGTATCTTTGCAGTTTCCTTTTATGTGGTATTATGACCTTTCCTTTATATGACCCTAGCAATATGAAATAAGCAATGTTAATAGTTTTGAGAGTGATAAGTATTTATGAAAGAAATCTAAATATACTTTGCTTCTGATATTTTAAACTTGTTAAAAAATAAGTGCCTTGATTACTGTTTTCAGCTTCTCCAAAAGTTATTCATCCATTTTTGTCTGCTTTCTCTAGGCAAAATTATAGTAATATTTCCTTAATAAGCTGATTTTCTAGGCAGTGTCCTTATTGTTTTTGTTTAGCATTTATGGTTGGGTAAAAAAGGTGCTAATACTTTTAAGGCACCTATGCTAATTAAAATATTTTGGTTATTTGGTTATATTCTAGAACTCCAGGGTATAAAATTAAAAAAAAAAAACTACCTTGCATATATAAAAAGGCCTATTGCATCAAATCTTTGTTAACCTACTCTTAGCAATTCTTATTCTTGGCATCTTTGTTAATTGAAGTTTTTGTTCAATTTATTTTGTTCCAGGCTTCATCTATGTTGTATCTGTAATGTATCTGTAATACTTGATTTGAATTTTGTCAGTCTCAGCTGAGATCCTTTTTAAGGATGACTGTCCAAACCACCAATAATCACATAGCAGTATGCCAATTTTTATAGTTTCAGAAATAAGAGAAAATGTTAAACTGAAATGCAAAAGGTGATAGGCGAGTCATAGGCATATAGTTTGGCACATAGTTATAAGCTTAATCTTAAATATGTAGGCTCAAGCTTCTCTGAATTCCCATTTAAAACTGAACTGAAGCTGTATGAGAATTATTAACTTATACTATAATTGTACTTACTCTTGATGATTTCATGGGAATTTTAGTCTTTTTGCCTTTGAACTTTTAAATATTCTTTTTATATGATAACTTGCTAATTTATGTGCTTCACTTTACACTGAGAGCATGTGCTTAAAATTGTATATTCATTGATTTTTTTAAAATAAAAATATTTTAAGTGCACTGAGGACTCTTGCGATTGAAAGGATCCCTATTTCATCCTCTAATTTCAAGAACCTTCTATAAAGGAAATTATGACTCCCTAATTTATCCTTTGTGTAAATTCCAACTTTTTCATGTGGAATTTACTTAAATTACACCTGCACCAAATTATTATTAGGACAGTTCCTTTAATGTAATAGAAAATGTGAGTGATAATCTAAATGAATAGCCCAAATATTACTTAATCTTATTAATTTGATTCCTTTACTTTGGTGATTCTCAAATGATAACTTGCATCCTTGACATGCACTTCTTCACCATTCTTTTGATTTTTAAGTACAAAACTTTTTGATATTGTTTTAGAGAGCTAGAATATACAACTTGTGTCTCATTAGTTTTAGATTTCAACATCTATGGGTGTCAATTGTAAGAAATTTAAAGTGAAACTGATGTAAGTATGGATAATATATCCTTAGAGTAATACTTCATTAAACTATTTTGTTCAACTAAAAATTGAAATTAAATCTAGAAGTTCCAAAGGGATGTGTTTTCCTCAACTGTCAATATCCATTAAGGATTATTTAAGAAATGTTTTTTGTGTGTCATAATTTAAAAGTCTAAGAGATTTTTTGGGGACCAAATATACTGACTTGACATAGAGATACTCTGTAAGCCAGTTATCATCAATGATCTCCTAGTGATAATGCTTAGATTATGGTGTATGTAAACCTCTGTGAAGCTCTTTCACAGATATACATGCTTCTGACACTTAGCAAAGTCAAAATTGTATTCACTTGATGGAATGGAGGCAGCCTAACCAAGGAATTGCTTCCTGCTTGAATTAATTTGCTAATATTACTTTTGGTTTTTCCAACTGTCACTTTCCCATTTTCTTTAGGGATTTGTACAGATATTTAGGTGTGCGAAGGCTACTCACATTTAATGCTAACTCCTGGGCCAAAATACTTGACAGGAATGTTTATTTTTTTAGTAAATGTTTTCCTCCCCTATTAAGAGGCAACATTTTCATCATAATTAAAACAAGTGAACATATGTCTTTTAATAGATTTGGGACAAAAAAAAGTGTTTTACCTCATATTTTGTAACTTCATATAACTATTTCACCAGAAAGGGACTTCCTTATTTTATGATAAATTAACCTACTTGCTTTCTGTTAACCATAATAAAGTTGATTTTGGACTTTTCTGTGTTTCACTTACACATGGATTTTAAACATACTATGAATGATTATGAAATAGAACTACCTTGCAAAAAAAATCCAACAAATTTTAATAAGATGGTAGAATAGAAGAAAAAATCTAGTACAAGAAAAAATGTTCAACAAATGACCAAATTCTAAATATTACACTAAAAATCAAAGGACAAAACTAATAGCACTGGAAATACAAATGCAAAAATAATGAAAAGTAAAATAGATTGGTGTAGCAGCAAGCACCCCAATATCCCCAGGGTGACTGCCAACACAGGTTCTTAGATCTGCTTTTCAAAAGGAAAGCAACTCAAAATGGGTTAACAAGCTTACTTTAATCAAACAAACACACATTACCTAGTTCAGGGGAAAAAGGTCAGCACCCCAAACTTCAGAGTTACAGAACTTACAGATCAAACAGACAGGCTTCCAAACTATCCTACCATTATATCAATACCAAATCACAGTTACCAGAGAGGGAAGCATCAACATCTGGGTTTTCAAAGCCGGGGGGCTCTCAACAACGGCTTCCCAGAGTCTCATCTGGTCAAATCACACAACACTTCTCAAAGTGAGCCCCAAAGCAAAGCCTCTCATCAGGGTTTATATAGCCTTCTCTTGGCTCAGAGAATGTAACCACCCTTTTGATCCACTGCCCAATCACACAGCATCAAGGTGTGGTCATTCCTGAAAACCAAGCCTCCCACCACAGGCTCCATGTGACCACATTCAGCCTATTAGGAGGCAGAGCATATTTTCAAATCAAGGAAGGTTTTCAGAGTCTCTTAAAGCCGATCAAAGTCTCTTAAGCCAATCAAAGGGCCTAGGGGCAGGGAAGATCTATAAATCTGCATTTCCATTACAATTGGATAATAAACACTTCAAAAAGGTTCAGGTGATCAAGAAGACCCCCTTGAAAGCATATGGGAAAACTTGGGTTATCTAAAACATTGTACAGGAATTAAAAATACCAGAAACATAAAATGTCAAAATGTAGTAGAAAAAAGTTCAGTGAATAATAATTTTTAAACGTTAGTACGTTGGGGGTGACTAGGTGGAGCAGTGAAAAGAGCACCAGCCCTGGAGTCAGGAGGACCTAAGTTCAAATCCAGCCTCAGACACTTAACATTTACTAGCTGTGTGACCTTGGGCAAGTCATTTAACCCCAACTGCCCTGCCTTCTCCCCTCCAAAAAGCAAAATAAATAAATAAATACTTTTAAAAATGGGCAGTGTATGAAATAATACTTTGAAAGTAAACTCAGAAGAAAAAATTTAGACTTTAATTCCATAGAATGTTGGAAGTGGGAGAGGAGCTTGCTTCTGACAGTCAAAAACTGTTTTGATTTAGTGTCAGTGCTCCCAGTCTTCTGTGACATTACATACTTGCAATTCTATCTTAATGAAGGGACTTTCTATCCCAGGAGTTTATCATGCATGGTGTTTGGGGGGTGAAGGGAAGAAGAGATGGCAGTAGGCACCATATTTGAAGAAGTCATTGGAAAAAATTTCTCAGAGTGAACAAGAACAGGCCACACACCTAATTGGAACAATTCTCGAAGCCTCAGAATGAAGAAATCTGATTCTTTCAAACAATTCAGGTTAGAAATGGTTAGAAACCCTTCAGTCTTTTTAGCAAAAAAACCTAAGAGTTAATGAAGTCAGACCAGTATATACAGAAGAAGGCATTGGACAATGCCTTTGAATCACCAGTCCTGCAAACCTAAGTGGAGACTTTTTTTTTTTGAGTCTCAAGAAATCAACATGCCCTCAAAGGATTCATCAATGGCCCTCAAGGAAAGACCTTTATGAGCAGTTGGGAGGGATTTAACATCTTTGCTAAATGAGTACTTAACAAGTCTATCTCCTATAATCAAATATTAATAAGGTGTATTACAAATTAGGGTATGAACTGATGTGTAAGAATAAGTTCACACTTTAAAAAGCTGTTAAAATACACCTTTAAAATGAGTGAAGACCCCAGTCACTGAGCCTTCACTGAGGCCTCGATAGTCTCTTTCACCTTGCTTTCCTACACTCAGTCCCTCTTCCCCTTCCCCATTGGCTTTTTTTTTTCTTTCCAAATGCTTTATTAATTTCTGGTTTACATCATTCATTTCTGCCAGATTTTGAGTTACAATTTTTTTCCCCATTTTTCCCCTACCCACAACCCCAGAATAGCAGTCCCACAGGATATCCCCTCATCAGTCTGCTCTCTCCCACATGTTCTTCCCCACTGACTTTCTACCACTGCCTTTTAGAGGTCATTTCCATCGAAGAAAAGGAATCATGTTTGCAATCCAAAAACCTTCACTCTTTCAAACCCTTTGCTGATGGAAGAACTGCAGATAATATCTATATAGGAATTCAACAGAAATGGAAGACCCTCACTATTGTCAAGGGAATTGCTAAGGATTACAATCAAAAAACATTTAAGAAGAAATTTGCCTGCAATGATAAGGTAATTGAGCACCCAGAATATAAAGAAGTAATTTAGCTAAAGGGTGACTAGTGAAAGAACATGTCATTTCCTCATTGAGATCATATTGGCTGAGGACAAACAGCTGAAGTTTCATTAGTACTTGTGGTTCACCAAAGTTTAAGTGAGAATTTCCTTGCAATCAGTAGAAAAGTTCCTCTCTGTCCTTGTCACAAATTTTAAAACCTCACAGTTTATTTAATGTAATCTCTTGGGGTTCACTTTAACTTGGACTAATGTGACTCATGTAATGAACTAGAGAGAGAGAACTGGCAATACAGGAAACAATTCTCTTAAAGGAGAATAACAGGTTTAAAAGGCAGGGATATAATTTGATCAGAATTAGAAATGCAAAGTAGGCTAGAGGATATATTTCATTTTGCCAATATTAAGAACAAAAATTGGGGTTCAAATAAAATATTTGTAACATTAAAGGCAAATGGTCCAAATTATTCTATAAGAAAAAGTAGTAACAATAGATTTTTAAAGTAACAAATATTTAAACTTGTGTGCATCAAACCACATAAATTAGTAACAAAATCCAATAGCAAGAAGAAATAGATATATAGTAATAGGGTACTTCAATAGTAATAATAGTAGTAGGATACCTTAACATTCCATTATCATAATATGGTAAATCTCATAAAAATGTAAATAAGTTAAAGATCTTTGCTATTTATTGAGAAAACCAGAAATAGCATGTAGAGAACCCCGGTCTCTACCAATGTTTTACTCTAAAATTTCACAACCGTTCTGTTTTGCTCTTTGGAATGCTTGTTCAATAGGTAACAAACATCCTCTCATCTTAAACCTTTTCCTTTCCCACTCGTTTCATCTTCTGGCTCTCACTGATACCTGGCTCCCTCCTAGCACAGCCTTCCTTACTACCCTTTCCAACACTGACTGCACTTTCCCTCATTCCCTTGACTCATAGTTGAGATAGGGGAGTTGGAATACTCCTTGCTCCCTACTGCCGCCTCCAAGCTCATTATCTACAACAATCACTTCTCTTCTGAAGTTCATTCATTCCATATCCACCAACAAATCAGAATTCTGGTAGTTGTTGTCTGCCAGTCTTCAAAACACTCCCATTCTTTCCTTAGTTCAGTGCTTGGCTCACAGTTTTTTTTCCCCAATGCTTGACCTCATACTAGGGAACGTTGACGTACATTTTGATGCTCCCCCACAAATAGTCCATGTAAACATTTGGATTCTCTAAATTTGTGCATCATGCATTTCTTTTGAATTACTTCAATTCTGTTTTGCTCATAAAGCATAGCACCTTCTTTGAAGTGGGCACACCATGCTGAGTGGTCCTGTGCTAGTGTCTCCCAAGTCACAAAATCAGTTCCAAAGTTCTTCAAAGAGACCTTGAGAGTGTCCTTGTATTGCTTTTTATGTCTACATGTGAGTGCTTACCTTGTGTGAGTTCTCTGAAAACAGTCTTTTAGGGCAAGCTCCCCTAAAGCCAATTTCTCCCTTTGAAAGTCTATCCTACACAGATCTACTCTGAACTGGTCTTATCCCCTTCCCACAAGCCTCAAGGGTCCTTAACATCTCAAATAGTAGATCTCAAATACCCCTAGTGACCTCCAAAGATACTCTTAGGGAGTCTGTGAGGTCAAAACTAATTTTCACAATAACTTTGTTGTTCAGTTGTTTCAGTCATGTCTGACTCACTGCAACCCAATTTGGGGTTTTCTTGGCAAAAATACTGGAATGGTTTGCCATTTCCTTCTCCAGATCATTTTATAGATCAGGAAACTGAGGCAAACAGGGTTAAGTTACTTATTTAGGGTCACACAGCTAGTATCTGAGGCCAGTTTTGAACTCAGGAAAATGAATCTTCTTGACTTTAGACCCAGCACACTATTCACTGTGCCACCTAGCTGCTTTTTCATAACAATACTTAAACATTATTTGCCTATTAAAGTGTTCCTACCTTTTACAACTATATATGTATGAGGTCAAATTTTCTAAATAGACATCAACCAAAACAGCATATTACAACATACTGAATGCAAAATCAGGTAAGAGAATCCAAGCTCTGAGATCCAGACAGACATCAAAGAGATTTGCAAAATCATGTAAAACAATGTCACTCTTCCCATTGTTTTGCTTTGTAACATATAGAAAATAGATTATGTTAACATATAATGGGTCTGTTTTTGTTATTTTTAAATCCATTAATTTTTAAAATTATCAGTTTTAATTTCTAATATAGATTTTGATAGATATAATCCACATAAACAAAAGCTCACTGAGGTCCTTATTAATTTTTAAGAATGTAAGAGGATTCTAAGACCAAAATGTTTGGGAGCCTAGAAGATAAAAACCTGGCATTTGTGGCCCTTTACAATCTGACTTGAAAAGACATTTCCAGGTTTACTTCATACCAGATCCCTTCATATATTCCATATTCCAACCCTATACTAGAATACTAACTATTCCCTAATCTTGACCTATGCTCTTCCACCTCTGGGATGTATCAGCTCTGTTTTTGGAATGCATTCCCTTCTTTAATTCCCCTTTGGAATTCTTTCTCTTCCTTCACAGCTCAGCTTAGGAACCACCTCTTCCGTGATGCTTTTTCTGATGCCTTTCTCACCCCCATCACAACCAGCTGAAAGTCATCTCTCTCTTCTAATTTTTCTAGATGACTTTTTTGTTGTTTTTTTTTCTTCTATGACATTCTACCTTGTATCATACTTATTTGTATATATATTATACTACTTCCCCCCCCCCCAGTATTGATTGTAAGTTCCTTGAAAACATAATTGTCATTTTTCATCTTTGTAACCGTGATATATAGCATGGTATGTAGTGCCTCACACATAGTAGATCCTCAAGGAATTCTGAATAAATTGTTAAATGGAATTAAAATAGGAAAGGGTGTATTCTGACACTGTTGACCTTTGCTTTCCATGAATAAAAAATATAAATACTCCTCTGGTTATTAATAAATATGTATTACTTTTTAAACAAATAAAGAACATAGTTTAATAGGGTCATGATACCCAAGGGGAAGAAAATACTTTAAAGATCTCTTACTTCAGGTACAATATTTCCTACTGAAGGATCCTAGATTATTAGTTTTTCAATAGGTGATATTTTTACTCAGACATCTTCTGACAAAGGGAAATAAGCATCTTATCTGATTGACTGTTAAAGGTATCTCAGAGTCTGCCATAGCAGGTGTTAGTGGGAACCTAACACAGGTAAGCTGCTATCATAATTTTCCCTTTTTAAAAATGTTATTGATGCATTTTTAAACAACACAGCCATTTCCTAATATATCCCTCTTCATAAGGAAAAATGTAAGTAAGACAAATAATCATGATTCACAAAGCAAGCACATCTAATAGTAGGCAACATTCTATTGAGTAAATACTATTGAGAGGAGAGGTATGTCTTTTATCCCTTGTTTTCCATATCTGTTATTGGTCACTGCAATTCATTTGAGTTACCTTCCTTTAAGTGTTATTTTTATTTACATTTTTGTAATCATCATACATCTTATGTTCATAATTCTTTGTTTGCTCTGTTTCAGTTAATACAAATCTTCCCATATGTAATACAGGTTCTGGGCTCACTCTCCTATCTCCCAGTAATCCTGGTGGGCTAGTCCTCAGAGGATAGCTGACTACTTTTCTCTACAGGGTTCTAGAGATTATCCTGAGAGATTTAGAGTATTTCTAATCTTGTTGCTGATGAACCCCCACCAGTGTGCTCTTAAGCATTGACTGACAAAAATTGTTTCCCTGATATCAATCAACCAATTAAAATCAATTAACTTTTACAAAGGAATATTTGCTGAGAATATCTGAAGTACATTTCCTCCAAAAGTCTGGAACATACTTTCTCATAAAGACCAAGGGAAAATGGGTTCAAGTTTAGAGAGCACATCTGACAAAGGAATAACTTACAGCACCTGGTTGTATGGAAATCCTCTTTTCCTGAAATCCCTTGAAATTCCCCTGGAGGTTAGTTTTTTCTGGGATCCAAAGCTTGGAGTCCTTGTAGAATCTTGAAGTTGCCTTTCCTTACTATGTTTAGTTTATCCTTGAAACACTGCTTCTTTTGGGACACTGTTACTATCATCAATTCAAAGTCCAATCCAAATAATTTGATGACCCTTCAAAGGCATAAGTTTTCCTCTGGCCAAGGAAAGGAAGAAGACACTCTCTCTTCCTCCCAATTCCTTCCTGCCCATGTGAAGTGATTTCTTCTAAAGGAATAGACTTGAACTCCTCTACCATTAGGATGAAATACAAGATTCCAGCCTTGTTTGTTGATTTATCTGAGCCCCACAGGGAGTGACTGATTCTCTTCAACCAATTCCAATACACTCCATGAGTATATGTTATTTCATCTAATGGCTTGAAACTTTTTATTCCTTTAAAATTGATTAAGGACTGTTTGCACCTAGTTTATACTTTTGATTAGGTCATTAGTTAACCTTTAACTGATTCTGTACCCCAATCATAGAGGCATTCTCACTTGATGAAGGTACCATGATATATTGCATCTTGTTTGCTACATTAATTGGAGTGAGACACTATATGGAAATTAGGCCAATTAATAACCCTACAGTGGCCTCTAAGTATTCGAGTCAAAGGAAGAGCCAATTTATTAGGCAAACTTCACCACTTTCTTAAGAAACTGCCATACCTTCAGCAACTACCACCGTGATCAGTCAGCAGCCATACACATAGCGACAAGACCCTCCATCAGCAAAAAAGATTGTTGAAGCCCCAAATGATGGTTAGTATCTTTAGCAATAAAATGTTTTCTAATTAAAGAATATACATTGTTTTTAAACAATACTATTGCACGCTTAGTAGACTACAGTATGGTGTGAGTATTAACTTTTGTATGCACTGGGAAACCAAAAAATTTGTGTGATTAACTTTATTATGATATTTACTTTATTGTGGTAGTCTGGAACCAAACCTGCAATAATATCTCTGAAGGGGGTGGCTAGGTGGCACAGTGAGTAGAGCACTGGCCCTGGAGTCAGAAGGACCTGAGTTTGGATCAGGCCTCAGACACTTAACCCACACAAACAAAAAAACCTAGCCGTGTGACCTTGGGCAAGGTACTTAACCCCAATTGCCCTCCAAAAAGCAAAAAAAAAAAAATCTCTGAGGTATGCCTGTGTAATACCATGGTATTATATCTATGGTAATGTAAACCTCATTCCAAAAAGACTTAATAACCATAAGAATGCAAAAGAACCTTAAGTCATCGTGATAATATAAAATTCTGACCATACCAAGTTTTTTTTTTAAGTTCCTCTCAATGGGCTAAAAAAAAATACTTTCAAGATGATATATTCATTTCATGTGTATTATTGTTTTTGTTTTTTATAGTTTCTTTTTGCATACAAAGAAAAGTAACTTAATGAAGTTACATTTTTATAGGAAAAAAGGGTGGACTGAAATCATAGAATGTTCTCTCTTGTTAGAGGGGAACTATAGGTATGGAATGTCACATAGGCTGTCAAACTTTCCCTTTGTCAGTTGATTTTGTCTGTTTTACTTTGTTACAAAGGAGGATTCAGTGTTGGGGAGGATATATATTTTTTAAAATGTCTGTGTTGTAAAAAACAACCAAAAAAACTCCACAAGAGGCATTAGTATAAAATTTTTTTTTTAATCATAGGGTTGTAGTTAAGGCCACCCTCTTAACAGTTTAAATTAACATTTATTGAATACGTACTGTGTGACAGTATACTAAGTGCTGACCTCATGAAACCATGGCAACGTAATGGGTAGAATACATTTATAATATGTTGGTAAGCATTGTTATAGTTAGCTGGGACATTTTGCTCCATGTTGTATTATAAACCATAATATCCCCACCATAAAAATTTATGTGTATGATGCTCTTTATGGAAATGAACAATTAAGCCTTTGTAGAAAGAACATCAGATTAAAATTTAGAAGTTAATGGGAGTGAAGCTAAAGTCAAACACCAGCACCTAGGAACAACAAAGGGTACACCAGGGCTGTTATCATTCTTTAATCCCTCAACACTGAGGTTAGGTACTATCTTGTGAATGATCATGGCACTCTGAAAGCCAGGACATGATAAATGCTCCACTTAGAGGAACTATATTTCTAACAAAAACAAAAGCTTTGTTCTAGATGTCTGCACAATAAACCTTAGCTTGTAGTGGACAGTAGTGATACTATGCCCAAGTGCTGCCCATAGTGCTGAAAGAGTGCCAGGTTGCCCTTCTCCCTCCTCCCCAGAAGCCAAAGACAGAAATAAAGGTTCAATGTATTCCCAAATATTCATGGTGACCCTCTTTGTAGTAGCAAAGAACTTCAAACAAAGTATATGCTCATCATCAGCTGAAAGAATTACAATCGATGTGATGGAATATCATTGAATAATAAGAAATAAGAAGAATTTGGAGAAATGGGGAGGATTGTAGGAACTGACACAGAGAAAAGAATAAAAAGAACAATATATACAATGACTACAAAAATGTAATTGAAAAGATTATAAAAAAAGAAGTTGGATCCTGAATGCTTGAAAAACCAATAGAGTTTCTAGAGAAGAGATAATCAATGAAAAATTAATAAGTATTTATTAAGCACTTACTGTGTACCAAATACTAAAGCAAAAAGAAGGCAAAATCAATCTCTGCCTTCAAGGAATACATACTTTTGTGGAGGAGACAACATGTAAATAATAAAGTACATAGAAAATCTATATAGAGTAGACAGAAGGTAACCTTAGAAATAATATAACATATCTCCTCCTTCACCACAACAAAGCTGGTGACCAACTAGAACAGAATATTATATGTTGTCACATATAATCATTATATCAGATGGGGTTTTTTTGTCATTTATCATTATCACATGGAAGCATTTAAAGGAAACATGCAATTTGAAAGGACTGTGAAATAAAGGCCAACACCATGAATAATTTTTTTGAGAAGACAAGTAAATAGATTGCCTAGATCTTACCCATCCTTTTTATGTTGTCATTGAGTCATTTTTCAGTTATGTTCAACCCTTCATGAACCCATTTGGGATTTTCTTAAAGATACTAGAGTGGTTTGCCATTTCCTTCTCCAGATCATTTTGCAGATGAGGAAACTGAGGCAAACAGAGTTAAGTTACTTGCCCAGAATCATAGTAAATGTCTAAAGTATCTAAAGTCATATTTGAACTCAGGAAGATGTCTTCCTGGCTCCAAGCCCAGCACCTATTGACAGAGTACTAGACCTATGGTTATTACAAATACCTGAATTCAAATCCAGCCTCAGATATTTACTAGCTGTGTGATCCTAGGCAAGTCACAGTCTCTATTGCCTCGGTTTCTTCAGCTACAAAATGGGGATAATAATAGCACCTACCTCACAGGACTATTGTGAAGATCAAATGAATTAATATTTGTAAAAGTGCTTAGAGCAGCTAGGTGGTACAGTGGATAGAGGACTAGACCTGAAGTTAAGAGGACCTGAGTTCAACTCCAGTCTCAGACATTTTACTGTGTCACCCTGGGTAAGTGACTTACCCTGATTGCCTCCCCCCAAAAAGTACTTGGGCAGCTAGACATAAAGTAAATGGGGGGTGGGGCCTGAAGGAAGCAAGTCCTGAGTTCAAATGTGGACACAAGATACTTATTAGCTATGTGATCCTGGGCACTTCACTTACCTCTGTTTATCTCAATTTCCTCATCTGTGAAATGAACTGGAGAAGGAAATCGTGAACCAGTCCAGTTCTTTGCCAAGAAATCCCAAATGGGGTCACAAAGATTTGGACACAACTGAACAACCACAATAAAAAGTGCTTAGTACATAATAGGTGCTATATAGGTATGCCTTCCCTTACTCTGCTGCAAAGCATTGCCAATGTACCATAAAAACCATAGTATTGGAGCTAGAAACGCTTTCTCTTGCCTCTTTTATGTAAGAGATAATTTACCCTAATTTATCTGTCCCTTTCTCCTTCTCCCAATATATTCCTCTCTTACATCTTATTTTTTAGATATCATCCCTTCATATTCAACTCACCCTTGCCCTCTGTCAATATATACATATATACACACATATACACATCTCTACATACATACATATACACAGAAACATATATATATGTTAAAGATTGCCAATTAAATAGATTGCCAATTAAAAGCAGTCCAATATAGAACTATATATGACTTCACATATATAATGTATATCATATTGCTTGCTTTCAGAAGGGATGAGGGAGGGGCTGGAGGGAAAGAGAATTTGGAACTCAAAATAAAAAGAATGTTAAAAAACATACCACTGAGGAAGTTAATACATAATTCCAAAATTATTTCATCATAGTTATCTGGGGATCATGTACCTGGGTGATCTAGGTTAGATCATGAGTTATAAATATTGTCTTTCCATGGAGGAATGTAAGCAGTTCAACTTTAATAAGCTCCTTATGATTTCTCTTCCCTGTTTACTTTTTCATGCTCCTCCGGATTCTTTTATTTGAAAGTCAAATTTTCTGTTCAGTTCTCGTCTTTTCATCAAGAATGCTTGAAAGTCTTCCATTTCATTGAATATTCATTTTTCCCCTGAAGTATTATACTCAGTTTTGCTGAGTAGTTGATTATTGGTTTTAATCCTAGCTCCTTTGACTTCTAGAATATCATATTCCAAGACCTTTGATTCTTTAATGTAGAAGCTGCTAGATCTTGTGTTATTCTGATTGTATTTGTGCAATACTCCAAACTATTTCTTCCTGATTTCTTGTAATATTTTCTCCTTGAGCTGGGAACTCGGGAATTTGACTATAATATTACTAGGAATTTTCTTTTGGGGATCTTTTTCAAGAAGCAATAGGTGGATTCTTTCAGTTTCTATTTTACCCTCTGGTTCTAGAATATCAGGGCAGTTTTCCTTGAGAATTTCTTGAAAGATGATGTCTAGGGACAGCTAGGTGGTGCAGTAAATAGAAACCAGTCCTGAAGTCAGAAGGACCTGAGTTCAAATCCAGCCTCAGACACTTATTACTAGCCATGTGACCTTGGGCAAGTCACTTAATCCCAATTGCCCTGCCTTCTCCCCTCCAAAAAGCAGCAAAAACACAAACAAAAAAAAAATGAAAGAAAGATAATGTCTGGGCTCTTTTTATGATCATGGCTTTCAGGTAGTCCAATAATTTTTAAATTTATCTCTCCTGGATCTATTTTCCAGGTCAGTGATTTTTCCAATGAGATATTTCACATTGTCTTCTATTTTTTCATTCTTCTGGATCTGTTTTATAATATCTTGATTTCTCATAAAGTCACTTGCTTCCATTTGTTCCATTCTAATTTTGAAGGAATTATTTTCTTCAGTGAGCTTTTGAACTTCCTTTTCCATCTGCTTTTTAAGTCATTCTTCTCTTCAATTCTTCTCTTGGCTTTTTGGACCTCTTTTATCATTCAAGTTAGTCTATTTTTTTTTTTTGCTTTTTGGAGGGCAATTGGGGTTAAGTAACTTGCCCAAGGTCATACGTCTAGGTTTTTTTTGTTTGTTTGTTTATATGTGCATTAAGTGTCTGGGGCCAGATCCGAACTCAGTTCCTCCTGACTCCAGGGCCGACGCTCTACTCACTATGCCACCTAGCCATCCTGAATTAGTCTATTTTTTAAGGTATTATTTTCTTCAGTATTTTTGGGGGGGTCTCCTTTAGTAAGCTGTTGACTTATTCATCATGATTTCCTTTCATCACCCTCATTTCTCTTCCCAATTTTTCCTTTACTTCTTACTTGATTTTTCAAACTCCTTTTTGAGCTCCTCCATGGCCTGCAACCAATTCATATTTTTCTTTCAGGCTTCTAATGAAGGAGTTTTGACTTTATTATAGTCTTCTTCTGGTTCTGTTTTGATCTTCTTTGTCACTAAAGAAGGATTCTATACTTTGATTTCTTTTCCTCTGTTTGCTCATTTTCCCAGTCAATTACTTATCTTTTGAGCTCTTTGCCATGGTAGAGTAGAGAGTGTTCTGTCCCAAATATCTGGGGTTTTGTGTAGCTGTTTTCAGAGCTACTTCTATGCACCTGTCTCAGAACTATGAGGGGGACTCCCTCTCCACAGCTGCCATAAGCTGTGCCACGCCAGGGCTCCTCCTCACCCCAGGACCACCACCCAAGACTGGGACCGAGATCCAAGCAGGGCAAAGCAAGAGAATCCTTCTTCAGTGCCAGCAGAGAGATTCCTGCAATTGCTCTCTGATCAGCCGCTTGGTCCCCCCATCAGCTGCTGTTATTACTGTTGTTACTGCTGTTGACAGCTGCCAACACCTCTGCCATGCCGAGGGCAGGGACTAAATTGCACTCTTCTCTCACCCAGGTCCAACAGAGTTTCCTACTGACCTTATATTTTGTCTTTGGCATTTGTGAGTTGAGAAGTCTCGAAACTGCCACCAGCTGCCAGTGATTCAGTCTCTTGAGGTCCACTCCAGCCTGATTTGTGTCAGTGTGGCCCTCAGGGGACTGTGCTCCCCTCCTAGCAGGGTGTGATAGACCTTTCCTGTTGGGCTGGAAGGCTGTCTTTAGTGAGAGATTTGTTTCACTGTCATTTTGTGGATTCTGTAGCTCTAAAATTTGTTTAGAGTCATTTTTTATAGGTATTGGAGGTAAGTGGGGGACAAGCTCAAGAATTTCCTGCTTTTTACTCTGCCATCTTGGCTCCACCCCCTTCAGCTCATTTTACAGATGAGGAAACTGAGGCAAACAGGGTTAAATTAATTACCCAGAATCACACAGCCAATAAATGTCTAAAGTCAGATTTGAACTCAGGAAGATGAGCTGCCCAATTTTGCTTTTATGTTTTACTAATTTAAAAAAAAGTGGCATTCAGTGAAAGATCTGATTGACATTTTGTTCTCTAGGGGTCAAGCTGGTAGAGTAGATATTATTGGAGAATGTGACTCATATTCATCCTTGCAGCTCTTCATCCTGTTTACACTAGAGATATAGAAATGGAGGACCCTAGATGATGTAGTAACAAGAAAAATTATCTGTCATTGGACAGATGAATGGTTATAAAGGAAGAGTGTGAGGTCAGTGAGATGAAACCTGGGAGACTTGTGAGACTTAGCTCTGACTCTACCTTGGTGGGCAGCATGTGCTTGACGATTTTCCTAGGTAAGAAAGTGATTTCATTAAATCATTATTCATTAATTCACTCAACAAATACTTTTCCTATCTGGCTGACTTCCTGGATTTCATGATCTCGAGAAATTCATCACTGCAAAATGAAATCAATTCTGAAACTCACAACTTCTCACATCATTTTCTTCCTTGAGCTGAAGCACTTCATTTTGTCCATCTCTGGCTAACCTCTTCCTCTACCCCCTTTCTAGCTTCTTTTTATGTATTCTACCTACCTATTAGATTGTGAGCTCCTTGAGGCCAAGAACTGTCTTATACCTTTCTTTGTATCCCTAGAGCTTAGCACAGTTCCTGACACATAGTAGGTGCTTAATAAAAAATGTTTACTATTATTGGGTATCTACTGTGTCAGAAAAAAAATGCTCTAGGATGTATAAGGCTACAAGGATAGACATAGGATGCAAGGTTCCCTTGCCTTAGGAGCTTACAGTTTACTAGTAAGGATAAGGCATGAACACAAATAGCACTTACTGTTTTTTTTTTTTACGGTTAAATGTCATATAAATGGTATCAACAAATGTAGGAATTCAGGTAAAGGAGAGATCATTTGATGTGGTTCAAACCTGATTTATAGTAACAGCACGATGTATACTCAGAGGAAATGAGGGTAAAATAAGTGTCTATAGTAAAAAGGAGGTCTTGTTTATGAA
Source organism: Gymnobelideus leadbeateri (assembly GCA_011680675.1). NCBI lineage: Eukaryota > Metazoa > Chordata > Mammalia > Diprotodontia > Petauridae > Gymnobelideus > Gymnobelideus leadbeateri. Next base: position 1,510,490 of record WOXC01004676.1, on the reverse strand, counting down.
CTGCTTGGTCCCCTAAACTGGAGAAGGGAAATGAGCAGACACACATGTAATTTTATCTTTTTTTTTTTCAGTTAGCAAGCTCACTTTAATCAAACATATATTACCTAATTCAGGGGGAAAAGGTCAGCACCCCGAACTTCAGAGTACACAAACAGATCAAACAGACAGGCTTCCAAACTGCCCAACCATTATCAATACCAAATCACAGTTACCAGAGAGGGAAGCATCAACATCTGGGTTTTCAAAGCCGGGGAGCTCTCAACAGCTGCTCAGAGTCTCATCTGGTCAAATCACACAACACTTCTCAAAGTGAGCCCCAAAGCAAAGCCTCAAATCAGGGATTATATAGCCTCCTGGCTCAGAGAATGTAACAACTTTCTTGACCCACTGTCCAATCACACAGCATCAAAGTGTGGTCATTCCTGAAAACCAAGCGTCCTACCACAGGCTCCATGTGACCACATTCAGCCTATTAGGGGACAGAGTATATTTTCAAATTAAAGAAGGTTCTCAGAGTCACTTAAGCCAATCAAAGGGCCTAGGGGCAGGGAAGATCTTCAAACCTGCATTTCCATTCCATTTTGCCCCAAGATCTTTCATGCCCATAGCATATACAATTTACATTTGAATTAGCACTAAAACATCTCTTAGGTCACATTTTCCAGGTACATAAGAAAATCACAATATAATCTCAAAGTACAATAGTCCAAGTCTTCCACTCATGGGGCAACTGTTAACTCAGTCACTTATCAGTAAAATAAAAAAATAGTCACTCTTAAGTTAACTCAATCAGTCACATCAGTAATTTCAAAGTACATAGTCAAAGTCTTCCACTCATGGGGCAAAGTCTTGATTAACTCAATTAGTCACTTATCAGTAGTTTCAAAGTACATGGTCAAAGTCTTCCACCCATGGGGCAAAGTCTTGATTAACTCAATTAGTCTCTTATCAGTAACAATCAAAGTACAATAAGTCACTTATTCGGTAAAGTCTTACTAAGTATGTCCATAGCATAGACAATTTACATTTCAATTAGCACTAACCATCTCTTAAGTCATATTTTCAAGGTACATCTAAAGTTACCAAAGTGGCCAATGGGCCTTAAACACAAAGTACATTATCACATCAATTCAAAATAAGAGTCCAAATAAAGTTCTCTTGGGAAGAGGGGGGTGTCCTTCCCATAACACTGCTCCAGCCCCTGCTTCTAAGTCCAGAGAGAGAACTGGGCAACAAAACCAAAGTGGGGTCCTTGGGGTCCATGGCACTTCACCCCACCCACCATAGTCACAAGTCCATACTCCCCCTGGGTCCCAAACTGTGGGATGCAGCAAGGAAATACATTCAGTGCCCCTGCTTTGCCTCACAGTCCTTATCTTGTCCTGTGGCTGAATTCCAAACTCCTGGGTTCCTTCTCCTCCAGCAGAAGGCAGCAGCTCCAGGCTTCACAGATCTCCATGCAGGCAGCTCACCATTCCTGCTCTCAGCTCAGTGAAGTCAGCATGCAGGCCATTCTTCTCTCCTGCTCCATGGTTCCACAGAATCACAGCTACCACAACTGGGAGACAAACAATTATCCCAGCCCCCATACTTTCCTTTTACTCAGCAGATCCCATCCATCATCGCCATTTTGTTTTGTAGCAACAAGCACCCCAACATCCCCAGGGAGGCTGCCAACACAGGTTCTCAGATCTGCTTTTGTAAAGGAAAGCAACTCAAAATCAGTTAGCAAGCTCACTTTAATCAAACAAACATATATTACCTAGTTCAGGGGGAAAAGGTCAACACCCCGAACTTCAAAGTACATAGGCAGATCAAACAGGCTTCCAAACTGCCCAACCATTATCAATACCAAAATCACAGTTACCAGAGAGGGAAGCATCAACATCTGAGTTTTCAAAGCTGGGGGGCTCTCAACGGCTGCCCAGAGTCTCATCTGGTCAAATCACACAAGCATTTTGATTTGTTGGGCAGTTTTGAGGCAATGAAGCAGTGTTACCTAGATCATCCAAGTACATGATGAAATAATTTTGGAATTATTTATTAACTTCCCTTGTAGTATGTTTTTTAACATTCTTTTTATTTTGAGTTCCAAATTCTCTTTCCCTCTAGCCCCTCCCTCATCCCTTCTGAAAGCAAGCAATATATATGTAAATATATAAATTATATATGTGAAGTCACATATAGTTCTATAGTGGGCTGCTTTTACTCGGCAATCTATTTAATTGGCAATCTATAATTTAATTGGCAAGTATTTTCAGATATAAAATCACAGGGTTTAGAGCTAGAAAGGACTGTAGATGGGACAGCTAAGTGGCCCAGAGAATAGAGTACTGGCCCCTGGAGTCAGAAAGACCTGAGTTCAAATTTGTCCTCAGACACTTAACACTTACTAGCTGTGTGACCTTGGGTAAGTCACTTAACCCCAATTCCCATGCCTTCCCTCAAAAAAAGAACCTTAGAAATCATATAGTCCCACATCCTCATTTCTTGTTGAGAAATCTGAGGCCTAGAAAAATGAATTGACTTTCTCAAAGTCTAAAAGGTTGTAAGCACAGAATCAGTATTTGAACCCAAGAATTCTGATGCCAAATACAATGTTCTTTTCATTACAATATGTCTCTTTGACATTTGGATTACTTCTTTTCCTCATTTTTAAGTGAACAAAAACTCTAATTTCAATTTGGTGATTGATGGCTGGGTTGGGTGTCGGAGTATTGTCAGTGTTAAGAGACAGTAACTATTAGTCCCAGGTCCAATTTCATCTACTCTAATTGCAAAAACAAAATATGGCTTTAAAAATTCTTACTGACAATATCCTGAAACGCCACAAGATGGCAATGTTAGTCATTCCATAAAAAAAATAAATCTTTCTTCCTATAGAAGTGCCCCAGTTTCCAGAGTATTTCTACTCTAAGGTTTTTCATCTGTGAAAAATGAGGAATATAAAGATGTCAAACCCAACAAGATATCTAAGCTTTAGATAGAATTTTTTCTTTTTTTAAATTACATTTTATGTTTATTTTTATTTTATATCATTCATTTACACAAGATTTTGAGTTACAAATTTTTCCCTGTCTTCCCCCTACCCACCACCCAAAAACAGTGATCCCACTGTATACCCCCTCCCCCAATCTGCTCTCTCCTATATCCTTCCCCATTCCTTCCTCTGACTTTCCAGTAGGGCAAGATGGATCTCTATACCCTAGTGCCTGTATATCTATTTCCCAGTTGCATGTAAAAAAAATATATATATATATATATATATATATATATATATATATATTTAACATTTGATTTTAAAACTTTGAATTCCAGATTCTTTCCCTTCCTCCCTCATCACCCACCCTTACTGGGAAGATAAGCAATTCAATATAGGTTGTGCACGTGTAGCTACTGAAAACATTTCCATGAAATTTCCATAGTTCCATATTGTGAAAGACTGACTACATTTCCCTCCATCCTATCACCCCCCCACTTATTCTATTCTCTACTTTGACCCTGTCCCTTTTCAAAAGTGTGTGCTTCCAACTTCCCTCCCCCAAAACCTGCCCTCTCCTCCATCCCTTTCCCCCCTACTCTCCTGTAGGGTGAGATACCCTATTTAGTGTGCATGTAATTCCCTCCCTAAGCCAAATTCAATGAGAGCAAGGTTGACCAATTCCCTTTTGCCTTCCTGTTCTCCATTGTAACAGTTTTCCCTTGTCTCTTCTATATGGGATAATTTATCCCATTCTGTCTCTCCCTATCTCCTCTCATATTCCTCTCTCACCTCTTAATTTCACCTTTTAAGTATCATCCCTTTAGATAGAATTTTTAAAAATTTGTAACAAATTATATAAAATTTTCTTCCATTTCCTTTGAAGAAAATGAGTATTTATAGGTTAGACTTCATTGTCCTTTTATTCCTTTCTTTTTCCTTCTCTCTGCTGTCTCTCTCAATAGGCTATTGCAGAAAACTAAAGCATATTTGTAAATTTTTAATTTGTTTTATGTAATGAATAGATTTGTTTCCTGTTTTTTAATTATTTTTTTAAAAGGATGGGTATAATTATACTTTTCCTTTTTAAAATAAATGTTAAGGGGCAGCTAGGTGGCATGGTGAATAGAGCATTGGCCCTGGAGTCAGGAGGACCTGATTTCAAAACTGGCCTCAGACACTTGACACTTCCTAGCTGTATGACCTGGGGCAAGTCAACCACCAACTGCCTTGCCTTCCCCCCTCCAAAAGAAATAAAATAAATCTTAAAATATAAATAATTTTTTTTCTTTTGTGGCTTTTCACTGATTTCCCCCCATGGCTTAGAATTCTTTGCAAAAAAGGTTTCTTACTCTAGGTTTCTTACACTGTTCACTATGGCCTTTCTAATGTCCTATGACATGTGGAGTTAATGGGGAAAGTTTTATAAGGGAGGAATTTATCACATCAGAAGAATGTGAAACCTGGGAAGATAAACAGAAAGCCTCTTTAATTTTCATGAAGGAAGAAGAAAACATGATCAGGTACTGTCTTCCATCAATTTTAAATTATGCCTCAAATATGAAGAACAGGTGCAAATATAGTGTCTTCCAAAAGTCTTAGTGAAGTTTTAAGTTTTTCTGCATCTACCTATTTAATGTATGAATAGAAATGTCTCTGTATATATGTTATTCAGTCATTTTACCATGTTCCTTGTTCAGTCAACTCACCAAGATCCCATTTGGGGTTTTCTTAGCAAAGATACTGGAGTGGTTTGCCATTTTCTTCTCCAGCTCATTTTATAGATGAGGAAAATGAGGCAGAGACAAGTGACTTGGCCAGGATCATAGTAAGTGTCTGAGGCCAGATTTGAATTCAGGAAGTCCTTCTGACTTCAAGCCTAACACTCTATCCACTGTGCTCCCAGTTGCTCTGTGTGTGTGTGTGTGTAGAGAGTTGTAGAAAATCTTTCTTACAATCTTATAGAATTATTTGAAGTTGGTAAAGTGTATTTCTGTTAAATAATGAGTCAGGTTCTCCTAGTTTTATAAATGGTATGGAGTTAAGCCAGACCCAAGAGTATCTTCCAGGGCTCTTGGATTCTATTTAATAAATGTTAAATACACCCCAACATGCTCTGCTACAGTTGTGATATTCTTCTCCCCTCCCAACATTTCCCTTCCTCATTGTCTAATTTTGTGATAGTGACAAGTAGAATCACCGTATTTTGTATTTTTTTTTTTTTTTGCTTTTTGGAGGGCAATTGGGGTTAAGTAACTTGCCCAAGGTCACATGGCTAGGTTTTTTTTTTTCTGTGTGTTAAGTGTCAGAGGCCGATACTGAACTCAGGTCCTTCTGACTCCAGGGCCAATGCTCTACTCACTGTGCCACCCAGCCGCCCCCATCACCGTATTTTTAAACTAGAAAGAACTGAGATATCTGGCCTAAATAATTTGCCTAGGAACAGACTAGACCTTTTACTGATTTTACTTTTTTTTCTATTTTATAAACAAATGCTTTATTAACTTCTGTTTTACATCATTCATTTCCGCCAGATTTTGAGTTACAATTTTTTTTCCCATTTTTCCCCTACCCACCATCCCAGAATAGCAGTCCCACAAGATATCGCTTCCTCCATCCTGCTCTCTCCCATATCTTCTCCCATACCCCTTCGTCTTTTCCATTAGAGCAAGGTGAATCTCTGTGCCCCAACGCCTGCACATCTTATCTCCCATTTACATGCAAAAGAGTATTAATAATAGTATTTATATATATTTGAAACATTTAATTTTAAGACCTTGAATTTCAGATCCATTCCCTTCCTCCCTTGTCACCCATTCCCTCTGGGAAGATAAGTAATTCAGTATATGTTGTACATATCTAGCTATGCAAAACATTACCATAGTAGATATATTGTACAAGGCTGCTTATAATTCCCTCCCACCCATCCCACCCCCCACCTGGTCCATTCCCTACTTGATCCTGTCCCTTTTCTATAGTGGGTACTTCCAACCTCCCCTCCCCCCAAGAATGCCCTCCCATCCATCATCCCTCCTCTCATCCCCCTTCCCCCTATTCTGCTGCAGGTTGAAATATCCCACATAGTATGTATGTCATTCTCTCCCTGAACCAAATTAAATGAGAATGTGGTTTTGCCTTGTGATTTTACTTTTACTGGCATAGGGACCTCCCTGGTAAGATAGGCCTCTCTACCACTTCAGTTCTTCATCCTCCCTTTGACTTATCATCTTAGAGAGCTGCCCACATCAAGAGATTTAAGTCTTTTGCCCAGAATCACACTTCCAGGCTAAGTCAGAGGCTGAACCCAGGTTATCCTGGCTCTGAGGCCAGCTGTTTAACCACTACCAGACACTTCCTCTCTGCTGCATAGAAATTGGTGGGTGGAAATGGCAAAGAGAATCAGTTCGAAAGGATGAACTAACTTTTCAACAATATGTAATTACTTGTACTTAATTTTAGATCTCTATTAAAAACAAGGTCCCTATTTAAGTGCCAATGATAGAAATGGGTATATATATATATGTATATATATATAATTTTTTATTTTTTTTTTAATGAACTTGCTGTCGAGTTAAATTGGGGAGGGTGGGTCCGAATTTGAGCTGTCCTAGGTTTACTTCCAGTCAATGAAGGAGCTTGTCCCAGGGTCCCCAGGTAGGTGATTCCCAAATCACTGGGGGTATGTGTCTCCCCCTCTCTAGTTAGGTCAGAAAAGTAATGGTATGGCAGGGGTCCCTTGTGAGATAACTTAGGTCTGGGAAACTTCAGTTAGGGAACATCTTATGGAGTTTAGTACCATTCTGTCTGGGGTGTTTGCGCCACCTAGCCACCCATTTTGAACTCTTAACAATATTATCAAATGTATCCAGCATGATGTATGAATGGCAGATCTAAATCTAATTTTTTCTATTCTGCTATTCAATTCCAAGTAGTTTTTGTCACTTCCTGAGTACTATCCTGGTGGTGATGTAGTTTTGAGAGGTTCAGGGACCCCTTCAGGAATGAAGTACAAGAAAGAGTCATCTGGAATGAACATGGACTCAAACATTCTTTAAGTCAAGTTGGCAAAGATAATGCCACTATGATTGGCAGAGTTCCTTAAAGAACTTGCCACCTAACTGGAATAATGCTAAAGCTTGTATAGGAAAAGTAATGGATTATCTGGTAGATATGCTAATCAGGTGGTAACATACAACCTTGGTCACAGGCATCACTCACTACTGCAAAAGGGGAAGAGGACTCATAAAGGGTGTATTTTTGGTCTATGTCTGTAGCAAGAAATCTTTGAGAGATGATGTCTGTAGTTGGATTGAATACAACAATTGTGGGAATCAATAAATAATCATTCTTCAGGTACAAGATAATCCTGTTTTAACCCAGGGAAATAAATTCTACAGAAATCAGCTTGTTCTAGTAACAGGGAGAGATAGTTTACCTCACTGGGTCCCACTCATGAATAATTCCTAGGCATACTGTCCAAACTGTCAGAGATAGTGTTTGAGCCAAGGGAGAAAGGTGATATTGGAAGTGGGGTCCGAGCACAAGCACCCCATCAGTAGCTGGGCTTTTGCATTTATCCAGTACTAGAATATTAGATGTAACTAGTCGGTACGGTGTATAGAGAGCCAGGAAGACCTGAGTCCAAATTAAGTCTCCAACTCTTACTATGTGTGACCCTGGACAAATCGCTTAAGCTCTGTCCGCCTCAGTGTCCTCAACTGGAAAATGGGGATCGCAATACACACAGGGTCATAGTAAGGGTCAAATGAGATATCTGTAAAGCACCTCGTACATACGGGCACTTAAGTTCCCTCCTTTATGTTATATTTGTTTTGTTTCACTCATGGAGTGATCTGTTTCTTCATCAGCACTTGAGTTACTAATAATTGCTTTGTAGCCTAAGTTGAGATCTGGCACTGCCAAGCCTCCTTGGTCTCCGTAATCTCGTCGTTTCAGTAGACGTCATCAAAGATGCCGCTGGCTTCTTTCCATCACAGCCTCAGGCCCTGGGCTCGGCACACCGCCTCGATTCGCTCCCTCCCTCCTTCCTTTCTTCCAACCTTCTTTCAAAAACCGCCTGGGGAGGCGGGGTCTACGGAGTGGCCACACCCTCTCCACAAGTTCTGTGAGCCGATTGGTCCAAGCCCTGGAGGAGGGGGCGGGAACCAAGGTGGGTACCCGACTCCGCGCTTGCCGCCATTTTGTTAGCTTGGGTCCACAACGAGGCTGGTGTTTGGGTGGCCCGCTCCGTGGCCCCCATACCGTGTCATCCCCCTGCAGGTACGCATCACAGCCTCAGGTTGGATCCGGGAAGCGGTCCCGGCCCGGCCGGCGGAGGGGGCGGCGGTGGCGGCGGCGGCAGGATGAGCGCGGAGGCTGCGGACCGGGAGGCTGCCACCTCCAGCCGGCCCTGCACCCCGCCCCAGACATGCTGGTTCGAGTTCCTGCTGGAGGAGTCGCTGCTGGAGAAGCATCTGCGTAAGCCCTGCCCGGGTAAGAGCCCAGCGCCGGAGGCAGCATCGGGGAAGCTTCGGGCAACCTCGGGGCCTCGCTTCTGCTGAGCCTTTCTGGCCTTGGAGGGGAAGGGGGGCGGGGAGGGGGAAACGCCTCCTTGCTGCTGCCCTTGCGCACGCGCGCACACACCCACGCCCGCACCCTGGCATGCTCGAGCACCAACGAGCCTTTTTTTCTCTCTTGAAATTAACCTCCAACTATACACAGCTTTTCTTCCTTTAAAATTATCCCCTACACCACACCACTCTTTCTCCCCTTGAAAATAACCCCGATACATCTCCTTTTCTTCCCTTGCAATTAAACCCCTACTACACACGTTTTTTCCCTTGAAGTTACTCCCCTACCATACACTTCCCTCTCCCCTTAAAATTCCTCCCTGCTACGCGCACCTGCCCACGTAATACCACCACCTCCTGCCAAGCACGCAAGTGAGCAGTGGTCCTTTGCTTGAGATGCTTGAGTGAGAGCAGCCTGAGATAGTCTGTTCTGCTTTTAGATAGCTGTAATAGGAAGTTTGTCAAATCAAAATAAAATTTGTGTCCTTGCTACTTCCATTTAAACATTTTCATCAAAGATATCTTTGATAGTTACAAACTTTTCATAAAAATTGTATGATGATGAGAGTAGGCATATCCATAAGTAGTTTTTCTTTTCGTTGATACTTTATTTTGCCCTAATACCATCTGAAGTATTTTCCATTGTTTTAAAATCTTCCTCCTCACTGAGTTATTTTTAAAAATAAAAAGGTCCCTGAGTATTTTTAAGTTGTGTTCCTTTTGATTACATCAGGGGTTCTTAGCCTAAGGTTCACACATGCCTTAGATGTCAGGGAGCTCATGAACTTCGATGAGAAAAATATTTCATGATGCAGTAAAATTGGTTTCCTTTGTGATTGTTGTTTTAAATGGTTTGCCATTTTATTTTATTTCTTTTGCTTTTTGGAGGGCAGTTGGGGTTATAAGTGACTTGCCCAAAGTCACACGGCTAGTTTTTTTTTGTTAAGTGTCTGAGGTCAGATTTGAACTCCGGTCCACCTGACTCCAGCGCCGGGCGCTGTATTCACTGGGCCACCTAGCTGCCCCTCTAGTTCATTTTATAGATGAGGAAACTGAGGCAAACAGGGTTAAGCAACTTGGCCAGGGTTATATGACTAATAAGTGTCTGGGGCCAGATTTAAACTCCAGTTTTCATGACTATTCTCTTTGCCACCTAGGTTCTCTTTCTTTTTTATTATGTGTATTTTATACATTCATGAACATTATTCTGAAAAGTGATCCATAAACTTCACATTAGATTATGAGCTTCTTGAGGCCAAGGTCAGTCTTCTTCCTGTCTTTGTATCCCCAACACTTAACCCAGTATCTTTGCACATACTGGCTTAATAAGTTCTTGTTGACTGATCATTCTGTCAAAGGGATCTACTGCCCAGAAAAAGTTACGAACCTCAACTCTAGATCTCTTCTCTCTGTTTTAGGTCAGGTCCTACTGCTCTTCCTGACTTAATTTTCCTTAGTGCCTCTTTGCCTGCTGGGTGGATCTAAGAATCACAGAGACTTCAGCTTCTTGTTGATTTCTTGGGTGGGACTGCTGCCAGAGGTGTGGAGCAGCTCATTGCTCCTCTGTGTCTGTGGTTGATTGGCAGGCTGGATGGCGAGGGAGGGGAGAAAAAGTAACCACGGCAGTCCCTTGTTCTGTTGGGGTCGGCAGTATTGGAGGTGGGGCTTGTTCTGGGTTGGTGGAGTCCAGAGATGCCAGTGAAGTCAACCTCTCCAGTATGCCCTGGATAAATTATTTGGGAATGGAAATATAATAGTCTCGGTAGTGTAGTGTACTGGAAAGAGCAGAGTGATTTCTTGTCCCAGGACTGTATGGGAACTCTTGTGAACCTCTTTCATCTGTAAAATGAGGGTGTGAGTACTCGCGTTGCTTACCTCACAATGTGAAGAAAGAGCTCTGTAAATGATAAAGCAAATACACATTAAATGCTGTAGTATGAGATAACGGTGTTAAGGATTTCTTGCCGATTGTACTTTAGTAACTTTTGGGGTATTTGAAGGGATATAAACATTAGCCTGGGAATTAGACTTGGTTTCCAGACCTGGCTTTCCATTTTACTAGTTTACCTAGTCTGTGTTTCTGTTTCTTTAATTTTTCAAATGGGAATAATGTTAATCCTACTTACCTCCGAGGGTGGTTGTGGGAACAAAATGCAATAACCTCACAAATTTTTAGAGCTAATAGAAATTAGAGATGAGTACCTCCATTTTATAAATGGTCAAATGTCTTAGAGAAATCTTAGATATGGAGATGAGTAGAATATTGTCAGGTGACAACCAATGTTATAGTTACAGTGTTTTTGCTATAATAGTAGTCAGGAGGCAGTCATCAACATATTCAAGAAACATGTTTATCATCTTTATGCCAGTTGGGCATATTTTTGGTGGATTAGAGAACTTAAAAGCATTCCAACCAACAGATACACAGCTTAATCCTGAAAGGTATACTCCCTTAACAGCTTGTACACATAGATTTTTTTAAAATATTTTTTTCCTTGTCTATTATAACATTTATCATCATTGAATCCTGTTATATCAGATAGTAGAGTGGTTTACTTGGGCAGTACTGTTCACTTTCTGTGAAGCTCACTGGTTCTGTATGTCATGATTTATAGAGGGAAGAAAAGATGCTATTTGGTAAGTGCTACCTAATCAAATGGAGTCTGTAAGAACATGTAGCATATTCCATGTTTGGCTGAATGCCTGGGAGTATAGAATGATTTTTTCACCTTATACCCCTTGAAACATATTCCTCATTTTTTCTCACTCTATCTCATAGCCCAGAGCTTGTCTTTGGGTTATGCCATATCCTGTTTAAACAGTTGGTCTAGTAAAGATGAGAAAAATGATTGTTGATTTCTGTATCCCCATAGTTATAACTGCATCTGCTTTTCTTTTTAACTTAGATCCTGCACCAGTTCAGCTGATAGTTCAGTTTTTGGAACAGGCTTCTAAACCTTCAATTAATGAACAGAATCAGGTTCAACCTCCAGCTGATAATAAGAGAAATCGAATTTTAAAACTTCTTGCTCTTAAAGTTGCAGCACATTTGAAATGGGATTTAGACATCTTAGAGAAAAGGTATGCAACTTCAGACTGAATTTATCTAAAGCACTTTTGTGGTACTCTTTTTTTTTTTTAATGATGTCTGGCACTTACAGGTGAAAATTTATTTTGATTTCTATTCTTAATTAAATTTGAAAATGTCTCAGTAGGTATAAGATTACATCTAGATGTAAGATATATAAATGACTTTTAAAGAAAAATATAAAAAAGAGACTGAGTCAATAGTACTGTGAACTATATAGTTCTTTTATGCCATAAATATGATAAAATAATTGAATAGAGAATATATTTGCAGCTTTGTATCCATAGAAAATTTATATCAGTGAAATGTTTTTTAAAATGTTAAAAAAAAATTACTTTTATCTTTAGGTGGTAAAAGTGAGTGGTTATTGAATTAGAAGAAATGGATGATAATAATGGGATTGTTATTTGATTATTGACAGTTTTGTTATTGGCAAAGTTATTTCCAAAATTAATACCACATCTTTTGAGGCACTGGAACCAATTTTTATTTGTTTAGAAATATGAACTTCATTTTAAACAGAAAAAAGAAAAATATGTTTCTTTGTTAATAATAAATAGTTTTAAGATGATTGGTTTTCACAATAGGAAAACAAATTTATGCAAATATATTCAATTTGCTAGGTTAGTCTTTGGTTTAGAGTTGTACTTTGGAGTCCTTTAATTTGAATTCTATACATTGACATTATTTGTTGTTGTTCTTCATGCATCTAATATTTAATAATTCAAGGATTTGTGTTGATTTTGGTGCAGGTACTCTAGTTGATATGAATCACATACAGTGCCTTAGATCTTCTGTAGAAGAAAAAAATTAATCATTGGTGGCCAATTTTGCCTATTCAAACTTACATTGATCCTTAGACAGAAGTCAGTACAGGCCTGTATTAAAAGGCCTTTTGTCTTGTTAAGAGCTTTGCTGTCACAGCTTTCAAAAACCTCAAGTTGTCTCCATGCTATGAGGCTTCACAATTGGACATTTAGTAAAAGTATAAAAACCCAATGAATGGAGAATATGCTTTCTTTCTTTTAGCTTGTCTGTTCCAGTTCTGAATATGTTGCTAAATGAATTGCTGTGTATCAGTAAAGTTCCTCCAGGGACAAAACATGTAGATATGGATCTATCTACTTTACCTCCAACTACTACCATGGCCATACTACTCTACAATAGATGGTAAGTCCAAAATCTGTAAGCATGCTAGGCATCTTTTGATGGAATAAGTTCCACTTTGATTTTTAATAGTATCTCTTTTGAGTGCTTTAACCACTTTGAAAAGAAGTTTCCTTTTGTATGGTGGGATTTCCAAAGGATATGGAATTCTGTGAGGGCATTCTTTGAGAATGTAGTAACTCTACAGATAACATTCCTCCCTGGGTGCTATAGGAAGTTTCAGTTGCCCAGGATATTTCTGTAACTGCTAGATGTTAGTTTTTAAACCTCAGTAAAAAGCAGTTTGTGCTCCTTTATGTAATGATTTCAGCAATATTATTCATTGTTCAAAACGCTTGTTGTTTTGTCATATAAGAAAATCTGAAGTTGAGTTTTTTGGGGGGAAATGTATTTAATTGTTATGTTTTTAACTATTTAATTTCTGTATTTTTATTTCAGGGCAATTAGAACAATTGTTCAAAGTAGCTTCCCCATCAGACAGGTGAAACCTGGACCCCCCCAACTGAGTTTGTAAGTTGCCAGGGGTACTGATGTATTGAAACCACTGTTGAGTTCTATTTGTGTCAGAATTGGATTTCTGGAAGGTTTTTTAAAAACTGATCTCTTTAGAGATTTTTGGTGTCATACAAAGGAAAATTTAATGTCTTAATATGTTTATATACTTTAATCTCATTTGATACTCACAATAACTTTATGAGGTTAGTAGTTGCAGGTATGAGCCTCATTTTGTAGATAAGGAAACAGTATTATAGAGACTAATGATATGCTTGAGGTGATGTTGTTAATAACTTGGTAGAGTTAAGACTTGAGCCCAACCTGTCTCTTTTTTTTTCCCACCATGCCACCTCACCACCTCAGCCTGTCTCTTTAACTCTCTGTCCAATACTGCCTCTCAAATGGTCTAGTATACATTATCTTTTTTTTTTTTAATTTTATATTCAACAACTTATTTTCCCCCAGTTACACATGAAAACAATTTTTTATTTTTTGAGGGCAATTGGGGTTAAGTAACTTGCCCAAGGTCACACGGCTAGGTTTTTGTTTGTGTGTGCATTAAGTGTCTGAGGCAAGATCTGAATTCAGGTCCTTCTGACTCCAGGGCCGATGTTCTACTCACTGCGCCACCTAGCCGCCCAAGAAAACAATTTTTTTAACATTTGTTTTTAAGACTTTGGAGTTCCAAATTCTCTCCCTCATCTGATAAGACAAACAATTCAGTATGCAAAACATGTCCATGATAGTCATGTTGTGAAAGAAAACATAGGCAAAAAAACCTCAAGAAAAAGTAAAAAAAAGTTACATTGGAGGGTGGGTAGGTGATGCAGTGCATAGAGCATCAGCCCTGAAGTCAGGGGACCTGAGTTCAAATGTGGCCTCAGCACTTAACACACTTACTAGCCATGTGACTTTGGGCAAGTCACTTGATCCCAATTGCCCTCCAAAAAGAAAAATAAAGACCTTTAGAACATAGTGTTAACAGGAATTTGTAAGGAAGACAAGTGAATGTAATGGAAAATTAATATCATATAATAATTCCTTTAGAGATTATTAATGTCCTTGCCATATTTGTATATACTACTAGAAGTTTCCTGAAAAAAAAAATTCTGTATTATGCTGCTGTTTTATACAGAAGCAGATGGTGGCAATGGCACAGTGGTAGGGTGCTGGGCTTAGAGTCAGGAAGAACAGATTTCAACTCAGGTCTTCCTGACTCTAGGCCCAGCACTTAATAAATGCTTATTTCCTTCCTTTATTCCATTTAACTGAAAATAGATGTAGTTAGAATTTCATCAGTTTTCAGTATCTTTTCTTATGTAATTGCTAGATGAAGAATATCAGAAGGAGGTATTTCAATTGTCAGACATTAAAATATGAAAAACAGATAGCATTATACAGTGATATCTCATTTGTCTGGAATCTTTAGGGGGTAAAATCTGAGAAATGAAGTTTCTAGAAAATGTGATCTTCCCTAGGAAACACCAAAATGTCCTTTAAAAAAAAAACCACCAACAACTGGTTTTTGAAATATTTTTCCAGATACTTCCCTGACTTTTCAGACTTCTCTTTGTGTGCCTCAGGATCAGAATTATGAGCATCAGTTATTATACTATGCTAGAATGCAGTGATTCCCCATGTTGAATTATTTTCAAGTTGATTGAAGGTTTAAGGAAGACAAGTCTATTCTCCATGTATCTGAAGTGTTAACTGTACTATACAAAGTTATGATTGCTTTGCACTGAAGATGTTTTAGAAGTGGTATTTTTACTCTCATATAATTTGGTACATCGTGGGCTGAAGGGATTAGAAAGCCAGTCAGAGTCGGGAAGATTTGGATTCAAGTGCCACTTGTGAAACATACTGGCTGTGTGACCTCTGAACGAGTCCCTTACCTTTCACAGACCTAGGCAACTCTAAAATGAGAAGTTACAGATGTACATTGGTAAAGGGCATTTTCATCCTGAGGAATTTCTTTCTCTAATGAAGTTATAGAATCTGAACCCTCTGAATTGCTGTGCTCTAATACTTTAACATATCAGGTTTTGGAATTGCCTGCTTTTAGATTGAGATGATTTTTGCTAAGCAAATACTGAAATTAATTAGTTAAAATTGAATGTAAAACATGACTGTGCTAAAAGCTTTATATTACACATCAGGATACAGCCTATACCTGTGATTTCATTTATACAAGGAATTCTCTGTATATTGAGGTTGAAACTAAGCTTGTAAGATGAATACTTGACATCTATTATTTGGATCTTTTCCTGCTAAATGACTTAATTTTAATATAATGAGTTATTGACTCCTTTATAGTGTAAATAAAATGTGCTTCCTATTATCATTTTCAAATATTTCCATTTCATTTCACCCTTTTAGTATGAATCAAATGCAGCAAGAAAAGGAATTAACAGAAAACATTTTGAAAGTGGTAAGTGTTAACATCAATTAATAATTTGAGAATTTTGTTTGTTTGTTTTTTGAGGGGCAATGGGGGTTAAGTGACTTGCCCAAGGTCACACAGCTAGTTTTTTGTGTGTGTGTTAAGTGTCTGAGGCCAGATTTGAACTTGGGTCCTCCTGACTCCAGGGCCAGTGCTCTATTCACTGTGCCACCTAGCTGCCCCAATAACTCGAGAATTTTGAAGTGTATTCAAGCATGTTAAAAACAATCTACTAAATCTAGGATGGTATTAGATGAGTGACAACTGTAAGATTCAGTGAAGTTTAGTTCTTTGCTGTTGGATTACAGTTATAGGCTTTTATTAAAATCATACATTTAAAGTAGAGAGGGACCTTAAAGTTCATCTAGTCCAACCCACATTTAGCACTTTTCACTTGACTGCACTAGTTTTTACTAATTATTCAAATTTTTGCTTCTGGCACTTTTTTTTTTCTTTTTGGCGGGCGATTGGGGTTAAGTAACTTGCCCAAGGTCACACGGGTAGGTTTTTTGTTTGTGTGTGTTAAGTGTCTGAGGTCGGATCCGAATTCAGGTCCTTCTGACTCCAGGGCCGACGCTCTACTCACTGCGCCACCTAGCCGCTATTCTGGCACTTTTCTACAGACTAATTTGAAGAAAGCCTTAAATACTTAGAAACCTTGGAATATTAATGATTTTTTAATGTAAAAAAATGGAGATTTGATAGTGTTATATTAAAAATATTATTTGTGAATCTTAGGAAGCATACTTAGAATGTGGAAGCAAAAGTTCTCATTTTAAATCAATATTTGTTGCTTATGCTGAACAATGCAAATCTTATTGGAAATATTTGTAAAAGTTATTCTTGCTTCAGTATTAAACATTTCAGAATGTCTATTAAAAGAGTTTAAATTTCTTTATAGTTTTTAACTCTTCCTTTTTTGTGGTTTTACTTGCACTGTTTCCTGTGCCTTGATAGCTTTTCCTCTTCTCCCCTCCTCAAAATCCCCACAAGATTGCCAACTGCAATCCTATTCATCCTTTATGGTTTAAATCAAATTCAGCCTCCTCCATTTTTGATGTATTCTTTTCCTGATTGCATCTTATCTTATCTTCTGCCAAAAGTAATCTCTCCCTCCTTTCAAATCTCATAGTTCTTTGTTTTATTTCTTTTTTTCATGTTCTGCTTCTTATTATATTTGTACCTTGCTATTCCCAATGTGATTGTAAACTCTTTGAGGGCAGGCAATGTGTTTTATTCATCCTTTTGTCCTTGTATCTGAGGGCAGATATTTCTTTTAAGCACTTTGGTACTCAGTAAATGTTGTTTTATTACTAACTACTACCTCATTTTCATTTCAATTTAATGTATTTGAACGTTTGTAGTTAAAAGAACAGGCCGCTGATTCTATTCTGGTATTAGAGGGTGCATTGAAACTAAACAAGGATCTTTATGTCCATACAATAAGAACACTGGATTTATTGGCTATGGAACCCGGTATGGTAAATGGAGAAACTGAGAGTTTAGCAGCTGGATTAATAATAAAAACTGAGGAAATGCAATGCCAGGTACTTACCTAAACTATTCATTTTTACTGTACTTGAAACTATTTGTAAATATAGAAATAAACTCAGCCTTGTATTTTAATTGAACTTTTTTTCCTGTTCTTTTCTTGACTTGAGTTTTTGTTTGAACAAGAATATATTCGATTCTTTTTGTTTAAAGAATTTGGCTCCTAAATTTTATGATACTTTGCTATGAACTTCTACCAAAGATTGATTTTTTTCCTTTTGAATTGATTTTATTGAGTAGAGAGATTACAAGACTTGCACTTTAGGGAAATCACGTAAGTGGATAAATGGAGGATATACTAGAGTAAGGAGAGACTTGTAACAGGCAAACCTATCCCCAGGCTATTGTAATAAACTAGGTGTGAGGTGCTCGGGCTAGCACTGGGATCATGGCAGTAATGGAGAAGAGAAAGGGGGTGGTGTATTTTAGAGATGTTTCAAAGGCAAAATTGATGGGTCTTGATAACATTAAATATGGATCTTTTGTGAGGGGGAAAGTCAGAGGGAATGAGGAATTGAGAATGATATCTAGGTTAGGAGTCTGAGGAACTGTGAGTATGGTGGTGCCCTAGATCAGCGCTTATGGGGTCGAGACCCACAGTTTAAGAAGTGCTGAAGGGGTCATGAGTGGGAAAAAGTTCAAGCCCTGCCCTAGAATAGTAATAGGGAAGTTAGGAGTGGAAGGTTGGCTAAAACATAATGGGTTCGGTTTTGGACTTGTTGAATATAAGGTATCTAGTGGGCATCCAGTTAGAGATGTCTGAAAGGGCAGTTGGATATGTGAGATTGGAGATCAGCAGAGAGTTTTGGGCAGGATGGGAAGATTTGAGAATTGTCGGTATAGAGATGGTAATTTAATCCAGGGGAGCTGGTGAGATCTTTAAGTGAATTAGTGAAGGAGAAGAGAAAAGGACCCAGGATGGAACCCCCAGGGACACCTACAGTTAAAGGCTTGATCTAGAGGAAAATCCAGTGATGGAGACCAAAGAAAGTAGAAGGAGAACCTGGAGAGAGAGCCAAGTCTTGTTACCCGGGACAAATAATTTAACCTTTCTGAGCCTCAGGTAACTCTTTTAAGATGCAGGTAGATAGGCGTTTCCACACTGATGAACTTTTAAGTATTTTACTTTAACCACTAATTTCTTATGGAAATTAATTTGTCATGTTCTTTATATATGTAATTTAAAGAAACATAAAATGCATTTTCCTGATTATGCTTGAAAAATTAATATTATTATACATATTCCGTATCTCAGGTGTGTTATGATTTAGGTGCAGTTTACTTCCAACAAGGTTCTACAAATTCAGCTGTCTATGAAAATGCAAGGGAAAAATTTTTCAGGACCAAAGAACTGATTTCAAAGGTAAACACGCCAGCCAGTTTGGAGGGGTGGGTGAATGTGGGAGGTGAATCATTTATATTCAAACCATTATATGGTTTTTTTCATAATCTGTAGTCTTGAATTGTATAGCAGACATGCAAAATTAAATTTTAATCATTTTTTTAAACTGGTCAACCAGGCTTTTGGATCTTATGTCTTATTTTGACACTTGAGTTTATTGGATGTTTAAATAACAACTCTTTGTTCTATTCATTCCTCCTTAGACATGTTCATATAATTTGAATGTTCTTTAACCTGAACTCTTTTTGAACCTTAATGTTTCACATTTACCTAGAGAATCATTTAAGTTCCTTATCTGCCTAGCATTTGACATAGCTGTTGGAATATTTTAATTTGTTTCAAAATGCGTTGTTCTATTTATAATAATTCTTGGTAGATCTTTTCTTTTTCTCCTATTTAGATCATCCCCCCAAGAAAAGTGTTTGTGGTTCTTTCCTGTATTTAAATCTCTGGCTAATTATTCACCCAAGCTTTGATTTTTAATGTTCTCCAATTTCTTAATTTGTTCTTTCAAATACTCATTTGGTGTTAACTAAACTGTCAAACCTTCTTGGAAGGTAGAATTTATATTCTTAGACTGAAAATTCTAAGTCCCAAGAATAGTTTTTGTTATTTATATTTTCTGTGGTAATTGTTTTTTCATTATTGCCAATTGTACTGTTAAAATTCAGTATCTAGGATTTGTTTTGTTTTTGTTTAGAATGATATATTGATGGCTAACTGAAAATGCCTTTTTATTTTACAGATAGGCTCATTATCTCTTCATTGTTCCATAGATGAGAAGCGGTTAGCTGGCTATTGTCAGGCTTGTGATGTTCTTGCACCTTCTGATAATACATCACAACAATCAACTCCATATAGTCAAATTCATATCTGTATGAGATCAGGCAACTATCAGGTAAGATGTGGTAGGATTACCTTAGATTTGGAGAGGGAGGTTGACTTCATTATTTCTTGAAACTAATCTTTGTTAAAAGATTGATTTCTATAGCCTGCAATTTAAGGAAGGATTCAGAATGTCTGGCCTTCATAATTGAAAAGGTATCCAGATAGCCCATGCCTGCCAGATATTGGGGGGTAGAGTGTGGGAGGATGTATGGCTTATATTTAAACCGGTCTGATATTTTTCATAATCTGTATTCTTGCATTTTATAGTTTCATGCTGGAATATATCATGTTAGAGGACAGTATATATTGTCAAAGTAGGATATTACAGCTCACTCCTATTAACTATTGCATATACTTAGAAAAGTAGAAAAGGGAAAAAAGCAATCTTACTAAATATTGTACTGCTGCTGGGCTATTCTTGGTCCCACCTAGATTTTTACTGAATTGACCATTGTGTTACTCCTTTCATCTCCCAAAAGTCTTAACTCAGTCTCTGACATTTTTTCCTTAGATCGGATTTTGTAAAGAAAGCCACTGGCACAATAAAATTTGCAATGGTTCTTCCTTTACTAAAAAACATTTTCCTGTATGCATGTATATTTTAGAGACCAGAATAGAAATCAGAAAACTGTAATGTTATATAGCACTTCTCAAATCAAATGATATACTTATTGTGTTGTTATTTTCATGCCCCCAAATGAGACTTTAAAGCCTCCTTTTTTCATCCTTCCCTCTCTACTCATTTTCTAAAAAGAGAATTGTATTCTGTTTTTGATTATTTAAAGGTACAAATGACTATAAATACAGGTAAGTAGATTTTTAGCTACTTATCTGCTAAGGTTTTTTTTATGTTACTTCTGATAATGTAGAAAAGAATGTAAATGGCATTGTGATAAAAAAAAACAACCTAATTTTCTCTAAGTGTATAACAGTAAGAACTTAATGTGGTTCTACAAATATTATATTTCTGCTGTATGCAAAGTGCTGTCTAGATATTATAGAAGGTAGAAGTGTAAGACAGAGCTTGTCCTCAAGTAACTGCAGTTTGACTGATGACATTATGCATATGAGACAATGTATGATCAAATAACATTTTCTATGAAGAAAATTTACAGGAGAAAGACACTAATAATATGTTTGTTGTAGCTATGAAAGTAAACATTTTATCTCTAGATATAGCCCAGTGTGAGTTACTTGGCTTTCATCTTTCTTTAAAGGTTAGAGAGTTACAGTGCCTCACATACAGCAAGTACTTAGCAGATGTTTCTTGAACTGAATTAGCTTTAAGAGGGGGCTTATCTCATGCAAACTGTAGTTAGTGCACACAAAGCTGTGCTTCAGGGGTCATGTAAATGGTTTTTTGACAAGTGCTGCTTAATGGTTGACATCCTTGTTCAGAAGAAGAGGACTCATAGCTTGGGAGTGATTATTGGGAGTAAAATTATTGCTGTATGATTTCAATTTCATTCAGTGCCAGGATAGTCTCTTATTCCTGGTGGCCTGAGTCATTCAGCAAATATATACTAAGTAGTACTTGCCAGGGACCAGGGTAAGTGCTGGGTATATAAAAATAAGAACAATAGGATCTTACAACTTATCCTGCTGTTAAGTGTTTCTTGAGATTTTCTTTGCTGCAACCCACTACCTTTTCCCGTTCCCTTCAGGGGAAAAAGACGTGCTGGGTAGAGGTCAAGAAATGACTAGCATGTTATTTTCTCATTCACTGAATTGACTGTTTTAGAAGAATACACAGTACTGTGTATTTTGCTCCAATAAACACGTCAGCCCTAACTGGGAAAGGAAATAACATAAATAGTTTTGAGGCTCTCAGATCAACCACATTTTTTAATCAGCAAGTAAAAGCTATCATACTTGATCAAATATTCTAATTAATAACTTCAAATGGAAATTACAATCCTCAATATTGTTTTTTACATAGGTCAGTTTTCTAGTTTTTCTAATCCAGGGACTGTGGGATGATTTGTGCTAGAGGTATTATAGGCATAAACTGATTTCATTTGCAGAATTTTTCTTATCTATAACCTCCTCTATTTCAGTTGAGAGCCACTATCCTTCCATTCTCCCAGGTTCACATTATTTTTTTCCCTTTTTGGAGGGGGGAAGGCAGGGCAATTGGGGTTAGGTGACTTGCCCAAGGTTACATGGCTAGTTTAGTGTTAAGTGTCTGAGGCCATATTTGAACTCAGTTCCTCCTGACTCCAGGGCCGGTGCTCTATTCACTGCGCCACCTAGCCACCCCTCAGGTTAACATTCTTAAAGTCATCTTTGACAGCTCTTCCTACTCTCCTTATGTGATCAATTGTCTAGTCACTGAATTTTAGTGTTAAAAGCAACCTCAGTGATCAGTTAACCTAACTGATGTCACAGGAAGCATCTTTGTTACCATATAACCATGAATGGTCATCTAGTGTCTGCTTGAATATCTCCATCAAAGGAGGAACTGGATGAAACTACCTCTACATCTATCTCTTCCACCTTTCACTTAGGAGGCCAGTACTGTAGTATAGACCTTCATTACCTCTTGTCTAGAGTATATTGTACCTATCCTATCTCAGTTGCATGTGGCTATTCTCTTACCTCTCCAATTTATTTTTGATGTATAGCTGCCAAAATGTTCTTCATAAAACATGGGTCTGCCCCTCTATCTCTTGTATTGACTGTCCCTTGTTCTTGGAATATATTTTCTTGTTATCTCAGCTTCTTACAGTACTTTTTTTGTTGTTAATAAATTTCTTTCTTTTTTTAATTAATTAATTTTTATTTTTCAACATTCACTTCCATAAGAGTTCTAAATTTTCTCTCCCTCCCCCTTTCCCAAGACAATAGCATCTTACAATTTTTAGTTTCTTTCAAAGCCCAGCTGAAATCTTGTACATCAAAGCCTTTCCTGGTACCCCTAGGGTATTAGTACCAATCTCTCCTCCCACCCCAAGTTTACATTGTGTATATTTTGTGTATATTACCCATAAACTTCTTGAGGCCAGGACCTATTTAATTTTATCTTCATTTCTCCACAATAGATGCCTACTCTATTGCCTTTAGCATTAAAATCAAACTCCTCCGCTTGCATTTTTAAAGTCCTTTGTAATCTTGTTGCAACTATATTTTTATATTTATGTATCGCATATTCATATATTCTATGTTCAGTTAAAATATTTATTAAAGGTATGCAGAAACAAAAAGGAAACAACTTTTTCTCTTAAGAAATTTCATATTTTTTCTGAGGGAATATAACATTTATACCAGCAGTTAACACAAATGATTTACAAAGTAATTTCAGGAACACAAGAGGACTAAGAAGTGGGGAGGTTAGGGAAGTTAGGAAAGGTCTTGCTTTATGGTACCTGAGCTGAGGTTTTTTTTTTTTTTTTGCATTCAAACTGGTCTACTTAATGTTCCTCCAAACCCAATATTCTGTTTCATATTTCTCTGCTTTGCAGTGTTTTATGTCCTAATACCTTTTTCACCCCCATCTCTAAGTTCCTTTAGGGTTCTTATGTTCTGTCTTCTTCATACAAGAAACATTTCCTGATCCCAAGTTTTTAATATTCTTTTCCTCCTTAAATTATCTTGCATGCTAGGTACTTAATATTTCTTAATTTCTCATTTATAATCTAGATCTGGCTCTCGTTTTAATTTCATACTGTCCATGGCATATTGTGAACAGTCGATCCACTGACCTGAGAATCTGAATACCTAGGTTATAGTCCTGGTTATGTGACCTTGAGTAATTACCCTGAGCCTGATCTCTAAAATGTATAGAAGAGTTAGACTAGAAAATCCCTAATAAACTCTCTTTTGTGACCTTCAAAGATAATTCTATGAGGGAACTACTAGAAGTCTGTCTCATTTGTGCTCATAGTTGCTGAAACACAGTAGGATTTAAAATTTTTTAGTAGAGTTATTCTTTGAGGTTATGAGTAAATTTACCTTCATGAAAGTTTACATATCTGTCTCTTTAATGTATATTAGTCTCCTGATCTATTTTCTTCAGGTCCTCTGTCTAGTCCCTTTTATTTTTCTCTTCCCTCTGACCCAGTCAATCTTCTTTGATTGGCTAATACAACTGAAATATGTTTTCAATTATTTGTTGTATTTATTAAAACAAAATTTGTTCTCTATTCTTAATTTGATAATGCAAAGAATCTCAAGTGGCCTTCCCAAAAATCACTTGAACTGCTTTTACTTATATGGCCTTTGATTATTATTTATTTTTCATCAGGATTTTGCTGGTGATCTTTGCGGGGGGGGGGGATGGGCATGGGGGAGAGGGGAAGTTCCCATTTTAAATCTTATGAGTAGAGAAGTTTTGGCAGCCTGGTATCTTAATTTGACTTGTTTTTGCACAACTACATGTATATATATATTTTTTAATTTTCTTTATTAGTTTGTTTACTTTTAGTTTACAAAATTCAGTTCCACGATCCCTTGAGTTTCAAATTTTCTCTTCCTCCTCTCCCCCCTCATGATAGCATACAATCAAGTATAAGATCTGCAAATACTTTCACATTAGACATTAGTCAGGTTATAAAGAAGGATTGTATCTGATGGAATGAACAATGGGAAAGAAGAAACAAAACCAAAGAAGAAAAAGAAAAAGAGCAGATAGTTTGTTTCAGTTTGGATTCAAACTCAGTTCTTTCTCTGGATGTAGACAGAGGACATCTCTCTCCATCATGAGTCTTTTGGGGTTGACTTAAAACCCTGCATTGCTGAGGAGAGTACAGTCTGTCATAGTTGGTCATTACACATATGTTGTGTCTGTGATTGTATACAAATTTCTCCTGGTTCTACTATTCTCACTCAGCATCAGTTTGTATAAGCCTCTCCAGGTAAATATGAAGACTGTCTGCTCTGCATTTCTTATAGCACAATAGTATTCCATTACATGCATATACCACAACTTGTTCAGCCATTCCCCAATTGATGGGCACCCCCTCAATTTCCAATTCTTTGCCACCACAAAAAGAGCTGCTATAAATGTTTTTGTACATATGGGTCTTCCTCCCTCTTCTCTGATCTCTTTGGGATACAACCCTAGAAGTGGTATTGCTGGGTCATATATGTACATTTTTAAAAAAGAAATTATTTCAGTAGAGAAATTCTTTTGTGAATTTTGAAATTGATAACAGTGCTATCGATCTGTTCTAGGAGGTGATAAATATATTCCTTGAAGATAATCTAACACTGAGTTTACCTGTTCAATTCAGGCAGTCAGTGCTAAGAGAACTTTACCAGAAAGCTCAGCAAGGGTAAGTTTTTAACTTGAAGTTTTAAACTTGTATTTTAATTTGCATAAAAGCAGGAATACATTTTCAGCTATAGGAAAAAAAAACTCAGATTTCATCACATTATGCAGAGTATTGTTGGTATGTCTTTGGATTTGGGAGAGACTCAAGTTCGAATCCCACTTCTATATGGTGAGCAAGCATTTCAGCTTTTTGAACCTCAGTTTTCTGATCTGTAAAATGGTAGCAATACTTTTAGTATCTGCCTCATATTGTATTTGAAGTATGGTGTGAATGTCACTTGTTCCTGTTAAGAATTTTCCTATGATAGGCCCCATGTTTGCTATGAGATGGACAAAGGTTCATTATCTGTCTGGTTTTTAGCATCTACTATGAATAGGACACATTTGTGACCCTTCCTTCCTCATCTCTCTGCTACTGGCTAAGGGTAAGCTAGCATTCACATGACGCTTTCTTTTCTTTCTTTCTTTTTTTTTTTTAAAGAAAAGTCCATTATTTTGTAGGCTGATTGTAGGCATGAGTGTAGGCAATAAACTAGTGACACTACTGCAGTCACTTAATTACTAAGAATTTCTGATATCTTAAAAGACAGCAAATAATTTAATCTAAACTCATATCTTCCTCTTTTTCTTTCTTGTCCTTTGCATCTCCTTCCTTTTGGTCTGACTTGGCATTGTTCTGCATGGCTTTGGCAAATGCTTCAATATCACCCTTTTTTGCCACATCTACAGCTTCAGTTGGTAAACCAAATTGACTCATAAATGGGCCAAGCTGTCCTGAGGCTAGGGCAGCACTGAACATGCTTAATGCCTGCTGAAACTGAGGAGAGTTCAATGTGTTCTGAATCTCTTCTGCAGTCTGTGGAAGAGATTCTCCAGAGGGAAGATAAGGCAGCATTGGCCAGAATAGGAGCCATGATCTCTGGAGTTAGTATACTAGCCAAGTCAACTTGCTGTCCACCTCCTGCCCCAGATGGCACATTCATAGTAGCTAAAATGTTCTGAAGGTCACTCAGCTGAATGGGTGGGGTTGGGCTTGTTGCTGTGCTGGTTCCATTACCTGAATTTGGTACAGGGCTTGGACTAGTTGCAGAGGCAATTGCTTGAGCTCTGGGTGCTGGTGTAGCACAAGTGGAAGAAGAGGTGAAAGATGGGGTTACAGAAGCTGACTGGCTCCAGGAACTTGATGAAGAGCTGCTCGTTGGAGGCCTGCACTCCCCAGGAAGCTAGCCAGACCATTGCACCAAGCCCACCAAGTCCTCCCAAGCCAGTTGGTCCAATAAGTTGCATGAGCTGGTTATGACTCATGTTACTCAAAAGGCTCTGCAAACCACCTTCACCTCCAAGTACTGAAAGTTCATGACCTGAACTTCCTCTTGCACCCAAAACTCCTGGCATAGGTGGATTATTCAAATATTCATTTACTTTCCTGCA
This sequence comes from Gymnobelideus leadbeateri, assembly GCA_011680675.1. Lineage (NCBI taxonomy): Eukaryota > Metazoa > Chordata > Mammalia > Diprotodontia > Petauridae > Gymnobelideus > Gymnobelideus leadbeateri. The sequence goes on along the minus strand of WOXC01004676.1, from coordinate 1,484,203 downwards.
ATGTTCTTCATCTTTATCAGTCTTAGGCTCCTGCATCCAAAAGAAGAGTTGCTTTGATCCTGCCTTGAACTTCAGTACATATACTCTACCAGTAGTACACTGAGGTACTCGCTTAAATTCAGTCATCAGGAAAAATAATTAAGTCATCTTCTACATTCCCAGAAGTCCTATCCTTCCAACAGAAATGAATTAGGGAATCACCAGTTTTCTGAATGTATATAAGCCCTTTCCATTTATTTGGGGTAATTGTAGTTCCTTTCAATGACATTTTTCCTGCCCAAAACTCCACCATGTATTTGCTAGATGAGCCCCAGGAGCCTGGGACTAGGCTTGGAAACAAAACACCTGAAGTCATTCTGGGGTCTGGGGTGTGGGCCTCGGCTGAAGCGTCACATGACGCTATCATAAGATACTTGGGAAAAACAAACTCATTTGTGAAGGCTTATCAACTCCTCTGCCAGAGTTGTTACTTGCATCTCCTTTTGGCTCCAGTCACTAGTTCAGGCTCTTATCTCCTCTTTCCTTAACTTCTCTAGACTCTTAACTGTCCTTCCTGCCTCTGGCATCTCCTTCCTCTTGTCTGGCCTTCAAAGCAGTTTCATTATCTCAGACTTCACTGCTGGGTACCAGTTATTGAAGCAGGAGGGCTTTCTAAAGAAGGAGTACAAGCACAACTTCAGGCAAAGCATGTCTAGTAGTAAGAGCATTGGGAACTCTTCTGAAACTGACCCTAGTCATTACTTACTGTTTTCCATAGAGTCAGACTGGTTTCTTTTTCTTCTTTTTTTTGGAGGGCAATTGGGGTTAAGTAACTTGCCCAAGGTCACACGGCTAGGTTTTTGTTTGTGTGTGCGTTAAATGTCTGAGGCCAGATCCGAACTCAGGTCCTTCTGACTCCAGGGGCGACACTCTACTCACTGCGCCACCTAGCTACCCCTGTTTTTTTTTTTCCAGTTTATTAATGTATTTATTTTTAGTTTTCAACATTCACTTCCATAAGCTTTAAATTTTCTCCCCTTTTCCCCCCCAGATAGCATGCAGTCTGATATAGGCTCTATACATGTATTCAAACACATTTTCACATTAGTCATGTTGCACAGAAGAATTATAATGAATGGGAGAAACCATGAGAAAGAAAAAAAAACAAAAAAAAATTCTGTATGACTCTTCATTCTGTATAGAGTCAGACTGTTGAAGGCAATATGGGACCTTATGTTGGTAAAACTAGTAGTTTGCTTGGTGTAGTAGCACAGGTTTGAAGTTTCATCCTTGTCCTTTCTGATTTGTGATTTTTGTAATTCATTGTAACTCATGGTGGAGAAGGGACCCTGCCTGACCAGCTGCCAGCAACAAGCAGAGGCACAACAGTTCTTGCTTCCAGCCCAATCCTCAGAGCTATTATCTAGGATTCAGGTAGGCAGGCTAGCCTAGCAGACACAGCTCAGCACTGAGGGAGAGAAGGGAGACAGCAAGTGCAACCACCACCACTGCCTTGACCACCAACTTCCCACAGACACTGATGGAGACATCCCCAGGACCCTGGGCAACAGCATTGCTTCTAGCCCAGTATCCTCAGTCATCATCCTGAGAAACATCCAGAAGTAATTGCTGCTGCTTCAGCCACAGTTAAACTGAAGAATCAAAATGGAACGTTCTTGGCACTTTGCACTAATATAATTCAGTATCAGAAACTGATAGAATTTTATCAGTGGAAATGACATTAAAAAAGATACATCTTTTTTGTGGCTGCACCCTAAGCTTCATGGTACTTTTCCACATGACACCTTCTATATATATATGTTGTCTTTCCCAGGATGAGAACTCTTTGAGAGCAGAGACTGATGTACTTTTCTGTTTGAATCTCTGACACTTAGCATAGTGTTTTGCACATAGTAAAGACTCAATAAATGCTTCATTTATTCATTCTCTGGAATTTTTTTTCTGTATTGCTCAGAGCCCTTTGTGTATGTGGGTTATTGACAGTTACAAGTATGGGATCTCAATCCCTCCACTGGTTAAGTGAGTAAATTACCCAGCCTTCTTGTCACAGTGGGAGCTAACCTGTTTTTTCCTTAGGCTTCCAGCCTTGGTTTTCACACTAATTAGATTGGGCTAAGGCTTTCCCTATTATTACCATAAAGTATAGTAAAGATCTAGGAAAGGATATTGTGACAGCTGTTTAAGAATAAATGAGTAATATTTTTTTATTTTTTGTAATAAGCTTTTCTATTCATAATTATGTAGTTTAAGAGAGTTTTCGTTTTGTGTTTTACAGAAATGAAGCTCTAGATGAAATCTGTTTCAAAGTTTCTGCCTGTAACACAGTACGTGATATACTTGAGGGTAGAACAATTAGTGTTCAATTTAACCAGCTATTTCTTCGACCTAACAAAGAGAAAATAGACTTCCTTCTTGAGGTAAAATATTTTTTATGTTGAATTGTACTTTTAAACTTTTTTTTTAAGAATTCAGATTTCTGTAATTTAAAGCTTATGTCCAGCTTTTAAAAGTTTGGCAATAAACTTTCTAATTTTTTGTTCATTTGTACAAGTACATATAATTACTTTATATGGCTTACCAAATAGTATTTAAATCATATTATTTTCTCCAGATTATTCCTAGGACTGCATAAAAGCATATGTACACATACGAATCTTGGTAATTTCTTTTTTATTTTCATAGAAATGTGCAGTACATAGTAACTAATACTTCATTCATCATTAGTATCTAATGCTTTTCAAAAGAACTTAAAATTTGTACATGTTTACTATTATCTTAACATCCAAAAAGGTGTGGAATAAAATGTTTAAACAGTTTATAATTCCTACTTTAAAGTACTGAGATATTTGATGCTAATTTTATAGTCATCTTGAAAATTAGAAAATTTATCATTTAGAACTCTTAACGTCTCATATATGAAAGAAAAGGGTTTTTGGGGGGGGGGGTTTGTTCTAGCACAGTAGCATAATTCTGAGTTGTTATGATTGTTAAAGACCAATACAAGCATTTTGTTAAAGCTTGTATCATTTGATGCAAAATAAATTAATTCCAAGTATGTGAGATATTTATTATCAATTGGTTAACACATTCCTTTCCCAATTGGGAATTCTATATGGAAAAATAAACCAAGATCATATACTTGTTTGGTTAATAGTTTGAGAGCAAAACAAATTGGATATATTTTAATGAATATTTTCATTAAACTCCTAAAGTCTCTTGTCACCCTTCTCCACCAAATGGATATTGCTGTCTAAGGGAGCTATTTATATTATTTGGGCAGTTCTCCAAACAACATTTATTCTAATTTGGCGGTGGCTATGGGTTCAGGGAACTAATTAATTGCTATCTCCTGAAATAGTGAGATAACTATGTATTGTCCGCTCTAAACAAATTGTTTTCTGTGTATAAATGCCTTCCTTTGTTGAAAATATAATTAATTTTGTTTTAATAATCGGATAAAGAAGCTTTTGTGTTTATTATTGCTTCACTTATGTTACTTGCCTGCATTGTACCTTTCTATAGTACTGGGTGAGGCGGCGGGCGGGGTGGGTGGGTGGGGGAAGCGATAAGTGCCTTTTGACATTATATAGTTATCCCTTCCATATCATGACTTTCCCCATCATGGTTTCAGTATATGGTATAGAAAATTAAAGAAGAATTTTTGGGGACTTCTGTGGAAGCTACAGACCCATGAAGGCCCAGCAGACAATGGAGAAAAAGTTTAGAAACTCAGAAATGAATAAAATATATGTGTAGTATTGTGTAATATCAATATATTTTCTCTTTTAATACCATAAATATACCAGAATTTTACAATAAGGTACTGTAAACTACCCATATAAGAAAAAATTCAAACTTCTCTGATATGAAGGGAGAGCAACAAATCTATGCAAATTTTCTAGATGGAAGGGGCACTGAGTCCCTAACTGCCACCGTGTGGAAGGGATAACTGTATAGTGTTTTTGTTTCAACTATAACCATTAAATCCCTAGGTATGTTCAAAGTCAATAAATTTGGAACAAGCATCAGATACTTTGAAAGAAAACATGGCTGCTTTTCTAAAGTAAGTGCTTGATTTTATCATTTTTTTACTTTCATTACATTAAATGCTGTATGCATTTTTTTTTTTGGAGGGGGAAAGGCAGGGCAATTGGGATTAAGTGACTTGCCCAAAGTCACATGGCTAGTAAGTGTTAAGTGTCTGAGCTGTTTTTGAACTCAGGTTTTCTTGTTAAATTGAATTGCTTTACTTAGTATTTTCAGAAGACCAGGTATAATAAATTAGATTGTCCTTATTTTTTGAAAAACATTTTTATTGAGTTTTTTGTTCTGACATTGCTTAAATATTATCCTATATCTCTCTTTCCCCTATCCCAGAGAACCATCCCTATATAAAATTCTTTTCTGAAAAGATAAGGAAGAAGAGAAAAAACATTCTCGAAAGCTGATCAATATATTGAAAAATCTAGCATCATGTGCAATATTCCACACCCCTTTTCTACCCATCTTTGCAAAGAAATGGGGGGAGGGGTCTTTTCTTATCTCTGCTCTTTGGGTCTGAGCCTTATAATTTAGCAACATTTGTTTTCAGTAATTTTGTTTTACATTGTGGTAGCCATTGTGAATATTGTTGTTGTGTTTTGTTTTTTTTATTTTGCTTTTTGGAGGGCATTTGGGGTTAAGTGACTTACCCAAGGTCACACGGCTAGTTTTGTGTGTGTGTGTGTGTGTGTGTGTGTGTGTGTGTGTGTGTGTTTTAAGTATGTGAGGCCAGATTTGAACTCAGGTCCTCCTGACTCCAGGGCCGGTACTCTATTCACTGCACCACCTAGCTGCCCCGAATATTATTTTCTTGCCTTTGCTTATTTCACTTTGCATCAGTTCAGGTAAGTCTTTGCAGGGTTCTCTGTATTAAATCAATCATCATTTCTTATAGCATAGATTCCATTACTTTTATGTACCGCATTTTTTTAGTCGTGGTAGGCTGTTTTATAACTTGTGTATTTATGTTTTATTTTTGATAACTTTATATTTTGTAATATTACCTGGATATGTTTTTCTACAGTATGAAATTTTCACTTCCTTTACTTTTTAGCTTTTGTCACCACGTTTGCATTGTCACCAGTCTAACAGCCAAGTACAGTATTGGAATCTGTACGTCAATGCAAAACTGTTTTTTTTTTTAATCTCTTAGCAACAAAATGTTTTGATAAATTTAAATCGCTCACGTCTTTATTTCACAATATTTCTTGCTAATCTAGAAATCTCTGTTTGGGATTGGATGATCTTCAGTTTGTCTTTATGATTTCTTCTCATGAACTCTTCATTACACTGTTGAAAGAGGATGAACAGAAGCTACTTATAGAACAGATGAGGAAAAGATCACCTAGAGTAAATCTGTGCACCAAACCTGTAACTTCATTTTATGATATCCCAGGTCAGCTTTATAACCTTGCTGCTATATATTCAAGTGTTTTTTCCTTTACAATTCAAATTTACATTGTAAAATAATGTGAAGTTCTTTTGTTTCATTTTAATTATACTGATGTGCATATCAGATTTTAAAATTACTCTTCTTTTGACCTATTAATAGCCATTTTTAGTCACTAGAGTGATAGGAAGTCCTTGTGAATGAAAATTTGTAGGGTGAATGGCTTTGTGGCTTTAATGCTACCACTTACTGAATAGAGAGACTGGTAGGACCAATTAAAGCAAGAATGCTGAATTTCTCTTTGCCTCTTTAAAGGCTTCTTCTCTTTTCCTTTACTAAGTTTTTCATCCTTCCAAACCCTTACTATCACGGCTCCCCAGTGACCTCTATTTAGTCTGTAAACCTTGGCAGTGGTCATTACCTTACCTTCAGCTATCATCTTTTAGGCAAATGACTCCCAAATCTGTATTTCCTTTCTTCTGAACTCTAGACATATCTTCAAAAGACACCTCCCCATGAATGTTTTCAAAAGTCCTAGGAGTCAATAAATTCCTGCCCAGTTTTGTACTCCATGAGCTGAGAATGGTTTTTATGTTTTTCAATAAAGTTTTACTGTATTTTAAAATGAGAGGGGGAGGGGAGAATTCTGTTTTAACTCTCTGGCCATACAAAAACCAGGCAGAGGCCTGGCTATATCATGCTGATCCCTGTTCCAATCCTTCATTTTCTAGATAAGTCAACAAATGAAGATAGAAGGATCTGGTATTCTCTATACCAGAAGTTCTCCAACAGTGGCCTGTGGACTGTTTGGGTTCTCTGAGATCCTTTCAAGGGAACCATAGTCTCAAAAGTATTTTCAAGGTCAAAAAATATTTTTGTAATTCATCTTCATTATGTTTTAAATAACATAGTGGGATGTTATATATCTGTTAAGATATTCTTCCCTTTTCCAATTACATATCTTTTTGAGACCAGATTTCCTTTATATACTTCAACCAAAACACTATCACAACAAATTGAATGTAGAAGCAGCTATGCAAATCTAGTTGTCTTCTTTTAAACCAGACATTTAAGAGATTTTTTAAAAGATTATTTGTTACATGTAATGGATTTATTCTTTTAAAATGAATTGATAAATATATATTTTTAATTTATCCATTTTAATTTCTAATATGGTAAAATATCAGTAGATGTAACCCATATAAACAGAAGCTGTTTATGTCCTTAGTCATTTTTCGGATTGTAAAGTGGTCCTGAGAGCAGGAAATTTGAGAACCACAACTCTATACCTTTCAGTCAACTATGTAACTAGAGATATCTGTTATAGAATATTGGTTACAAAAGCCTCCCTTCTCATATTTTTATTATCCCAAAGCATATCTAGTCTCATTTTTTTTGTAGAGATAGGAAAATGGGCATATAGATTAGTAACTAGATTAGTAATTACTGATATTCTCTTGGTATCTTTTTTTTTTTTTAATAAAGTCTAAAGACTTTTTCCCAGCCTTTGGTGTTTCTCCCCTCCTTTCCATACTTTGAGAATCTACTTCCTCGTACAGCAAATTTAAGACTGGAAGGTGAGAGACTCTACTGGAATTTGTGATAAATAGAATTAGTTGTAAAAATTCTCTGTCCAGTTTCATCCTTAAATGTCTTCAAGAGGGTTTTGCTAAATTAGGTCTCTTATGTAGCTTTATGTAAAGTTTTTCCCTCATCACCATTTTATGAAAAAATACCAACTGTATTCTGCCATCCCCAGCTGTGATATAAGCATATTCCACATCAGCTGTTACCTTTTTCTGCTATTCCTCTTTGCCTAGCAAGATCAATGATTCTAGGTCTTGCAGTGGTGAATGATTTACATTGAGTGAACTCCTTTGGGAAATGCTGATAATCAAGAAATATTCTTGTTTAGGTAGGTCAGATGTCACCTCAGATGTGTTCAGTATATTTTCATTTTTGTTCTAGTTTAATATTCATTTTTATTTTTGCTGTGACAGATCTAATTATAGAGAAACTTGATTTGGTTATTGGCTTTCACATTAATAATCAGACCTTTCTATTTAAATTTTTGGTATATTCATGTTATATAAGTATGAATCTTCCGTGTAGTCTACAAGTCTTTAAAGCCTCTCACTTGTTAATCCTGGCCCATATTTTCTAGCATATTTTTTCATCTTCCTCTTTTTTGCCCATTTTGCATTGTAGTCACCAAGTATTGAAGTTTATATTGATTTAATTTGGAGAATTCTGTTACATTGTTGATAGAATTTCTCTACCTCATTCTCTGCAACCAATGTTGATTTATAAGGTGCTGTTATTTTTATACTTATCACAAGTGCTGCAATTTGAAATGGCTACATGTCCCATGAAATTAAGTTTCTTCTTGCCTTCTGATATATGATAGAACCAAATCCACTAACTCCTGTATTTACCTCTCTTATGGAGAACCTATAAGCCTACCTTTCATTTAACTGCACCTTCTTTTTGTCTTTGGTTCTATTGGAATGTCAAGATTAATATGATTCAGTTCTTCAAGAAGTATGTATGTCTCATCTGCTGGTTATTGTATATTTAGGATGCTAAAACCTAAGTTAATGTTTGTAAACACTAAAAAAAATGGACTTTTATCACTCTACTTCCATCAATGCAAAAGCATATTGTATTTTTTTGTCACTTCTAAGGTTGTTATAACCAAAAAATTCATCTCCAAGGGGGCCAGTCTGCTTTCCATCAATCACTTACCTAAGCTGGTCCTCAAAAAGTAGTCTTTTTACTTGGAATGTACTTTAAAAAGGCTTAAACCTTTCCAGTATGGTAGAACCTGATAGATCTTATCTTCCATTGGAATAACTTTCAAAAACCCATTGTCTGTCCCACAAGAGGCAATGAAGTGTGGGCCTGTATTTGCCCTGGAATGTAGTTTTATCTGATGCATTATATGCCTATATATGGCCTATATGCTGCATTCATATAATGTTATTCGTTCATTCATTTAATGACTTGGTTTGAATTGAATATTTTTAGTTCAGGCAAATCATTCATTTTGATAGTAAGATCACATAGCATTTCCTATTCAAACTATAGGATTAATTTTTCCATACTGACATAGTTCAGAGATCAGGACTATAAACAGAAATTTCTAGGTACAAGATATTTCAGTTTATGTAAATAAAGTCTGTGTGTTTGTTAAGACAAGCCTAATGTTGAGACAGAATTCTGCTTGCTGCCTAATTAACAAATGTCATCCTTCTCATTTTTAGCAAGATATGTTCTTAGAATGAGATGTTGCATAGCCTACTAGATAGAGCCAACCTTGGAGTCAGGAGGACCCGTGTTCAAGTATTGCAGCTGACTCTCACTGTGACCCTAAGAAAACTCATAACTTTTTAGTACTTCAGACCATTTTGTGAGATTGCAGTCTTGTTAAATCACAGGTTCAATTGAAAAAAAAAACCCACCACTAAACTAATAAAAAATGTGCTTCTTAAATGATTAGTCAACTCAAGTCATCTGTTTGTTCCTTTAGCTTCAGCAAGTGTCAACATTGGGCAGTTGGAGCATCAGCTTATATTATCAGTAGATCCTTGGAGAATTCGCCAGATTTTAATTGAATTACATGGCATGACTTCAGAACGCCAGTTTTGGACAGTATCCAGTAAGGTAAAGAATTTACCATCAGTCTTAGGAATGGGTATGAAAGTACAATTTTACTTTGAAACACTAAGCATGTTTTGGGTTTTTTTTTGCTTTTTTGGAGGGCAGTTGGGGTTAAGTGACTTGCCCGAGGTCACATGGCTAGTTTTTGTGTTAAATGTCAGTCACATCTGAACTCAGATCCTCCTGACTCCAGGGCAGGTGCTCTATTCACTGTGCCACCTAGCCGCCCCACTAAGCATTCTTTCGAAACTTATTTGGTATAGCATTTTCTGGTTTTGAGATTCTTACCATTGTACATATTCTTAAGGTGATCTACTTTTAAACAACAACCCTCCTTAAAATATAAATCTAAATAGTTTTAAATATATCTCTGCCAGTGTTTCTGGCTACCTGCCTAATTCCATGCTCAAAATACAATGAGAAATGCCTGTGTACAGTCCAGGTTATCAGGGACAGTGAAATGTTTCTTAGGAAATTGTAAGAAGGGCTTCAGTGTGAAAATCAGGAAGAAAAAAAGATTTGAAGAGGCAGAATGAAATCTTAGTTTGATTCAGGAAAATGGAGAATAGAAAAAGATAACATACAGTGGAGGAAAGAGGAGTACAAAGGCCACTGTTTATTTAGAACTAAAAAAAAAGTTTGAGATCCTTCTTGGAGAAGATCCTGTGACAAAAAACAGATTCCAGTCATCCAAGGAATGAGAATGTACATTATTACTTTTAGGTGAGAGTAATCAGTAAGAGCAGAGGAAGAACAGAAATACAGTGAGGGTTGGTGGCTCCTGCCTTAGGGGACTACTAAGAACCTTTCTGTTTAGAGGGAGATAGAGAATGAATAATGAGAGAGGGAGAGAGAGAATGAAACAATGAGCCTTTGCCCTTGACATAACAGAGAATTTCTTGTCCAACAGGATACTGCTGCCTGCTTTTGGTGGTTCACATGGACCAAATAATACTTCCAAAAGGAAGCTAGAAGTTATTGCTAAAGATTATTAAGTTTGGGGCAAGAAACTAAAGATCTTAGGATACTGGTTGTGGTTTTGTTTTTGTTTTTGTTTTTTTATCGCTACTTCCCATTGAAATCAGAGATTCTGAAGAGGAAAGCACATCTTAAAAGTAAACAAGATGGTTCAAAAGTTACAAGATGGTATCTCAGAATGGGATGTGAATTTCTGGACTGTAGCTTAAAATATAGAAATGATAGGTTTCCAGGCCAGGACTGAAAGGCCTTTAAAATGGCTCATACGAATGTATTTGTTTGCTGTCTTACAAATCTAATCAAAAAGACTTTGAATTGAAAAGGAAGGGGGCTTGGGGGGGGGAAACTAGATTTGTTTATTCACTAAGCTAAATACTGTAGAGAATGGGACATAGAATAACAGTAGAGACACTCTAGATATTCAAGAAGAAAAATTCAAGGGAACCAACAATAAAAACCCTAGTCTCCAATATCCAGGCACAAATGTACAGTGTATGGACTACAAGCCAGGTAAACTAGGGATCCTAATGAAAAGAAGCAAGCTTGACCTGCTAGCTGTCACTGAGACTTGATAGAACGAGACTCTTGGCTGAAAGATAAGATGAAAATAGCTTTTTGAAGATACGATGAGTAGAGCTGAGTAGTCTCATACAGTATCTAACAGATACATTCATTGGAACCAGTCTGGGAACCAGAGTGGGGGCAGTGTGGTGGAGAGTGTTTAGGAAGATACCAGTCATCCCAAACAAGGATATCTAAATATACTCTAGATTAACTCAACAGAAAGAAAAAATAGCTGTTTTGTGGAGCTCCTTTTAAAGCTTTTCTTATATGTTTCCTTCATCTTGATAACCTGACCCATTTAACATTTAGAGCTATTCAAAAGTGAATTGAGTTAACTTGATGGTAATACATTCTTCACCATCAGATGTTTTTGAGCAATAGTTGAATGATTGATTGATAAATCATCTGTGGGGATATTATAAAACAGGATTGGTGATTAGAATTCATGAACTCTAGGATTGCTTTTAATTCTAAATCTTTATCCCAACTCTTGGCTCATCATAATGGATATTTTCATCTTGGTTATAATTAAGCTTTGGTAAGTTATTTCTCTTGAGGTTAAGAATTATCTTTTTTAGGTGGGGCTAGGTGGTGCATGAGTAGAGTGCCAGCCCTGGAGTCAGGAGGACCTGAGTTCGGTTCTGGCCTCAGACACTTAGCACACACACAAAAAAGCTAGTTGTGTGACCTTGGGCAAGTTACTTAACCTCAGTTGCCCTCCAAAGAAAATTATCTTTTTACTAATTGACATAAATTATAATTTTTATTTATAATTTAATAGTGACTTTTTTTTTTCTTCTAGTGGGAAGTGCCAGGTGTTTACAGTAGTGTTATTCTGGGAATTAAAGATGGTTTAACAAGAGATTTGGTTTACATTCTTATGGCAAAGGGCTTACACTGCAGTATTGTTAAGGTGAGTAAAACTCTATGTTGATTATTTTATTGGTAGAATGTGTTATTGATTTTCATACTAAGGCCAGGAGTCAAAAACTGACTTCTAGAGAAATAGCATGAAATTTTAAGTCTCCTAACCTATTTGAGATTCTGTGATGCAGCAGATAGAAAACCAGCCTTAGAATCAAGTAGACTTGGTTCAAGACCTATCTCTAGCACATTTTGCCTTTGTAGCACTGGACAAGTTACTTAATCTCTCAGTGTTCCCTGACTTTACTTATCATGGAATTGTTTATACCAGTAAAATCACAGGCCCTGGCCCTGTCCCTCGATATCCTCTTCACTCACACATTAATGTCTAAATCACCCCAATGTATCTAATCTATTTCTTATATTAACCTTTTTCTAATCCTGAGATAATACAAGTTAATTATTTTAAAAAGATTTTTAAAATTTATGCTTAACTTTTTTTTTCTTTTTGGAGGGGGGAAGGCAAGACAATTCTGGTTAAATGACTTGTCCAAGGTCACACAGTGTAACTGCAAGCACCCCCCAGCATCCCCAGGGTGGCTGCCAACACAGGTTCTTAGATCTGCTTTTCTAAAGGAAAGCAACTCAAAATGGGTGAACAAGCTCACTTTAATCAATCAAACTTATATCATTTACCTAGTTCAGGGGAAAAAGGTCAGCACCCCAAACTTCAGAGTATATAGACAGAACTTACAAGACAGAGAAACAGATCAAGTAGAGAGGCTTCCAGACTGTCCAGCCATTATATCAATACCAAATCACAGTTACCATAGAGGGAAGCATCAACATCTGGGTTTTCAAAGCTGGGGGCTCTCAATGGCTGCCCAGCGTCTCATCTAGTCGAGTCACACAACACTTCTCAAAGTGAGCCCCAAAGCAAAGCCTCACATCAAGGATTATAGCCTTCTCCTGGGTCAGAGAATGTAACCACCCTCTTGACCCACTGCCCAATCACACAGCATCAAGGTGTGGTCATTCCTGAAAACCAAGCCTCCTGCCACATGCTCCATGTGACCACATTCAGCCTATTAGGAGGCAGAGTATATTTTCAAATCAAGGAAGGTTCTCAGAGTCTCTTAAGCCTATCAAAGGGCCTAGGGGCCAGGAAGATCTTTAAATTTGCATTTCCATTACACATGGCTAGTAATTATTAAGTGTCTGAGGCCAGATTTGAACTCAGGTCCTTCTGATTCTAAGACTGATGCCCTATTCATTACACCACCTAGCTGCGCCTATGTATAACTTCTTTTTTTTTTTTTTGGAGGGCAATTGGGTTTAAGTAACTTGCCCAAGGTCACTCGGCTAGGTTTTTGTTTGTGTGCGTTAAGTGTCTGAGGCCAGATCTGAACTCTGGTCCTTCTGACTCCAGGGCCGGGGCTCTACTCTCTGCGCCACCTAGCCGCCCCAGTGCATAACTTCTTAATGAATCAGTCAAATACTTTTGAGTTTCTGTTATGTTAAAGTAGTATGAATCATATCTGTATAAGATTCAAAGAATTATAAGGCATCAAGATCTTAATATTCTCTGTGATTAGGATACACAGAGAGACACAAAATGTCAGTACTCCAAGGCAAGGTACATAGAGGTTAAGAAGAGGGACAGAATTCCTGCACTGAAATGGTTGTTGTTAGCTGTTCATTCTAAAACTTGATGTGGAACCTTTAAGAGTAGGTATTGTTTGGATAAGTGAAGAGGAAAAGTGAGAACATGCCTATTGTAGTGACAATGAAGATAGCAAAAGTTGTTCTGGGAACATCAGAGAGACCTTTTGGTCCAAAATTAGAAGCCTTGTACTGAGGAATAGTGGAAGATTTAGGTTCACTGGTAGAAGACAATGGAAGAATTTCACCTTCATCTGGCAGACTACAGGAAACCAATTTAAAGTGTCTGAGTTAGGGCAAATTAGAAGGTGTATATATATATATATATATATATATATATATATATATATATATATATATATATATATATATATATATATATGTATGATTGTTTTAAATTGTTTTAACGGGGGAAACTATAGCGAAATATTTTCTTTGGCAAGATTGTTGCCCATGTCCAAGTAACTACTTCAACGTAGGGTCAGGGAAGAATGCTGATTTTGTTTTCTTCTCCCCAAATCCAATCCCATTTTCTTAAGTAACTTTTATCATCTCATTGTGGTGACTTTTCTCTTTGATCAGATAATCCAGTAAACTATACCTATGTTTTCCTAACTCATGAGTTCAGGGACATTTGTGCAAGGTACGGTATACAGTTGTTCAGGATGAAATTTTTTTTTAATTTAATTTTTAAAACTTTTCCCAAGAGGCAGAATTAGTGTACTTTTTAAACTTAAGCTTTATTATACTTCAGTATAGGGAAAACATTAGTTTAATTGACTTGGCTAGTATTTACTGGAAAATATTTCTATTCTGCCTCTGTTTGAAAAGAAAATCAGTAATCAGTGTGGTTTTCAGGGTTATTGGAAACAGCAAAATCAAGAAACATTTGTGAGCTGTAAAATTCTGCATTTTAGTTGTGTAATTCTTTGAAAAGTAAGAAATACTGTGCCTCAGTTTTTCTACAGAGATTGTATTTAAGATACCAATTAAAGGATTTTTCTTTACGCATCACAAGTTTTGCAACAGAAACAGCACATTTTGCCTTTGTAGCACTGGACAAGTTACTTAATCTTCCAGTGTTCCCAGACTTTATTTATCAAGGAATTGTTTATACCAATGAAATCACAGTAAACAAATTAAGATGTCTATAGTTTGATGTTTCTACTAGGTAGTTGAAAATGCAAGACTGGAAGTCAGGAGAGAAGTTAGGCCTGGAAGTGAATCATAAGCATAGAGATGGTCATGGAATCCACGGGACCCATGGGATCACCAAGGGAATTAGTGTAGAGGGAGAAGAGGAGAATGTCCACAGTTAGTAGGCATGACCTGAGCAAATCTCCAGCAAAGGAGACTAAGAAAGACCAGGTAGATAGGAGAACGAAGACAGTGATGTCATGAAAACCTAGAGAAAAGAAAGTAAGTAAGCCATGTAACTTTGTCTTACTTGATGTTGATTCTTATCCACAAAACCTTTTATTAGGTTACTCAGTTCTTCCTCGGGCCGTGATCCCTGAACTGGCAACACACTCCTCCCTTTCCCATCTAGACTCTTTGGTGAGCAGTTCAATTCCATATACTATCCCGGAGAGTCCCTTGCTGTCTTCATCATCATATCACTAATCTTATCCTGCCAAGCCTACTACCCCTTGCTTTCACTTTCCTTGTTCTTCTGTTTCCTTTGCTGGATCTTAGTCCATGTCGTGCCCAGTGCCCATTTATTCAGGACCATTTTCTATTTCTCTTTTCTGTTTCCCTTAATGGTCTCATTGACTCCCACAGATTCAATTATTTCTATGCTGATGATTCTTAAATCTACTCTTTCAGCCTTAAACTCTATCCTGACCACTAGTCTCAAATCTCCAGCCACTTATTTTAGATGTCTTATTGAACAATAGACATTTAAACTCATTATGTCCAAAATGAGACTTCTTCCTAAATTTCCTATTACTTCCAAGTGTAGTAATATCCTTTTAGTCGCAAAGTCTTGTAACCTAGGTATCATCTGCAGCAACTTATTTTTCTCAGTCTGTTATATCTAGTCAGTTGTCGAGTCTTGTCATGTCTGCTTTCATCTTTCTTCTCTTACCTAGCACCTGGACTATTGCATTGGCTTACTGGTTGGTCTCCCTGCCTCAGATCTCTCTCTCCACTCCAGTCCATCTTCCACTCAGCTGTCTTATTGATCTTCCTAAAACATTAGACTATATAGCCACCTGGTCATTCAAATCTGTTGCCGCTAGGATGGAGTAGAAAATCCTTTTTGGCTTTAAAAGCCCTTTATTACCTGTCCCCTTTCTACTTTTCCAGTCTTCCCATACCTTATTCCCTTTAAATCTGAAATCCATTAATATTGATCTTCTTAGTGTGCTCTCACTTAACATACAATTTCTAACTCTGGGCATTTTCACTGACTGTCCCCTAAGCCTGGAACTTTTTCCTCATCTTCACCTCCTAGCTTGGCTAAAGTCCCACCTTCTCTAAGGAGGATTTCCTTGACCTTTTTTTTTCTTTTTGGAGGGCATTTGGGGTTAAGTGACTTGCCCAAGGTCACATGGCTAGTTATTGTGTTAAGTGCCTGGGGCTGGATTTGAACTCAGGTCCTCCTGACTCCAGGGCCACTGCTTTATTCAATGCACCACCTAGCAGCCCCTCCTAGACCTTCTTAATATTGGTGATTTCCTTTTGAGAATGTCCCTAATTTGTCTTCTGTTTAGCTCGAGTTGTACATACTTGTTTGCTTTTTGTCTACTCTATCAGACTGGGGGGGGGGTGCTTTTTCCCCCACTTTTCTTTGTATCGCCAGCACTTAGCATAATTCCTGGCACATAATAGATTCTTTTTTTTTTTTTTTTGCTTTTTGGAGGGCAATTGGGGTTAAGTAACTTGCCCAAGGTCACACGGCTAGGTTTTTGTTTGTGTGTGTTAAGTGTCTGAGGCTGGATCCAAACTCAGGTCCTTCTGACTCCAGGGCCGATGTTCTACTCACTGCGCCACCTAGCCGCCCCCACATAATAGATTCTTAATAAATGTTTATTGACTTGACTATTGATAGTACTTATAATTCCCTCAATCCAGATTTATAATAGTATGATAATAAATAGGCTTCAGAACATCTGAAGTCAGAACTGTTGCTTTCTATTCATATGCAAGAAGCCTTTTGTTTAGATTTCTATACTGTATAACACTTGTATTTTGATCATTGAGATTGTGTATTGATTCATTTGCAGGTTTTAGACTATGAAACTTGTTCATGTTTAAAGCATTACTGTTTTTCTCATAAAATTTGAGTTCACAGGTGACCCAGTAACTAATATAGTATTGTGTGTTTAGAATGATGCCATGAGAAGTTGACCCGTTATATTTCTCATTTCTTTATAAAGGTATATATGTATTTGTGTATGTATATATTTGTGTATATGTAGGTGGCCTTTGTATTTTTCTGTATGTGTATTTTTTTTTTTAAAGCAATTGGGGTTAAGTAACTTGCTTAAGGTTACACGGCTAGTTATTTTTTATGTGTGGGTGCTCATTTTCTGAGGCCGGAACCGATCCCAAGTCCTCCGGACTCCAGGGCCGGCACTCTTACTCACTGTGCCACCTAGCTGCCCCTACTATATGTGTATTCTTAACCAAAACAAAAACATAATGATTGAAGTGTGTGTGTGTATAATTCTGACATTATTTAAATGTCTTTTTAATAGGACTTTGTCCATGCTAAACAACTGTTTGCAGCTTGTTTGGAGTTGGTGACAGAATTCTCCCCAAAGCTCCGTCAAGTAATGCTAAATGAGATGTTGCTCTTGGACATTCACACACATGAAGCTGGACCAGGGCAGTCAGGGGAGCGTCCGCCTTCTGACCTCATCAGTAGGGTCCGTGGATATCTGGAAATGAGGCTTCCTGGTATGAACGTTTTAGAATTTCAAGGCTAAGAAAATTCTTCCAATTAAGAAAAATATATTTATTCAGTACCTAGAAATGTAACTATTATTTCCATAGTGATAGTGGGAAGTAGAAATTGTAATATACCAGCTAAGAAAGTATTATTTCCCTCATGAGAACACACATTAAATTGAATATATCTAGAAAAATAAACTGTATGAGCAATCAAATATTTTCTTTCATAGGGAAGGTAGAATATAATTTCAACCTCCCCTGTCATCAAGAAATATATGAATACTTGATTATTCAGGACTCAATCTAGGATGTCTCACCTTCATGCCTTTTCTGTACTTAGATTGCCTTCTCAGACCCCCAGCGCATCTCTTGAAGCTCTTCTCACTTCTTCAAGACTCAGTCCAAACGAAGCTCTAAGTTTCTTTTTTCCCCTCTAGCCACCACTATGTATAGAACTTTTTATTGTGCCTCTTGTATGCTATTTTTTCTTATAATCAACAAGTATTTATTTATTTTCCCCCAAAATTTTGTTTGACTCAAATGCCAGAACACAGAGAATAAAAAAGAGAAATTAAAACATATCAAAAACTTAAATATTGAAACTTAAATACAAAGTTATAAAGAAATAAAAGCATGTCATGTGCATAGGAGAACATTAGAGGATTTAAAATATGTAACAATCAATTTTCATTTCAAGAAAGCCTATGTGATGAATAATACTTGTGTTGAGAATTGTCCATCTTCTCTTTGCTCCCTTGTGAATTTTCTTTTTTTCTCTGCTATGTACTTTTTTACTTTATTCTTTTTTTTCCCTTCTCCCAACCCTCCCCCCAGAAGGCCACAATAAAATTTAGATATGTTTCTCTTACAGATGCACACACACACACACACACACACACACACACACACATACACACATACAAACACTTATACTTTCCCAAACCTATTCTGTTCCTTACCTTTGGGGTTTTTTTTAATGTATGATTATATTTCCTGTTTCCTATCCCTTCTGCCTCCTCTACTTTACTTTTTTCCACTACCTTGCCCTATTATAACTTGCCTACCACCCCTTCCAAGGATCCTTCCCCTCTCCTCCCATTCCCATAAATCTAAAAACCTTTCTGTACCCCTATTTACCTATTCTCTAAATATTTCTCCTCTAAATTCTCTAAAGATTATAAAATCCTCTAAAGATTCCCCCTTTGTCCTCTTCCTCCTCCTCCTTCCTATGCCCCTACTGATGGGGTGCTTGGGATGTATATATGTTTGTAACATCAATCTATGTAACATCAGTCTGTAATATCAATCTGTAACATCAGTTTGTAAGTGGGGTGCTTTGGGATCTATGTCTGTAAATCAATTTGTAAAAGCAGTCTGTAAAATCACACTTCCCCTCCCAGTCTCAAAGCATTAACTCTGCCCCTTCCCCCTGCCAGCACTCTGCCCAGCAACAACTCATGAACTATTTATCTCTGCTTGAAACAATAAGCTACCTATGAATCCTTCACTAAACTGTCTATAAACATTTTTAGCTTAGGCAAATGTTATCTCCCTTAGTTAGAGTGGCCAGCTGCACCATGAATTCTTCAGTACCCTATCTATAGGGTAACTCCTTAGCCAATTATACCCACACTGTGTCTCTGATGGCCTTGGTTCCCAACATCTATCTTGTCAAGCTTGACATTGATGGGTGGCAGACTGGGCACTCCTTAGTAGCCATGACCGAGGATTGGCTTTAGTGACATGTCAGGCCTAAAACCACACCTCCAGGTAGCCCCGCCTTGGGCTATTTCCCAGTGAATCATGGGCAATACACCTGCACAGTTGATATTAAAAGTGCATGGTCCTTTAAGCACTGACCACTCCTTAACTCCTCCCTGATCCCACCCTTACTCACCTAGTTAGCATAATTGGCACCTGATTTACTGTCTTGACTCCATAAAACTATACCTGTGACTTCTGTAAGTTTGCAGGTTCCATAAGAATCCTTGCCCACTGTGCTGTACAGTGTAACAATAAACTTTACAATCTCAGCTTCCAAGTTTGCTTGAGCCTGGTGAATTCTTTCCAGACTGAATTGCAGGGTTTCTGGTCACTGAGAGTGATCAGGGTCCCTGGTAGAACCTATTACCCTTCCCTATCCTTATCACTTTTCCCTCATCACTACCGTTTTATTTCTTCTAAATTTACAAGATTATTATACTCTTCTAAATATATATGTATTGTTCTTGCTTAAACCCATTTCCCCATGAAAGTAGGTTACCAGAACTACCAGCCCTCCTCCCCCATCTGATTCCTCCTTATGTACCTTTTGTATGTATCTCCCTTTTGTACCTCAAATAACTACTCTTTTAAACTGTTCCTAAATGGCTTTACTTTTTAAATTCATATTGTTCTCCGGTTTACCCCAATCTTTCTTATAAGCTACCCAGTTATTGATAAGAATCGTAGATGTTCATTTTACATATATAAAAGATAAACAGTCTGTCCTTATGGGTCCCTTGTATTCAGTCTTTATTACGTAACTTATATTTATCTTGGTTCTTATATGTTGAATCTTCTGTTAAGTTCGGTATTTTTTTTAATAGAGTCTTAGAAGCCTGAGAGTTTAATCAAATGTCCCTTTTTTTTCATTGAGGATAATATTTAACTTAGCAGGGTATGGTATTTTTGGTTGGAGTCCCAATTCTTTTGCTCTTTGGTATATTGTGTTCCAAGATCTACAGTCCTTTAATGTCTGCTGCTAGGTCTTGTGTAATTCTGATTGTGGCACCATCATATTTAAATTGCTTTAATCTTGATGCTTTTAATATTTATTCCTTGACGTGGGGGCTTCAGAATTTGACTATAATAATCCTATGTGTTTTCCTCATAGAATCTCTTTTAAGTGGTGATCACTGGATTTTTTTCTATTTCTACTTTCCTTCCTTGTTCTAGTACTTCAGGACATTTTTCTTTGATTATTTCTTGTATTGCATCAAGATTCTTTTTTTGATCATAATTTTCAGTTAGTCCCATTATTTTTAAATTTTATCTTCTTGAGCTATTCTCCAAATCTGTTGTTTCTCTTATAAGATGTTTCACTTTCTCTTCTATTTTTTCATTCATATTTTGCTTAATCATTTTTTGGCCTCTTATAGTTTCACTGGCTTCACTCTGCCAATTCTAATTTTCCAGATGAATTCTTTTTGGGCAGGTGACCATTTGACCTTACTCTTTGGGGGTTTCTTTACTTCATTATTCTCCTCTGAAGATGAACCCTGGTCATCTCTCTTCCCATAATAGGTTTCTATAGCTGGATTCTTTCTCCTTTGCCTGTGCATTTTTTTGTTTGTATTAATATCCTAATTATTTCACATCTAGGGGTTTGGGAAATTATGCCCCTTGCCTCAGATCTTCAGTTCTTCCTGAAACGAAATAGTCAAGCCTCCGTCTTCCTGTAAGTGCCCACAGCTAGGGTCTTTCTGCCCCACTGCTTCTGTACTCACCAGGGATGTGCTGGTTTCTTCTCAGGCCCACTCCCCATACCCTGCATTGTCAGCGGCACAGCTGAGTCTCGAATTCCTTGCCAGCAGAGGTTTCCTCAATCTTCCTGGGTTCAGATGCCCAACTCCCCTCACTATGAGGGGTGGGGGTCAAAAGTTCTGGTGACTTGGCGGGGAGGCAGCCCCTCATACCAACTAAGCCCTGGGATTGCCAGTTGTTTAAGAGGCTAGTCCCTTGTTGTTTAAACAGAACCTAGCCTCAAGGTATTTACTCTTCACTGGGACAAAACCTCCTCTTAGAATTTTTCTTCTGATCTTATCAAATTGTCCTGGAAGGGCCCTGGTTTTGCCCCTGTTCTTATTTATCTCCATCCACATACTTTGTTTGCCCTAAAGTGCTATTTTAACTCTTTTATTGGGGAAAATCTTGAGAGCTCAGAATTTTCTGACCTACTCTGCCATCTGCCCAGAATCCTCTCTGATCAACAAGCATTTATTAAGCACCAACTGTGTGCCAGATTCTTTGGGAAACATGCAAAGACACAAACAAAATGCTCATTGTCTTAAAGGAACTGCCTTCTTTTTTTGGAGTGGGGGACACAACTTGTACAAATATATTTATACAGGATTTTTACAAAATAAATATAGTATGTGTAAATATACAGTGTTTAAATATACAATATGTAAATGTATAGTATAAAAATACAGTTGTATGAATCTCTTTAGCTAGATAATAAGTTCCATGAGCCTAGGAACTAAGGCTGATGATGGTGGTTTTTTTTATCTAAAGCTTTTTATTATCTAAGTATTCAGTAATTGTAGTAATGATAAAACAGATCCTACATAAAAACCAACTACCTTTACGTTGACTTGTTTTTTCTTTAAAAATAAAATTACTTTAAAAAATTGATCTTCTGGGGGTGCATTGAGTAGAGTGCCAGCCTTGGAGTCAGAAGGACCTGAGTTCAGATCTGGCCTCAGACACTTAACACACACAAACAAAAAAACCTAGCCATGTGACCTTGGGCAAGTTACTTAACCCCAATTGTCCTCCAAAAAGAAAAAAAAAGAAAAATTAATCTTCTGTTTTTACCTCAGATGTGTTTCTAAATGTATCCAGTTATTTTCTCTTCCTCCTTCTGCTAACTAGAAAGCCCTATCTTATAACAAAGGTTTTTAAAAGGATAAAAAAATGGGAGCTCTGCAAAAATAAATCAACATTTCCTTGTCTGGTGCAATATTTGCATACCCTACCTTTCCACTTCTGTCATGAAAGGATGAAAATGCAATTTCTAAATTTGAAGATTACTTTTTAATAAGTATTCCCGATGAAGGAAGGCAATGTAGAATAGTAAAACGACCTAAATTTATTGTCAGGAGACTTGATTTCAAATCTGCTTTCTACCATTTAACTTCATCATGTCTTTTGGTTATCAGCTTCTCTGGGCTGCCCTTTTTTTGCTTTTTTTTTGGAGGGCAATTGGGGTTAAGTGACTTGCCCAAGGTCACAGGCTAGTTTTTGTGTTAAGTGTCTGAGGCTGGATTTGAACTCAGGTCCTCCGGACTCCAGGGCCAGTGCTCTATTCACTGTACTATCTAGCTGCCCCTGGACTGCCCTTTCCTTACCTGTAAAATGAGGAAGTTGGTTTTTAAGATTCCTTCCAACTCTAAACCTTTGGGTAATAGAATGAATAATATTTATTTAATAGACCTTAAATTATGTTATATAATCTCTTTTTAGATAACCTAAAGCCCTTTTTATCTCTATTTTTGGGGGGATTGTTGTGGGATTCCTTTTTGTTTTATATACTCCTGAAATTGTAATACCTAATAAAGGTTATATGCTATTTGAAACTGAAGGTACAAGGTGACAGCATCATTTACCTAAGTTATCACACAAAACAGCCAGATCAATCCAAGACAGAATATAATCAAGTTTAAAATGGCATGATCCAGCCAATGACAAGCAGGACTGCAGAACTGGGTACTCAACTCAGCACGATAAAATGATAATAATATATCAACAACAATGGTAGTGAGTCCATGAATGGAAGGGGTGGAGACATGTAGAAAATATAAATTAAAAAAATGTTTCTGTTTCTTCAACTAAAATGTTGCACTAGTTATTCTAACATTATTTGGTTTTACCTTTAGATATCCCTCTTCGACAAGTTGTGGCAGAGGAGTGTGTTGCCTTTTTGTTAAATTGGAGAGAAAATGAATACCTGACTCTTCAAGTTCCTGCCTTCCTGCTTCAAAGTAACCCATATGTGAAGGTAATGGTAATATTCATGTGAAAGAATTCTGGCAAAGTTGGTGCTACCACCTATTTTAGTTCTGTAATACTTTGGAAACTTTTTTTAAACACTTTTTATTGTTATAAAAACATTTAAAATCATCGTTGTTATTGAAGATCTTAAGAGATTTTGAGGAAGTGGCAGCAGTGGATATAGACAACTTTTCATGCTCTTAGACCTTGTTAGGCATTTTACACCCATATTGGATTTTAGTAGTTAGGAGTGAAAGATGCAAGGATATATGGACAAAGTAGAAAGATGAGATGGAACCTACAGTATCATGAATCCTTGAGGATCTGTACCCTGTTGGTCTGAGAAAGTGGCAGTAGATGGACAAGGGCTTTTCAAGGATTTGAGCTTGAATGGAAAGGAGTATAAGTTCATTTAAAAAAAATTTTTTTTGGTCTTTATTAATTTGTTTGTTTACTTTTAGTTTACAGGATTCAGTTCCACAATTCCTTGGGTTTCAAATTTTCTCGCCTGCCTTCTCTTCCTCCCCCCAATAGTGGCATATAATCAAGTATAGGATCTGCAAATACTTTCACATTAGATATTAATCAGGTTATAAAGAAGGATTGTATCAGATGGAATGAACAATGGGAAAGAGGAAACAAAACCAAATATAAGTTCGTTTTTGATGGAAAGAGGAGCCATTAGTAAAGTAGACTAACCATCAAGAGTCTTGGTTCCAACTTGTGATTTTAACATGGAAACATTGAGACTTTCTTTAGTTTCTGGTGCCCCTGTCCCCACATGTAAAAGCATAGTGAGATGGTTTTTCAGAGGTAATTTTAGATAGTTGTAGTTATTAAATATGTGGGTAAATATGATAGGTGGGAAACAGCAGTACAAAAGTTATTTATATGCATGTTTTGTGATATTTTGAGTTTCAAAAATTACTTTATATGAGTAGAGAAGCCTTAAATTTAACCACTCTCTAAAGTGAGCGTATTTTTCTAATTTTTTTAAACCTAGCATATCTAACTCCTATGTGCAGAAAATTTGTTTGAGTTAATGGGCTTCAGCATCGCTGATTCAGACCAAGTTATATTACCTCCTATTGTGGGAGAGGAATCTCTTAGGATCTGAGAGACCAAAAGTTCCTAGAACAGTTTGGATGTCCGTCATTCTCATTCCTTTGCCATATTGGGTCTATGGGAATTTCCTGCCCGTAGAGTGCTTTGTAAGTTGTAAAAAACTATAGAAATGTAAAGTATATTTCTGACCTACACACATGATTTACATTTCATGTGAGTGTAGAATTGTTGAGAAATCCTGATTCCACCTTTACCCTCAACCTTAGAGATGCAGAGCAGTCAGTGGTTCAATTTTAATATCACAACATGAAATAAACTTTAGACCTTAAACAGGCATGTGTGTTACCTATATTTATTTGGGTACACTCTGAAGAGAGAAGTGTGACAAAATGACATTCTCCTTTGTATGCATGGTTTGTTTTTTTTTTTCATGTTATAGATGGGACAGCTTTTGGCAGCTACATGCAAAGAACTCCCAGGCCCTAAAGAAAATACTCAGACAGCTAAAGATCTTTGGGAAGTGGTTGTTCAGATCTGTAGTATATCCAGTCAGCATAAGCGAAGCAGCGACGGGAGAATTAGTTTAATAAAACAGAGAGATTCTACATTGGGTATTATGTACAGGTAAGTTTCTGCTAATTGTATTCTTTAAATGTACGTGTTTGAGTCATCATTTTCAAAACCTACCACATAAAGAAACACCCATCCTTAAGAACATCACGGTCATTACTTCTGTGTAAAATAGAATGTAGGAAGATGTCAGTCTTTTCTGATCACAGGGAGATGGGAGCTGCAAAGGACAACTTGTATTGGTGTTGATCGTTTTAGAATGTTAAATACTAACTGCTAAATATAATCTAGCAAAATTCAAAATGAAGAATACTGCAAGTTATTCAGTAGTGAGGACTTTAGAGGAAATGATGATATAGTAACAACTATTGCTTTTATTTGTGTGCAATTGGAAAGTTGGAATTTGTCCTAAATCTTAACATTCTGCTTTACAAACAAGCTTTATAAAAAAAATTCTTGATTTTTATCTGAATACCTGATATTGAATAACATGTTCAAAACTTTTTGTTATATAGGAGTGAGCTGCTTTCTTTTATAAAAAAGCTACGGGTAAGTTTAACAAGAAAATTGACCGTATTGCTGGTGTTATTTTAGTGTAAAATTGAACTAAAATACTTTTCCAGTTTCTATACATAAAGTAGATTTTCAGAGAGCTCTGGGATCACTGTTCAGTTAGTTTCCATAATTTCAAATCATAAAGCTTAAAGGTGGTATGATCTAAATTGATACTGTTAACTGTGATTTTACCTTAATAACAATACTGAATATTTTGTAACTGGAGAATATCCATAAGGAAAGGATATGTGAATGAATGTTTTCTCTTATAGTTAAAAAATGTTATTTTTATTTTTCAAATAATGTGTATTTTTATTAATTTTGCCCCCCATCAATACTCCTGCCTCCATGGAGCAAATTTAATTTAAAATAAAGAGAGAACCTCCTGTCACCCACCCCAGCGCATCAATAAATAGCTAGATAATCCAGCAAAATCCTGCCTTAGCCATGTCCAAAAATTTGTCTCTTTTTGTGAAATATAAGTTTTATATCCTCTGTTTGGAGGTAAAGGTTTTTTCATTGTCATTCTCTTGTATTTGTAGTTTATTATGGCATTTATTAGAGACTGATCTTTCTGATCAGTCTTTCAAAGTTGTTTTTCTCTATAATGTTAATGTTCCAGTTCTACTTTCTTGAATCTGCAATAGTGAATAAAGGTTTTCCCAGTTTTCTCTGAAATTTTCCATTTCTCCCATAATTTGTTTCACTGTTCCCTAAGAAGAGGATAGCCCCTTAGCTTCCAATTTTGGGATCCACAAAAAGAGCTGCCATAAATATTTTTGTACATATAGATCCTTTTCCCCTTTCCACAATTTCTTTGGGGAACAGACCAAATAGTGGTATCCTTGACTGAAAAGGCAAGTACAGTTTGATAATTTTATGAACATTGTTTCAAGTGACTTTCTGGAATGACTGGATCAATTCATAGCTTCACCAACTATGCATTATTAGTACTGTACCTGTTTTCCCACAGCCCTTCCAACATTTCATTACTTTCTTTTTATATCATCTTTGCCAGGTTAATAGGTGTGGGGTAGAACATAGCTGCTTTGATTTCTATTTTTCTAATTATTACTGATTTTGAACATTTTTTGGTAGGATTGTTAATAGTTTTTTTTCCAAATGCTTTATTAATTTCTGGTTTACATCATTCATTTCCACTAGATTTTGAGTTACAAATTTTTTCCCTTTTTCCCCTACCCACCGCCCCAAAATAGTGGTCCCACAGGATATCCCCTCCTCCAATCTGCCCTCTCCCATATCTTCTCCCATACCACGTTCAACTTTTCCAGTAGGGCATGGTGGATCTCTATGCCCCAGTGCCTGTATACCTTATTTCCCAATTACATGTAAAATAGTATTAATAATAGTGTGTGTGTGGTGTGTATATGGGTATATATATATATAAACATTTGATTTTTTGGCGGAGTCAAGATGGTGGAGTAGAAACAGGGCTTCCAAGTGGCTCCAGCTCGCATTTTTACCAATCCATGTAAAAAGGGACTCTGAACAAACTTTGGAGCTACAGGACCCATAAAATGACACAGAAACTAACCTCTCGCTAAGGACAGCCTGGCAGCTTCACAGGGAGTGGCCAGCGCAGCACTCTGGGAGCCGACCCCAGCCCCCTGTGAGCCAGAGGTTTTAGCCTGAGGGTGGGCCTGACCAGCAGCTGACTGGAGGGACTGCACAACACCAACAGCTGTGGCGTTTCCAGAATTATCAACACATATATGCCAAGGACAAAGTGAGAGGTCAGCACACTATGGACTTCGAGACTAGTGGGGAGAGCATCAGCTTTTTCCTCCAGGGCAAGAAGCCACTGAGTAGCCCCGTGGTGCCATGTTGCAGCTTTAGCTCCTGGCCTCAGACTATAGGGGGACCGGGCCACCAGTCTGGGAGGTAATAGCTCTTGCTTTAACCTTCTTGGATCTGGATTACAGTCTGGGGTGTGTGACCAGCTTGCCAGAATGTGTGGAGGCTTCAGAGAGACCGCCCAACTAATACCTCAGGCAGCTGAGAAAACCCCAGCGTTTGGGACTGAAGCTCCCCCATCTAGTGACAGAGTCCTACTGTGGCAACAAGCCCAAAAGTCAAGTAATTGAGTGGCAACATGCCTAGGCAAAGGAAACAAAATAAATAGAAAAATTCAACGTTAGACTCCTATTTTGCGGGCAAAGAGGATCGAAGCATGGAATAGGAGGAGGACTATGAGGTCAGAACTCCTGCACCAAAAGCTTCAAATGAAAATACAAGCTGATTACAGGCCATAGAGGACCTTAAGAAGCAGATAAGAGAAGTGGAGGAAAAATTGGGAAGAGAAATGAAAATGATGCAAGAAAATTATGAAAGGAGAGCCAACAGCCTGACTGAGGAAAATAAGACACTAAAAAATAGACTAACTCAAATGGCAAAAGAGGCTCAAAAAGGCAGTGAGGAGAAGAATGCCTTAAAAAGCTGAATTTGCCAGATGGAAAAAGAATCTACTCACTGAGTAGCATCTTTCCTTTGGATTTAGAATGGAGCAAAAGGAAGCTAGTGACTTTGAGAAATCAAGATGCTGTTAAACAGATTGAAACAAATGAAAGAATAGAAGGCAGTGTAAAATATTTTATGGGAAAAACCACTGACCTGGAAAATAGATCCAGGAGAGACAATTTAAAAATTATTGGACTACCTGAAAGCCATGAGCAAACAAAGAACCTAGAAATCACCCTTCAAGAAATTCTCAAGGAAAACTTCCCTGATGTTTTAGAACCAGAGGGCAAAATAGAGGTTGAAAGAATCCACCAATCACCTCCTGAAAAAGATCCCAAAAAGAAAACTCCTAGCAATAACATAGCCAGGTTCCAGAATTCCCGGATCAAAGAGAGAATATTACAAGCAGCCAGGAAGAAACAATTCCAATATTGTGGAAATGCAATCAGGATAACACAGGTTATCTTGGCAGCTTCTACACTGAGGGATCAAAGAGCCTGGAATATGATATTCCAGAGGGCAAAGAAGCTGGGATTAAAACCAAGAATCACCTACCCAGCAAAACTGAGTATCATGTTTCAGGGGAAAATATGGTCATTCATTGGATTAGAGGACTTTCAAGTATTCTTGATGAAAAAACCAGAGTTGAATAGAAAATTTGACATTGAGACACA
This sequence comes from Gymnobelideus leadbeateri, assembly GCA_011680675.1. Classification (NCBI taxonomy): domain Eukaryota; kingdom Metazoa; phylum Chordata; class Mammalia; order Diprotodontia; family Petauridae; genus Gymnobelideus; species Gymnobelideus leadbeateri. The sequence continues at coordinate 1,456,048 of WOXC01004676.1, read as the reverse complement.
AGAAGCAAGAGAAGCATGAGAAGGTAAACAGGGAAAAGAAATCATAAGGAACTTATCAAAGTTGAACTATACTGATGAAACTTTTCTCAGTATGAAAATAGTTGAAGGGAATAGAAAAAAATGTATATATATATATATATATATATATATATATATATATACACATGTTTATATAGGAGGGTATATGGGCATATGAATACATATTTGAATATGTGTATATATGTTTACAGGTATACATATATAGAGGGCACAGGACCGGTTTAATAGGAAGGGATGATACTTAAAAGGTGAAATTAAGAGGTGAAAGAAGAATATAATGAGAGGAGATGGGGAGAAAGAGAATGCGGTAAACTCTCATAAAGAAGAGGCAAGGGAAAATGGTTACAATGGAGGGGAAGAACAGGAAGGCAAAAGGGAATGTGTCAATCTTATTCTCATTGAATTTGGCTTAGGGAGGGAATGACATACACATTAAATAGGGTATATAACCTTATAGGAGAGGAGGGGGGAGGGCTTGAGAGGGGGGATGATATGATGGAAGGGAGTGCAAGCTGGAGTGGAGGGAAGTTGGAAGCACCGACTTTTGAAAAGGGACAAGATAAATTTAGAGAATAGAACAAATGGGAGGTAGGATAGGATGGAGGGAAATATAGTCAGTCTTTTACAATAGATCCACTATAGAAATGTTTTGCATAGGTACACGTGGACAACCTATACTGAATTGCTTATCTTCCCAGTAAGGGTGGGTGACAAGGGAGGAAGGGAATGAATCTGGAATTCAAAGTTTTAAATTTAAATGTTCAAATACATATATAATTATTATTATTAATATTATTTCCTTGTAACTAGGAAATAAGATATATAGGCACTGGGGCATAGAGATTCACCATGCCCTCCTGGAAAGTCAAAGGGAATATGGGAGAAGATATGGGAGAGAGCAGATTAGAGGAGGGGATAGCCAGTGGGATCACTATTTTGTGGTGGTGCATAGGGGAAAAATGGGGAGAAAATTTGTAACTCAAAATGTGGCAGAAATGTAAATGTAAACTAGAGGTTAATAAAACATTTGATTTGGGAAAAAAAAAGAATATCAAGGAAATCAGTGAACAAAATTTTAAGGACGGCAGTGTAGCAGTTCCAGATTTCAAAACTGTATTACCAAGCAGTAATCATAGAAACAGTCTGATACTGGCTAAGAAATAGAGTGGTAACTTAGTAGAAAAGATTATGTAGACCATACACAATAGTAAAAGACCATAGTAATCTAGTGTTTGATAAATCCAAAGATCTGAACTTTTAGAGTAAGAATGCAACATTTGACAAAAATTACTGGGTAAAAGGGAAAGCAGTTTAGCAGAAACTTGGCACAGACCAACTTCTCACACCATATACCAAAGTAAGGTCAAACTAGATCAATGATTTAGACATAAAGGATGATATCATAAATTAGGGGAGCATGGGGCGGCTGGGTGGCACAATGAGTAGAGCGTCTGCTCTGGAGTCAGAAGGACCTGAGTTCGGATCTGGCCTCAGGCACTTATCACACACACCACCACCACCAACAAAAAAACCTATCCGTGTGACCCTGGGCAAGTTACCCCAATTGCCCTCCAAAAAGCAAAAAAAAGGGGGGGGGAGCATGGAAAATACATCTGTTATATCTTTTGTTAATGGAAGCATTTATGATTGGCAAGGTAGAGGGATTATGGGAAATAAAATAAATAATTTTGATTGCATGAAATTACAAACTTTTTCACAAACAGAATGAATGCAGCCAAAATGTGGAGGAAAACAGGAAACTGGGAGAACATTTTAACATCAGATCTCTCTGATAAAGGCCCCTTTTCTCAAATATATAGAGAACTAAACCAAATAAGAACCATTCCCCGATTAATCTTCAAGGGATATGAACAAGTAATGTTCAAAATAATCAATGCTACCAATAGTCACATGAAAAAAATGTTCTAAATGACTACTGATTAGAGAAATGCAAATTAAAACAACTCTGACATATTATCTTATACCTATATCAGATGCGCTAACATGACCCAGATGGAAAATGGTAAAAATGTTGGAGAGGATGTGGGAAAATTGGGACACTAATGCACTGTTGGAATTGTGAACTAGTTTGACTGTTCTTTAGAAGAATTTGGAACTATGCCAAAGGGCTGTCAAACTAGTTTCCCCCAAGCATACCTTTTTTAAAGCTTCCTATATTTTATCTTATTTTGCTTATATTTTCTCTTACAACATGCCTAATATGGAAATATTTTTTGCATGATTTCATTTGTATAATTGGAATAAAATCACTTGTCTTTTTAAGGAGGGGAAAGAGAGAATTTGGAACTCAATTTTTAAAAAATGATTGATAAAATGTTTTATCTGTAATTGGGAAATATTTAAAGGAATAAATAAAAATAATTGAGAAGAATAAATAAATGTTTTGGGGGGAAAAAGTGGTTCTGAGGGCAAAGGTTAATTAGGATGTATAATATTTATACTTTTTTCTCTTTGGTTTCTTTCCCTCACAGGAACCATTAGTTTTGACTACAATATTATCTCTGTTTGTGAAACTTCATAATGTTCGGGTTAGTATTTATTTCATAATTTACCCTTTTAAAAACTTTGATAAAAATATATTACTAATTTATTAATATATTTGTAGGAGAACTTTGTGAATGAGATTACAGCTGAGCACATTTCTATTTGGCCTTCTTCCATTCCCAAGTAAGAAACATCAAATTTTTGCATTCTTATGAAATTATTAGCATACTCAGTAACTGAGCTAATAAAATAATAAAACCGTGGTTTACCAAAGTCTGGGACAATCTTTAAAGTATCTAAAATAATCATTTACTGTTTTCTAATCAGCTGAATGGTTTTCACATTGAGGGATGTAGAGTGTTCTCTCAGTACAAATTATGAGTCATAAATTTACTCCATAAACATGGAGTAAAGTAACACTTAGTGTCTATATCTCCTTCCTCAAGAACCAGGGATTTTCATCATTGCTTATATCCCCTGTAACAATGAAGATTGCAATCCTCTGTGTCTTAACAGACCATCTTCATTAGTTGGTATGGATAATCTCCTGGTAATGAGCCTCTCCAGATTTAGCCAATTTGGCCCTTACATGACAATTACACAGAATATCACTGGGGGGCAGCCAGGAGGCACAATGAATAGAGCACCAGCCCTGGAGTCAGGAGTCAAATCTGGCCTCAGACACTTAACACTTACTAGCCATGTGGCCTTGGGCATGTCACTTAACCCCAACTGCCCTACTTTCCCCCCTCCAAAATGCAAAAAAAACCCAAAAAAATGTCATTGGGCCCCATACTCTGTTTTTCCAGGTTGCTAAGAACTCTCTTAGCTTGTGTTTTGTTGGCATAATCTTGGAGAACCCAGAGTTAGTGCCATACCTTGAAGTGACAGAGTCAGAATTCAGTGGAGAAATGTACTGAGATGAATATGAAGTGTTTATGTAAGTGTATGTTACTACCCAGTTCAAGGAGTCAGGTTCCCGTGATTACCACTGGAAATCTCTAGCTATTCAGAGGGCATACTGTGGTAGAGAATGCACGTTTTAGGTAAATAAAGCCTTTTTCTTTTGCAGTTTATTTGAGATACTGAAACTTACATAAATCAAATATTTATTTAGTACCTACTGTGTGCCAGAAATTGTGCAATATAGTGGAGTTACAAAGACAAAAATGTCCTTGAGAATCACCAGCAGAGCTGTTCAGTATCATGCATATTCATCTTAATTTGATCAGACTAAAGCAGAAATTTAGATTCATTTTAATTCACTAGATTCATATGGCTTTTTGGTGAGACATTAAGTGTTTTATAATATAATTGTTTGTTGACTGATTGGTATATTTTACCCTCACTTTGCTTGTATCTTGGGGGATAATATCTTGGCAGGTTCTGTCATTTCTTTATTTTAGAGTTAAGGAAACCCCGGCAGAGATGAGGTGACTTGCCAGCATCACAGAGATAGTATCTGAGACCATATTTGAACTCAGGTCTTTCTGATTCCAAGCCTAGTGCTCTATCCAAGGTGTCACCAGCTACTACTATTCCAAACCATACCTGAATAAGAATTCCTTCAGCAACATTCTCAACAAGTGCTCACCCAGATATTGCTTGAAGTTCTCAAGTGAGGGAGAGCCAACTATTTCTGCAGGCAGCCAGTTCTAATTGCAGTAATGCACCACCCTCTTGACCCAAACAAAAGCTCAAGAAACACTTGATAATTTAGTCCAGTGTGAGAAACTTGCTTATCTCAAATTCTCACCCAGTTATGATTATGATTCTAGATCATTATTTCTGCATTTCAAAAAAAATAACTATAATTTATCTTTTTTTCTGTGTGTGTTTCATGAATACTTATTATTTGGAATAGATTTTTTTTTTCAAAAGTAATGATATATATCAGATATCTTTTCTTTTCTAGCCTTCAGTCTGTGGACTTTGAAGCTGTGGCTGTTACTGTGAAAGAGTTGGTTCGTTATGCACTTACTATAAATTCAAATAATCATTCCTGGTTAATTATTCAAGCAGATATTTATTTTGGTAAGTAGTGTTTACTTATTATAGGTGTTTGTTTTTTTAGTTGAGTTTAAGTCCATATTTTATTAAAATACTTTTTATATACATTAAGAAACCTAAGTTCTGTGTATTTTTTTTTTTTGGCTTTTTGAGGGGCAACTGGGGTTAAATGACTTGCCCAAGGTCACATGGCGTGTGTGTGTGTTAAGTATCTGAGTCCGGATTTGGACTCAGGTCCTCCTGACTCCAGGGACGGTATTCTATTCATTGCGCCACCTAGCCGCCCTGAAGTTCTGTTTATTTTTTATAATTCTGACTTTTCCCCCAAAGTAAATAGGAATAGAGATTAAAACCTAATAATTTACATAATTTTTTCCACCTAGAACTTTTGGTTCAGATGATACTAATTTGATAGCAACAGTTATCCTCTTTTTTTCTTTAAAAATTGGATCCAGACCTTTTGGAAGAATAAGATGAAATGTCTTAAATAATGAATTTCAAATACTGAATTGTTATTAAATGGATTAAATTCAGTGTTACAGTTGCTTGATTATTTATGCCCTTAGAAATTATTAGGGGGGCGGCTAGGTGGCGCAGTGAATAGAGTGCCGGCCCTGGAATCAGAAGGACCTGAGTTCGGAGCCGGCCTCCGACACTTAATCCACACAAACAAAAAAAACCTAGCGGTGTAACCTTGGGCAAGTTACTTAACCCCAATTGCCCTAAAGGGGCGGCTAGGTGGCACAGTGAGTAAGAGCGCCGGCCTCGGAGTTGGGATGACCCGAGATCAGATCCGGCCTCAGAAAATGAGCACCCACGCATAAATAATGACTAACCGTGTAACCTTGAGCAAGTTACTTAACCCCAATTGCTTATATAAAAAAAAAAAAATTAAAAAAAAAAAGAAATTATTAGGACTCTGAATTATTCTTTTTCTTGATCTTTATCTTGGCTAGAAAATGCTTAGTATTTCCATTACTGTAAAGACCTAATAAAAATTTTCATCTTAATTATTTTGGAACCATATTTAGCTGTTTTCCCCCCATATTTTTCAGGGCCCCAATATACATTAAAAAAAAATATGTTAAATTTCCCAAGTTGCTCTGGGTGGATGTGGATTGCTACTGAGAAACTTTGAAAAAAGTTTCTTAAAATAAACATAAAATTCCTGATAATTAATTTCTTGATAAGAAATATGAACTGGAACTTTGGCAGATCCATTTTCTTCCCAATTACGGGGCAAAGAAGCTATCAATCAGCTACACTCACAGATGGTAAAATCAAAATCAATATATTAAGGGTTTTTTCCTCCAAGTATTTGTGTTAGATTTATTTTGCTCTTACCTTTGCTATTTGTTTGATGTTTTAGTGTAATGTGCTTGCTAGTTTTGTCAGTTATAATTACCTTGCGCATAAGTATCATAAATCTTTCCCATTATGTTGTATCTGATTTTGTGCTCAATAGATTCTGAGATTATAATTCTTTGTATGTTTACCACTTCAGCCACAAACCAGTATTCAGCAGCTCTTCATTTTTACCTTCAAGCTGGAGCTGTGTGTTCTGATTTCTTTAATAAAGCTGTGCCACCAGATGTTTACACAGACCAGGTAACTAATTCTTTATTATCATGTTAATTAACAGCCAAGTAGCATTTGAAAAATAGAAGGTGGGAAAAGCTTATAAAAATTAGTGGCTTATTAAGAATTCTTGATTTGGGGGAAGAGAGGAATAATTTATAAAGTGCCTGCTATGTGTCAGGCATTAGGCTAAGCGCTTTACAAATACTGTCTTACTTGGTCCTCACAACAACCCTGGGAGGCAGGTTCTGTCATTTTCTTTATTTTAGAGTTAAGGAAACCCCGGCAGAGATGAAGTGACTTGCCAGCATCACAGAGATAGTATCTGAGACCATATTTGAGCTCAGGTCTTTCTGATTCCAAGCCCAGTGCTCTCTCCAAGGTGTCACCAGCTACTTCTATTCAAACCCATACCTGAATAAGAATTCCTCCAGCAACATTCTTAACAAGTGCTCACCCAGATATTGCTTGAAGTTCTCAAGTGAGGGAGAGCCAACTGTTTCTGCAGGCAGCCAGTTTTAATTGAAGTAATGCACTACCCTCTTGACCCAAACAAAAGCTCAAGAAACACATCTGTCTGTTGTTTTTGAATCCATGACTTGACTTCACCAAAGACATCCATATGCTGTCATTATCTCCTTCCTTATCTTGGGTATCAGCCCCTTAATAATAATTTTTGTTCTGTCCTCACCTGTCAAAAGATCATTGTTCAGGGGTGGCTCGGTGGCGAAGTGAGTAGAGAGTTGGCTCTGGAGTCAGAAGGACCTGAGTTCAGATCCAGCCTCAGACACTTAACACACACACAAATAAAAAACCTAGCCATGTGACCTTGGGCAAGTTACTTAATCCCAATTGCCCTCCAAAAAAAAAAGATCATTGTTCTTGGCAGAGACAACAGAAGGAATGTCACTTTGCCTTTTTATGGTTTCCCATTAGGATTACCCAGTCTCCCACTCAGTGTTACTCTCTCACCCACCAAGGAGCCTCTTTATTCCCCCTAGTAAAACAAAAATAAAGGGAAAACCTTTTTTTCTTATCCTGAGCTTTCTTCAACATCCTCAACTTATTTCAGTCTCTAGCACTTCTGACATTATCCTTACAGGTCCATTTTAAACACTTTTGAATTTATGCTTCTTGGTTTTCTATCTTTTGTACATGTTTTTGGTTATACTGCAAGTTGATAAGTTCATGTATCTGCATTTGTCTCCTTAAACAACTATTCTTTTCTTCCTTGTGATACTGTTCCTCTCTTTTATCTTTGGCTGACTGCCCTCATAGAATTTTAGGCCATGGAATCATATCTTTCCTTTCTCTGAACCCTTTAAGATTTGTTCTCCCTACATTTAGGCTACAGATACAACTTGCTGGCTTGCTTTCTTTCCCTTCTTTATCACTGTTATAGATAGTATGGAAGAGCCCCTTCTCCCATTCCCCAGATTTTCTTTGCACCTCAGCAGTCAGTAGTGCCTCCTTGTTAAGAATCAGATCCAGACTTGATTTTCCCCATGAGGTTCTTCCAGCTTTTGAAAGATAAAATCAGGGCGGCTAGGTGGCACAGTGAATAGGAGCAACGGCCCTGGAGTCAGGAGACCTGAGTTCATATTTGGCCTCAGACACTTGACATACTTACGAGATGTGTGACTTTAGGCAAGTCACTTAACCCCAATTGCCCTCCAAAAAAATTTTTTTAAATGAAATATAAAATCAAATCTAATTAGGAAAGTATTAGTTGCTTTGCTTTTTGGAAAGAGATCCAGCAGGTGTTCAAAGAATTAAAATTTTTCCATCTCTCCCGTCCCTTTCCCTGTTCCTTGGGACCATTATCTTTGTGCCAGACTTGTGATTTGTTTTCTAAACTCCTTATCCTTTTTCTCTCCAAGTGATTGTAGTATATTACAATGATAGGGTTAATGTTTCAATTTTTGTGACTCTTGACCAATATGCTATTTACCATGTTTCCCCTTGGTGCTCTGTGAATTTTTTTCTTCTTCGTAATAACAATGATAATTTCCCCTTAGCACCCCATTTGTGAAATTTTTCTAACATTAACAACATCAGACATTTATATAATGCTTCCTATGTGCCAGGCCCTATGGTAAATGCTTTACAATTATTATCTCATCTGATCCTCAACAACCCTGGGAAGTGGGTGCTATTATTATCCCCATCTTGCAGGTCAGGAAGCCGAGGCAAACAGAGATGGATTACACAGTAGGTGTCTGTGACTGGATTTGAACTCAGGTGTTTTGGATTCCCAACCCAGTACTCTATCCACTGAGCCACCTAACTCCTAATATGTATCTTCTTAATGTCCAGTTCTACTCTTCTTCCCACACTAAGCTTTTGAATAAAGTTATACCCTTCCTTAGTGATATTCCAGTTATGGATCTCAGTAGCATGTCGAAATTTGGTCATATATCATCCATTTTGTTTTCTTATTATATTTTCCTTTTTAAAAATGGTTTCTTAAAAGTAATCATAATTACTTTTCTCTGTAGGTCATAAAACGAATGATAAAATGTTGTTCTTCTCTGAATTGCCATACACAGGTCAGTGTGTTACTGTTGTTAGAGTAGTATATATTTATTGCATGTTAAAATGAAAGATAGTAAGCTATTTTGGGAATAGGTTTTGTGTTTATCAAAATTACACTTAGCTTAAACTGTTGCTTTTTCTGTGACTAGAGTTTGATGTTCTTAAATGTTTTGGGGACTTTGTAGAATTTCAATAAGAATAAAAAAATTTATAGGTTAGAAGAAAGATTAACCTTAAAACAAATTAGAGCTGAAATGACAGATTGTAGTAGATCTGTTTGGTAATTGAACACCTACTTAAATTAACATTGAGAAACCTAACTAATCCTCTGTCTGTTAAAATACCTTTCATTGGTTAAGGCCCAGCTTTCTGTGAAACCTGCCATGGTCACCTAGCAACCAAAAGTGATCTACCCCTTGAATTTTTCCTGATACTTTCCACATTGCTTTTGTGAACTTAGGCATTCTAGTTTGTATTATAAGTTATGTTCCCTTATCTCCTCTGATAGGTCTTAGGCTCTTTAAAGGCAAGAACAGTTGTTTTATTTATCTTTGTAACCTCACCTCCTGAGACATTGCCTTCTAATGTGTCCTTTCTGAATATTTGGAAACCAGTGATCCTGCCCTATTAAGCATTTTAGTTGGTGGTTATAACATTTGCTTATTTCCTTAGTAGTTCTTAACTGTATTAAGACTTTTGTTAGACTTTTATATCACCTTAGTGTTTTGAAATGGCCTCACCAAAATTGGACAGTACTAAAAGTTGGCTTAATAATCATAATAATAACTATGTATGTGTATATAATGTAAAATTTAAATACCACTTTAAGGTTTGCCAACAACTTTACAAATACCCTATTTTATCTTTATAATAACACTAGGAGGTGGGTGCTATAATTATGCCCATTTTAGAAATGAGGAAACTGAGGTAGATGGGAGTAAATGACTTGTCCAAGGTCATAGAGTATTAGTGTCTGAAGCTTCATTTGAACTTATGACATCCTGACTCTGGGTCCAGTGCTCTATCCACTGTGCCACCTAGCTGCCTTTATGAATATTTGGGACCAAAAAAATGAGCATTTTGTTATTTTAGGATAAATTAGTTTGATGGAGCTTAACCAGAGATTTCTCTTATAGTTGGTGAGCTTTTTAGGGCAAATACCTAAGTGAAATCACTTTAAAGGAAGAAACTATATAAAGATGCATGGAAAAAGGACACAGGTTAAAGGTCCCACACAGGTAACATATGAGCTAGATTTGGAGTAACAGTACCTATATTTCAGTCAGTTCAGCATCTAGTAGCATTGTGGTTATATAATTCAGTTAAAGAAGCTTTCAAGGCCTACTCAAACAAGTATTCCCTGATAGAGTATAAGCTCATTATAACCTGAGAAATATAGGAATGGATGATCATTATAAATTATTGAAACCAAATAAAAAAATTTTTCTTAAAAAAGATTTCATCTCTTTGTAGGTAGCAATTTTATGTCAGTTCCTTAGAGAAGTTGACTATAAAACAGCATTTAAGTCACTACAAGAACAAAATAGGTGGGTATCATTTTCAAAAATAAAATGAAGTTGAAATTTGTTTGCTTAATAATTAAAGTAACTTAAATTCTTTTTTTTCTTTTAGTTACGATGCCATGGACTCCTACTATGATTACATATGGGATGTCACCATTTTGGAATATCTAACATGTATCCTTTTATCATAAACATTTATTGAAATGGTTTATTTCAATAACTATAAATGAAGAAAGCATTTGAAGCTACCACATGCTTTCCAAAGAAAAACTAAAAATGAGGATTGAATTCAGAATTTCCCTTTTTTCTTTTTTCTTCTTTTTTTTTAACAAATGCTTTATTAACTTCTGGTTTACATCATTCATTTCCACCAGATTTGGAGTTACAATTTTTTCCCCATTTTTTCCCTACCCACCACCCCAGAATAGCAGTCCCACTAGATATCCCCTCATCCAATCTGCTCTCTCCCATATCTTCTCCCATACCCCCTTCGACTTTGCCATTAGGGCAAAGTGAATCTCTGTGCCCCAATTCCTGCACATCTTATCTCCCAATTACATGCAAAATAGTATTGATAATAGTATTTATATACATTTGAAACATTTCATTTTAAAACTTTGAATTTCAGATCCATTCCCTTCCTCCCTTGTCACCCACTCCCTCTGATAAGATAAGCAATTCAGTATGTGTTGTACATGTATAGCTATGCAAAACATTACCATAGTAGATATATTGTAAAAGACTGCTTATATTTCCCTCCCACCTGTCTCACCTCCCACCTGGTCCATTCTCTACTTTGATCCTGTCCCTCTTTGATAGTGGGTACTTCTAACCTCCCCTCTCCCCAGAATGCCCTCCCCTCCATCATCCCCCCCTCTCATCCCTCTTTCCCCTACTCTTATTGAGGGTGAGATATTCCATTTAGTATGTATGTGATTCTCTCCTTGAGCCAAATTCAATGAGAATAAGGTTTTGCCTTTTTGCCTTCCTGTTCTTCCCCTCCCCTGCAACTACTTCCCCTTGCCTCTTCTACATGAGATAGTTTACCCTACCCTGTCTCTCCCCATCTCCTCTTGTCACTTTCCTCTCTCACCTCTTAACTTCACCCCTTAAGTATCATCCCTTCCCATCAAATTCAGCCTGTGCCCTCTATCCATGTATACTTGTAAACATATATACACACAGTCACATATGTATTCATATGTTGGTTCCCAGTGCGCTGTGCTGCCTGCTCTCAGAGCACCGTGCTGGCCGCTCCCTGCAGGGCTGCTGGGCTGTCCCCAGCAGATGGTTAGCTTCTCTGTGTCATTCTGTGGGTGCTGGGGCTCCAGAAGTTGTTCAGATTCCCCTTTTACATTGTTTGGAAAGTGGTGTGGGGCAGAGCACCTTTTAGTGCTGTTTCTACTCTGCCCCATTTTTCAGAATTTCCCTTTTTAAACATTCATTTTTTTGAGTTTCAAATTCTCTCCCTCCCTTTAGCTCCTCCCCCAACCATCGTGAAGGCAAGAAATATGATATGCATTATATTTGTGAAGTCATCTAAAACATATCTGAGAATTTCTTTTCTGTATTTTCTCTATGAATTTGATTGATAATGTTTAACACTTCCATTATTCTTAACGAATCTATTTAGATCTACATCATAAAAGAGGAGAAACAGATAAAAGACAAATTGTGGTAAGCTTGTTTCTTCTTTAATCAGTGGTGTATACTTTTCTGTCCATAGTGTATGTTGACTCAAGTGCTACCATTTTACGTGGTAGGAATTGACAGAAATTTTGTTTTTAACAAAAAAATACACATTTTTGTTTAAGTAAATCATTTTCTTCTTATATGTAAAGCTGTTATTTTAGTGGGATTTTATTAGACTTAATTATTTCAGTATATTTTGTGACATTCTTACTGTAAATGAAACCAGAGCAAAATAACAATAGTTGACATTAATATAGCACTTTATTTTGCAAATAATTTTTCATATATTTTGTTTGAAGCCTCCAAACACCTCTGTGAAGAGGTATTATCTCCACAGAGATAAAAGAAATTAGGACTCTGGTTTTGACTTTTCTAGGGTCACAGAGCTAGCAAATGTCAGAGACAAGATTCAAGCATAGTTATAATCCCATCATTGTACCACATTAAGAAGTTGCACCAAAGAAAAACTATGACTTAAGAGATCTTCTCAAAGGGGCAAATAAATAGAAAATGGGTTTTATTTTTACACCCAAAGGGAGAGCAATAACATCATTTCATGGGAGTCTTGGACATCTTCCCTTCTGTTGCTTATGATGAGTATAATCAAACAGACTATTATAGAGGTAATTGCTGGTTACACACCAACCTGCAGTATAGAGGCTGAATTTAGAGAGAAATACTATGAAGAACCAGGAAAAAAAAATTGTCCAGTGCTTTTGGCATATAGCTTGATGTTTTTAGACTTCAGGGCAATAATGAGTACAAAGGAGAATGGTGAGAACTACATTGAGAAATATGTCTAAGAACAAGAGAGACCAGAGGCTTTTGGACTTTTCAGAAGTATCCATAGGATGAACTTCATATTTCATGAAGTGTCATAAGGCAGTAAACATGGAGATTCATCAGTGTTTTTTAAAAATGAAGTTGACTGTGTCTTGGAACATGAAAGGATACAGGTGGAATGAACAGTCCCTGGAAAGTCAGTTTTGTACACTTTATTGGTGGATTACAAAAGAAGTAAATACAGAATTAGAATTCTAAAGATCATTTAAGCATTTGTTAAGTGCCAGCTGTTTGCCAGACACCGTGTCAAGTTCTGGGGACACAAGTACACAGAAATAAGATAATCTCTACAAACAAGAAACTTTCTTTTTTTAGTGGGGAGAGGCAAATTTTATTTTTTGATTATCAAGCATTTTTTTTCTCCTTCCCAATCCCTAGGGAAAAATAAAAAATATTCTAGCAAACACATTTATTTTTTAGAAGCAATTGGGGTTAAGTAACTTGCTCAAGGTTACACGGCCAGTTATTTATGTGTGGGTACTAATTTTCTGAGGCTGGAACCCATCCTGGGTCCTCCCAACTCCGGGGCTGGCGCTTTTACTCACTGCGCCACCTAGCCACCCCTAGCATATACATTCTTAAGCAAAACAAATTCCTACTTTGGCCATGTCCACAAACATGACTCTCAGACTACATCTTTAGTCCCATCACCTGTCAGGAGTTCGGCATTGACTCTTTAGAATCATGATCAGTGACTGTGTTAATCAGAATTCTTTTAAGTTTTTCATAAGTGTTCATTTTTACACTGCTGTCATTTTTCATACACGTTTTCCAGATTTCTCTGAGACCGTTTTTTTATCATTTCTTCTAGCAGCACAACAGTACTCCATCATATTCACATGCCATCATTTGTTGTCATTCCCCAATTAATAGCTACTCCTTTACTTTCTAGCTCTTCTACATTACAAAATCAGCTGACATAAATAATTTTGTATTATGGGAGCTTTCCTTCTTTCTTTGGGTTTTTTGGGTATAGACTTGGTAAATGGATACATAGAGTTTATAAACTGAGCATAGTTACACACTGCTTCCCAGAGAAGCTGGACTAATTTACACTTCTACCTACAGGGCATCACTAGGCCTGTTCTCCTGCCTATCTGACAGGCCCATGCCAAGTTCCTTTGCTGGAGCTTTTTACTCAGGTCTTCACTTGCTGAAGGTGTGGGGCTCCCCCAGGCCTCTGTCCTGGATCCTCTTCTTTCTTTATACTTTTTCCCATGGATCTGGTTAACATCTTTCTGCTGATGATTCTCAGATCTACTTCTTCCACCATAACCTCTCTCCTGACTTCCAGCTATTTACTAAGCATCTCAAACTAGATGTTCTGGAAACACCTTAAACTGAGCATGTTCAAAATAAAACTTGTCTTTTCCCTAAACCCTTCTTTCTTTCTAACTTCTCCTGTTGGTACCACCACCTTCTCAGTCACCCTGATTCACAACCTAGGTGTTATCCTCAGCTCCTCATTTAGCACCTCTCCTCTCTCAATATCTGTCCATTGTCAAGTCTTGTTCTGTTTTTGCAACATTCGTCATGTATGTCTCTGACACATTTCTGATGCCAGGCCCTCATCACCTTATGCCAGGGTTATTTCAGTAATCTATTGATGTTGGCCTTCCTGTCCAAATTCTCCCCATGCCTGTTTTTCCTCTACTCAATTCAATCTTCTTAAAACACAAGTCTAAAAATCAAATTTTCACACACCCATTCAGTAAATTCCCCAGTGGCTTCCTGTTACCTCTAATATCAAATATAAAATCCCCTTCCTTCTTTTCCAGTCTTCTTATACCTTACTACTCTCTACATACTCTTGAGATCCAGAGATACTGGCCTCCTGACTATTTCTTTCACTCAACATCCCATTTTCCAACTATTGATATTTTCACTAACCCATTATCCCCTATTCTGAAATGTTCTCCCTCCTAGATCCTTCAAGTTTTACCTAAAATCCTACCTTCTACAGAAAGCCTTTTCCAGCCCGCCTTCATTTTTGTGCCTTTCTTCAGTGACTACCCTAGTTTATATGTCCATATTTAATTTGTTTAGTTACTTGCATGTCATCTGATCTGCTTGACAACAAGGAACTTCATTGGGGAGGGGAGGAGCTTTCTTTGTACTCCCAGTGCTTAGCATAGTTTCTGGCCCCATAGTAGATATTTAATAAATTTTATGTAATCATAATTATCACTTTCATCTTTTATGGTCTTCTCTATCCCTTGTTTGGTCATGAACTCTTCCCCTTTTTCCTTACCAAAAAAGTAATTTCTTCCTTCTCTAAGGTAGCTTTCTGGGGGGAAGACAAGTACTATATAAATATGTACAACATAAATATAAAACAAATAAATGCAAATAGTTAAATACAGGTAAGTTAATGGGGAAGATGCTAGAAATTAGGGAGATCAAGATAGGCCTTATGGCAGAACATGGAGTTTGAGCTGCACCATAAAGGAAGAGAACTCTGTTAGATTACAGAAGAATTCCTGTAAGGCAGAATGACTTGACTTAGGGCAAATTAGTGTAGGGTTTTAAAAGTTAAGCAGAGAAGTTTGTTTTATCCTAGAGGCAATTAAGAGGCAATTGATAGAATAAGGGAGGCCTGTAGTCCTATCTCTGCTTAAGGAAATATTACTTGGCCAGCAGTTTGTAGGATAAACTGGAGTGGTGAAGGACCAGTTAGGAGATCTTCGGAATAATCCAGATGACCGTTAATGAGGGTCCGAACTAAGGTGGTATATATAAGTGAATAAATAAATATTGTAAGTGAAGAGATGAGATAAATACAGGCTCACATCAGTTGCAATCTGATGTGTTTTCAAAAGTTTCGGTTTTGCAGTGTGGGACTATCATTACTATCATCATTTCTTAGAAATTTGTTAATTAGTCATTACAATTGTATCTGACTCTCCTTGACCCATTTGGGTTCTTTTTTTTTCTTTTTTTTTTTTGGTAAAGATACTAGAGTGATTTGCCATTTCCTTTTCCAGCTCATTTTACAGATGAGAAAACTGAGACAAATAGGGTTAAGTGACTTGCCCAGGATCATATAGGTAGTAAGCTTCTGAGATCAGATTAGAATTCAGGTCTTCCTGACTCCAGGCCTGGCACTCTATCCACTGCACCACCTAGCTGCCCTTCCTTTTAGTTTAGTGCAAAAGTCACCACATCAAGATAGATAGCGGCCCACTTCTAGTCACTTACTTGCAGTCAGTGGCTCAGTGGATAGCGTGGATCTAGAGTCAGGAAAACTTGAGACTGAATCCAGCTTCAGACACTGACTAGTAGTAATAAGAGACAATGACAAGCCAAGGTGCTACATCAGTAGCCCAGCGATAGTTTTTTTAAAAGGACCATAAGATGTCTCTACTGTGTTAAGAGGGTCTTTGAGGTTTATGGAAAAGAAATGTAAAGAAAGATCTGTATCAGGAGCAAATCACAGAAAAGGCCATGGTGCCTTTAAAGTATCTTATCTGTCAAAAGTTCTTTGCATAAATAAGCCAGTTTCTCCATATTTTAGTGGAGTTTTATTAGATTTAATTCTTTAATCCACCCCACTGTCTTACCAGTTTAGAATGATAACAAAATTTTCTGCATCCACTTTTTAAGTGGTATCAGGCAGTTAGCAACATTATTCCTGCCATCTTTTGCTGTTGTTGGCACTTCTCTCTAAGAGAAAATACAAGTATATAGCTAGCAGTAAAGGAACACAAATTCCTATAATTTTTCACTTCTCCCGAACTCCTAATTTCATACTAGGGGACCTCAACATACATTCTCACTCTCCCTCAAACACCATAACCTCTCAGTTCTTCAGCCTACTTAGTTCCCATGAGCTACTCCTTGCTCAGCCACACACAAAGATGGTCATAACCCACAGATGTACCACCTCCATGTTCAAGAGTTCTTCGGTTCACTTATCCAACCATAACCCATTGACTTTTCACCTCTCCCTTCCCTTACAAAACCCCATCATGATCCCAGTTCACTCCACACCATCCTTTCTTAAACCCCTTATATTGATAATTAATGCCCTGCTAGTAGACCTCAGCCTTGACCTCAGGGTCATTCTCACCAATGGCTACCTTTGTTCCTATGTGCATGCCTGCCACTGAAGGAAGGTGGAGAAAATCATGCAATCATTCTTTTTGTTGTTGTTTTTGCTTTTTGGAGGGCAATTGGGGTTAAGTAACTTGCCCAAGGTTACACGGCTAGGTTTTTTGTTTGTGTGTGTTAAGTGTCTGAGGTCAGATCCGAACTCAGGTCCTTCTGACTCCAGCGCCGGTGCTCTACTCACTCCGCCACCTAGCTGCCCCCTAATCGTGCAATCATTCTGACTGGTTTACTACAGATTTATAATACACCTTAACTGAGCCCTCACAGCTGCTGGGCAGTTATACTATACTTCCCTTATCAACTCACTCACTATCCCACTCTCTATTGCAATTCTTCCAATTCCTTCATCCCTTCCCAAACTTCCCATTACTCCCTTCCCTCTCCCCTCTCAGCAGAGATCATTGCTTCATATTTTACTGAGAAAATATTGAGGTCATTTGCCATGAGTTCCACCTTTTCCTTATTTTCTATCACTCAGATGCCTTCTGCCACTATTTCCTCTTTCACCCCTGCCTCACATGAGATGGCCTTATTCCTTACCCAGTCTGACCCTCTGCTTGTTCAGATGATCCCATTCTATCCCGTTTCCTCCAGATTGCTCCCTATTACTTCCACTTTGTCACTTATTTTCACTTTCCCTGTTTATTGGATCATTATCTGCTGCCTACAAACATGCTTATATCTCTCTCATCCTGAAACTTGCTTGATCCTTCTATCCCCATTACTATCTTATATCTCTTCTGCCCTTTATAGGTAAACTTCAAAAAAGCTTCCTTCACTTTTCCTCTTCTCACTCTTTAATTCCTTATAATTCAGCTTCCAGCCTTATTCCAATGAAACTGCGTTTTCCAAAGTTATCAGTGATTTCTTAGTTGCCAAATCCAATGGTCTTTTCTCAGTTCTTTTTCTCTTTGACTTCCCTGTAACCTTTGCCACTGTTGGTCACACCCTCCTTGGTACTCTCTTCTCTTAGGTTTTCATGACACCCCTCTCTTCTGGTTCTCATCCTGTCAGATCTCTCCTTTCAGGCTATATGTACTTTCTTAACCTTCTTTACTGAATCCTTATCCAGATATCCCTCTAACCAGTTGTCCCATAGGGTCTTTCTTGGGCCTTCTCCCTCTGTATTGCTTCACTTAGTGCTCTTATCTGCTCCTGTGAATTTAATTACCATCTCTTTAGTGATGATTATCAAATGTCTATCTTGCTCTCTGCTGATGCCCAGTCTTATATCTCTGACTGCCTCTAACTGGGTGTCAGGTAGGCATTATGTCCAAAACCCAGCTCATTTCCCCTAAACTTTCCCCTTTTCCTACTTTCCCTATTTCTCTAGAAGGCAACACCATCTTTCCAGTTCCTCACTGTCAAAACCTAGGAGTCATCTTGACTTCCCCATATCTGAGCATATGCCCCCTTCTCTTCACTGACATTGACACCACAACAGGCCTTCATCCCTTCACGAATGGCCTGTTGCAGTAGCCTGCTGATGGGTCTCTGCCTCCCCTATTTAGTTACCAAAATGATTTTTTTTTTTTTGGAGGGGGGAAGGCAGGGCAATTGGGTTTAAGTGACTTGCCCAAGAACACATGGCTAGTTTTTGTATTAAGTGTCTGAGGCCTGATTTGAACTCAGGTCCTCCAGACTCCACAGCCAGTGCTTTATTCACTGCACCACCTAGCCACCCCCCCAAAATGATTTTCTTAAAACTCAGGTCCAACTCTGTCTCCCTTACTCAATAAACTGCAGTTTTCCCATCACCTTCAGGATCACCCACAAAGTGCGCTGCTTAGCATTCAAAGCCACCTTACTCCCCCACATACTCTTTTGTCTAGTGACACTAGCCTTCTTATTCTTTCACAAACAAAACACTCCATCTCTGCTCCAGGCATTTTCTCTGGCTGCTCCTTACCCAGAAACTTCTCATCTCTGCCTATTGGCTTCCTTTTAATCCCAGCTAAAATCTCATATTTTACTAGAAGCCTTTTTCAGTCTCTTATTCTAGTGCCTCTCTGTTAATTATCCTTATTTATCCTGTGTATAGCTTGTTTACGTATCTGTTATCTTCTCTTGTTAGCTTGTGAGCTCCTTAAGGGCAGTGACTACCTTCTTTATATACCAAGCACTTAGCACCACGCAAAAATTTGAGCTAAATGTGTTTTGACTTAAGGCTTTAGGACAAGTTAATTTGCAACTTTAATTTGGGGAAACATTCTTACTATAAACTAAATTGAGAATAAGGACCACTTAAACTCTATGCAATATAGGCCTACTACTTTTTAGGATTTTAAGAGTTAATAAAAAGATTATATGCACAGTTTTTGGTTAGAGACTAGTTACATGATGGTAAAAATAAATGCATTACATTCTCAACTTGAGAACTGGAATTAAGTGCTCAATAAAAACAAATGAAAAAAATCTTTGACTCCATTAAGTTGCTACTTTGGGGATAGATAAAAAAGGAGACAAATGATCTTGGGAGAAGGTGGGGTACCATTATGTTATCATATAGATTAAACTAGAAAATTAAAATTCGTTGTGATTTCCTTTTTACAGTCAGAAGTTTGTTATGTGCATTATCAGTGTAGCACTATTTTAATATAATTTTCAAACCTATCCTGTTTTGAAAGATAAAAGCCATTGGACAGACAGAACTGAATATAAGTAATCCTGAAGAAGTATTACAGCTTGCAGCCCAGAGAAGAAAGAAGAAATTTCTCCAAGCAATGGCAAAACTTTACTTTTAAAGAAAAATGTTCTCATTCAAAAAGTATGATTAACTTTATTTTTTAAAACAAGGCTTAAAATAAACAATATTAAAATATTACATTTATACAATATATGTACAAATAAGTGGTGGTGTTTTCCTCACACAATGCACTGAAACATTTTTGGGGAAAAAAACTAACCTAGTGCAACTTCTTCAAAAGAAGAAAAGATTTCATAGGTCAAGTAGCAGAAATAATCTAGTGTAACATGTTTTTCTGATGAAATCCAGTTGCTTAGCTGCTGAGCTAAGATATTTACATAGAAGCTTTTCTTTATACACCAAGTTCTTGAGTGTCCCACTTTGAGTTCTTAGATTATTTTTCCAGTAATAATTTTCTAGAAGCCACAGTATTTATCTTTTGCTTTAGCCATTCTACTTTAAATCATGTCTCTTTCCACATTGTCCTTTTTCCATAATGCATTTTTTGAGGGGAACCCTAAGTTTTCTGAACGTAAATGACTTTAGTCTCTACAATTTTTTTTGCTTTTTGGAGGGTTAAAGGCAGGGCAGTTGGGGTTAAGTGACTTGCCCAAGGTCACACGGCTAAGAAGTGTTAAGTGTCTGAGGCCAGCTTTGAACTCAGGTCCTCCTGACTCCAGGCTGGTGCTCTATTCATGGCACCACTTAGCTGCCCCATCTCTACAACTTTTTAAAAACGTACCTTAAAGGGCATATTTTCTTTGATATTTCATAAATCTATTTTTCATATAAAAATTTTCCCTACTAAAATCATTGTGATAATATACAGAGGTTTTGTATAAAGCAACCTGTATATTAAACAAAGCTTTGATTAAGATGTGCACAGCTATTTGCTAAATCTGGAGTTTAGAAAAGCCAAACTTTTTCTTATTTTATCTTCTTCAGTTTTACCCAAAGATTATATTGATCTTCCTGAAATTCACAAAAGTTCATTTATTTGAAGCAGAATGCTATGACAGCTGTAATGAAAATTTCACCATCTTATTGTGTAACTTTAAACCTTTGTAAACAATCAAGAATTTTTTTCAAGAATTAACTGAATAGCACCAATCAAATGAGTTCTTGAACTTCCAGAGTACAATTTAAAGTAGCACTCATCTAGTCCAAAATATCTCAAATAGTAACATTCCTAATTTATCAGAATGAACTTTGTTGCACAAGTCCCAAAAATGTAGCTATGGTAAAAATTATATCTGACTACATAGTTCCTGGATCTGTACGCACCCTGGGAATAAAATACTAATGTTACTAAACTAGTTAAGCTATTTTTTGTTTTGACAGCTAAAATTTGAACAATGCTTATCCCAATTAGAAGTGGGTAGGCTTTTAACTCGTTCATGGCAGTGTAATTCTGAATTGGTTAGGACTATTACTAAAGTTGTATTTAGCTTTTTTAGAACTCCAAAAGGAATATGATATTCTCCTGCCAAGTAAGAACAAATCCACTCAGCATGTTGTCAGTTAACTTTGTCTTTAGTGTTTTCCTGGGGATTTTTCTGTGCTCTTCGGTGGTGTCATTATGCCTCCATTGCACACTGGTGACAACTGTCCCACTTTTGTGAAAGCTGGCACACAATTGACTTCCTCCTATGCAGAGACAGAAAGATGTATTGTCAACACAAATCACTTTAGCCACAGAACTGTCGAATTTATCCTCTCAAATTTTCTCTTTCAAGCCCTGGCCAACTAAAATTGTTTGCTCGTGTTTCCAAAGCCCAGTAGTTTTCTGGCTTTTATGCCTGTTTATGCCTTTTTATGCCAGCTGCCTGTTAAAAAATGTGTGAATGTATTAAGCATTCTTTATAATCATAATTGTCCTCACCAGCTTTTCTAATTAATTGCATGATGACAGGTAACTGTAAAATCCTGAGGTACCTTCTGGATAGGAAGCAAGTCAAATAGAGTACATCATCATATTCATTTTGAAAGAATGACAATATTAGTAGCATGGTACACTGAGATCCAATGTTCTGGATAAGAATTATATCAATTTCCTATTTCCCTAGCCACGTTAAATTTATTATAAATTTGGTCTAGCAGTATCAATTTGCATTTTCTGTGATATGCTAAGATAAAACTAGGTGAATAATGTACTTTAGCTAATAAATTTTCCAAAACAATTTAAATTTCAGATTATCTTTTCAAACCCCAAAGAAAACAAAGTCATACCAGCATAGCCAAGTAATTTGTGTGTGTCTGGATATTATGTCTGTCTTCTACAGAAATCTTCTTAAAAACCTTCAGTTTCACCGGAGGACCACCCTTCACTACTCTGGCAAAAGGTACCATCCATTCTACACATTCTGAAATGTTATCCCAGTCTAAACCTGTGGATCAAAAGGAAAATGTATATTTCACATTACAGATTAAAATTTTTTCCTTTAAAATACACACATGTACATACATGTGTATGTGATGCTTTGCCCCATCTTCTGGAACTTAAACTTTCTTCCCCTTCTCTGCTTTATTATTTGATCCCCAAGTTTAATGTCTGTAATTTTCTATATCTCAACTATATTAAGATTTGGAAAGAAGAAAGATGTTGTTTATATATCTTGCTTGTGGTATTAGGCTAGTATCTAAATATGAACTAGATGGTTAGCAATATTAGAGGCAGCTTATTTGATCAACTTAGATTTTATTAATGACGATTGTACTTTAGCTACATCTAGACGATATATTAATTTCATACTGCTGCTTTTTATGCCTTGGAATCATGACTGAAACATATGAAAGACTTTGTCTAATTAGGGTTAAAACCATCTAAAGACAACTGGCTAGTTTCAAAGTGCAAGCCAGATTTTCAGCATAATATACAAATAAACTTTCATATCTGTACTGTTTCTCAGAATATAAATTCTTACTCATCTCATAGCAAAACTATGTGTTGCAGCAGACAAAAATCTGTTAGGATAAAACAGCAACTGCTTATTTAGTCCATTTGTAATGAACTAAATTTTCAGTTGAGCTTAAACTTTCTTTTATATGTAGATTTTCATGTGAAAATAGCATCCAGTGAGAGAGTACCCGGAATTTGGAGTTAGTCTTAATCCCTGTTTAAGTCTTATTACCTTGTATGATCATAAACAAGTCCTAGGCCTCAGTTTCCAAATGTATAAGGACCGCTGAAGCTCCAAATCTATGATTTCATGATCAGATTAGAAAATTTCACTCAAATCAAAAGTGAAAGTAGTCCCATAACAATTAAACTTTAGGCTGAATTTTTAAAATTTAATAAAATTTTAAAATTTAATTTACTGTATTAACAAAAAGTCCAATGGGAGAATCTTACCTGAAGCTTTCTTAACAACTTCAATGGAAGTAAAATGGCATAAAGCAGCTGCAGCCAATATCCTATACTGAAATTCTAATGAATCAATGGAGAGAATACACAGGTCCAGGAGCTGTCCAAGGAAAAACAGTTATGCTCAGCTTGGGAACTGAAGATTATGTGCCCTTATAAAGGCTGTAACAGTATGTCCTACTTCCTACTCTTCCACTCGTCAAAGTACCAGGATTTGGTTTTTATCACTGGTATATACCAGATTTTACTGCATACTTAATTTTTAAAGTAGATTTTATTTTAAGAGAAGGAATTTTATTTCATAATTCTAGTATCAGACATTAACCTGGGTTCCCAAATCTGGCCAGCAAGGTTGCAAGCTCTTGGAGGGCCTGCCAATTTGGAAAGACTAGAAAAGGACAAATGTGATAGCAGACTATTTCTGAGCCAGGTTAGCTGTGTTTGGGGAAAGTTCATCACCAAAATATTAGTCTCTAGGTAACTTTTCACCTATCATAACTAGTGAAATAGTATAGCTATAGAAGGGTAAGGTATAAGCAGTCATACACACCCAAAAGTCACAAGTATTTTATGGGATGTTTAAGTGCCATAAAAACTTATTTTTTCTACAGAAAATAATCAGAATTATCACTCAATCTCTTTTAAGCCACTTAAGTGTTTTTTTCCCCTCTTTCACTCCAAAAAGATATTTATAACAAAGCACTCTAATATGGCTCATTTTGGGGGAGGTATGTTCATGGAAGTTTTAAGAACACTTTTAAAAGCACATCGCTTTAAGCACAAAAATTACTTAAGTTTTCTGGAAACGTAAGTAGGAAAAACAGGAAAATGGGGGGGGAGGTTTGGTGGATTCTATTCAGTATGCTTTATAGCCATTTATACCAGGTTGTATTCAACATGAAAAAAGTAATGCTATAAATCTATTAAAAACTTTTATACCTGGGCTATTTGAATGAACTTTTCCTGGGAATACTGAGGTAGGAGTACTTTAGGAACATCCTTTAGAGCATCAACTTGGAGAAAGACATTCAGCCAGGCAATAACTGTTACTGGACAGAGTTCCCACTTTAAAGCCTGTTAACAGAAGTTTTAAGTTTTATATTATAACAAGATAAATTCATATTACTGGATCCTTCGGAAGGCCTTTAAATATCATCTAGTTCATCTCTTTCATTTTAGATGAGGGAACTAACTACCTAGTGTGGGTAACTGAGAAAAAGCTTTCCACAATACTGCCTCTAACATATTTTAAGAATGATTTCAGCTCACTTCTTGACATTAGCCTGACTTCCTGTTTCCTGAAGTGTGTTGATCTTTGGATGATTATTTATCATAATCTCTGGTTCTGGAAAATCAGAATTTAAAACAACCATTCCCTAATCCTGTTAGCTACTAGCCATTGTCATTTACACTGAAGCTCTTTCATTCTGAAACCCATTCTCATTTCTCCAATTTTTCTTGATTGTCTCACCATTTAAAATGTTCTTAATAAGAATTTGGAATTAGCTATTATGTATCTGACATACACTGCTTATTCTGTATTGTGCCAGGGCATTAGGGGAGATAACGAAGCTGAGATAAATGCAGTTCTTGGTTTCTTGGGGTTTATAATCTAAACACATGTTAAGTTCTATATGATATCCAAGGTGAAAGAAAACCATTACCAACTAGGGCTAGATTATGAAAATAATTACAATCATGATGAACTGATTGACAGTGCACTTAATTATTGCATTTAATTACCCCTTAGAAATAATGAAAATTTATCTTAATTACCTTTAATATAATGAGTTCCATCCCTAGGATATCATCTTCACTGCAAGCACCATCAGTGACATAAGCAAATTCTTGTAATTTAGGAGCATAGATTTCCTTTAAAGATGAAATTTTGTATTTTAGATAAGATCTCATAGTGAGAGAACATAAAAGTATTATTTAAGTCAGCTGTGCACTGAGATATGTTATCCTTGAGGAAAACTTCAAAGATAAGTTATTATAAATCTTCACATTTATTCAAGGCTTACAGAGTGACTGGTGAAGTATATGGAGAAACATCAAGATGAATAAAAAACTGTTCATACCTTCATAGTATTCATTTTGTGTATAATGTAAGATAGAATATAAAAGTGTAGTTAGAGGTACAAATGAATGGTATGAGAATTGAGATGTAAGTAACTGTCTGAATGAGGAATCTTGGAATTAAAAGTTTGCAACTTGAGGGAAGAGCAAGTAGGCTGGTAAGAGACCTTGGTGTTAAAAGCTTATGCTTTATTGACAACGAATGAATAGCATGAGTAAAAGACATGATGTTGTGAATGCATCTGGAGTGAAGCATTCTCAGCTACTATAAGATACATACTTATAAGATGTAAAGGGAAAGTACCAGGGTAAGAGGTTGGTACTAAAATCACTTGGGACCTTAAATTCAGATGGAAACATTTAGTCCTGATCCCAAAAGCGTGACAAGAACAGAAGTGTTCTTAGAAAGATAAGCTTGGCACCATTTCTTACAATGGGATAGTATTGTAGGTAAGATATAAACCACATAATAACAACATGTTATCCTAATCAAGGGATAGTAACAGTATTAACCAAGAAACAGTATCCAGGCAGGGAGGCAGTACTAACTTATAACCTTATAATTACATGTAGATGTAAAACAAGGATGTTTTCTGTGAGCTAGAGATTTAAATATCTGCTGGAGTAAAGCAGAACTGCTTATGAATTCTTGATTAGCCTTTGAGATAATCCTTCCCTACACCTTTTGAAGAACAAAGGAAGTGTCCTTTTTTTTTTTTTTTTGCTTTTTGGAGGGCAATTGGGGTTAAGTAACTTGCCCAAGGTCACACGGCTAGGTTTTTGTTTGTGTGTGTGTTAAGTGTCTGAGGTTGGATCCGAACTCGGGTCCTTCTGACTCCAGGGCCAACGCTCTACTCACTGCGCCACCTAGCCGCCCCTGGAAGTGTCCTTCTGACAATATCCTGACAATAAGAAGGAACTGAAGACCAAAACAAAAATGAGGGAAACATTGAGAGGTAATTTTGAGAGCAAGTCACTACTCTAACGTCTTTTGAGTTAGAAGAGAAAAGCAGTTACAATTGGACACATACCAATTGTTTTTGAAAAATAGGCTTCAGAGAAAGGATAGGC
The DNA here is from genome assembly GCA_011680675.1 of Gymnobelideus leadbeateri. Classification (NCBI taxonomy): domain Eukaryota; kingdom Metazoa; phylum Chordata; class Mammalia; order Diprotodontia; family Petauridae; genus Gymnobelideus; species Gymnobelideus leadbeateri. Next base: position 1,430,013 of record WOXC01004676.1, on the reverse strand, counting down.
AGGATGGTATAGTCAAAAATTCTATAGTAAAGGATAAAGAGTTTAAAAAACATTCTAAAATCTTATATATTGGGCACAATTTAGTAATGATGAAGGATTTCGACCATCAAGACATCTTCTACCTTCAGTGATATTTGCAGTGCCATTTCTAAAACAGGGACTGCATGTAGTATCTGAACTTCCTATTTCTTTGATGTTATTATGGGAACAAATGTCTTGATGAAAAATCACTATGGAACTTCCAAAACAAAGGTATTAAAGAGTATTAAAATATTTAATATTCTAATCAAGTACACTTGTTAAAAGTTTAAATGAAAAGCATTAGCCAGTTCTTCCATTAAAAATGTATTTCAGAAATCATCACTTACCTCAAGTTTTGAAGCAATGAATAATGAAGTAATACCAATGAGCTGAAGCATATTTTTGTTTATATCCTTTTGTGTCAACATAAACCTATCAAAAAAATCTTGAGCAAGATAAAATGTTTCCCTGTGAAGTGTATATACTTCACATACCTAAAGAGAAATTAAAACATTTAAATTATTCTTTAGGTTTCTTCAAAGTGAAAAGTAAATTCTAGACATACTAGAAGTTAAAGCACTTTTATTTTTAAAGCTAGATTTTAAAAAATTTGCCCAAGGTCAGTTTTTAAACGTTCTTAGTTGCTGCTGTAATGGGTGGATTTATTTCTTCCCCCCAAACTACTAAGTGGAGGTGCCAATTTGCAATACTACTTTATCTCAAGTTTTACTTCCATACAGTTGATAAAAAAAAATTATGAATACTTTGGTCAGTTCCTCCCCAAAGTTATCACAACTATGTGACTAAAAAAGGAAGGAGACCAGTCATATCAAGGGAGATAATAAATATAGTTAGCCCTTGTGGACCATTAATATTCATACAGTCTCACAAGTACCTAGAGCATGGGTTCTTAACTTAGGTCTGTGGCTAGATTTGGAGAGATCTATAAATTCAGGTGAGGAAAAAAATGTTATTTCAATATATCTAGTTTCCTGTTTAATGCAATATATATATTTTATTCATTTAAAAACATTCTTCCAAGGACTGCTTCACTAGACTGCCAAGAGAGTTTATTGTAATAAAATTTTTAATGTATACATTAAAAACTGCTGATTGAGAAAGACCTTTAAACATCCTGGGTGCTGTCCTTGTAGGGGATTTTGGCAGACAAAACATAAGTAGCCAGGTGAAGCATCCATATATAACCAGTGGTTCTCAGATCAGTGAGATCATATTTCTGAGACACTGGTGCTTCTAAGGGACACCTGAGGCAATTACATGTACCTTTCCTTTAACTCATATATGCTTTTAAAGAAAGTTTTGTTAACACCTTCTCTTTTTACATTGTCAGTGGGCCTCTTCTTCCCTAGAAGAACATTCAAAACTCATCAACACACTGGTCTTGTCTGAAAATGTATGCCTCATTTTCTACCTGTAGTCCACCACCTCCACTGAGCAGTAGGAGGTTTGGTTCAAAAAATCTTTTACTCTTCTCTGGTACCTTAAGGGTCTGCTGGTAGTACTAGGCTAGTGTGTACAGTGTAGTAGTACAGGTGGCTTTCCAATTTAAGGTGATTACTCTAAAAGGGGTAGACTTAAGAGTTTGGGTGTTGTTGGTTTCTTTCAGAGGTGGCAGGGGCAAGGTTAAGGGTATATTTCTGGAGTATGCTGTTACAGGAAATCCAGAAAAGTTTAAAAAAACATAGCCCTACTCTACATTTAGAACTCTAGGTTTAGGCACTATAGTCTCCTCCTTCAAAGAACCTCACAATTCTGAACCTGGTGATTTAGGAATTGTTCAATTAGACTTTTTATTTCCCCCAAATACACACATATGTGGCATAGTTTAGGAGTGCAGAAACTACATGTGAGAATTCTTCAGTCTCCCTCCTTGGTTCCTTCATTTTTACTTAAGAAAGTTGAGAACCCTATTTGTTGATCAAGCTGGTTAATGCCATTTATGATATAGCTGTAACTCAGCTCCTTAATACTGCAAAACAAAAGCTCATATTTTTTCACCACTTTAAGGTATGTTGTTGAGTTGTTTTAGTCATGTGCAATTCTTGGTGACCCCATTTGGGATTATTTTTTTTAGCAAGGATATGAGAGTGAGTTGCCATTTCCTTCTCTAGCTCATTTTACAGATGAGGAACTGAGGCAAACAGGGTTAAGTGACTTGCCTGGGGTCACACAGCTCATAAGTGTCTTGAAGCTAGATTTGAACCCAAGAAGATAAGTCTTCCTGATTCCAAGCCCACTGGGCCACCTCACTGCCCTGCTTCAAGGTATACAAGGTGTTTTCCTCACAAAACCCTTATACAGTAGGGAGGGTATTATCCCCATTTCACAGATGCAGAAACTATAGCCCAAATTAAGTGATTTTTATAAGTGAGTCATAGCTAGCATTTCATCCTAGACTCTTTTTGAACTCTTTAGTCCTGTTCTTTTAAATTGTCTATTTCTGGGGTGGCTAGGTGACAGTGAATAGACCACCAGTCCTGGAATCAGGAGGAATTGAGTTCAAATGCAGCCTCAGACACTTGACACACTAGCCATATGACTTAACCCCAATTGCCCTCCAAAAAAAAATTGTCTTATTTCTATGCATAGTGGTAACTGATGTAGGGTTTCAGGTTTTATTCATGCCATCAACTCTAAACATCTCAAAGAATGAAGCAGATAAACTGCTTTTTAAAAAAAGCCTAATTTCTGCTTTAAGACATTTACATATATGAGTATGGGAAAATTTGATTTTAAGTTTTTGAAACAAAGCAAAAATAGTTGAATTCTTACCTCTAAAAGCCAGTCCAGAAGTATTGATCTCATCTGTGGTTCTAAGTCAGAGTGTAGCATTTCAAAATGTTTGTCATGAACATATTTGGTCTCCTTTTTTAACATATTAAACCAGACATCCTTAGAACATCCCCAACTATGAAAGAGAAAAAGAATATGATACATAGTCTTGTTGGGCAAAAATGCACTTCATTTCTTTTTTTTTTTTTTTTAAGCAATTGGGGTCAAGTAACTTGCTCAAGGTTACACAGCTAGTCATTATTTGTGTGTGGGTGCTCATTTTCTGAGGCCGGATCTGATCTCGGGTCATCCCAACTCCGAGGCCGGCGTTCTTACTCACTGTGCCACCTAGCCGCCCCTTTAGGGCAATTGGGGTTAAGTAACTTGCCCAAGGTTACACAGCTAGGTTTTTTTTTTTGTTTGTGTGGATTAAGTGTCTGAGGCCGGGCTCCGAACTCAGGTCCTTCTGACTCCAGGGCCGGTGCTCTATTCACTGTGCCACCTAGCCGCCCCAATGCACTTCATTTCTATTGAGAGATCTATTAAATTAAGGTATATGACTTTTACAATTAAATTCAAACATTGAGTAGGATGCCTTGCACAACATCTAAGGTTAGCAACTGGGGCTACATGAATATGAATAAACAGCCCACAACCTTAAAAAAAGATTTTACAATCTACTAGGAAGAGACAAAATATTCCAGACCAAGAGTTTTAGGAAAATTGGCAGAAAAACTTAATTTAAACTAGTACACTGGAAACGGGGGTAGAGGTACATAGTTGTAGACTTCACTAAAAAAGTGGGACATAAGCTTAGCCTTTGAAAATGGAGTTTGACAGTGATAGAGAAAGAATGTATTTCAGCCATGAGAGAGCATTAAAAAAATTCAGAGGTTATCTTGTACAAATTGGCTAGTTGTCCAGTTATGTGAAATAAAGATGAAAAGGTAGGCTAGAGCTAGTGTAAAAGCATGCAAACTATGGAGTTTTTTCTTTTCTCCAAAAAGCTGCATAAAGGCTCATATCCATAGTGTCATCCTCAACTTATCAAACTCACCTCACCTATCCACTCTCGTGGCCAAATGTTATTTCTACCTTCACTGCTGCTACCCTGCTTTCAGACTCTTCTTCATTACCTCCCACCTGCACTAATAGTCTTATGGTTGGGCTCCCTGCCTCAAGTCCCTTTCCACTACAGACCACCCTTCACTTAGCTGCCAAATGGATCTTCCTAAGTTGCCTATGTCACCATGTTACCTGTTCCCATCTATTTAAACTCCAGTGGCTCCCTATTACCCATTTTTTTCTTTTACTTTTTTTGGAGGGGGGAGGGCAGGGCAAATGGGGTTAAGTGACTTGTCCAAGGTCACATGGCTAATAAGTGTTAAGTGTCTAAGGCTGGATTTGAACTCAGGTCCTCCTGACTCCAGGGTTGGTGCTCTATTCACTGTACCACCTAGCTACCCTCCCTATTACCTCTAGGCTCAAATATAAAATTCTGTAGGACTTGGTAAGCACTTCACAACCTGACCCCTTTGACTCTTTTTGTATTTGACTTCCTTCTATATAATCTATGATAATGACATTGTTCCTCACACAATACTCACCTCAACTCTGAGCATTTTGCCTGGCTGGCCTAGGTGCCTAGAATGCTCCCCGCCTCACACTCCCCACAGCTTCTCTGGCTTCCTGAAAAACTGAGGTCAAATCCTACATTCTGTAGGAAGCCTTCCTGGTCCCCAGCTGCTAGTACTTTCTCTCTGAGATTATTTTCCATTTACTAGATGTATAGTGTGTGTGTCTTGCAGATATATAATCATTTGTTTTCCCCATTAGAACATGGATTTATTGAGGATGGGGACCATGGTTTTACCTTTCTTTGTATCCACAGTACTTAGGCCAGTGCTTGGCACATAGGTAAGCAATAAATGACTGTTGACTATAGAAGTCACTAAAATAGTTTTTGAACAGTGAAATGACATGATTATAAGATCAGACTTAAGAGATGGAAAAAATTCAGGGTCTCTTTATTACATAATTTAGACAACTGCATGAAGGGTAGAAAAGAGGAGACTAGGTAGGGAGATCAGTTAGGAGGTTTTTACAATGAAAGGAATTTTTGATTACTGATAGTTGTTTGAATCTCTTAAAAGTGGTTTTGCAGTATTCATTCATTCTAATAATAATAGACTTTTAAAAGTTTGCAAATCTTTTTTCCATTTATATATTTGGTTTCACAGGACAACAGTCCTATGAAATAAGTTCTATAAGTATCATAATGTCTTTTTTACAGATAATGGAAATTAGGCTTGAAAGAGATTGTGACTTGCCCAAGGTCACATAACTACTAACTCTTAGCCAGAACTGAAATTTAGATGTTCCTGAGTCTTTACGTTCATTGTCCTATTTTTTATGCCACTTGGAGACACTAATGTAATAATTTTTAAAAATATAAATTTGTTTTATAAATATGTACATGCATATATTTTTAATTTTAATTGTTGAATTGTTTTAACTGAAGAAATTTGCCCTTAATTTTTAGGATGGCCTTTCAGGATGACAGTAAAATAGTAATAAATCAGCAGCAACATTAAATTAAATTATCAATATTTTAGGTTTTTCATCTATTTTAGAAAAGTATTGAAAATAACTTACCTTAGGTCAGGCAGAGGTGAAGGATTTATGAAAAGGTTTTTAAACCTATAATTAGTAAATCTGGAGAAGTCACTGGCGACAGTTTCTTTGTGTGGTGTTTCAATAATAATGCAAGGAGTGATACCCCCAGATAACACTGATGGCCAACAATTCTATCATTTAAAGAAAAAAAAATTAGTTTTTGCTTGTTGATTCATCTATTTTATTCAGTAGTAAAAAGATCTATGTATTATAATTTTTAGAAATAAAATTTGTGATTGTAAAAACACCCTTTTCTTAAAACAACTCTAAAAATATATCAAACAATCTAATCTTTAGCAATCAAATACTTAAGATGACATGCAAGTTATACAAATTATTTACTTAGTTCCTAAGTGACAAAACAACAAAATATGGTCAAAAGACCAAATTTTTGCAACTAGCAAAAACCTGAAGAAAATAAGAAGGTTGAAAATGGAGTCACCACAGAGCTAATTAAATGAAAACATTAGAGGAGGGAACATGGAAAATGTAATGTTTTAGAATACCAAATTTCTAGACTTAAAAAAAAATTACATTTTCCCTACCACAGCTATACCAATAAGGATGGCTTTTGAAAATAAACTTTTCAGGTTTCACTTAAACCTGCCTCATGAGTCAATTATACTATTTAATTGGGAAACACTGAAAAGGAATAGGTGCTATTTTCTAAAAAAATGTGTTCAAGGGGGAGTAGTGGTAAAAGTATAAAGTCTTAACTCCGGGATCCCCTCCATGGCAAACTATAGAAGAATGGGTAATAGGGTTCTAGTAAGAGCCTAGGGGTTCTGGATGTTGGACCCAAATGCCAGGCTACCCAGGTTGTAGTCAGAACACTGGTACAGTCATGAAGTGAACAAAGAGCAGTATATCCGAAAGGATTAGGCGGGCCCTGGACTAGCCAGACCACTCCAAGGGGGAGGGATTTACAAAGAGGAACCAGCTGCTAGAAGACTGACTTACTCTGTACTCTGCAGTTGTAATAATCAGGCTTATATACCCTAAATCACCCAGACTCCAGGCTGAACCTCTAGGCAGCATTTGAAGGTAGAAAAACGTCACATGGACCTTTCCTATGGTGAAGCAATACCCTCAAAAATCCTCTACCCCAGCCTTAAGTGGCCCCCATCCACCCTGCTTCACCCAGTCTTTCATTACCCTAATTTCATATTGCTGTCTCTTGGCCACAGTCTCCTGTTTTCGTTTCTTTACATCCTAGAATATAAAAAACAACCAGTAGTAAACGGAGGTCCCAGAACAGTAACAGCAAGTGGTCTTGTAACTTTTCTGAGATTCCTGACTTACCTGAGCTGTCTTTCTTTTTTTGGCTTGAAGGAATTGAGTTTCCTGGGGGGAATCTGTTTGACTGGTCTGGGGCTGCTGCTTAGCTTGCAGACGGCTACTACAAATAGGGAACAAAAAGAAGGTAAAGAATAAAAAAAAAAAAGATCTGCTGTTGAACAACAGGTACTCTGATACAGACTACACAAAATATTACCTTCTTCTTGACATCTTTTTCTTTGGGTTCTTCAAGGATTCTGGAGAAGGAAGGGGGAAAAGTAGTCAAGCACATGGTTAGATGTGTGTTCCATAAACCAGAGTCATTAGTAAACTGAGGAGATGGCCAGGCCTCTTGGTTATCCCATCATTGTTTATTCTAGATTTTCCAAATTAATTTATTGGGGGGGGGCGCCCAGCATGCTTTTCTACCCACCACCAGATGAAGTACAAGAACTCTTGAGATGCATACTATGTAGACATACAAAATCTAAATGATTATATACATTATTCCACAGTGGGAGGTCCAAAGCAAATTCCCCAAACAGGTCTCCCTCAGCACGACCCCCACTTCCCCATGCATGGGGAGAGGGGAAAGTAGGGGGAGACTTGGGCACTTCAGCCTTCTTCCCCTCCCTGGGGGCAGCAGCCTGAGCTCCTCGAGTTCCTAGCCCCCAGGTGGTGGGCTCCTGGGACCCTGGCCAGTAGGCACTAGGGCTGGGTGTGGGGGCTGAGGGTGGAAAGCCAAGAGCCAAAACTCTGGGGAAGCCGGTTCCGCGCCAATTTGGAGAGCCGCAGTGGCGGGGAAGCCAGAGAGGGAGGGAACTGAGACTTGGGTCGTGTCCTTCAGCCTCCTCTCTTCCCTCCTTCCCCGCCCTCGGGCAGGGAGGGGGCAGCCAGACCACCCCCTCTCAAAAGAATGGGCTATTTTCAAACGGGAAGTTTCCCTAGACCAAAGGGGGCAAACCGCGCCCTGCTCTCCCCTTCCCCCATCCTGACCCCAAAGCAGGCAGGGGGCCCCATCCCCTCTGGGCTAACTCCCCCTTGGCTCCAGGTTCCCTGGGCGCCCCACGCTGCTCTGCCCGCCCGCTCTCCGGCAACTGGGTCCCGGGTAGGACCCCAGGGTCGTGACACGCAGCCATCCCGCCAGGGCTGAACCTTCCTGAATCTCCTTTTTCCGGCCCGGGCTCCCGCCCGCGGGAAAGAACCCGACCATATAGGATGGATGAGCTCCGCCCGGCGGGAGTCTCCAGGTCCCCAGCCCCCATTACCTGCTCTACCATCAGCCCGGCGGCAGATACGCTCTCAGCTGGCGCCGGCGCCAACCCTATATATACCTCAGAGCCAGCACCGCCCCGTACGCATGCGCCTGAGACTGACACCCCTGGACAGCGCCTGTTCCCCTCCCCCGCCTCGGCCCGCGCCGCTCGCCAGCCCCGCCTGCCCCGCCCGGCGCGCGAGCGTACTCCGGCGCGAGCCCCTACTCAACCGGCGCGAGCCCCACCTGGCTCCCGCCTCTCCTGCTCCTTTTCCTCTACAAGAAGGGTGCCGACCGTGGCGGGACCCCAGGCCCAGACCCTAGGCCCGGGAGGGAGCAAGGGATCTGAAGAAATGACTTCTTTCTCGTCCTTTCTCTCTGGCCCTGGCATCTCCCGCCAGGACTCTCCTCCCGCCCCTCTGCCCTCGGGGACGCGGCCTGACCCGAGGGTGTGGCAACTGAAAGGAAGCTCCATGGAGGTGGGGGAAGTAGCGGATAGGCTGGTCGGAGAGGTGACACCCGTCAAACCCGAGAGGTGAGACGCCGGGGCCATACGAGCAGCCGCAACTGAGGAAGAGCAGGAGGTGGCTGCGGCTGGCGTCAGCTCCTAAACTCTCGCACCCTCCCGGTACGGGGCGCTGGCTCCGCCCTTTCATGGAAAGGGGTGGGGCTAGGGCTTCAGCTTTGGCCAATGGGAGGTGACAACGGCCCTACAACGTGGAGCTGCAGCGGAATGTAAACAGTGCCGGGCTTCTGGGCTGAGGCCCGCGTGGTGGCCTGTCCTCAGTTGGCCCTGAAACCCTGTGCTGCCACAGCCTCCGCTCTTGGGACTCGTGCAAGGGAAAGAGGGAGGCCGGCAGGAGGGCAGGGCCTGGTCACGGACCTTGCCCTTTACCCCAGCCCGTGGACTCAGGTATGTATCTCCCCATTTTCCGCCTCTGTGCTGGTCCTCCAATCCCACAGCCCAACCCTGAGGCCTGTCGTTGGAAGTGCAGCGCGCCCTTTCCTCTGTGCTCCATCCCACTCCATACGGGTTCCAAGGTAGTCGGGGTTCCCAGAAGAACCCCGGCTTCCGTCGATGGGATGTGCGGGTGGGCAAGGGAAGGGGGTTGTTCTTCCTCTGCTCGCTGAGGGGGGCGAGGTGGGCACGGGTCCGGACCACGTGTAGTGCCCGCCCCCTTCTCTGGGCCCGCCACCTAAGCGGCAAGCCCGCCTTGGAGCTTCCCGCGTGAGCCCCTGCGCTGGCGGGAGCCCTTGGAGGTTCTGCAGGGGAGCCCGCCCAGCGTCTTCCTATCGATGGAAGACTAGTGGAACCTGCCCCGCTCCCCCTCGTAGCTTTCCTTACTATTCCTGATTGCCCCTCCCTCCCCCTGAAGCAATGCTGGAGCGCCCCAAGGGACCCGTCGACTTTCAGTTTCCTTTGACTGGAGGGAGCTGGAGCTTAGAGCAAGCCCCAGGCGCGGGGACCCGGCCTCTGGCTGGAGGAGGAGGAGGGCGGAGGGCTTTTCTTTCCTGGTGGAGCTCAGGCTGCTGGGGTGGGGGGGGTCGGGGACTGAGAAGCGGAAGCGCAGACCCTCTGCCTGCTCCTTCACCTGGGTTGGAGGGGTTGCCTCTGGGACCGCTCCGGCCGCATGGAAGGGGTACTGATTCATTCGCTCTGGATGTCATCTCTGCGGCCTGGCGGGGCTTCACCTCCTTTCTGGGGAGCAGAGAAAGATACACAGATACAGAGGGGGAGGCGGGGAGGAGAGAACTGGAGTGAAAGGAGAGCGAGCAGAAACCTTTTTGTGAATGGATTGCAAAGAAAAGCCACCCACTCCGAGAAATATACGGAACATCTGGCAGTGACTGAGACCAGTTATTTAGAATGAATAAACAAGCATTTGACTAGTTAACAAACTGTAAAGGAGGCACTTAAATTTAAAATACCTATATGTGTATGTATGTATGCATGTATGTATGCATGTATAAATGGGCTGGCAGTAAAAAAGGTCTTCAAAGTACTCTTAAGGCCCCACTTTTAAGAGACTTTGTAGTCACCTCTGCCATATTAGAAAATGGAGAGGCCGAGTAGCTTTGTGTATTAAGTATATGTGTATGTTGTATACACATGTATGTATATCTGTACATACAGATATAGACATACTTTAGTTATGATTCGAAGTTTTAAAAGAATACCCAGATGAGGATGGGAGTAATAAGGTCTTCAAAATACTCATAGGGTCACTTTTTTTTTTTTTGCTTTTTGAAGGGAGAAGGGCAGGGCAATCGGGTTTAAGTGACTTGCCCCAGGTCACAGGGCTAGTAAGTGTTAAGTGTCTGAGGTCTGATTTGAACTCAGGTCCTCCTGACTCTGGGGCTGGTGCTCTATTCACTTCACCATCTAGCTGCTCCCATAAGGTCACTTTTTTTTTTTTTAGGGAAATTGGAGTAGCTTCTGCCTTATTGGAAAGAAGAGGCAAAGTACCATTGTGTATTAAGGAAATATGCACGTGTGTATATACATTTATATATATATGTTCCTTTTGAATATTTTCTTTTCTAGACTAATCAGCCCCAGTTCATCTGCTCATCACTAGTTAGCATGGTTTCAAGTTTCTTTACTATCTTGTTCTGGCTTATTATTACTTCTAAATTTGGTACTATAATACATAATACCACACATAATCTAGACATGGTTTGCTCTATAAGTGCAGTCTTGAAACTGCATTAACTTTTCTTGCTTTTTTGTAAGTGTGGTGGATAGAAGACAAAAAATAAATAGCTGTAGAAACTTGTGTTTGTCAGAATAACATTGGTTGCTCAGGCTGTCCTAGAAATATTTGTATATTTCTTTTCTTTTTTTTCCTTTTATTTCTTTCTTAAGCAGGATTCAGTCTCTGAAAAGCAGTAATTGGATGGAGAAGGCAAATATGAAACCTTGGCTGAAGCAAATGTTCTTGGGCAGGCAATTCACATAACAAATATTTATTAACATGTTGGAAAGTTGCAAAAGTTTAGATAAAACAGGGTTTTCAGCCTTGTAGAATTTACAATCAAGTTCTTACCTAATATTTAGGGAAGTATGGACAGAAGAATTCTCAATTTGAACACAATAATCTTTTTTTTTAATGTCATTGACTTTCTTTTTTTCTTTTTATTACTTTTTTTTAGTTTATATCATTCATTTCCACAAGATTTTGAGTTACAAATTTTCTTCCCATTTTTCCCCTACTCACCACCCCAAAACAGTGATCCCACTGTATATCCGCTCTCCCAATCTGCTCTCTCCCTTATCTTCCCCCATCCCCGCTCTGACTTTCCAGTAGGGCAGAATGGATCTTTATGCCGCAGTGCTAGTATATCTTATTTCCCAGTTATATTCCCAGTAAAATAATAATAATATACATATATTTTAAACATTTGATTTTAAACCTTTGAATTCTAGATTCTTTCCCTACCTCCCTTGTCACCCAACCTTACTGGGAAGATAAGCAATTCAATATAGGTTATACATGTGTAGTTATGCAAAACATTTCCATAGTGGATATATTGTGAAAGACTGACTATATTTCCCTCTATCCTATCCCACTCCCCACTAGTTCTATTCTCTACTTTGATCCTATCTCTTTTCAAAAGTGGGTGCTTCCAACTTCCCTCTCCCTGCCCCCTCCTGCCCTCCTTTCCATCATCCCCCCTCTCATCCCTGTCCCCCCTACTCTCCTATAGGGTGAGATACCCTATTTATTGTGTATGTCATTCCCTCCCTAAGCCCAATTCAATGAGAATAAGGTTGACTCATTCCCTTTTACCTTTCTGTTCTTCCCCTCCATTGTAAGTTTTCCCTTGCCTCTTCTATATTAGATAATTTACCCCATTCTATCTCTCCCCATCTCCTCTCATTATATTCCTCTCTCATCTCTTAATTTCACCTTTTAAGTATCATCCCTTCCTATTCAATTAGTCCTGTGCCCTCTATCTACATATACTTGTACACATATATACACACATTCACATATGTATTTATATGCCCATATACCCTCCTATATAGACATGTATATACATATATATATACACATATACATTTCTTTTTTTTCTATTAAACAAATGCTTTATTAACTTCTGTTTTACATCATTCATTTCCACCAGATTTTGAGTTACAATCATTTTCCCCTCATTATTCCCCTACCCACCCTCCCAGAATAGCAGTCCCACAAGATATCGCTTCCTCCAGTCTGCTCTCTCCCATACCTTCTCCCATACCCCCTTCGACTTTTCCATTAGAGGAAGGTGAATCTTTGTGTCCCAATGCCTTCACATCTTATCTCCCAATTATAAGCAAAAGAGTATTAATAATAGTATTTATATATATTTGAAACATTTAATGTTAAGACCTCGACTTTCAGATCCATTTCCTTCTTCCCTTGTCACCCATTCCCTCTGGGGAGATAAGTAATTCGGTATATGTTGTACATGTCTAGCTATGCCAAACATTATCATAGTAGATATATTGTACAAGGCTGCTTACAATTCCCTCCCACTCATCCCACCCCCCACCTGGTCCATTCCCCACATGATCCTGTCCCTCTTCTATAGTGGGTACTTCCAACCACCCCTCCCCCCAAGGATGCCCTTCCATCCATCTTCCCTCCTCTCATCCCCCTTCCTCCTATTCTGCTGCAGGTTGAGATATCCCATTTAGTATGTATGTCATTCTCTCCCTGAACCAAATTCAATGAGAATGTGGTTTTGCCTTTTTGCCTTCCTATTCTTCCCCCCCTTACAACCACTTCCCCTTGCTTCTTCTACATAAGATAGTTTATCCTATACCCTACCCTGTCTCTCCCCATCTCCTCTTGCCACTTTCCTCTCTCACCTCATAATTTCATCCCTTGAGTATTCTCCCTTCCCAACAAATTCAACCTATGCCCTCTATCCATATATAACTGTAACCATCTACACACACATTCACATATGTACTCATATGACCACACACCCTTCTTCCATTATTTTCATAGTGAGAAAGATATCATCAGTCACAGTTATTGCTTTTCCATATAGGAATGTAAATAGTTCAACTTTGATAAGTTCCTTTTGATTTCTTTTCCCTGATTACCTTCTCAGGCATCTCTTGCTTCTTGTGTCTGGATGTCAAATTTTCTATTCAATTCTGGTTTTTTCCTCAGGAATGCTTGAAAGTCCTCTATTCCACTGAATGACCATATTTTCCCCTGAAACAAAATACTCAGTTTTGCTGGGTAGGTGACCCTTGGGTTCATTCCCAGTTCTTTTGCCCTCTGGAATATCATATTCCATGCCCTTCGATCCCTCAGTGTAGAAGCTGCCAGGTCCTGTGCTATTCTGATTGTGTTTCCACAATATTGAAATTGTTTCTTCCTGGCTGCTTGTAGTATTTTCTCCTTGATCTGGGGATTCTGGAACCTGGCTATAATATTCCTGGGAGTTTTCTTTTTGGGATCTTTTTCAGGAGGTGATCGGTGGATTCTTTCAACCTCTATTTTGCCCTCTGGATCTAAAACATCAGGGCAATTTTCCTTGAGAATTTCTTGAAGGGTGATTTCTAGGTTCCTTCTTTGATCATGGCTTTCAGGTAGTCCAATAATTTTTAAATTGTCTCTCCTGGATCTATTTTCCAGGTCAGTGGTTTTTCCCATGAGATATTTCACATTGCCTTCTAATCTTTCATTTGTTTGGATCTGCTTAACAGCATCTTGATTTCTCATAAAGTCATTAGCTTCCATTTGCTCCAGTCTAACTCTGAAGGAATGAATCTCCTCAGTGAACTTTTGAGATTCTTTTTCCATCTGGCAAATTCGACTTTTTAAGGCATTCTTCTCCTCATTGCCCTTTTGGGCCTCCTTTGCCATTTGAGTTAGTCTATTTTTTAAGGTGTTGTTTTCCTCAGTCAGGCTGTTGACCCTCATTTCATACTTTTCCTGCATCCTTCTCATTTCTCTTTCCAATTTTTCCTCCACTTCTCTTATTTGATTTTTAAAGTCCTTCTTAAGGTCCTCTATGGCCTGCAACCCGCTCATGTTTTCCCTTGGGGCTTTTGGAGCAGGACTTCTGACCTCACAGTCCTTTTCCCGCTCTATGCCCCCAAAATAGGAGTCTGGGGTTGCATTTTTCTGTTTCCTTTGCCTTGGCATGTTGCCACTTAATTACTTGACTTTTGGGCTTGTTGCCACACTATGGCTTTAAGGCCAGCTAGAGAAATTTTCGTCCTGAACGTGTGGGGGGCAACTTCCGTTTCTGGCAAGCTGTAAACCCACCCACGACTTCCACCCTAGAACACAATCCAGATCCAGGGAGGTTAAAGCAAGAGTGATTACCCCCCAAGACTGATCGCTGGATCTCCCTACAATTAATTGTGAAGGGTGGAGTGGAATAATAGACAAACCGAGACCACTGAGGCAAGAAAAAGAAAAAAATTTATTACGAGTTCGAACCCGGGTCCCACCATACATTTTAGATGGAGGACCCCGAGTGTCTCCTCGGGTGTTTTTTTATACAATTATGAGGGGAAAGCAGGAAGTACTGAGCTCACTGATTGGCTTAGTGAGTTCAGCTAAGTCTTAGAGACAAGGAGTTGGCGGGAAATGATTGGCTAGCAGACTTAGTTGAGTCTTGGAGATAGAGGCTCAGGTGAGAGCAAACAGGTGTCAGGTGGGGGGGGGGGCAGTTGAGGCAGTTGACTCAGTTCCCGAATCTTATAGGTCAACATGACATTGTGGTTAGGGTTGGGAAAGCATGCATTCTTTGCAAAAACAAGTTATCAAGAAAAAACAAGGTTATTCTATAATATCCTGAGGTTTGGCCCCATTTCATATTTGGCTCCATTTCATTCCCCACTTCTTTTTATCTAAGGGAATTGAATCCTAGATTCAAACACAATGTTCCTCAGGGATCTTCTGGTAACGGGATCGGAGGAACAAGATGCGCAATTCATCAGTGTGGGACTTGAGGAGGGTAAAAAGAGATCTGAGAAGGAGCGGGCCAAAAACAAGGGCCAGAAACAATAAAACCAAAGGACCGGCGAGAGCGGTCAGTAAAGTAGTCAACCAAGGGGATGAAGAAAAAAAAAAGAGACTGATACCAATTGTTCTGGGCTTGGCGGGCTTCCTCCCTGTCAGCCAAACGTTTTCGTAATTGGCTCAGGCCATCCCTAACGACCCCAGAGCGATTGGCATAGAAACAGCAGGCTTCACTCTGGTGTAATGTTGTCATGTGGGAATAGAGTCCACTTTGACAGCAGTAGGTGTAGTGGGGATCGTGACGTGTGGTCCCTTCCACCTCTGCTCCAGACCATGAATTTCTTTTTACCAGCACAGAATTCCCCAGGTTGAAACAGGTAAGCTGAGGCATAACTCCGGATCGGGATCAGGATCAGGAGAGCTGAGGGAAGGAGTTTTTTTCTGAATCGCCTGCAGACCCTGAAGGAACTTGATAAAGGGAAGAGTTAGTGATTTCAGCTTTTAGGTCTTCCTAGATTAGAGGAAGAATAGGTGGTAATCTTCCATATGTTAGGGAATGGTCTGGACTTTCTCAGCCTTGAGTTCTGAGCTCTGAGAAAATTTCAGGTGCCGGCTGCTCAAGGAAGTCAAAGCTGAGAATCCAAGGACCTAATCATCTCCCCCTTAAAACAGTTGGGACCCAAAATCATTTGGGTAGATCTATGTTTCATAGAAAGCTGGGTACACAGATTGTAGTATACAGTATACAGTGAATACAGATTCACTCAGGAAGAAAGATAATTCAGAAATTGAATCCTTAACATACATTCAGTTACAAATGTTAACTTTTGGATCAAAAGAGCCAGATCTCTTCTGTTTTCACAACTCATTACATTAGTTTAGCAATAAATTTATCTTGCAAATGAAAGTTTTAATAGGCCTCTTAAAATTACACTAGAGATTTGAAAATTTCTTCTAAAAGTATTTTCCCTTCTCTTAACAATTTCAAGATTTATAATTGATCACTAAACTTTTATGAAGAAAGTTAGTTGAAAACTTTCAAAATGACCTTACTTTCTGCACATGTTCCAATTCCAAATGAAAAATAATATTAGATTTTCCAATAAGCTTACACGAAAGATCTGTTACGGACTATGTGCTCTGATCATGGAAACTTGCTATAGAAGGAAAAAAAACAGGGACATGTGACATTCCAAATATGACAGGATAAAACATCCTTGACTCTGTTTAAATTCAGGTAAAGTCACAGATATCCAACCATGCAGTATCTGTTCCATCTTATAGCTAGACTCAGGAATAGGTGGGAAACATTCCTTTTCAAAGGAATCCCATCGGTAAACTGAGCCAGGAGGGATCCCATCCCAGACAGAGGCTAAGATTGTCCCTTCGGCCTTTACCAAATGTAGACTTCCACCTATCAGCAGTACAGGATCTCATTCTCTCTGAGTAGCTTGTGGCATTTTCTCCGAGATACTGATTTAATGCAGACAACTATACCCAAATTCAAACTCAAAATAAAATTTAGTTATGGTCCCAAGTGCCTTTTACCTCACACAACAAGCTTCACTGATCACAGCTTAGAGCTAGTTAATTATTTTTATTTTCATGGAGCTGCACCAAGCAATGATGATATATCAGGTCTCACAAATGTAAAGAATTCCATTTACCATCTTTCCTTCTGAAATCTAAAAGCCAATTGATAGAAATCCTTCTAATCTTTGCAACTTCTTAGCAAGTTAGGTTCATTTAAAACTACACTTAAACAAGTTCCTTTCCCAGGCTGAATGACCTTGCCTATTAGAGATAGTTTCTAGGGGATTTGGCGGTTTTACAACATAAGGAAAATTTATATGAACTCTAAGGAGGAGAGACTGGGAGAAGGGCTAATAATGATGCCCCCCACTTAGCCAATTCTCATACAAGCAGGAGGACTGTTCTGAATGGGCAGAACTAGTCTGAATAAAGTTTTCATCCAATCTCCTCCTTTCTACATACAGTAATCAATTACAATTTTAGGTTTTAACATTGAAACAGTAGCCAAAATAACTTAATTAACAATCTTACAAGTTTTAAACAATCTTAACTGAAACTTCCTTTTAAACAAAGACAGACTTGGAAGCTTATGATTTCCCAAATTACAATACTCTGAGACTTTAAAAAAAAAAAAGCTGCTTCTTATACAGCATAGATAATACAACTTTTTACCAGTAACAATGTCATCATGTTCTTAAATTTGAACTTTGAAATAAAAACAAAGAATTACCAATCTGGTGACCTTAAAAATCAAGTTTTTGAAGTTACACAGAACTAAAATTTTCTTCTTGCCACACACCTGATCAACTTATCACTAAAAATTAATTACATTCTGGAATCTCACATAGATGGTGAATGTGGTGATCCATAAACCTTCAAATTATCATAAATACATCCTTAGATGAAGCAAGCTTGAAAACCACATCTCTATATTTTTTCCTTTTTTCCCCCAAGTTTCTCATTTGCTCAATAAGAATTCTACAAAATGCCTTTCCAATTCCCTGTGTACAGTCACTTCATCATTAGTAATGTGGAAACTATAACTTTTGTCACTGCATATTTCTAGAATAGCCAAAAAGTTAAATGAACAACCAGCTATCACAATAAATATCAGCAGCATTATTACTACCTATTTGTATCCCAAATATAACAGCTTTAAATTGTCAAATCTTATAACATAAAAAGTCCAATTCACATAAAATAAACAGAAGACAAAATTAGCAAAACTGATAAAATACCATAGCTGTTTTACAAAACTTTTCTCCATCTTTTAGTTTCAACAAAATTCAGAATGAAATTTGCTTTATCTAATATTTCTGGCTCACAATGGTCACTCAAACTTTTACAGTATAAGAGGATTTTACAATTTAGAGATACCATAATAACACGATGACATTATGACATTAATTGCATTTCCAATTCATCACATACAAAAATTACTGATAGAAAAATTGGGCTTACCAAGCACAGAGGCTGGGGTGTTGCAGCTCCCCCCCTTTTTTTTTCAAGTCGGGGAGCTTAACTCAAATTCCCTATATTCTTTAGCACACTCTATTTCTCTTCTAGAATGAGAGACTTTAATAAATTTTTGTAAAATGTTTTCAGCGATTTAACTTTTACTCCAATAAGCTTTAATTTATGTGTCCACTCCTTACAAAACCTTCTTTGAAAGTGATGTCTTTGACCTCTCCAGCAAGTGATATTGGGGGGGGGGGGGGCGCCTTCCCCCTTTCTCACTACTAGAGAACCCAAAAGAAAATTCCCTATATTCTTATCAAATCTTAGAAAATATTACAATTTGCCTAAATGCCAAATAGTAAAATGAATTCTGACTTATCTTTAGCATCAAATTAGGAGTGACACTTTTTTACTTCTCACATGAATTCAATTGACTTACAGTTTTATTCTAATACACAGATTTTTCCTCTTTTAGGTGAGGCAGGAAATAGTTAAATTTTCATCTGCCTGCCTCTTTGATTTGAGGGGAGAAGATTCCCTCATTATTTCTTATCGCCTTCTCCTCACTCCACTTGGCCAGAGTGGAATGAAGAGGAGGAGATTTTCAAACTTTTAAAGATCTTAAAACTTCTGTTCACACTTCTCAACACCAAATACCATCTCTAAACTTTCTTGCTTTATAAAACCTACCTCTCTTTTCTCTTCTTCTCCAGCCTGCATTCAGCATCAGTGAAGGGAGGAGGGAGAGAGAGCTAAGAGCCTTCCAAAGGAAGGTCTGGCAGTCTAGCTGCAATTTAAACCTTCCATGATGTTAGATTACACACTCACTCATTCACACAGACACACACACAAAAAAAAACAGAACAGAGAGGGAAACTGACAGGAACATTACAAAAGCTCACAGAGGATTGTTAGAAATCCCCAGGCACAAATCATGTTTGCTTGGCTTCCAGATAGATGCTAATGGAGGCCAGGTACAAATCATATTTACTTTACCTAATGTTAATCAAGACTCTAACCCACAATTTGATTAACCCAATGCTGATCAAGTGGGACTCTAACCCACAATTTGATCAACTTAAACCCAAGGGCCTTAGGGGTCGTCACCTCCCTCGGCCGGGGTTCGGGAAGTTAATGGCACCGTCCCGCCCTTCCCGAGCCAACCAAGCTCATGAGACTCCAGAAATTGCTAGCCAAAAAAATACCAGAATCAACAAAAAAGAAACATTATTTTGGGTCAGGCCTGACTTACTGGCGCCGAGCAGAGCCTAGGGTCCAAATTCCAAGGCATTGAGGATCTCGCTGGGGCCTCCATATGAAGCGTGGAGTGGAATAATAGACAAACCGAGACCACTGAGGCAAGAAAAAGAAAAAAATTTATTACGAGTTCGAACCCGGGTCCCACCATACATTTTAGATGGAGGACCCCGAGTGTCTCCTCGGGTGTTTTTTTATACAATTATGAGGGGAAAGCAGGAAGTACTGAGCTCACTGATTGGCTTAGTGAGTTCAGCTAAGTCTTAGAGACAAGGAGTTGGCGGGAAATGATTGGCTAGCAGACTTAGTTGAGTCTTGGAGATAGAGGCTCAGGTGAGAGCAAACAGGTGTCAGGTGGGGGGGGGGGCAGTTGAGGCAGTTGACTCAGTTCCCGAATCTTATAGGTCAACATGACATTGTGGTTAGGGTTGGGAAAGCATGCATTCTTTGCAAAAACAAGTTATCAAGAAAAAACAAGGTTATTCTATAATATCCTGAGGTTTGGCCCCATTTCATATTTGGCTCCATTTCAAATTGCAGGCCAGGAGCTGGAGCTGCCTCTGAAAACTACAAAATGGAGTGTCTCCTCAGCGGCTTCTTCCCCAGGGGAGGAAGCTGACGCATTCCCCAAATAAAGGTCCCAAAGTCCATAGGACACTAACCTCTTACTTTGTCCTAGGCATGTCTATGTTGATAATTCTGGAGTCGCCACAGCTACTGGTGTTCTGGGGTTCCTCCAGCCGGCTGTTGGCCCTGGTGCCCTGGAGCTAAAACCTAGGCTCCACGGGGACCTCAGCTCCGGCTCGGCTCGGCTTCCCTCGCTCTGCGCACTGCCAGCTCCCAGACCACTGCGCTGGTCCTTCCTGCAGGGCTGCTGGGCTGTCCTCAGTGGGAGGTTAGCTTCTCTGTGTCGTTCTGTGGGTGCTGGGGTTCCAGAAGTTGTTCAGAGTCCCCTTTTACATAGTTTGGGGGGAATCTGGGGGCAGAGTGGCTTGGATGAGCTGTTTCTCCTCCGCCATCTTGGCTCCGCCCCAACCACATATACATTTCTATTCCCTTCAACTATTCTCATACTGAGAAAAGTTTCATAAGTTATAATTATCGTTTTTTCCATGTAGGAATGTAAGTAGTTCAGTTTTGATAAGTTCCTTATGATTTCTTTTCCCTGTTTGCCTTCTCATGCTTCTCTTGCTTCTTTTATCTGAATGTCAAACTCTCTATTCAACTCTGGTCTTTTCATCAAAAAAGCTTGGAAGTCCTCTATTTCATTGAATGACCATATTTTCCCCTAAACATGTGTAATGCCATGCACAAGCAGCTTTCCAGAAGAATGCTACTGTGAACAGCTTTTAAGGTTCTGATTACATAGTATAGTGATCACTCTTATTTATTTCATAACAAATCAAAGCAAAACTTTCACAGAAGATGAAGTTACAGCATTCACAATATTACAGCTTCTCAAAGTATGATAAAGTCTTCCACTCATGGGGCAAAATATCACAGGAAATCACAATATAATAAGATTACAATATAGTCTCAAAGTAAAAAAGTCAAAGTCTTCCACTTGTGGGGCAACTAAGTTAACTCAGTTACTTATCAGTAACAATCATCTCACAGTACAATAGTCAAAGTCTTCCACTCACGGGACACACTTGATTAACTCAGTCACTTATTCAGCAATCAGTTACTAAGTATCATACACAAAACCCACTACCCCTTAGGTCACTAGTAAACTATAATTCCATAATTATTCAGTACCCAAAGAGAGATCTTTTCGTCTTGACTTGGGGCATGTTCTCAGATTCCCTGGATCTCTTTCCATGGTCCCAGATTCTACCTGCATTCACTAGACTGTCACCTGGTTTCACTGGCAGACAGCTCCCAGTTCCTTGACCAGCTCTTTAGGCAGGTGCTGCTTCATACTGAAGTTCACAGGATCTGGTCCATGTCAGATCCTTCACCATTTCTGCTCCAGGGAATTCAAGGCTCAACAAAGCCACAAAGTCTCAGCATCCCAGTAATGCTTCCTCAGTCACCTGTTCTCCTGGCTCCAGATTCTGGGCTCCTAGGATCCTGTTCAGAAGAAGCTCCACCACCAAAAGTTCCCGGGAAATTCTGGCTCAGTTCTCCATTCTATCTTCTGTAGTTGCTCTGCCATCAGATGTTGGTCCCAAGAAATTCTGACTGTGCCTCTCTGGGGCTTTTCCTTATATACACACATCACTGGCTTCCTGTTTTGGCCAACTTCTTCCTGTTAAATCAGTAACAGCAGACAGGAGTTCATATCTTCTGTTTCCCCAACAAAGGCTTGATCAGTTATTAAGTGCTAAGTACCTGCTACTTTTGCCAACACAAAGGGATTTTCAAATTCAAAATTACCATTACATCCCACCCCTCCAGGATCCTTGGCCTTACAATTTCAATTTAAATTGCCATGGATCCTGGAACAAATGGAGGCACTATATTTTGTAATCCTGCCAACTATGCCATAATGTAATGCCATGCACAAGCAGCTCTCCAGAAGAATGCTACTATGAACATCTTTTAAGGTTTTGATTACACAGTATAGTGAACACACTATTCCATAACAAATCAAAGCAAAACTTTCACAGAAAATCAAGGTACGGCATTCACTATATTACAACGTATATTCACAAAGAGCTTATCATTAAAATTGCCACATAATTTTCATCAAAGAGGTCACAATATTTAGAACAAAAAACAATCATCTCAAAGGACAGTAGTCAAAGTCTTCCACTCATGGGGCAAAGTCTTCCACACATAGGGTACTCTTAAGTTAACTCAGTCACTTATTCAGCAAAGTCTTCCTCTCTTCGGGCAAAGTCTTGATTAACTTAATCAGTAATCAGTCACTTGTTCATCAATCAATTACTAAGTATTGTATACAAATCCCTCCACCCCTAGGTCACTAGTACACTACAAATTTCATCTTTATTCAGTACCCAGGGAGAGGGCTTTTCATCTTGACTTGGGGCCTGTTCTCAGATTCCTTGGATCCCTTTCCATGGTCCCAGATTCTACCTGGATTCACTAGACTGTCACCTGGGTTCACTGGCAGACAGCTCCCAGTTCTTTGACCAGCTCTCTGGGCAGGTCCTGCTCCACACTGAAGTTTACAGGGTCTGGTCCTCAGCATCCCAGTCATGCTTCTTCAATTACCTGGGCTCCTGGCTAATTGCTCCTGGATGTAGGCTGTGGGCTCAGGGATCAGGGCTCAGGGCTCTGGGCTCCTGTTCAGAAGAAGCTCCACCACCCCAAATTCTCAGGAAATTCTGGCTCAGTTCTCCATTCTGCCTTCTGTAGCTGTTCTGCCACCAGATGCTGGTCCCAAGAAATTCTGACTGTCCCTCTCTGGGGCTTTTCCTTATATACACACAGCACTGGCTTCCTGTTTCAGCCAGCCTCTTCCTGTTACATCAGTAACAGGAGACAGGAGTTCATACCTTCTGTTTCCCCAACAAAGGCTTGATCAGTTACTAAGTGGTAAGTACCTGCTACTTTTGCCAACACAAAGGGATTTTCAAATTCAAAATTACATTACCATTACACCATTACAACATGATACTTAGTTTTGCTAGGAAGGTGATTCTTGGTTTTAATCCCAGCTGCTTTGACCTCCAGAATATCATATTCCAAGCCCTTCAATCCCTCAGTGTAGAAGCTGCCAGATCCTGTGTTATCCTCATTGTGTTTCCACAGTATTCAAATTTTTTCTTCCTGGCTGCTTGTAATATTTTCTCCTTGATCTGGGAATTCCAGAACCTGGCTATGTTATTGCTAGGAGTTTTCTTTTTGAGATCTTTTTCAGGAGGTGATCAGTGGATTCTTTCAACCTCTATTTTGCCCTCTGGTTCTAAAACATCGGAGCAATTTTCCTTGAGAATTTCTTGAAGGATGATTTCTAGGTTCTTTGTTTGATCATGGCTTTCAGGTAGTCCAATAATTTTAAAATTATCTCTCCTGGATCTATTTTCCAGGTCAGTGGTTTTTCCAGTGAGATATTTCACCTTGCCTTCTATTTTTTTTATTTGTTTGGATCTGTTTAATAGTATCTTGATTTCTCATAAAGTCATTAGCTTACATTTGCTCCAATCTAATTCTGAAGGAATGATTCTCTTCAGTGAGCTTTTGAGATTCTTTTTCCATCTGGTAAATTTGGCTTTTTAAGGCATTCTTCTCCTCATTGGCTTTTTGGGCCTCTTTTGCCATTTGAGTTAGTCTATTTTTTAAGGTGTTATTTTCTTCAGTCATGTTGTTGATTCTCTTTTCATAATTATCTTGCATCATTCTCATTTTTCTTCCCAATTTTCCCTCTACTACTCTTATCTGGTTTTCAAAATCTTTCTTAAGCTCCTCTGTGGCCTGTAAGCAGCTTATTCTTTTGATGGAAGCTTTTGGTGCAGGGGTCTGACTTCATTGTCTTCCTCCTATTCCATGCCCTAATCCTTTTTGTCCCCCAAAAAGGAATTCAAAGTCAGACTGCTGTGCCTACCTTGCTTCCTTTGCTTGCTCATGTTACCACTCAATTACTTGACTTTTGAGCTTTTTGCCACAGTAGAACTCTGCTACCAGAGGGTGGAGCTTTGTCTCAAATTGCTGGGGGTTTCTCAGCTGCTGGAGCTATTAATTGGCTGCCCTCTCTGAAGCCTCCACATGCTCTGGCACACTGATCCAGATCCAAGCAGGTTAAAGCAAGAGCAATTACCCCTCAGACTGGATACTTGGTCCCCTGCAATCTGCTGGCCCGGAGCTCTGAAGCAGCCACATGGCAGTAGCTGGACAGCCACCACTCCTCAGCTGCTTCTTGCCCCAGGGGCAAAGGCCGTACCATACTCCCAAGCTCCCAGGTCCCAAAGTCCACACTGCACCAATCTCTCACTTTATCCTTAGCACCTATGGGATGATAATTCTGGAAATCATCACAGCTGCTGGTGATCTGAAGTCCCTCCAGCCAGGGGTTGGTTGTGGCCACCTTGAGGCTAAAACCTTAGGCTCACTAGGGGCTGGGCTCAGCTCCCAGTGCTCTGGGCTGGCCCCTTCCTGCCGGCCTGCTGGACTGTCTTCAGTGGGAGGTTAGTTTCTCTGTGTCATTTTGTGGTTTCTATAGCTCCAAAGTTTGTTTAGAGTCATTTTTTACATGAATTGAAGGAGGTGGGAGCAGGAGCCCTGAGGAAGTCCTGTTTCTACTCCACCATCTTGACTTGAACATAGTAATTTTTCAAGTTTGCTAGAGTTATTAAAAATACAAATGAAAAGAACAGGAAATTGTTTAATAATTGGGAAATTTACAAGATTTAGTAAACTACAGTGGTTTATATTCATCATACTTTTATAGCTATTTAATTTCATGATAAGTTTATTCTATGCCATGTCCTAGATAACAATGGATATAGTCAGTCAATCAGTAAGCTTTTATTGCATGCTTGCTATGTTGTCAAGCACTGTGCTAAGGCCAGGGGATACAAATAAAGATTAAAGGAAGGCCCTACCCTCAAGTAGCTCACATTCTAATAGGGGAGACAGCATGCAAGTAATTACGTACAAACAAGCTATATACAGGATAAATTAGAAATAATTGACAGAGGAAAAATTCTAGAATTAAGGCAGATTGGGAAAGGCTTCCTGTGGAAGATAGAATTCCATCTAGGATTTGAAAGAAGCTAGGAGGCAGAGATGAAGAGAGAATATTGCAGGCATAGGGGATAGCCAGAGAAAATTATCAGAATGTCACTGGATTTTGGAGTACTTGATGAGATATAAGATATAAGAAGCCTGGAAAGGTGAGGAGGGGGGAAGTTATGAAAGGGCTTTGATTGCCAAACAAAAGATTTTATATTTGATTGTAGAATAGGAAGCCACTAGAACTTATTGAATGGTGGAGGGTGGGGTGGCACAGTGACATGGTAGGACTTTTGCTTTAGGAAAAGTACTTTGACAGGTGAATAGAGGATAGACTAGAGTGGGCAGAGGGTTGTGATAGGCAGATCAACCAATAAGCTGTTGCTGTAGTCCAAGCATGAGGTCATAAGGGCTGGCCCACAGTAGTGTCAGTATCAAAGGAGAGAAGGAGGAATAGGCCAGAGATGTTACAAAGATAAAACTGACTGGCCTTGAGAACAGACCAGATATGGGGGGCAGAGACTGAAAGAGAGTGAGGGGTCAGGGATGACCCCCTAGGTTATGAGCTTAGGGGCCTAGGAGAATGGTGGTGCCTTTGACAGTAATTGGAAAGTTTGGAAGAGTGGAATATTTGAGGGGAAAAGCAAGTAATGCACTTAATACATATTTGCTAAAATAATTCTTATAGTAGCCTATAGCTACTATTCTATAGTAGCCTAATAACATTTTCCTTAGAATACTGAGGCAAGAGTATTTTAGGTTCATCTTTGAGAATATCTTTTTTTTTTTTTTTGCGATTTTCTTTTGGAGGGCAATTGGGGTTAAGTAACTTGCCCAAGGTCACACGGCTAGGTTTTTTCGTTTGTGTGTGCGTTGTGTCTGAGGCCGGATCCGAACTCAGGTCCTTCTGACTCCAGGGCCGACGCTCTACTCACTGCGCCACCTAGCCGCCCCGAGAATATCTTAGAGAAAGACATTCAGCTGGAAATTGAATGGTGGGGAGGGGGGGGTGGCACAGTGACATGGTAAGACTTTTGCTTTAGGAAAAGTACTTTGACAGGTGAATGGAGGATAGACTAGAGTGGGCAGAGGGTTGTGATAGGCAGATCAACCAATAAGCTGTTGCTGTAGTCCAAGCATGAGGTCATAAGGACTGGCACACAGTAGTGTCAGTATCAAAGGAGAGGAGGAATAGGCCAGAGATGTTACAAAGGTAAAACTGAGCCCTTACCTTAAAGCCAATTAACAGTTGAAACTTTACGTTGGTAACTGCTAACATTATACAAGGTGATCTATAGAATCATAAATTGTCCAAATCAGAAGAGACTTGGGGGTCAATAGATTTCAACACCCTCATTTTCAATATAAGGAAACAGGCCTCAAAAGCTTAAGTGGCTTACTCCTCGTCACATACAAAACTTGTAAATAACACAGCTGGAATTTAAACCTAGGTGCAGGGCTTTCATCACTATACCCTATCACCTCCCCTTTATTACAAGAACCAGTCCTTCAGCTCATTTATTCAAAAATAATCTAACTACTGCCCTTACTTCCTGTTTTATTAGAATGGCTTGTGACCTGAGCATGCTATAAATGTTGTAATTTGTGACTTTGAGTATATGTAACTTTTAAGACTTAAAAAAATTAAGCTGGAGCAGAGTAGAAACAGCACTTCCATGGAGCTCCAGCCCACACCACTTCAAAATCATGTAAAAGGGGGACTCTGAACAACCTCTGGAGCTCCAGCACCCACAGAACAACACAGAGAAGCTAACCTTCTGCTGAGGACAACTCAGCAGCCTGGCAGGGAGCAGCCAGTGCAGCGCTCTGGGAGCCAACAGCACAGTGCTCTGGGAGCCAAGCCCAGGAACACTTGAGTTGAGAGTCGGAGATTTTAGCCCCAGGGCGGCCATTCCAGCAATTGGCTGGAGGGACCCCAGAACACCAACAGCTATGGCTTTTCCAGAATTTCCAACACAAAGTGAGAGGTGAGTGTCCTATGGACTTTGGGACCAGTATTTGGGAGCGCATCAGCTTCTTCCCCTGGGGACTAGAAGCGGCTGAGGAGACAAGGCACAGCTGCCATTTTGCAGCTTCGGTTGCACCTTCAGCTCCTGAGCTGCAGATTGTAGGGGGATCTGGCAATCAGTCTGGGGGGTAATCGCTCTTGCTTTAACATCCCTGGATCTGAATTGTGGTCTGGGGTGGAGGTCTTGGGGTGTGTGTCCAGCTTGCCAGAGTGTGTGGGGGCTTCAGGGAGGGCACCCAACTAATACCTCCAGAAGTTGAGAAGACCCCAATGTTTGGGACTGAAGCTCCCCCAGCTGGTGGCAGAGTCCTACTGTGGCAACAAGCCCAAAAGTCAAGTAAGTAAGTGGCAACATGCCTAGGCAAAGGAAACAAAATAAACAGAAAAATTCAACATTAGACTCCTATTTTGGGGGCAAAGAGGATCGAACCATGGAACAGGAGGAGGACTGGGAGGTCAGAAATCCTGCACCAAAAGCCCCAAATGAAAATACAAGCAGGTTATAGACCATAGAGGACATTAAGTAGGATTTTAAAAACCAAATAAGAAAAGCGGAGGAAAAATTTGGAAGAGAAATGAGAAGGATGCAGGAAAAGTATGAAATGAGAGTCAACAGCCTGACTGAGGAAAATAACATCTTAAAAAATAGACTAACTCAAGTGGCAAAAGAGGCTCAAAAAGGCAATGAGGAGAAGAATGCCTTAAAAAGCCAACTTTGCCAGATGGAAAAAGAATCTCAAAAGCTCGCTGAGGAGATTCATTCCTTCAGAATTAGACTGGAGCAAATGGAAGCTAGTGGCTTTATGAAAAATCAAGATGCTGTTAAACAGATCCAAGCAATTGAAAGAATAGAAGGCAGTGTGAAATATCTCATGGGGAAAACCACTGACCTGAAAAATAGATCCAGGAGAGATACTATATTTTATTTTATTTTTTTTAACAAATGCTTTATTAACTTCTGGTTTACATCATTCATTTCCACCAGATTTTGAGTTACAATTTTTCCCCATTTTTTCCCTGCCCACCACCCCAGAATAGCAGTCCCACTAGATATCCCCTCATCTAATCTGCTCTCTTCCATATCTTCTCCCATATCCCCTTTGACTTTGCCATTAGGGCAACGTAAATCTCTGAGCCCCGATGCCTGAACATCTTATCTCCCAATTACTTGCAAAATAGTATTAATAATAGTATTTATATACATTTGAAACATTTAATTTTAAGACTTCGAATTTCAGATCCATTCCCCTTCTCCCTTGTCACCCACTCCCTCTGGGAAGATAAGCAATTCAGTATGTGTTGCACATGTGTAGCTATGCAAAACATTACCATGATAGATATATTGTAAAAGACTGCTTATATTTCCCTCCCACCCATCCCACCCCCAACCTGGTCCATTCCCTACTTTGATCCTGTCCCTCTTCAAAAGTGGGTACTTCCAACCTCCCCTCCCCCTAGAATGCCCTCCCCTTCTCATCCCCATTCCCCCTACTCCAGGAGAGATGATTTAAAATTATTGGACTACCTGAAGGCCATGATCTAGCCAAGAACCTAGAAATCATCCTTCAAGAAATTCTCAAGGAAAATTGCCCTGATGTTTTAGACCTGGAGGGCGAAATTGAGGTTGAAAGAATCCACCAATCACCTCCTGAAAAAGATCCCAAAAAGAAAACTCCTAGGAATATTATAGTCAGGTTCCAGAATTCCCAGATCAAGGAGAAAATACTACAAGCAGCCAGGAAGAAACAATTTCAATATTGTGGAAACACAATCAGAATAGCACAGGACCTGGCAGCTTCTACATTGAGGGATGGAAGGGCATGGAATATGATATTCCACAGGGAAAAGGACCTGGGAGTAAAACCAAGAATCACCTACCCAGCAAAACTGAGTATCTTGTTTCAGGGGAAAATATGGTCATTCAGTGGAATAGAGGACTTTCAAACATTCTTGAGGAAAAAACCTGAGTTGAATAGAAAACTTGACATTCAGACACAAGAAGCAAGAGATACTTGAGAAGGTAAACAGGGAAAAGAAATCAAAAGGAACTTATCAAGTTGAACTATTTAACATTCGTACATGGAAAAACAATAACTGTGATTGATGAAGCCTTTCTCAGTATGAAAATAATTGACAAAGGCTATATGGGCATATGAATACATATGTGAATATGCATATATATGTTTACAGGTATACATGGATAGAGGGCACAGGTCGAATTTAGTGGGAAGGGATGATACTTAAGGGGTGAAGTTAAGAGGTGAGAGAGGAATGTGGCAAGAGGACATGGGGGCAGGGGTAAACTATCTCATGTAGAAGAGGCAATGGGAAGTAGGGGAGGGGGAGAACAGGAAGGCAAAAAGGCAAAACCATATTCTCATTGAATTTGGCTCAGGGAGAGAATGACATACATACTAAATGGGATATCTCACTCTGCAGAAGAGTAGGGGAGAGGGGGGATGATGGAGGGGAGGGCATGCTGGGGGGAGGGAAGGTTGGAGGCACCCACTTTTGAAGAGGGACAGGATTAAAGTAGGGAATGGACCAAGTGGGGGGTGGAGGGGAAATATAAGCAGTCTTTTACAATATATCTAATATGGTAATGTTTTGCATAGCTAGACATGTACAACATATACTGAATTGCTTATCTTCCCAAAGGGAGTTGGTGACAAGGGAGGAAGGGAATGTATCTGGGATTCGAAGTTTTAAAATTAAATGTTTCAAATATATATAAATACTATTATTAATACTATTTTCATGTAACTGGGAGATAAGCTGTGCAGGCATTGGGGCACAGAGGTTCACCTTGCCCTAATGGAAAAGTCGAAGGAGGTAGATATGGGAGAAGATATGGGAGAGAGCAGATTGGATGAGGGGATATCCTGTGGGACTGCTATTCTGGGGTGGTGGGTAGGGGAAAAACGGGGAAAAAATTGTAACTCAAAATCTGGCAGAAATGAATGATGTAAACCAGAAGTTAATAAAGCATTTGGGGGAAAAAAATTAAGCCCATATTCTTGCTAGCAGTTTCCTATCAAACCCTTCTTATTCATACTCAGGCTCATTGGATCTGTTGTCCATTCCCAATTCTCTACTTATTTCCTTAACTCCCTTTAGTCAGGCTCATTCATCATTCAAACTTTATATGGCAGTTTCAGAATAAAAAAAACAACTTAAGGATACTGTATTCAATTTTCTGATGATTTAGCAATTTCTCTCCAGAGTGCTTTGAACATGGTCAGCCCTTCCTTATTCTGATACAGAGGGGCAAATCTGACCTAATATCATTGAGTCCTATGCAGGATGAGGGCTCTTACTGGAATTTGACTCCAGTAAGGTATTATTTATTCAGAAGAAAGAAGATGCATCATAAAGTTTGGGAAGAAGAGGCAAAGTACCAGAACAAAATGTACTCGTGTGAGGATATATAGAAACCACGGGGAGAGCATCTGCATGAGGATTACCAAGGAGAAAGTGGTATTCTCACTGGAAGCTATAGTAGGCTTTAGAGTCTAATAGAACTTATGCAGGAAAAGGGCCCAGAACCCCCAAAGTAGTATACATGGACAGAAGACTGGCATCAGGATAGGTTATCCAAAATGTAATAAGGAAAAATTATGTATCTATGTTCTTGCCTTAAAAAGGAATCAGATAGGGGCAGCTAGGTGGTGCGGTGAATAGAGCACCGGCCCTGGAGTCAGGAGTACCTGAGTTCAAATCCGGCCTCGGACACTTAACACAAAAAACTAGCTGTGCGACCTTGGGCAAGTCGCTTAACCCCAGTTGCCCTCCAAAAAGCAAAAGCAAAACAAAACAAACCATTATCCCATAGTACCTGGATTATTGCAGTAGCTTTCTAACTGATCTACGTGTCACCCATCTCTCTAACTTACAATTTTGTCCTACACACTACTGTCAGACTATTCTTCCTAAAACCATGTTATATCATGTAATTTTCATAATTGTTGTATTCTTCTTCCCCATCCCAAAATTCAGGTCTTCCTACAATCTGACCCAACTTGCTTTTTTTCAATTTTTTTTCTCCATTTCTTCCCTAAAGGAACATTTGGGCCATATTTGATAAACCATCCTATGAAAATGTGTTGTATTTTCCTTCTTATCATGCCTTTTCTTTTATTGTTTCCTCTGCCTACAATGCCCCTAACCCATATTCACCTATCTTCCCATTTTGAAAAACCCAGTCCAAATCCCACCTTTTCCATGAAGCTTTCCTATAGCTGTTAATGCCAGTATTACTCACCTGGCATTTATGTATGAGCATACTCTTCCTAACCATATTATTATATGAAACAATGTTACAAGGTGGAGTTAGTTCAAATGATTGCCAAGCACTTGATTTGTGTCTCAAGGTGAGCAGCAACATGAGATTTTGTTACAATGTATTAATGACATTATTGCAAAATGACATTGGTTACTTGTCTCTATGCCCCCTATGGTATTTAGCACAATTTGGCATTTATTAAATATTTGTGGATTATTAGCTAGATGGATAGAAGATCTTGGATGCTTTGAAGATGAGGTGAGTTTTTGCTTTGAAGATCAGGTGAGTTTTAACAGGAAATCTCAGTCTTTAGGATGTAGGAGATCTTTAAAGGATGGATTCAAAGTAGAGAAAAGCCAAGGGGCGGCTAGGTGGCGCAGTGAGTAAGAGCGCCGGCCTCGGAGCTGGGATGACCTGAGATCAAATCCGGCCTCAGAAAATGAGCACCCATGCATAAATAATGACTAGCTGTGTAACCTTGAGCAAGTTACTTAACCCCAATTGCTTTAAAAAAAAAAAAAAGCCAAGTAGTCTCTGTTAATACTGATTGGCATCCCTGAGTTTTCAGTATCCCAAATTCTAAGTCTTCTATTTTCATTGTGATACATGTTGCTTTTCTGAAATTTTGAAAAACTAATTTCATTACTATATTGTAGTTACAGTTTATTTTTATGTTAGTGACCCCTGTCTTCTTGAAACTCATATATGCTTAGTATAACATTACATAAATGTTTCACTTCCTTTCAATTCAGTTTATACTGCAAATGAAATGCTGTGCCAGAATGTATCAATCACTTTTATAATTAGTTTTGGTTTCTTGAATTTCTGTTTTCTTTCAGTTTTAGTTCCTTAAATCTTTTTTTGTTGTTGTTATACACATTTGAAGGACATACCACAAGGGGAAAAGCATTAGTTAGAATTTCATCATCCTTTATAACATCTTCATATTTTCTTCCAGTTCTCTTTTTTTCTGACTTTCCTGGCTGGAAAGTTGGTAGATTCAAATTATTTTTGTTTGCTTTTTGGAGGGCAGTTGGGGTTAAGTGACTTGACCAAGGTTACACGGATAATTTTTGTGTTGGTAGATTCAATTTTATTGATAAAAGAACTATACTGTTAAAATAAACAGAAGTTTTTCTAAAGATGCAATGAAAATGAACTTGGAACATTTTTAAAATTCCTGTAAGCTTCAGAAAATTTGCAAAAATGTAGGGTGGTGATAGTGGTAGTATTCTTATCAAGTCATTTTATTATCTAATATTCCATAAATAATATGAGAGGTGTTATGGCATGGTAGCCAGAGAGCTGGTCTCCTAGCCAGGATGAACTGAGTTCCAGTCCTACCTCTGACACATATTGACTTGAGACCTTGGGCAGATCCTTTCATCCCATCATGCTGTCATAGACCCATGGTGTCAAACGCAAATGACAAAGGGGGCCAATAAATCGTACATTAGGATTCCTACTGGCATGTGTTTACTTAGTTTTAAAAGTAATGTTTATTGTATTTTTATTTATTTTCTTAAATATTTTCCAGTTAAATTTTAATCTGGTTTGATCTGCATTAAGGAATTTTGCAGCAGCTGTAGCAGTTGATGAATTTGACACCTCAGGCCTAGAACACTGAAAGTTTACTTGACTTAACCAGGGTCACCAGTCTGAGTCCAAGTTAGGCCCTGAAGCCCATTCTTCACAATTCCCAAACCACCTCTCTACCCATTATATTATGGCTACCTCTCAAAATAAATACAAAGTAGTTTCAGCAGATGACAGCTAGGTGGCATAGTAGATAGAGTACTGGACATAGAGCCAGGAAGACTCATCTTCTTGAGTTCAAATTTGACCTCAAACACTTGCAACCTTTGTGACCCTGGGCAAGTCACTTAACCCTCTTTGTCTCAGTTTCCTCATTTGTAAAAGGAGCTGGAGAAGGAAATGACAAACCATTCTAGTATCTTTGCCAAGAAAACCCAAATAGGGTCACAAAGAGTTGGACATGACTGAACAATAACAAAAGTTTCAGGAAAAGGCTCAAATAGGATATGAATAGGGACTTTAGATAGGAATTCACAAAGATACAATAATATATCAATAAATTCTGACATTGTATATATTCTAGCTTTTCTTTAAGCAATGTAGTACAGTTTAGAAAGCACTTTCATATATCTTAATCTCATTTAATCCTTATAGCATGGATAGACCATTCAGTGTTCTCCCTAATGGGGTGTACAGGTGTTCAAGTAATACTAGTACTTCTCGTGTGAGAGCTGCTTGAGTCCTTTATTCAGGACTGATTTTCCTTTTTTTTTTTTTTTCCAAATGCTTTATTAACTTCTGGTTTACATCATTAATTTCCACCAGATTTTGAGTTACAATTTTTTCCCCATTTTCCCCCTACCTACTACCCCAGAATAGTAGTCCCACAAGATATCCCCTCATCCCATCTGCTCCGTCCCATATCTTCTCCCATACCCCCTTCGATTTTTTCAGTAGGGCAAGGTCAATCTCTGTGCCCCAATGCCTGTATATCTTATTTCCCAATTATATGTAAAATAGTATTAATAGTATTTGTATATTTTTAAACATTTGGTTTTAAAACTTTGAATTCCAGATTCATTCCGTTCCTCCCTTTTTACCCACCCTTACTGGGAAGATAAGCAATTCAGTATATGTTGTATATGTGTAGCTATGCAAAACATTACCATAGTAGATATATTGCAAAAGACTGACTATATTTCTCTCCTTCCTACCCCACCTCCCACTTGGTCTATTCCCTACTTTGATCCTGTTCCTTTTCAAAAGTGGATGCTTCTAACTTCCCTCCACCCCTTCCCTCCCTCCCTCCCTTCCATCATCTCCCCTCTCATGCCCTTCCCCCCTACTCTCCTGTAGGGTGAGATATCCCATTTAGTATGTATGCCATTCTCTCCCTGAGCCAAATTCAATGAGAGTAAGGTTTTGGCTTTTTCCTTACTGTTCTTCCCCTCCCTTGTAACCATTTTCCCTTGCCTCTTCTATATGAGATAGTTTACCCCATTCCGTCTCTCCCCATCTCCTCTCATTATATTCCTCTCTCACCTTTTAATTTCACCTTCTAAGTATCATCCCTTCCTATTAAATTCGACCTGTACCCTCTATGTATACCTATAAACATATACGCACACATTCACATATGTATTCATATGCCCATATATCCTTCTTCAACTATTTTCATACTGAGAAAAGTTTCATCAATTACAATTATAGCTTCTCCATGTAGAAATATAAATAGTTCAACTTTGATAAGTTCCTTGTGATTTCTTTTCCCTGTTTATCTTCCCAAGTATTTCTTGCTTCTTGTATCTGAATGTCAGATTTTCTATTCAACTCTGGTTTTTCATCAAGAATGCTTGAAAGTCCTCTATTCCACTGAATGACCATATTTTCCCCTGAAACATGATACTCAGTTTTGCTGGGTAGGTGATTCTTGGTTTTAATCCCAGATCCTTTGCCCTCTAGATTATCATATTCCAAGCCCCTACAGTCTACAAGCCAGGAACTGAAGCTGCAACATGGCACCATGGGGCTACTCAGCGGCTTCTCAACCCCAAGGGAAGAGGCTGATGCGCTCCCAAATACTGGTCCCAAAGTCCATAAGGCACTGACTTCTCACTTTGTCCATGGCATCTATGTGTTGATAATTCTGGAAATTCCACAGCTGCTGGTATTCTGGAGTCCCTCCATCCAGCTGCTGGTCGGGCCATCCTGGGGCTAAAGCCTCCAACTCACCAGGCCTGGGCTTGGCTCCCAGATCACTCCACTGGCCCCGCCCTGCTGGGCTTTCAGGCTATCCTCAGCAGGAGGTTAGCTTATCTGTGTCATTTTGTGGGTTCTGTAGCTCCAGAATTTTTTCAGAGTTCCGCTTTTATATGGATTGGAAGTGGTGTGGGCCGAAGCTCTGTTTCTACTCCACCATCTTGACTCCACCCCTCAGGGCTGAATTTCACCTTTGGTGTCTACCTGCCACCCAATCCTTACTCCTTAATCAAAGTCCTGTGGTCATGGGCAAGTGGTGAAGCAGAAGGTATCGATATACAACCTTGCACATAGTCAAGGGCATAGGATCATCTTCTCACTGAACTGAAGCAGCAGTGGGATTTGGCAGGACCCTAGGTGACTGAGCCCCCTTTTTAAAAGACCACACTGTTCACCTCCTAACATGAGGAAGGGGCTAAAAAAGGTGCCCTAAAAATGATCTGCTCCACCAAATCTAACCCTGGTCTGCTTATCGTGGGAAGTGGGGATCCAACCCCACAGTTAAAACACACACAAAAAAATGTACAAAGCAACAGCTAGGTGGCATCACTAGTGAATAGAGCACTGGCCCTGGAGTCAGGAGGACCTGAGTTCAAATCCAGCCTCAAGACACTTGATACACCTTCTAGCCGTGTGACTTTGGGCAAGTCACTTAACCCCAATTGCCCTCCAGAAAGCAAAAAAAAAAAAAAAATGTACAAAAACTTTTGCAAAGATGATGCCAGTCACCATTGGTATATAGAAGTGCACACACTTATTGACAACATGAAATCCAGTAAACTGAAATACGAACAGCTCTTATGAGAGGATTCAGTTGAATCCTCTCACAAGAGAGGATTACAAGGCTACATTCAAATAGCAGCCCTGAGTGAAACTAGCTAGCAACTAAAGGACAGTTTACTGAAGTCTGACCTGGATACACATTTTTCTGGAGTGGTTGTCATCATGAGGAGTACCATGAAGGTGACATAAGTTTCTCAATCTATTTGATCTAGTCAACAAATTTGTATACCTCCCAAAAGAAGTAAAAACAGGTTCATGACAATGTGATCGTCACTTTCAGGAAAGTGCCAAGCCACTGTCATCAGTGTGTATTCTCCCACCATGATGAACACTGGTGAGGTAAAAAAAAAAATTATGAACTGGAGACTCTCATTATTAGTAATCTGAGTAGGTATAGACTATCAGACTTGGCAGAGAGTCCTTGGGAGGAAAGAAGTCAGAAATAGTCACAGCAATGGTCACTTACTATTGAAGATGTGTACATCTCATGATGTCATCAACAACACAATCTTCTGTTTATGAAATAAAACTTTGCAGCTGCATCCTCCCAGCAAACACTGACATTTTTCAGGTGATGGGGGATGCAAAGTACAGGACCAATCATAGATAGTAGACTTATCCTCTCCTAGATAAACATTAAAATTCAAAAGCAGGTGCCCCAAGGCAAGATGACTACTGAAGATTTAATGTCAACAAATTAGAATAAACAGTTTGTTGCTTACTCAGAAAACTGAGCCTACACACTGTTAGCAACAGTGGTGCAGAAAAGAAGTGGGCAGCTTTCAGAGATTTGGTATAGAGGACCACATTTATTCAACTGGGCTAGAACACTGTAGGGCCAATGCAATAATTACAGTGCTGATAGTCACTATAAATATACCTGCATAGTGTTCAATCACAAAATATAACAGACTCCATATAGAAGACAGAAGCAAAACATTTATTCCAACACCAGAAAACTGAATTCCCAAAACAGTAAACCAGTTCCATCATTATAGTAAAGAAGTTAATAAGCCATAACAACAAAGAGAGCCACAGCATCCTTTAGCCTTCCCACAGACCAACACAAAACCAATATTTACTCACAAGCCTGTCTCCCTCCAATTCATCCTCTCCTCCCAACCTTGTCTAGCAGCTCTGACTCCCAGCTTCCTGTGGGCTCTGCTCCACCCTTGAGTAAATTTCTCCCAGCATAGGCTCCATGTGATTACATTCAGCCTGTTAGGGGACAGGGTATATCTTCAAAGCAGGAAAGATATTCAAATTACCATTACCGTTACAAACACTCACAAACATCAGTATTGGTTTGATGAAAATTATGGGGAAATTTAGAAGCTCCTAAATGGAAAAATGAGAACTCCACAGGGTTTCCTAGCAGTATAGTCTCTCTTTGTCTACTGGATGATTGTATACTGCCTACAAACATGCCCATGTCTCTCCCATCCTCAAAAAAACCCTCATTTAATCTGTCCATCCCCACTAACTTTCATACCATATCTTTTCTTCCTTTGGTGGCTAAATTGCTTGAGAAGACCACCTATACTCAATGTGACTTCCTTTCTTCTCACTCTCTTTGTAACTCTCTGTAAAGACCCCACCCAACTAGGAGATCTTACCTCTGTTTAGAGTATAAACAGTATTTAGTCTAGGTAAATTCTTACCAGGAGGAGGGTGGCTTTCTCATGAAGGAGTTAACCAACTAGAGTGGTCTAGATGGAGATGGATTTCCTTGTGCAGATTTCTGGAGGTGTCTGAGTCTCATGATCAAGCTATATTCTTGGTAGGAAATGTCCACCATTCAGGGTTGATTATCAATTGTCAAGGGAATTCTGTCAAGAATTGTTTAAAGCTTTCATATTCTCCATGTCTTTTGTCTTATTTGCCAAGAGAAACCACTGGCCATCAATTTATTGATTGCTGGCTAACATAATTAATAAATTGATTATTAATTACCCAGAACCTCTGTCTCTTGGGATTTTTCATTCATCACACCCCCCTTACTCAATAAACTTTAGAGGTTTCCTATCATCTCTAGGATCAAATATAAAATCCTCTGTTTGACATTCAAAGACTTTTTGTAACCTGGCCTCCTACATTTCTAATTTTCTAATACCTTGTTTTACCCCTATGTATTCTTCTATCCAATAACACTGACCTCCTTGCTATTCTTCAAACAAGATACCCTAAGTCCCCAATCTAGGCATTTTCACTAACTGTTCCGCATGCCTATAATCAACTCTCCCTCCTAGTTTCTGTCTTCTGGATTCTCTGACTTTCTTCAGGTCTCAGCTAAAATCCCATCTTTGATC
Source organism: Gymnobelideus leadbeateri (assembly GCA_011680675.1). Classification (NCBI taxonomy): domain Eukaryota; kingdom Metazoa; phylum Chordata; class Mammalia; order Diprotodontia; family Petauridae; genus Gymnobelideus; species Gymnobelideus leadbeateri. The sequence goes on along the minus strand of WOXC01004676.1, from coordinate 1,391,930 downwards.
CTGATCAAAAATCCTGATTGCCCCTTAATGCTAGTGCCTTTCTTCTATTATTTCCAGTATATCCTGTATATATTTTGTACATAGCTGCTTTTATGTTGTCTCATTCAACTGTAAGTTTCGTTTTTAAGATAATATTTTATTTTTCCCAATTAATATAAAGAAGATTTTTACATTCGGTTTTTTTAAATTTTGAGTTCCAAATTTTCTCCCTCCTTCATTTTTCTCCGTAAGATAGTAAGCAATTTGTTATACATACATACATATATATGTGTGTGTATGTGTGTGTGTGTGTGTGCACGCACACATATACACAATCATGTGAAATATATTTCCATGTTGACTATGTTGTAAAAGAAGAAACAGACCAAAAGAAAACCAAAAAAAGAGTAAAAAATAGTGCTTTGATCTGTATTCAGTCTCCATCAATTCTTTTTCTGAATGTGAATGACATTTTTAATCATGAATCCTTTGGGATTGTCTTGGATCGTTGTATTGCTTAGGAAAGCTAAGTCATTCACAGTTACAGTATTGCTGTTACTATGTACAATATTTTCCTGGTTCTGCTCACTTGACTTTGTATCAGTTTGTGTAAGTCTTTACAGGCTTTTCTGAAACCATCCTCCTCATCATTTGTTATTGTATAGTAGTATTCCATTACCATCTTACACCACAACTTGCTTAGTCATTCCTCAATTGATGGGCATCCCCTCGATTTCCAATTCTTTGCCACCACAAAAAGAGGTGCTATAAATATTTTTGTACAAATAGGTCCATTTCCATTTTCTAAAAAAAATTTTTGGGATACAGCCCTAGAAGGGATATTGCTGAATCAAAGGTATGCATGGTTTTATTGCCTTTGGGCATAGCTCCAAATTATTCTCCAGAATAGTTGGATCAGTCCACAACTCCACCAACAGTGGTGTCATTTGATTCATGTGTAAATTGGATTTAAGTGAAGCAGAATTGCACAAAGTAGTCAGCCTCACTTTTTCCTCCATAGTAATCACTGTACATTGGCAGGACAGAGTCAAGAGGACTGGTAATGACTCGGGATACAGTGGATGACCTTGGCATCTCTGATGTCTAGACAAGCCCTAAGCACTCCATAGTGCCTGCTTCAGCTATCTTTATGGCCATTGAAACAAATTGTTCTCATCTACCCATTACACCAGGGGAAGTCTTCACATGCTTGGGGTGGACACCCCCTGAAATCAACAATGGTTTTGAGTATAGTGTACATCAGGGGTATACTAACAGAAAAATGATTGTAACTTCCTCTCTGGCTCTCTATAAACTTTAATAATAATAACCAGGGGGTGGCTAGGTGGTGCAGTGAGTAAGAGTGCCAGCCTCGGAGTTGGGATGACCGGAGATCAAAACTGGCCTCAGAAAATGAGCACCCACACATAAGTAATGACTAGCCGTGTAATCTTAAGCAAGTTACTTAACCCCAATTGCTTTAATTAAAAAAAAAATAATAATAATAACCAGCACTTATATAGTATTAAACATCATCTCATGTGTACAACTCTGATGTAGGTATTGTAATTTTAGTTCCATTTAGCAGATTAGTGAATAAATATTAAGTATCTACCATGTGCTAAGTTCTGTGCTGGGTGTTGGATGAGGAAACTGAGACTCAGAGAGGTTCAGTGATTTATTTGCCTGCGTTTACAGCATCAGTCACTGGCAAGTTTGAATCCTGGTTTTCCTAACTCTGAGTCTCTATCCATTGAATCAAGCTACTGGTATTTCTTTTATAATGCTTTGTTTAGAAACACAAATTTGTTCCAGCTCCACCATTTGCGTTTATTTATGCAAACCACCTCAGTGACAGGATGATGCTGGAGGAGATATAAGGCTCCAGCTGGGGGAAAGTGCTGCTTTAGTCATCTTCCTTGACCTAGGATGTGGTGAGAATTACTGATGGGAAGGAGAATGAGAGATGAGGGCCTAGAGAGACAAGGGAAGACAGGGAAAACCCCCAGTGTGCTCCCCCCACACACACACACTTACCCCAGTAGATATGACCAGCCCCTGCGGAAGAAAAACCCAGCCAGGGGTGGTGACCTGTATCCCACTCTTGTCAAGGTTACAGTAACTTCCTCTGGGATTGAGTTTGGACCAAACTTTGTCATCATCTCACTAATATAATATTAATAATAAATCACATTTTATTAAACAAGCATGTTCCTAAGCTTGGTCTCAAAGAAGACATATGAGAAGATAGCTCTTTCCACTATAGAGGTAAGAGATATATGGGATGGCTATGTGGGAGGGGGAGGAGGAAGAACAATGGAGGAAATTTAGGCAATATAAAAACAAAAGATAGCAATAAAAATGTATTTTTTTTATAAGCAATTGGGATTAAGTAACTTGCTCAAGGTTACATGGCTAGTCATTATTTATGTGTGGGTGCTCATTTTCTGAGGCCGGATTCGATCTCGGGTCATCCCAACTCCGAGGCCGGCGCTCTTACTGCGCCACCTAGCCGCCCTAAAAATGTATTTTTAAATACTTAAAGATCCAAATAAAATTCCCCCCCAAAAATATCATGTTCCTCATAGAAACTGAGATAGAACATGCAATATTATCCTCCAGTTATAAAATTTTTCCTTCTATTGAGCTAAAATCTCTCTCCTTATAACTATTTGCCCTACTTCTATGAGCTAAAGCCAAATAGAAGCTTAATTAATCTTCCACATTGCAAACCCACAGATATAAAGTCTTCTCCATCCCTCACTGCTTGCTCTCATTCCCATCTCCTTCCACCCAATACTACCACTCCCTTATTACAATTTAAAGGTATCTGTCCTTTCTGTTGTGCTGTTTGGAATGCCTACTCCGTAGGTAACAAACTCCCTGTTATATTAAATCTTTTCCTCTCTCCTTTCATCTTCTGATTCTTGGGGACACAGCCTCCTGAGCTTCCCTTTCCAGCACTGGTTGCCCTTTCACTCTGTGATCAGGGTGTGGGAGTTGAATTTCTCAATGATCCTCATTACCACTTCTAGGTTTCTCATCACTATCACTCTCTCTCATCACAATCTCTCCTCCTTTGAGGTTCACTTAATCTCTATCTGCCATCCAATCAAAATTCAGATAGCCCTTCTCTTTTGAACCTTCTGGGTCTTCCTCCTTCCTTCTTCCCTCAATGAATTCAGTGCTTGGCTCACTATGTTTCTCTTTCCCCCAACTCCTTCAACATATATAGATACTCCCTCAAGCACCTTAACCTCCCAGTTCCTCATTTCCGTCAACCCGACCTCAGCTACACAGAGATGGTCTTAACTCTGGATCTTTTCATTACCAACAAATGCTCAACTTCCATGTTTATGTTTTACCTTTATACTTCTCCCTCTGTCTTGCAATCCTAAATCTTCACAATGACCTTCAGTTACTTGAACCCTCTCTTCTCTCTTCTGCATGGCTACATGCTCCATCTTGACTACTTAATAAGTCAGTTCAACTCTATGATGCCATCCTCTTTTGATTCCCTTGCCGTCTTATTGCCAATCTTGCTACGACAAACTTTAGTCCTATATTACTTCCACCATACACTCCTTTATTTCTATGCATGAGCTGTTGAACAAAGCTGGAGAAAATCTTGAAACTAAGATGACTAGACCTACTACAAATTTAATTTTAACTGGGCTCTCACTGCTGCAAGGCAATCTTATTATACCTCCCTAATTGATTCACTATTCCACTTACCAAAGTGGCTTTTGTGTAAGGTTTTTTTTGTTGTTGTTTTATTTTTTTGGGTTTTTTTTTGCTTTTTTTGGAGGGAGGAAGGCAGGGCACTTGGGGTTAAGTGACTTGCCCAGGGTCACACAGCTAGTAAGTGTTAATTGTCTGAGGCTGGATTTTAACTCAGGTCCTCTGACTCCAGGGCTGGTGCTCTATTTACTGCACCACCTAGCCACCTCTTCTATACATTTTCATCTCTTCTCAAACTTCATGGCTCTTCCCACCTTCTTAGTTGAGAAACTTCTTTTATATTTCACTGAAAAAAAAAAAGCAAGTGATGCCATTTTATTCTGTCTTCTCCAGCAGATTGCCCCTCTATCATCCTCATTCTCTCAGTTATCTTCAATCTCTCCTTATTTACTCTCTCCTTCTCAACTGCCTACAAATAGGCCTATGTGTTCCCCATCCTCAAAAAAATCCTCACTTGATCCATCTATACCTGCTAAGTATCCTCTCATATCTGTCCTGCCTTTTTTGGGTTAAACTCCTCCAAAGAAGGCCATCAACAGTGTGTGCCTCATTTTTCTTTCCTCTCACTTTCTATTTAAGTCTTTAAAGTCTAGATTCTGACTTCATCATTCATCCAGAACTGCTCTCTCTAATTGCCAAATCTAATGGCTTTTTTCTCATTCCTTATCTTTTTTTTTACCTCTGCAATTTTTGACAATTATCATCCTCTTCCCTTTTCTTTTGTAATTTAATATTTTATTTTCCCCAATTTTATGTAAAAATAGTTTTAACGCTTTTTTCTAATTTTGAGTTCCAAATTTTCTCCTTCCCTCCCTTTCTCCACCCATTGAGAATGCAAATGATTTGACATAGGTTATAAATAGATCACCTTCTTCTTGCTAATCTCTTCTCTCTGGGTTTTGGGGACACTACTCTCTCCTGGTTTTCCTACCTATTATGACTGCTCTTTCTCAGTTTCCTTTAGTGGGTGCTCTTTTCTTCTCCTTCTATACTTTTTTTTCTCATTAATCTCATAGACTTCCATAGATTCAATTATCAACTCCATGCAAATGATCCTCAGATCTGCTTTTCCAGCAGTTAACCTTTCTGCTAACCTTCAGTTTTTCATCTCCAACTTCCTCTTGCAGTAGCTTTTGGGGTGACCTTTCTGCCACAAGTCTCTCCCTATCCTACACTCAGTTACCAAAGTGATCTTCCTAAAGTGCAGATCTGCCTGACCAACCTAATTTTCCTCTCCCCTCGATAAATGCCAGTGACTGCCTATCATTTACAAGATTAAATATAAAATCCTTCTGTGGCTTTCAAAACCCTTCACAATCTGTCCCCCTTCCCCTTACTGACCTCTTACACTTTCTTTTCCCCCACATATTCTTCAATTCAGTGACCCTGGCCTCTTTTCTATTTCTTACAGAAGACACTCCATCTACAGACACTGGGCATTTTTACTTGCTGTTCCCCTTGCCTAGAATTCTCTCCATCTTCATCTCTTGTCTCCTGGCTTCCCCAATTTCCTTCAAGTCCACACTAACTCTCACATCCTACAGGAATTCTTTCTCTATATCCCTTAATGCTAGTTCCTTCCCTTTGTTGTTGTATCTAATTTTTTTTTTAAAGCAATTGGGGTTAAGTAACTTGCTCAAGGTTACACGGCTAGTCATTATTTATGTGTGGGTGCTCATTTTCTGAGGCCGGATCTGATCTCGGGTCATCCCAACTCTGAGGCCGGCGCTCTTACTCACTGCGCCACCTAGCCGCCCCTTTAGGGCAATTGGGGTTAAGTAACTTGCCCAAGGTTACACAGCTAGGTTTTTTTTGTTTGTATGGATTAAGTGTCGGAGGCCGGCTCCGAACTCAGGTCCTTCTGATTCCAGGGCCGGCGCTCTATTCACTGCGCCACCTAGCCGCCCCTGTTGTATCTAATTTATCCTATACGTAGCTCATTGGTACATAGATATTTGCTATTTTGTCTCTCCAATTAGACTGAACTTAAGAGTAGGGTTTCGCCTTTCTATCTTCAGTGCTTAGTACAAGTCTGGTACATAGTAGGTGCTTAATGTTTATTGACTAATTGACAAAAATTCCTTTAACCATTCCTTGTGAGACATTGTCTCTAAGAGACAAAGGCCCTTACTATCTAGATCAATCTTCTCCAGTTTGTTGATGGACCTTTTAAAAAGTCGTTCCTGAAAACAAAGATAGTCATCAGAGATGTTGGTATGAGCAGTGGAGAGTAGCACCATTATATAGCCCTTTACTGTGAGTCTTATAAATATATTAGTAATTATGCTTGTAGTTATTTGTAAATTGCTTTTTTGGCAAACACTTTAGGGGAATGTTGCTATTAAGAAGAATGTAAAAATAAATTGTTTTATAAAGCAAAAAATCATACTTTGTCTAGATAGCTGTAATGGAAATGCAGATTTGAAGATCTTCCCTGCCCCTAGGCCCTTTGATTGGCTTAAGAGACTTTGATTGACTTCAGTGACTCTGAGAACCTTCCTTGATTTGAAAATATATTCTGCCTCCTAACAGGCTGAATGTGGTCACATGGAGGCTTGGTTTTCAGGAATGACCACACCTTGATGCTGTGTGATTGGGCAGTGGGTCAAGAGGGTGGTTACATTCTCTGAGCCAAGAGAAGACTATATAATCCCTGATTTGAGGCTTTGCTTTGGGGCTCACTTTGAGAAGTGTTGTGTGATTTGACCAGATGAGACTCTGGGAAGCCGTTGTTGAGCCCCCCAGCTTTGAAAACGCAGATGTTGATGCTTCCCTCTCTGGTAACTGTGATTTTGATATTGATAATGGTTGGACAGTTTGGAAGCCTGTCTGTTTGATCTGTCTGTATACTCTGAAGTTTGGGGTGCTGAGCTTTTCCCCCGAACTAAGTAATATATGTTTGTTTAATTAAAGTAAGCTTGTTAGCCCATTTTGAGTTGCTTTCCTTTTGAAAACAGATCTAAGAATCTGTGTTGGCAGTCACCCTGGGGATATTGGGGTGCTTGCTGCTACAATAGCACTATTTCTGTGTCGACTTAGGGAGAATCTATACCAAAAGGCAAGATAAAAGACTAGACAGCTCCTATTCACCTTTTAACTCTGGTGACCTTGTTAGCCTTCCATTATAACCCATTCACATTTTCATATGTAATATGGTGCTTTGTAAATGGCTGTTAATTTCACATATCAGTATTCTATTTCCCAACTATAATGTAACTTTATTATTTATCTCAATTCACAGACACTTGATTTATACATTATATGCTCCAGTTTATGTATTTCAATAAAAACATTTGTGAAACAGCTATCATGGTATTATATTATTTAGAGCCTCCTGGTAGGCTGCTTCACCATGCCAGGCAGGGAAGAATTTATGAAATTTAAATGAGACAGCCCTTGCCCTAAGATTATAGTCTATAGGAAAAGATTGTAATAGGTGGTTATGTAATGTTACATAAGCACATCATAGAGTTACAAAATAAGATGCAACAAGTATGAGATCTGAGGGAAAAAAGTTATTACTGACCAGGATGTTCAGGCAAGACTTCCCAGAGGAAATAGAAATGAAATTGGGCTTTAAATAACAGCCAAGAATTCAATAGGCAGAGAAGGACTAGAGAGCATCCCAAGAACCTGGGCAATGTGAGAAACAGCACTGAGTTAGAAAGGCATGGGACATACTTTTGGGACCTCAAACAGTCTGGTTTAACTGGCATAGAGGGTGCACAGAGGAGGTGTATAAGACAAAGTTGAACATTAAAGTAAAACAGGGCCCTGAATGGCAGGGAGAAAGTTTGAAATTACCCTCAGAGCACTGCATTAAAAAAAAAAAAATTAGCAGAGATATAACGTAGCTATATCTATGTAAGAGCAGTATTCTGGCTGTGGTATAAATGATATATTGGAAGGGGGAGACAAGGGGCAGGAAGAACCGTTAGGACACTATTGTGGGTGTTCAAACTGGTGATGATATGGGCTTTGCCTCTATTAAAGTGGTAATACTGGTAACAGAAGAGAGGGAATGGGTACAAGGCATGTTGTGGAGATGAAATCAATAGGACCTGGTGACTGATTAGCTATATAAGGTGAAGGAAAAAGACCAAGATAACCCTAAGGCTGCAAACCTTCAAGAAGGCATGAGTGGTAGCACAGACAAGATCAAATGTAGGGGAAAGGTAATAAGCTTAGTTTGGGACCAACCAGGTGAAAACACCCAGGTGGTCTGGAGCTCAGACAAACAGCCAAGCCTGGAGATAAAGAAGTGGGAGTCACTGGAACCATCATTATCAAATGAAATGGTGTATGGAATATTTGGACATATATGACCATTACAGGAATTTAAGCTTGACTGCATGTTTTTTACTGGGATTTTTGTTTTGTTTTGTTTTTTTCTTGAAGGGCTCCAGACAGGGAGGGGAGGTAAGACTCCTAGAAACAGTTTTTTGCTACTTGATAAAAATAAAATTAAAAACACTTGAGTTAACAAATGAGAAGACCTAATTGATACTAGTACTTATCATAATAGGTTGTGGATTTTATTCAACTACCAATTCATGCATTTAGTGTGTTCCTTTATTTTTATATAGTTGAATGAAACATTTGTGGGTTCTTAAAATTTGGTTTTGTTAAATACATTCCTAAAACTGTTTTATAACCTTAGTGCATGCTGTTAAAAGATCACTGGATTTAAGGGGTTGAAAGAGGCAGACACATAAGGAGTGGTTAAAAATAGGAGAAACAGACAAGGATAATGTTTCTGCAACCATGGGACACCATGACCATAGGCAGGTCACTTAACCTCCTTCACACTAAGTTTCCTCAGCTGCAAAATGGAGATTATACACTACCTCATGAGGTTGTTGGAATGAAAATGCTTTTGAAAACTTGAAAATGCTATATAAATATTAAGGGATGGTAAAAAGTATGAAAATGTCCAGAGATCAAAGAAGAGAACTGAAGAGACCAATGGATTTGCTGATCATGAGCACATTGGTGATACTTAGAGCAGGCTGAGATTTTTGAATGGAGAAAAGCCCAATTGCAAGGGTGGATGACTAGGAGTGGAAGGAGAGAGGCAGTGAGCATAGACAATTTTTTCAAGAAATTTAGTGGAGGGGAAAAGTAGAACCAAAGGAAATCTTTTTTTCTCATCATTATTGTTTTGATTTTTAGGATTGGGACCCCTGAGCATGTTTGAAGGTAGACAAGAGCTCATCAATGGAAAAAGATTTAAGAGGCATGACAGAGGAGGTCTAAAACAAGGTCATTGAGGCTAGAGAGAATGGAATCTAGAGAACGGGTTGAAGACGGGTATCTAGTTGGACCCAGCTCCACTCTGCCCTTCCCCCATTGATTTGTCACTTTGCCCTTCCCGAAAGTCAGACGAAAATCCACTCACCCTTTCCTTGATTTGTAAAACAGGCAGCCCAACCTTTCCTTCATTGATTTGTAAGACAGACAACTCCACCTTGCTTAATCTGTAAATAGGCAGAACCCCACCCTTTGCTTTCCCTTGATTGATCTGTGGGTGGGAGTCCCAGCCTAGGGTTTCATGCCAGCTGGAAATTCAAATGTATACTGACCAATCACTAATTGTAGTTTCAAGTATACACTGACCAATCATTGGAGTTTCAGCTTACATCATTGTAATTTCAGCTTACATAACCTGGCTATGGAACCTCTATAAAACAGGTACACTGTCTGTGCCAAAGTGCTGTCTGATTTGAGTGACCATGTACCCTGACAGTCTTGTGGTGTCCCACGGTAATAAAATCCAACTTTTAAATTTAATCTTGGGGATCTTCTGTCTCGCTTTTATTAAGGTACAACAATCTCTCTGACCAGAGAGAAGGAAGAACAAGTAAGTGATAAAGACTAAGCTAAGAAGGACTTGGGTTTGCGAGCTGAAAGGAATTCAACTTGGATAATGTCTTCTCTGTGGAGTGGAAATTGTTGGGGGTGAGAAGTTGGTTTGTATTAAGTATGACTTGTGAGTACTGACTTCTGCTGATTGACAAATTTAAATATTACCAATTTAAAAATATTATTGAAATTGTACACTAGACCTATTTTACTCAACCATTTTACATGGAGTCTTTCTTGCCGCTGACCCATCCCAATCCCTCCTTTAGTTAGCCCAGAGCCCCACTCCATTGCTATTCTCCCTCCCAGAGTCTTTCTATTTGCCCTGAATCAAAACCTTCCAATATATTTTGACCCTTAATTGTAAGGTAAATTCCCTGAGGAATTATTCTATTAGTATTCTTTTTTTTTTTTATTCCCTCCCACTCATCCCACCCCCCCACCTAGTCCATTCCCTACATGATCCTGTCCCTCTTCTATAGTGGGTACTTCCAACCTCCCCTCCCCCCAAGGATGCCCTCCCATCCATCATCCCTCCTCTCATCCCCCTTCCCCCTATTCTGCTGCAGGTTGAGATATCCCATTTAGTATGTATGTCATTCTCTCCCTGAACCTAATTCAATGAGAATGTGCTTTTGCCTTTTTTGCCTTCCTATTCTCCCCCTCCCTTGCAACCACTTCCCCTTGCTTCTTCTACATGAGATAGTTTACCTTACCCTGTCTCTCCCCATCTCCTCTTGCCACTTTCCTCTCTCACTTCATAATTTCATCCCTTGAGTATTCTCCCTTCCCCACAAATTCAACCTATGCCCTCTATCCATATATAACTGTAACCATATACACACACATTCACATATGTATTCATGTGACCACACACCCTTCTTCCATTATTTTCATAGTGAGAAAGATATCATCAGTCACAGTTATTGCTTTTCCATATAGGAATGTAAATAGTTCAACTTTGTAAGTTCCTTTTGATTTCTTTTCCTGATTACCTTCTCAGGCATCTCTTCCTTCTTGTGTCTGGATGTCAAATTTTCTATTCAATTCTAGTTTTTTCCTCAAGAATGCTTGAAAGTCCTCTATTCCACTGAGTGACCATATTTTCCCCTGAAACAAAATACTCAGTTTTGCTGGGTAGGTGACCCTTGGATTCATTCTCAGCTCTTTTGCCCTCTGGAATATCATATTCCATGCCCTTCAGTCCCTCAGTGTAGAAGCTGCCAGGTCCTGTGCTATTCTGATTGTGTTTCCACAATATTGAAATTGTTTCTTCCTGGCTGCTTGTAGTATTTTCTTCTTGATCTGGGGATTCTGGAACCTGGCTATAATATTCCTGGGAGTTTTCTTTTTGGGATCTTTTTCAGGAGGTGATCAGTGGATTCTTTCAACCTCTATTTTGCCCTCTGGATCTAAAACATCAGGGCAATTTTCCTTGAGAATTTCTTGAAGGGTGATTTCTAGGTTCTTTCTTTGATCATGGCTTTCAGGTAGTCCAATAATTTTTAAATTGTCTCTCCTGGATCTATTTTCCAGGTCAGTGGTTTTTCCCATGAGATATTTCACATTGCCTTCTAATCTTTCAGTTGTTTGGATCTGCTTAACAGCATCTTGATTTCTCATAAAGTCATTAGCTTCCATTTGCTCCAGTCTAACTCTGAAGGAATGAATCTCCTCAGTGAATTTTTGAGATTCTTTTTCCATCTGGCAAATTCGACTTTTTAAGGCATTTGTTGCCCTTTTGGGCCTCCTTTGACATTTGAGTTAGTCTATTTTTTAAGGTGTTGTTTTCCTCAGTCAGGCTGTTGACCCTTATTTCATACTTTTCCTGCATCCTCATTTCTCTTTCCAATTTTTCCTCCACTTCTCTTATTTGATTTTTAAAGTCCTTCTTAAGGTCCTCTATGGCCTGCAACCCCCTCATGTTTTCCCCTGGGGCTTTTGGAGCAGGACTTCTGACCTCACAGTCCTTTTCCCACTCTATGCCTCCAAAATAGGAGTCTAGGGTTGCATTTTTCTGTTTCCTTTGCCTTGGCATGTTGCCACTTAATTACTTGACTTTTGGGCTTGTTGCCACACTATGGCTTTAAGGCCAGATAGAGGAATTTTCATCCCGAACGTGTGGGGGGAACTTCCGTTTCTGGCAAGCTGTAAACCCACCCATGACTTCCACCCTAGTTCACAATCCAGATCCAGGGAGGTTAAAGCAAGAGCGATTACCCCCCAAGACTGATCGCTGGATCTCCCTACAATTCGCAGGCCAGGAGCTGGAGCTGCCTCTGAAAACTACAAAATGGTGTGTCTCCTCAGTGGCTTCTAGCCCCCAGGGGAGGGAGCCGACGCATTCCCCAAATACTAGTCCCAAAGTCCATAGGACACTAACCTCTTACTTTGTCCTAGGCATGTCTATGTTGATAATTCTGGAGTCACCAGAGCTGCTGGTGTTCTGGGGTTCCTCCAGCCGGCTGCTGGCCCTGCCGCCCTGGGGCTAAAACCTTGGCTCACATGGACCTGGGCTCCGCTCGGCTGGGCTCCCTGTGCTCTGCGCTCTTCGTGCTGCGCGCTCCCGGCTCCCAGACCACTGGGCTGGTCCTTCCTGCAGGGCTGCTGGGCTGTCCTCAGCAGGAGTTTAGCTTCTCTGTGTCATTCTGTGGGTGCTGGGGCTCCAGAAGTTGTTTAGAGTCCCCTTTTACATAGTTTGGGGGGAATGTGGGGGCAGAGTGGCTTGGATGAGCTGTCTCTACTCCGCCATCTTGGCTCTGCCCCCTCTATTAGTATTCTTAGTGCTTAAAAATGCTTGGCATATAGTGTATAATAAATGATTTTCCGTTCTTTTTTTTTTTTTAAAGCAATTGGGGTTAAGTAACTTGCTCAAGGTTACACAGCTAGTTATTTTTATGTGTGGGTGCTAATTTTCTAAGGGCGAAACCGATCCCAGGTCCTCACTGAGCCACCCCTCATTCCATTCTTGTAGAAACATTAGCATCAGAAACTTGAGACCTAATTGTACAGCAACATGTGGGCTGCATATTGACTTAGAAAACCACCAATTAGCATTATGTTGTATTGCACTTTCATTTTTGTTAAAAAAAAAATACATTTCCCATTACATGTTAATCTGGTTCAGTTTTGACATCTTTGGTTATCAATTCCTTCCACAATCTGCCTTCTCTGTGTCCAAGCCTTATTTCTATGCTAGCTAAACTGTAATTAGCTACTCCCCATCCCATTCTACCCTTTCCATATAGCTGTACATACCATTCCCTTTACCTGGAACTGCATTACCCTTTCTTCAAGAAACTTCCAAGTGTTGCTCCTCAGAACTTTCCCTGGTTCCTCAAGTAGAAATTATTATACACCTATAAACAACTCTTATCCAATCTCTACCTACCTCCTTTTCTTTTCTTTTTTTTTCCTTTTGGAGGGCAATTGGGGTTAAGTAACTTGCCCAAGGTCACACGGCTAGGTTTTTGTTTGTGTGTGCGTTAAGTGTCTGAGGCCGGATCCGAACTCAGGTCCTTCTGACTCCAGGGCCGGTGCTGTACTCACTGCGACACCTAGCCACCCCGTACCTACCTCCTTTTAAAGCAAGAATATTTCTTTTCTTTTCTTTTCTTTTTTTTAATTAAAACAAATGCTTTATTAACTTCTGGTTTACATAATTCATTTCCACCAGATTATGAGTTACATTTTTCCCCCATTTTTTCCCTACCCACCACCCCAGAATAGCAGTCCCACCAGATATCCCCTCATCCAATCTGCTCTCTCCCATATCTTCTCCCATACCCCTTTCAACCTTGCCATTAGGGCAAGGTGAATCTCTGAGCCCCACTGCCTGGACATCTTATGAAACATTTAATTTTAAAACTTCGATTTTCAGATCCATTCCCTTTCTCTCTTGTCACCCACTCCCTCTGAGAAGATAAGCAATTCAGTATGTGTTGTACATGTATATCTATGCAAAACATTACCATAGTAGATATATTGTAAAAGACTGCTTATATTTCCCTCCCACGTGTCTCACCTCCCACCTGGTCCATTCCCTACTTTGATCCTGTCCCTCTTTGATAGTGGGTACTTCTAACCTCCCCTCTCCCTAGAATGCCCTCCCCTCCATCATCCCCCCTCTCCTCTCAACCCCCTTTCCCCTACTCAGGAGAGTGAGGGTAAGATATTCCATTTAGTATGTATGTGATTCTCTCCTTGAGCCAACTTCAATGAGAATATGCTTTTGCCTTTTTGCCTTCCTGTTCTTCCCCTCCCCTGCAACTACTTCCCCTTGCCTCTTCTACATGAGATCGTTTGCCCTACCCTGTCTCTCTCCATCTCCTCTTGCCACTTTCCTCTCTCACCTCTTGACTTCACCCCTTAAGAATCATCCCTTCGTTGGGGCGGCTAGGTGGCTCAGCAAGCAGAGCGCCAGCCCCGGAGTCAGAAGGACCCGAGCTCGGATCCAGCCCCAGACACCCAACACACAAACAAAAACCCAGCCACATGAACCTGGGCAAGTCACCCAACCCCAATTGCCCTCCAAAAAAAAAAAAATAATCATCCCTTCCCATCAAATTCAACCTGTGCCCTCTATCCATGTATACCTGTGAACATATGCCATGTACCCTTCTTCAATTATTTTCATAATGAGAAAGGTTTCATCAAACACAGTTATTGTTTTTCCATGTAGGAATGTAAATAGTCCAGCTTTGATAAGTTCCTTTTGATTTCTTTTCCTTGATTGCCTTCTCAGGCATCTCTTGCTTCTTGTGTCTGAATGTCAAATTTTCTATTCAACTCTGGTTTTTTCACCAAGAATGCTTGAAAGTCCTCTATTCCACTGAATGACCATATTTTCCCCTGAAACAAAATACTCAGTTTTGCTGGGTAGGTGACCCTTGGGTTCATTCTCAGCTCTTTTGCCCTCTGGAATATCATATTCCATGCCCTTTGATCCCTCAGTGTAGAAGCCACCAGGTCCTGGGCTATTCGGATTGTGTTTCCACAATATTGAAATTGTTTCTTCCTGGCTGCTTGTAGTATTTTCTCCTTGATCTGGGGATTCTGGAACCTGGCTATAATATTCCTGGGAGTTTTCTTTGGGGGATCTTTTTCAGGAGGTGATCTGTGGATTCTTTCAACCTCTATTTTGCCCTCTGGGTTTAAAACATCAGGGCAATTTTCCTTGAGAATTTCTTGAAGGGTGATTTCTAGGTTCTTTCTTTGATCACGGCTTTCAGGTAGTCCAATAATTTTTAAATTGTCTCTCCTGGATCTATTTTCCAGGTCAGTGGTTTTTCCTATGAGATATTTCACATTGCCTTCTATTCTTTCATTTGTTTGGATCTGTTTAATAGTATCTTGATTTCTCATAAAGTCACTAGCTTCCATTTGCTCCAGTCTAACTCTGAAGGAATGGATCTCCTCAGTGAATTTTTGAGATTTCTTTTTCCATCTGGCAAATTCGACTTTTTAAGGCATTCTTCTCCTCATTGCTTTTCTGAGCCTCTTTTGCCATTTGAGTTAGTCTATTTTTTAAGGTGTTATTTTACTCAGTCAGGCTGTTGAATGTCATTTCATACTTTTCTTGCATCTTTTTCATTTCTCTTCCCAAATTTTCCCCCACTTCTCTTATCTGCTTCTTAAGGTCCTCTATGGCCTGTAGCCAGCTTGTATTTTCATTTGGGGCTTTTGGTGCAGGAGTTCTGACCTTACAGCCCTCCTCCATGCTTTGAGCCTCTTTGCCCCTAAAATAGGAGTCCAGTGTTGAACTTTTGTTTATTTTGTTTCGTTTGCCTAGGCATATTGCCACTTAATTACTTGATTTTTGGGCTTGTTGCCACAGTAGGACTCTACCACCGGACAGGGGAGCTTCCGCCCAAACGTGGGGTCTTCACAACTTCTGCCAGTTGGGTGGCCTCTGTAAAGCCTCCACCCACTCTGGCAAGTTGGATACCCACCCCAAACTTCTCCCCCAGACCACAATCCAGATCCAGGCAGTTTAAAGCAAAAGTGATTAACCCCCAGACTGATTGCTGGATCTTCCTACAGTTTGCAGCCCAGGAGCTAGAGCCACTGCTGACGCTGCAAAATGGCTTCTGTGCAGCTGTTTCTCCAGCAGCTTTTTGCCCCCAGGGGAGGAAGCCACGTGTTCCCCAAATACTGGTCCCAAAGTCCATAGGGCACTAACCTCTCACTTTGTCCTAGGCATATCTGTGCTGATAATTCTGGAATCGCCACAATTGCTGGTGTTCTGGGATTCCACCAGCCGGCTGAAGGCCCGGCCCGCCCTGGGGCTAAAACCGTGGACCTGGGTTCGGCTCTGCGGGCTGCGCTGTCGGTTCCCAGCGAGTTGTGCTGCCTGCTCTCAGAGCGCTGTGCTGGCCGATCCCTGCAGGGCTGCTGGGCTGTCCTCAGCAGGAGGTTAGCTTCTCTGTGCCTTTCTGGGGTGCTGTGGCTCCAGGAGTTGTTCGGAGCTCCCTTTCACATTGTTTGAAATTTGTGTGGGGCAGAGCACATTGGAAATGCTGTTTCTGCTTAAGAAGTTTCTATAGCAAGCAAGAATATTTCTAAACCATCCTGATCAAAGAAGTACTCTTTTGGCTATTAAAAAGTACCTTGGCCTTGGAATAAGAAAACTCACCTTCATGAGTTCAAATCTGGCCTCAGACATTTACTAGCTTTGTGACCCTGGGCAAGTCATTAAACCTTGTTTGCCTGGATTCCTCCTTTGTAAAATAAACCAGAGAAGGAAATGGCAAACCATTTTGCCAATATAACCACTCTAGTATCTTTGTGACCCCATGTGGGGTTTTCTTAGCAACTAAAACATGAAATTGTAATGACTAGGCTTGGTCTCAAAGAAAAATGACTTCACATGCTTCCTTTCTTTGAAGAGGTAAGGAATTGTGGATCTAAAACATTACAAATAATGTTGGGCTTCTTGGCTAGAGGTATATTGGGAAGAAAGTGTAATGCAACAACAAAAGTTATCAGAATCATGTTGGTCAGGTTTTGGGGAAGTCCTCAGTATGATTGTTGGAAGTCTTTGGTTACATAGTGTTGTAGTTAGGGAAGGTTGGAACTGGGGAGGGATCAGGAAACATTTCATTCTAGAGTAGAAGAGATACATAGGTGAAATGCCTAACCCACTAGAAAAAAACTAAATGGTGAGTCCTGAATAAAGCTAAAGAATTGTGGGGGGTATGTGGTACTTTGCAAAATGAAGTGATGTATAGGACTCTAATCTGGCAAAGATCTCAAAGATGGTCAAGAAAATATCTTATAACCCAATGAAGTAGTATTCTTAGGACCTCTGGCTACTGGGTTTGAAAAATGTATTTTTTCCTTCAGCTATGTAAGGTTTCCTCATCCCTTTTATAATATCTCTTCTGGGATTCACAATATATAATTTTATGTAAACTGGTACAAACTGGTTACCCCACTCTGAATCTGAGATTTACTTTAAAATAAATCTTTTTGCATAGCAATAAAAAATGTAAAAACAGGAAAAGTGGACAAATAATTTTGAAGCAAAAGACATTTTATTTGCTGACAGGTAAAGACCATACACTTTCAAGAAGTGCAAAATGGACCAAAGACCCCTCCCCCCAATACAAAAACTGGTATTAGTATACATTTAAGCAATGCTACACTTTTTTTTTTTTGGCAAAGTGCTGTATTGTATTATTCAGTCTGTTTTGTAAAACCAGTCATTCCTCTGTGAACCAATCAGTATCAAATTTTATACAAAAAACAAACTAGACAGTGAGTGGCTCAAGAAATAAGCTGCCATTATGCATAGATTGATGTATACAGTATTTCTCCTAAATGAATGTCCTTGAGTCTTTCAAGTTGTTCAAATTTTCTGTGTATAGAAACACATTTACAAGGCACATAGTCCAACTGACAATACTATTTAATTTAGTTATAAAATGTATTGTCTTGGGGGGGAAAAAATCAATGTGTTCACAACATTTCTAAAACAAAACCAAAGCCATTTCTTTTACTTTAAATAAAATACATAAAGATAACAAGTCCAGAACCTCTGGGGAAGAAAACAAACCAAAGGTGTCAGTCAACAGAAACTCTTCGTACACAACAGACCTGAAAGCCCAACCTCCCCTCTAGTGGCTTGGTTTGTAAACAGCCATCCAGTTAGAAAATAAAAATCCCTTAAAATTCCAGACAAAAATACAGAACATTGTTATACAGAGAGTAACATTTAGATTTAAATCCAAAACAAAAAACACAACACATATGTTAAAAGAATCCCCAATGATATGCAACCATATATATCATCTCAAACGGAAGCTGCCTTTTCTGAACGTAACTTCTCCCAAAATAAAGACATTAAAACAGAGATGTCCTTCTAGCTGCGTAAATTTTCCTAGTTTTCAAACTGCTTAAACTTGGACAGTTTTAAGAAAATTGTGGTATATGTGATATATGACAAGGCTCACCATCACAAAAATACGAATATTTTTCTAAATATAAAAATTTAAATAACACTTTAAACATACATATTGAAAGGGATAAAATCACCTTACCCAACTAGACTGCTTTAACAAAAGACCTTCAATTCTGGTGATCCAGTTCTACAAGAATTAGTAAGAACAGGCCTTAAAAAAACTGCCATAACATTACCAAAACAAACAAAAAACACCCAACAGATTAGTAGTATCTCCCTGTGCAAGGAGCAGTCTCAGTCTTGATAGCAAAAATTAAAACCCTAAGACTTGTAAGTTCTTTTCACTTCATTATTCAATTTCACTATTTAAAATGATGATTTATGTGGTATAATTTGAGGTGAACAGATTTAATCTTCCTTCATTTTTGTCTTCCAACTCAAAGAAAATCAGGCTTTAGGCTGTACTCTTCCTTATTCTTTTTCCTTTTAAGAAAATAAAAGTGTGATTCCACGTTGAAAGTATAAAATAAGTAAATGATAAAAGGCTTTATCAGATGGCAAACTTACTGTTCTCCCAATAGAAGAGGTAGGGCTAGGACAGAATCATATTGATGACAGAAGAGAAAGTAAAACAAAGTATGCAGCACAAATCAAATGAAGGACAGTAACAAAAATTCCCCACAGTAGGAAATTTTGTAATCAATTATCTGGAAGATAAATCATGGGCAGTTAATTTTCAAATTATATTACAATAATGCTACATGAAGGACAGAATGTAATGTCTTTATGTTATGTAGGTGAAATTTTAACGGGGGCACATTTCTCTTTGTATGACTTCCTAGAGAACAGGCTGAATAAGTGAATTTCAGATCACTAGCATTTATCAACAAACTTGAAAATCTATTCTCTTTGGCCATATTTCAAAAAATACATCAAATTCACATTTCCAAGTCGGCTACTGGCCTTGCACCTTGAATAACCAAGAATTTCAACCAAGTTTTAGGTGGGAAATTTTGATGCCAACATAAATACCATAGCATGCTTATAGTACTGACTACATCCTAGTAATTCTCACCCTATAAAATTTCAACAGTTTTTTAAAGAAAATTTTAAGCTTACAAAACTAAGCTGATAGGCAAAACAAAGGATTAGTAGCTAACAGAGGTGAATGAATTGAAAGCCCTCTAGGAAGGGGAGAAAATAGAGTAATTTTATACACAAATCTGTTCATGTGGCCATAGCAAATTTTCACAATTGAATGTCAGATCTATAGCTCGAGGTACCAGCACTTCATGTAACCTATGTATCAAGAATCTTCCTTCTCAATACTGAGAAGTTTTACAAGAAGCCATTTATTTTCAAGTTATCCAACTGTACTGCCTTATTAGCAAACAGTTTCTAAATCATTCTCCTCCCATGTAAACACAAGCAGTTTAACAAAATACTAGCCCAGTTTGACGGAGCTTTGTGGACTTGGCCCCTAATCAGGAAAAAATAAATAAATGGGGGAAAGCTATGAAAAGTAGACTTAAAATCCCGTTTTGAAAAATGACACTTTCTTACATACTAACCATTTGACCTCCTGAATTACAATCACCCCATGCTATTAGACACTGCTTTTCACACTTTAAGGGGGGGAGAAAGGTTCCCATATTATCTGGTTTCGGAAGTCTACACAGAGCAATTTAAAACAATACCCTGCATGATTATAATGCTTATCTTTTTGAAAGCATTTAACCTGCATTTATTATTTAGTCAGGGCTGGACTACAGTTGGAAAAAGGACTGACAAATTATGAGCATGATGATACTCTTCTATTACTGGTAGAAATGAACTCTGAGTTCTAATTATGTGTCCCTGGTCATATAAGCAACTGAGAATTTGTAGTGTGGATAGCTCAGTAAAAGCCATCACTAATACTAAAAAAGTAAAACTAGCTACAGATTAATGGTAGTCTGTCAGGCATTGGTTTTTTTTCCTTTTGTGAAGTTAATTAATTATCCTGAAGAAAGATTAAACCAGAGCTTGGTTTCATTAGCACCATGCTCTCTTCAGCTACCTACCCAGCCCTGGCAGTAATATAGCCAAATAACAACTGATTTAGTAGAGAGAGTCCCTTGGAATTACATGGAAGGTCCAGTTCTAGAAATCTAACTCCACTTCAACCGTTTTTATGATCCTCACAACACCCCTGTGAGGTAGGTATTTTTTATTCATCTACTGAATGAGAAAAACAGAGGATAGAGTAGTTCAAGATTTTGCCCGAAACAGTAAAACAAGTAGAACAAGAACCAAAAGTCAAGAAAACCCCAGCTACTAACTAATTTTCATTCAAGACAATCTTAGTCTGCTGGAAGCAGTTTTGTCAGAGGTCAATCCATGCATACCACGTATCAGCACAGTATTAATTGTGGAAAATCAGAATTTAATAATTCTGTTTCTAGGCTGGAAATAAAGACTTGCGCTTCCCAATGTGTAAAGTGAAGAGGCTGTATTAATTTCTACATAATAATAATGGCTATTTTCTAATTCTGCAACTAACCAATAAAGAAAAAGAAGGCCTCTAAATAATCAAAACACTGGGAACAAATGATGATCTTTTCATAAATGAACACTTCTAAGTATAAACCACAGATCTGCTTTTTATTTTACTAAATGAAACAGGTATTTCTGTCCCACAATAACCTGCAATATTTGTACCACATCACTGTAAATAATCAGAAAGATAGCTAACTCCTATCTATGAACTAAATGTACCTGACATACCAAAATTAACTGTATGAATGATGAGGAAATAGCAAAATATCAAGTTCTCTTTCAATAAAAGGTTAAGCCATGATTCCATTATGTCCATGGCAACCATTGCCTTTTAATCCTTGTTAGTGTATAAAAAAATTGTTTTCATTATATACAGAAAAGATTATCAAGTACTGGTCATTAAAGTGTATGGCTGACCCTGAGAAATTTTGTTTACTCAAACTTTTGATTAATACAAAAAAAAAAAAATTCAGCTAAAACCTGACTATTCCATTACTCAGTAAGAAATTTCTTTAAAATGCCAACTAACTCACATAATTTAGTTGAGTCAAAGACATTCCCAAAATACTAAACACTGCAATCGTACTGATGTTTCTAAAACATTCTGGAAAAGTTCAGGAAAAAAGTTAAACTCTTAAGAGCAAGGCATTGTGTGATACACAGAATGTAATTTTAAAAAAAATTTATCTAGAGAAACAATTTTATTTAAATGATTGATCATCAGTCAAGCTACAAATACACACCTTCGTTACTTGAGTGCATGTATGCACATCACACTCACCCACACTCTCACACATAAAACCAAGAGCAATATACCAACAAACTGATATGATTAAGACTTGGAATCCTCAGTAATTGTACTGACGCTGGCAAGGTTGGTGAACAACCCACCCATTGTGCTTGATTTGCCGAGAGTGGCAATCCCTGGTAAGATTTTGGCGACGGAGGCTATTTCTATTCAGAGAATGTCTTTCACCATGTTCCTTTATCCACTGGGTAGGGCGAAAGCTCTTGGTTTGTTCGAGGAAAGTTGAATGAGCAGCAAGAGCTGTAACATAGCAGTGAACATGTTGCCCCACTTCATTCCGTACTTCCATTCTGAAATAGTAAAAACATGTCAAATGTTCACAAACAGAATGTTACTAACTAAATCTATCAGCCATCTGGAAATTAAACTTACACAATTGCTTTTAACACTCCTTAGGAGCAGAACTAACATGGGTTATTTGATAACAATGTTATAACAAGCCTTTAGAACTGGGAAAAAATAGTTTGGGGATATAGGATTTGATCGATGCTACATACAAATTTGTGTAATAACTGGCCATGTGATTCTTATGAACATTTTCCCAGGTATACAATTACTACTCAAATAATTTTTATTTTAGAATAAAATGCTGAATCTAGAGTATACTTAGAGTGCTGTTATGTAATCCAAGCTATTATGCTGGCACAGAAATGTTAAATATGATAGCACAAAGAGTGGCACTATAATATGCTTTCTTTGTTGAAGATCAAATAGTACTGAGCTGAATTGTATTAAGAATGCAAAATCTGTGATTTCTAATACACACTACAGAAAAGGATCATGTCTACACAGCCAAATTTACATGGCTATTTTCATTCATCTGCTTAAATTTGGTTTTGTATGTTTAGGAAGAACATGATCATCTAAAACAAAGGCTCAATAAATACATTTTAAATGGCTTGAATATCTGACTACATGGATTTCCCTAAATATCAAAATTCATAATCAAATAAGGAAACCCATAAAGAGCCAATAGAAAATAAAGATGCTTCCTCTTTTGTTGATTTTAAGTTTTAAAATCAATACCTTTTGGGGCGGCTAGGTGGAGCAGTGAATAGAGTACCGGCCCTGGAGTCAGGAGTTCAAATCCGGCCTCAGACACTTGACATAATTACTAGCTGTGTGACTTTGGGCAAATCACCTAACCCCAACTGCCCTCCAAAAAGAAAAAAAAATCAATACCTTTTAAACTATAAAAAAGTTTGGTTTTTGTTTTGTTTTTGTTTTTTTTTTTTACAAATTCTCAGTCTTACTAGTAAACTTTAAAATGTAGCATGGGTCACAAGGTGATGAAACACTGAACCTTAAGCACCTTTTCCTGGTCCTACAATGTCAAATGATGAACTATTTAAACAACTACAGAGATTTCAAGTGCTAGCTTAACTTTAATGTATGGTTTTGGTCAAATTCTCTTTATTAGAACTGATTTACTCATATTTATATACTTAAACCTAATTAAGATTGTGGCAGAACATAATTTATCACAAATAAAGCTGTAAGGCTTAAATGCAATCAGGTGTGAACATTGACTCACAGGTCAACAATTCACAACACTATATGGTCCCTTCAGTTCTATAATGAAATACTAAAATGTTCTATAGTAACATCACTAAAACAGACTAATCAATAACACAGCTAAAATGGATCAAAATAGTCTTATCTACTTGTTTAAAAATGATATCTAGGGGGCAGCTCAGTGTTGAAGTGAACAGAGCACCAGCCCTGGAATCAGAAGGATCTGAATTCAAATCCAGTCTCAGACACTTGACACACTTACTAGCTATGTGACCTTGGGCAAGTCACTTAACCCCAATTGCCTTGCCTTCCACCCCCCCCCAAATCAAAACAACCAAAAAATTGATTCCTAGCACCCATGCTGGGATAAATGGATCTTTAGGAATGTGAAAACTGTATAATTCAGTTATTAAATACCAAACTGTAAGGTTATGGGGGAGGGGGTGGTTCATGTTTAACATTCATTATGCATTCCTTATTTAACTTCTCAGCCCCGGACACCCCAGCCCCCACCCTCACCCTACTCCCCTCCTTTGTTCCCTTCCTAAGGCCCAAAGGCTTGGCTCAGTGCTTACCTTTCCACCGTCATCCTCCAGTCAGGGTTTTTCCCTTACTAGGACACTGCAGTCAGAAGCAAGTCTGAGAGAGGGATAGCTGCAGGGTTTGAAGTTTGTCCTCCCTCTACTTCCCCTTCACCACTTCCAGGCCTAGAATTAGACCAGGTCTGGGGTAAGAGGAGAACCAGAGGGTTCCAAGTAGGCTCACGTGAAGAGCCAGCAAAGTGCAGGGAGGCAAGGGACTGGGGGAGGGAAAGGTGGTGAGACAAGAAGGAAGCATGAGACCTCCCAAGTGTCGGGGTGCAGGGCCTGTCTGCGTGTAAACTGGGAACTCTCTACAGTTCAGAGCTTTAAAAAATATGAAATACAAAGCTCTTACATAAAACACTAACTGGCTGACATACGTTAAAAGACATTTAAAGGGGTCTTTAAAATAGTGCAAAACTGGAAGACAACTTTCTGTCATTTATATATTAGGTTTTATCTTTTACTAGAAACTGCTTTAATTAACTAAGCAATGTAACTAACCAATCATCTTATTCCCTCCTCCCCAAACTATTCTAATCTTAATAAAACAATGTTTTAATTTGTTTATAAACTTAAATGTTTTGAATCTGGTACTTTAGATAGACTGAAGCCCTAGGAATCTGGCTCTGGGTAATCTACAATAAGTGGCTCTTCAACTAGGGATACCTGCCCTGCCAAGCTCACATCTTAAGACTATAAATCTTTGCAGATATAAAACATTTTGTGATTTCTGAAGTACTGCATAAATCTGAGTTAAGATATTGACAGCAAAGAAATGCTTTGGCAGAATAATTTTGTTCTACTTGCTATCTCTATAAATACAAGGCTGTGTCCAAAACTCAAATCCCAGCATATCTACGCTAGCTGGTCACCATTTGAGGGTAAATAACATTGATTCCTTTTTGAATTATATAAAGTCTAACTTAAGAATATTTAAATTCTGTTAACGTTGATATGGGGGGAGAGGGTGGAATTCTTGTAAATTTGGCAACATTTACAGATGCCACCTACAACTTCAGACAGAGGTCAACTATAATTCCATTATTTTATTTTTAAATTATTTCTGGATGAGATAGTTTAACAGATTATGGTCATGTGGTAAAAAGAAACCAAGACATTAAAATAGTGGTTTTTCAACCTATCATAATTGTGTTAATATGTACATCATTTCAATAAAATGTTCTGTTAATATAAATGTTAATCTTTCCATCTCACATTAGACTTTGTATTAAAGAAAATTACTTGTATTTTGTATGGATCCTCTAAGTTACTTACGACTTACCTAGGACTGCTTGGATTATGAAATTCATCAGTCTCACAACTGCCCTCATTAAGATTTCTGGAGGAATTATAAACAGACATGCTGGGATGTTCAATTAGAAGGTTTTCCAAAGGACTGGTTTCCACCTTAATAGTGGTTAATCCACCTGCAGTAAAGCATGGGGGAGGGGTAATAAACCAACTCTCCTCCATAGGACAGGCCTCAAATTGGACGAAGCAAGATTCACTAGTATCAGCTAAACATTCCAGGGAAGCTGGTAAACAGGAAAAAACTGGAGGATGTTCAGTAGGTGATTCTTCACTGATGTCTTCCTCTTCTACTTCTGTTGAAAAATTAGTGTCTAAGTAGTATTCCAAATAGAACATGATGTTGAATAATTCCACAGTGGAAATGAATGTCACATTGATTATTTAAATAATCAAATTCATAGGGCATATGGGGAAAAAAAAAAGGGAAAATGTTATTAACATCACATTATATTCATATGACTATTTTCCTAACAAAGGTTTGGTTATCTGTTCAAGTTAGAGAAATGATTATCAACTATGACTTACTGAGTGCCTAATAGCTTATTGATTTTTCTTGTGTATTGGTCTTTTAAGCAAATAAGTTGCCAGAAAAACAGAAAATTAAAGCGTTCATTACCTATAATAAAAGTGGATTTCCACTAGCTACCTCTAATTTTGTCAGTTTTTTAAAGTCTATAAATCAAAGTCAATCACTCTGCCCCCTGGCACAAAATAGTACATGCTATTTTTCCAATAAATTACTGTTTATTTACATTTTAGCCTTATAATACCTAAGGAGGTCTGATTTATTTATCACTGAGAATATTTACCACTTCTCACAATGATTACATACTGAAAATCTCTTACCTATAAAGTCAACAAGAATCCATTCATCATCTTCTTTTTCACTAAATTCTGGTTCTTTGTTAGAAGAGTTCTTGATTTCACCCACAAACATACTATTCAACCTCTGGAACATTTTTAAGGCAAGAATGAGACTTTGGCTGGTTCTGTAGCTGCGATTTCAAAACACTGTCTTCGATTAGCCCAATGGCACAGACAGGACATTAAAGTGCATAAATTCTTATTTAAATAAAGTATGGAGTGCGGAGAATCATAATCCTCAGCTGAAACAGAAAAAGAATAATTATTTCTAAATGGACATATTTATAGCCCTCTAGTCTTATGCCTTTCCATTATTTCTAGAAAGGCTCTTCTATGGAGTAGGGGGAAAAAACCACTTCTTTCATATAGTGTATTTGCTCTAGTGGCCAGCATTGTAATTGATCAACAAATGCCACCGAAGGAAGCCACAACCAGAGTTCTGACTCTGCCCCCCCCCCCATACTTCTAAGCACAGCCCCATTCATGGCACAGTACAGGTAAAGTGGTTCTGTAGTTACTGAAGGAGTACTATGGATATTGAACTCAAAGTTAGACCAAAGCTCGATACAAAATGTTCATTTTATTTATGTAAAATTAGGATTCAACATCCAACACAGCTGTTAGTAACACTTAAATTTACGAAGAAGTTAATTCTGGATTGGGCCATTAGGTGGCACAATGTATACAGTACAGGTCTTAAGAGTTGGGAGGATCTGAGTTCAAATAATGCAGCCTCAGATACCTACTGGACCCTGTTTGCCTCAGTTTTCTCATCTATAAAATAAGCTGGAGATGGAAATGGCAAACTACCCCAATATCTTTTGCCAAGAAAACCCCAAATGGGGTCACAGAAAGTCAAACATGATTAAAACTCAACAAAATTTGAATTAAAAAAAAATAAGTTCATGTAGAAAGCCATCACGTTCATAAATTTTTTCCTTACTAAAAAAGAGTAAATTCAGTTCTTTAAAGTAACTACCCTCTTCTATAAGTGTCCTGTGTACTGAATTCAACTTAGGTGGAACTATTTGGCACACTGCTTCTAAAAATCATTCCAGTGCCTGCTGCATTCAATTACAACTTTCAGGATTCCGTGCTAGGTCCTAGGGACACAAATGGATAAAATGATTGTTGGAGTCAGGAAGACCTGGGTTTAAGTCCCAACTCAGACACCGGTATGCCTAGTTTCCCAGGCTTCCTTTTAAGTCTCAGCTAAAAGCCAAGCTTCTACAGAAGCTTTTCCCAACTCCTAATTCTAAAGCCTTCCGTTTTATTTACTATTTATTGCATGTATAGTTCTGTTGTGAATGTGTTTGCTTGCTATCCCCATTAGACTGTGAGCTTCTGGAGTACAGAGACTTTATTTTGCTTCTTTTTGTATCTATCACCAGTGCAGCTGGCAGAGTAGACACTTAAATGTTTACTGACCGTTTGCCTCAGTTTTCTCATCTGCAAATTGGGAATAATAGCACCTAACTCCTAGGGTTGTTATGAAGATAAAACAATATTAAAGCACTTTTCAAATGCTAGTTATTACTATTATTTTACCCTTTTAGCAAATTGCTTTAGAGAAGAAGCCTAGAGACGAAGCCCCAAGTAGGTTAAGAATTGTCTCAGTTACAGGGCAGGAAATCCTGCTCAGGAAAAAACTGCTGGTTACAGTGGCTTCCCAGCCTCCTGGTAAATTTTCCTACTATGAGGAACAAGGCTGTGGCCCAGAAGCAGTTGACTATGTCAGTTTCCCTTTGATACTTATTTAGTGGAAACTATTTTATGCTGGAAATACTCATTGCTCTGCAACCAAAGATATTCTTTCAAAACCTTTTTTTTTTTGGAGGGCAATTAGGGTTAAGTAACTTGCCCAAGGTCACACGGCTAGGTTTTTGTTTGCCTGTACGTTAAGTGTCTAAGTCCAGATCCGAACTCAGGTCCTTCTGACTCCAGGGCTGACACTCTACTCACTGTGCCACCTAGCCACCCGTCAAAACTTTTAAAAACAGTTCCAGAAAGATGTGTCCAAGCCTTTTTGACCTCCTTAATCCATTTAACGGGGAACCTGATCAATTCCCAACATTATTTATTCACAAATTGCATTTAATAGTGGCAAACCCCTGAACTATCAATATTGGCTATAATCGGATGCCCTTTTCCTCTTCTGGAACTTAATTTCCTTACTTATAAAAATTAAGATTTTGGATTAGATCTGAAAAGTTTCTTTTCATCTCTAAAATCCATTGTTTTAAGACTTCTTAATTCTAAGGCAACCAAATACTGTACACAGTGTCTAGTATATAGTAATCTTATAACAAATGCAGATTGAACCACTTCTAGGTCTGTATCCCAAAGAGATCATAAAAATGGGAAAAGGACCCACATGTACAAAAATATTTATAGCAGCTCTTTTTGTAGTTGGTGGCCAAGAACCAGAAATTCCAGAAATTAAGGGAATGACCATCAATTAAGGAATGGCTGAACGAACTGTGGTATATGAATGTAGTGGAATACTACTGTTCCATAAGAAATGATGAGCAGGCAGATTTCAGAAAAACCTGGGAAAACCTGCATGAACTGATAAGTGAGCAGAACCAGGAGAACATTGTACACACAGCAACAACACTGTGTGATGACCAAATCTGATAGACTCAGCATTGAAAAGATCTAAGACAACTCTGAAAGACTCAGGATGAAAAATGCTGTCCACATCCAGAAAAAGAACTACGGAGTCTGAATGCAGATGGAAGCATACTATTTGCTCTTTGCCTTCTTTCTCATGGTTTTTCCTATTGGTTCTAATTCTTCTTTACAACATAACTATTGTGAAAAAAAATTTTTTTAATGTAGACTGATCTTATAAAAATACATGGGAAGGATAAAAGTCATGGGATTCAATCCCAGCCATGAGATTCAACTGGGCAAGTACACAGCCTGAATTTTTTTTTTTTTTTTTGCTTTTTGGAGGGCAATTGGGGTTAAGTAACTTGCCCAAGGTCACACGGGTAGGCTTTTTTTGTTTGTGGGTACGTTAAGTGTCTGAGGCCGGATCTGAACTCAGGTCCTTCTGACTCCAGGGCTGGCGCTCTACTCACTGTGCCACCTAGCCGGCCCTACAGCCTGAATTTTACAGGTCTTCAAGACTCATTAAATGCCTACAGCATGCAAGACACTGTTGTTGAAACTGAAATAGCAAGATACTGCACAGACCTTGTTCAAGACAAGGCCACAATCTAATAGAAGGGAAAGGGCATAAAAAAGTATACAATATATAATCATGAAACATATAAGTGCAAATAAAAGATGTGAAGTGCTAAGAAATTGGAGCTTTCAAAAAATTCACTTCCATTTGATAGATAAGCATGAAAGTGTGGTCAGAAGCAACACCAGAGATGGACCTCAAGATATGGGTTGGACAAAGAAGAGTCAAATGAAGTATAGTTGATATGGCAGAAGATATACAAGATAGTCGAAGGGTGAAGCTAGACTTGGAGGGATTTAGATAAGTGGAATTGGAACTATTTACATTAAACAGCAGGGATGAAAATTAACTCTGTACTTTCAAGAAGCTTACTTTCTAATGGGGGTAGAGCACATTAAGGTAAATTAAATGAGTGGGCAAGGATGGTAACGAGAGGGATAAAGAGACTGGCAGGGCAGTTGAGTCCAGATACTAAGTTGTATCTGATGGTATATTAGCATGGATGGGCTAACTATTCATAATGATTGATGAGTCAACAGTGAAAGTAGAGTGGCAGCTAGTGATGCAGTAGACAGAGCTGGAGTGGACCTGAAGTCAGGAAGTTTCAGCTTCACGAGTTCAAATTTGGCCTCAGACACTTACTAAGTGTAACCCTCAAGCAAGTCACTTATCTCTTGATTGCATAAAAATAAAACCTGGAGAGTGAAATGGCAAACTACTCCAGTGTCTCTGCCAAGAAAACACGATGGACAGTTGGTCAAGAGGGTCACAATGAGTGGGACATGACTGAATAACTACATAGTGATCAACTGGAAGGTTACTTAACCAGGACTGTGAAGGATGAATGAGAGGAAGACTGCAAAATTGTAAATTCAGAGTAGAGGTGAGCTTACAGGCCCATCCCCCTCTTTATAGATGAAGGAACTGAGGCTAAGAGAGGATAATGACTTGATCAAGGTCATACAACTGCTAGAATACTACTTTGGGGAAGAGAGATAGGAACCAATAGTTGCAGTAAGAGTAGAAAGGAATAGTCTGATGGGAGAAATCTTGGGGTGTTGAAACTAACACAAGTTATTACTGGCAACTGATTGGGTGGGGGTGAGGGACTAGAAAGGGAAAAAGATGACTCAGGAGTAGTCAGTGCTAAATGACTAGCAGGAAAAGTTGTTATCAAAAGAAAAAAATTAAGAATGGCAAACTTTCAGAAAATCATCTGTTAAGAGCTAGAAAGGAACATGTAGTCCAGAGGGTGTCACTTTGTGGCCCACAGAACTCCCAAGTGTAGCCTGAACCAGATTAAAACGTAACTGAGAAATGTTTAACAAAACACATAAAAATACAACGTAGAAAATGTTAATTGGTGCTTTTATAAGCAGGGATCTAGTTCTTTTTACTGATCTAGTCTAACCCCTTAATTTTATGTACAGAAAAAACTACGCCTCAGAGAAACTTGCCTCAGATAACAATGGTAATAAATAGAACCAGGACGTGAACTTTTGAATCCAAGTACAGCACTCTCTATATGTCCCATGCTACTCTCTTTAGCTGAAGAATTCAGTTTGAGAAATACCTGTTAAACTTTATGATTTAACCTAGGCATTGTCATTGTCCTTCCATTGCCATCCTGTCACCCCTAGGCAGAATATTCTTTGGATAAATTAGGTCAAATGAGATAGTATTTGTAACACTTTAGCACAGTGCCTGACATATAGTAAGTAAGTGCTATTTAAATATTATCTATTATTGCTATTAAAAAGCCCTACAGTTAGACTGTCTGGCTCTAGAAAATACTGATATGGCCAAGTAGTACTTCAGATAACATGTATTCATTTCACAAGGGAGGTGTTTTCATGAGTTCACCATGCATTCACTGATTTTGCACATTTACCAGTTATTTTTGCTATATTGGATATTACCTCAAATTAAACCAGTATTCCCAGACTAACCTATATGACTGAATGGTAAAGTTTAAAAATTGTTGTTTAGTCATTTTCAGTCATGCCTGGTTCTTTGTGAGCCCATTTGGGGTTTTCTTTGCAAAAACACTGTAGTAGTTTGCCATTTTCTTCTCTAACAGATGAGGAAACACAGTTAGCCAGATTTAAATTCAGGTCTTTCTGGCTAGCTTAGCACTCTACTTCAACCACTTACCTGCTAAACTCAAATAAAAATGGATCCTTGCTGTTAAACCACAAATTAACAAATTTAAGAATATAGTCCTGGAAATCAAGCAGAATTATGACAAATGGCATCAGGTCTTCTCATCTAGTAAAATAAAAGGAACTACAAAATATATTTGAACTAGATTTTGGATTACATGTAACATGACTCAAGAGAACAGCTAGCAAGAGAGCAAGTTTATATTTCTGGGATTAAACCTACAAAGCAAGGAAATTCTGCCCTGTCTTGTTCAGATATTGTGGTATAGTGGAAAGATTATTGCTCTACAGTGGGAAAGACCCACTTATTATATGATCATAACCATCTCACTTAATATGCTTCCAAGAAACATTTGAAAAACTTAAGTACTTATACTACTGGATAGATCCAAGGTAAACTTATGTAAAACACTTTGTGTAGACAAAATTGATCTTCCTTTTTTTTTTTTTTGCTTCTTGGAGGAGGAAGGCCCAGGCAATTGGGGGTAAGTGACTTGCCCAAGGCCACACAGCTAGTAAGTGTTAAGTGTCTGAGGCCAAATTTGAACTCAGGTCCTCTTGACTCCAGGACCAGTGCTCTCTTCATTGCACCACCTAGCTGCCCCTGAACTTAATCTTTACAGGAATAGAGTAGGATCCTCTAGTTAGATGCATCCGAAAAGCAGGTTTGCAAAAACTAGTCACAAGTGGAGTGGATTTCTATATAAGATGTAGCCCCAGACAAAAATGCAATGCAGTAAAAAATGTCCTTGCATGCCATGGGAAAAAACTCTTTTCTACTTGTGATTTTATAATTAAAGTGGGCAAAGAGGATGTTTTTATATTTTTGTTTGGTATCCTAGAATTTAAGCCTAAGATACTATGTAGCCTCAATGAAAGTTACTTTTTACAACCCACTAGTTTCACTTGGATCGGTTTTTTTTCCCCAGTTGTACTTCATCTGCCAATAGTCGGCTCCAAAAAACAAACTTAAAAAGGAAAATCACACACCTCAACTGATCAAACTTTTCTATCTGTGTGTATAGTCAGTCCTTGTTTTAGTTTAGTCCTTTGTTTTCAGACTAGCAGGCTAAAGTATTCATCTTCATTTTTTCTCTTCATATCCTTTATTTCTGTCTGCTATTTAAAGCATGATTTTTACAGCTTCCACTTAAGTCTTATTCCCATGCCTCAGCTGAGTCATTTAGAGTTCCAGCTCTGAGAGATCCTCCAACACTAGAAGGATTTCTAGGACAGACCCAGACAAGACTTTTCATTCATCTTCCTAGGATCTTCTGTCAGTCTTGAGAAGTAACCATCTCTGAACTCGACTTAAGTAGAGAATTTTTAATCTAAGTGACAGGAGCCCCCATTAGACATAAATCAGATTTATGTAAATATTGAAGCATTTTAGCTGTAGAAGAAAATGACCATGTTGATCCTAGTAATTTAAAAGCTAATTTGAACTATCTTCAGAGAAACTATAGAGTAAAAAAAAATTATATTTTCCATTCTTTTTTGCTTCCAGGGTTCAAGCCAGACTTTAAATTGAGGTAATTCCCCAGAGACTCACTCAGGCTTACAGTTACCCAGAAGAAAGAAAGACAATACAGAAAGATAGCATTTAAGTGGTAATTCCCACCCATTAACGTTGAATTTTCAAAGTTATGCCACTCCCAAGGGAAGAAAGAGAAAGACAACACATTAAAAACAAACAAACAAACAAAAAAAAAAAGGGTGAGGAGATGGAAGATAAACTAGTCAATGACAGGAATAACATTAAGACTTAGGTTCAAAACATTTTTTCCCTTTAAGATATAGGCTCAGAAGAACTGTGAACTTATTTTCCCCTTCCAGAACCTCCCAAGTAAAAAAGAAAAAATCCAATTAAAAAACATTTACAAAAATCCACTTCTAGTGTATAGGCAGTAGAACCAAGCAAATAATTTTAACAGCCCAAAGGAATGAGTTATTATGGCCCTTCATTAATCAAATATTTAAAGACCATGTAAAGTTAATGGGTTTTTTTTTTTTAAATGCAATCTGGAAGAGAACTGAATAGTCAGTCAGGTGACATGTACAGTCTCAGCTCCTAGGCAAATTAGCTCTAACAGTGGACAAAATCTCTTGACCTGCATAATGAAAAGGCTGAACTTCATCATCTCTAAAATCCCATTTTAATGGGAAAAAGCATAAAAAGCTGGATGAATTTGGCAAATCACTTAATTTCTCTAAGCCACATTTTCCTCAATCACAAACAAGATCATTCTTGCACTATTTACAGATTTTCTGTGAAGCAAAAAAGCTGTTATTGGGGATAGGCTATATAAAATGCGCACTAAAATGTTAAGCATAACGTGAAAGATCAGTTTTCTCCCCCAAAGCTACTCAAAATACCAGAGTGGAGAAGAGTTGTAGCAGTTTACTCTCTAGAGATGATAGGAAAGGGGCTTTTTCCTTAATCTCTTCACCACTATTCCCAGCCTAAATCTTTAAAAGAGAAGGACTAATATACTTTAACACTAACAACTGGTCCTGTTTTTGTAAATGAAAAGCAGTGTGCTTCTGGACAGCACTAACAACTAGCTTAGTTTTACAAAAGCATTACTAACTCGATTCAATTCCTCTTGGATCTCTGAGAACTTCCCTCCACTGAGACAAGTAGTTATCAATTCCTCTAAGCAGAAAGGGTCTCCGGAATATTGCTTTGGCCAAACAAATTTTTCATGATGCAGTCAACCTAGTGAGAAACACTAGTCTGGTCCTTGGGCAACAGAATGATTAATGTCTGTTACCAAGATTATGCCGATCCTGCCCCTCAAGTTTCTGCTCCAGGATCACCTCCACGAGTTTATTGCAAAAAATAAACATACTAGTTTAAGCTTAACACATTATTTTCCTCACATTTTAACATAAGTTAATATTATCCTTATTTTACAGATGAGGACACCAAGGTTTGGTGAGTCTTAAGTGCCTTAAGATTGTTATGGATAAAGAATGGACCAAGGGACTGGGCAGCCAACTCTTAACAGTATCCTGGTAAGTAGTCGGTCTATTGCTGGGAAGCCAAAAGAAAGCAAACAAAAATATTGAGGGCTTACTAGTTGTACAGTACATGACTGATTTTCGCCCTTTGTGTCCCCGGCGTTTAGCACAGAGCCTGGCACACAGCCGGTGCTTAGTAAACGATTACTGATTGATTTGCGTGATATAATAAAGTCTGTGGGAAGAAAGATGGAAGCAATGACTTCAGTCCAGGCTTCCTAGTTCTGCGGAGCAGGGATGTGCCCCGCTTCGTCTCCGAAGATGAAGTCCATCAAAAAGCATTTATTAAACAATTAAACACTATTAAATAATGTGTCAGATACTGTGCTAAGCAGCGGGGATACAGAGAAAAGCCTTTAAATGGCTTTAAATGGCTCTCGAGGAACTCAATCTATTTGGAGCAAAAATATCAAACAGCTATGTATGCACCACAACGTATAAACAGGGAAATGACAAACGAGGAAAGGCAGCAGAGTTCGGAGGGGCTGGGGGAAGCTTCCTGCAGAAGGTGCACTGTAGCTGGGACTTGAAGGAAGCCGGGAGGCGGAGATGAGGAGGGGGAGCACGGGGGGAGGAGGGTCTTGGGTGAGGTACCCCGACAGCCAGCCGGAGAAGGAGGTGCCTGAGATGAGGAGGGCCCAAGGAGGAGGCGGAGAAAAAGGTCCTGCCCACCACGGCAGAGAAAACAGGCCAAGGCGGAGGGGGGGGGGGCAAGGAGGCTGTAACCGGACACCCGCCACGCACTCGGTTCCAGAGGTTCCTGGGGCAGCCCCGCGCCCGGGAGGTATACCACCCTGCTCCGGCGGCCGCTCGGCCCCCACGCCCGCCACGCTCTGAGGCTGGAGGTAGCTGGTCTTGACCCCGGCTGCCCGGGAAGTGAAGTGAAGAGGAAGTGAAAAGACTATAAAGTCAATAAAGAGAGTGCGGGCGCGGCCGAGGGCAGGCTGGGGGAGCCAGACGGCGAGGCAGTCAGCCTCCTGCCAGCGGCCGGGTTGAACAGGGAGGACCAGCACCCACTCCCCTCACGCGCCCGGACACTCACGCTGGCCTCGGATACTGCAGCTGAGGACTGAGGAGCTGGGGGGGCACGGCTCGGAACGCCCTCGGGCGGCTGAGGTATCTGCAAAGGGCCCGGCGCGGGGAGCGAGCGGCGTCCTGCTCCTCTTCCTCGTCCTCCCTCCCAGTGCCGACGCCGCCGCTGCTCCCACTGTGGCCGTAGCTGCCGAGCCGCCGCCTCCGGTCCTTTTGTTGTTGCACTGAGCACGGAACAGCTGATGGGCCGCCCCGCCCCCGGCTCCTCCCTCGGCACCGCCCGCCGGGCCCGGCGGCCAATGAGGAGAGAGAGAGCCGCAGGGCCGCCTGGGGAGAGGCTGTCACCAACGCACGTGACCTGGCGGCGAGGCCCGGAGATCTTCTCAAGTTAGAAACCAGCCCGGGCAACAAAGGAGAGAAGAGCCGAGGAGGGAGGGGGCGGGAGGAGGGGTGGAGAAGGCTGGGACGTGAGGACCTGTGCTTGAGGAGGAGGAGGAGGAGGACAAGAAGTCCCTTCTGAGAGGCGCCTCCTGAGAGTTACTGGACCAGGCCGGGCGGCCTCCTCGCGACCCCTGGGACAAAGTAGGCGTCTTGTCCTCGCTGGCAAACCGAGGCCAGCGGGAGCTGAGGCCTTGTCTGTTCTGAGTTCGGCCCCATCCCCGTGCCGGGGCCCCTTCTCTGGGCCAACGTCCGAGTATTACCGGACGGGCCAGTCCTAGTCCGGGGGCTTAGCTAGCAGAAAGCCTGTCCGTCACCCCACCCGCCACTGCCCCTCCCTGCTCCGCCTCCCTGTGTGAAGCTGTGGTCTCCACCTGGAAGCCCCGCGACCTGTGGGGAAGGAATTGGTCAGCCCTGGGGCTCGCCCGAGGGGGCCCAGGGAACCCCACCTCCCGCCTAGACAGATTTCCCCCGCCGAGGTCGATACTGTGTGTCCGGCTCTCACCACGAACTTTGCGTTGTGACTTTGGGGCAAGCTGCCTACTTTCTTAGAGCCTTTTCCTCATCTGTAAAATGGGGAGAAAATATTTCATTGGGTAGTAACGTGGAGTATCAAGTAACATTTTGAGTTTGAAAACATTTGAGACTCTACAGTGTTATGCAAATATAACTTATTATTATTACCTATTAACCTGGAATGCCTACAGGAAATTGGGACCAAGTAGCAGTAACTCCCTGGTATAAATATTTGTGGTTATAAAGCTATGTATTATCAACATTTTCCTCACAAGAATGCTGTCAGATTAGGTAGTACAAGTTCAAATCCCAATTTTATACGTATTATAAAATTGGAATTTGACCTTGTGCTATAAATTCAGCCAGAGTGAATTTAAGTGACTTTCTCTAATTCTAATTAGTGTCAGAGTTAGAACTGCGGATGCAGGGATTGCATCTTGCTCATAGGCTCAGAATTAGAATTGGAAGGCCTCTTAGAGGTTATTGAGTCCAACCCCCATCAAGCCACAAAATTTAGGGCCATTTTTGGAGAATACTGATCCAGTAGCCAATAACTGTAATGATGATCATGATATCTGACATACAGCACTTGAAGCTTTTCGATGGCAAAAATTACCCTATTTGAGACTCAAAACAACTCTGAAATCAGGAAAATTGAGATCTGGAAATAAGTAGTGTGTCTCCTATAAATTTGACATCCTTTGAAGTACTAGCATGCGTGGTTATGCATGCCAGTTTGCAAGAAGCCTCTTGAGTCTGCTTTTTGGAGCTAGAATTGATATGAATGTGATGAAATCTTGGCTCCAGGTGACTACTACTTTAACAGAAAGGGCCACAGTAGCAAAGTCACCTAAGAGTATGCCCTTATTCCTTTCTAAGCTACCATACTCCATCTCTTCATCCTGAAGCCTCAATCCAGTCCTGGAAGTGAAATTACCTTCCCTTTCAGGCCTCTCCCTCACATCGAATGCTCCTTCCAGAACCTCCATTTAAGAAGGGCCAACAGGCCACCCTGTCTCATTCAGTGCATGGCTGCATTTACCTTCCTTTACCCCACTCTCTGCTCTCATCCCCCTTTTCTTCCTTTTATATATTGTCTTCACCAATTAGAAAGTAAGCTTCTGGTAAAAACAGCTACTACTACTTTCTACTTTTCTACCACTAATACCTATCGTTCATATAAACTACTATGTGCCAGGCATTATGCTAAGCACTTTGCAGTTAACTCATTTGAACCTCATAGCAACCCTCCGAGGTAGGCATCATTATTAACCCCATTTTACAGATGAGGAAACTAAGGCAATCAGGTTAAATGACTTGTCCAGAGTCACACAACTTGTAAGTAACTGAGGCTATATTTGAATTCTGGTCTCCCTAGACTCCAGACCTAGCAGTCTTATCTACTGAACCACCTAACTGTCAATAAACATTTTTTAAGCACCTTCAGGCTATCAGATACTGTGCTTAGCTCTAGGGATAAAAACAGAAAAACAGTCCCTGCCCTCCGGCCAGTAACTGTCTTAATACAGGGAAGACAACAAACCAAAAGAAGCAAGATAGAAGTGGTGTTTGAGGGAGAGGTGTCACTGTAGATCTGGAGTCTGGAAGACCTGTATTCAAATATGACCTTATACACTCCCTAACTTTGTGACAGCAAATTTAATGTCTCTCAGCCTCAGTTTTCTGTAAAATTAGAATAATAATGGCAACTACATCACAGGGATATTGTGAAGACCTTCCCCTAGTTTAATGGTAGTTTGCTCCAACTGCCATGAAAGTGGCTAAAGGAGGCACTCTGGAGCATTTAGTGTTTGGTCAGGCATGGGGTTCCAAGGTCATCCCCCTGAATCCTGGGTCATCCCCAGTTATCTTGACTTCCTTCTTGCCACTTTGATTACTTAGGGAGAATGAGGCTAATGATTTTATCCAACTCTGCCTCAATTAAATCTAATTCACTCAAAAGTCAAGGCATCACCTGTGATGTCATTGGTCCTCTTTGAAAAAATGTAGGACAAACAACAGTGAACACTTGTAAAGTATATTGCAAACTTTAAAAGTGCTATATAAATTCTAGCCATTATTATTGGCTCTAAAGACTAAAAGCAAAGTTTGGCTCAGGATAGACTATAAATATTGACTGTTTCAGAGGTTGCTAGCAATAGAAATGGTGATGTTTGCCCTTTTTGGACAATTTAGGTGTTCTTAGTATGTGATCTAGATGATATTACATATTGCCTTTCTCACTTTGTATTTTTTACCCCATGCAAAGGGTTCATGGAACTTTAAACTGAGTTTTGAAGGATTATAAGATTTGGAGAGCTGGAATAATAATACTAATAATAGCAGCTGATGTATATACATTGTCCTTTACATGCATTATCTTACTTGATGCTCACAACTCTAAGGAAGATGTTATTGTTATCCCCATTTTGCGGAGAGGAAACTGAGTTTCAGAAGACATTAGGTGACCTGCCCATAGTGACACAGCTAGTGTCATGTTTAAATATAGGCATCTCATAAAAGCAACATTCAGAAAAGAACTCATGGTCTATTCCCCCACACACGCCCCTCTTCCAGATTCCCTTGTTTCAATTGGAAGTACTACCTTCCTTATAGTCATGAACGTTTGCTATTTCCATCTCATCCTTGAATCCCAACAATTACCCCTCGTGTCCAATAATTGCTAAATCTTGTCTTTTTTTTCCCAAACCTCTTTTATCATCTTTCACATATATCTCCTTTTCACTCACTAGCCTCTTTACCTCTCAAGATGATTTACAACAGCCTCCTAATTGATCACTGCCTCAAGGCTAGAATACTCACTCTAATCCATACTTCTTGTCTCATAGTCACCAGTGATTTTCCTAAAGTACAGATCTTGATTTGTGGCAAGTATTAAGCCCACTGCTTGATAAATTACAATGGCTCACTATTACCCCTAGAATCAAATATGATCTTCTTTGTTTGGCATTTAAAAATTTTCATGACCTAGCCTCATCCTGCCTTTAAGCTTTATTATATGCCTTCCTACCTTCCTTGCAGACCTGCCTATCCCTTCTTCCACTGGGGAGTTTTTGGAACCTCCATCTAGGGAAGGGCCCAAACTAACCTTTATTCATTATACTGAGCCACCATGTCTAACCCTCCCATATTTTAGTTTCCCTTTTATGTGTTTCTTTCCATCATTGGAATGTAAACTCAAGGGCAGAGACTGCTCTTCTTTTTGGTTGCATTTATATCCCCTATGCTTTGCACAGTACCTGGCACATAGTAAGGGAGAAGAGGAAGGGGAAAAGCATTTATCGATTTCCTACTATGTGCCAGCCACTTAGCTAAGGACTTTACAAATATTAGCTCATTTGAGCCTCACAACAACCCTGTGAAACAGGAGGTTTAATACCCACTTTACCACTAAGGAGACAGGCTAGCCTAGGTTAAATAACTTGCCCAAAGTCACACAGTTACTAACTGACTGCAAATGAATTTGAATTCAGTTCTTTTTAACTCCAGACCCATCTCTCTATCAGTTGCCATCATCTAGTGTTTAACAAATGCTTTTTCACAGACAGTCTATAGCTGAAACAAACTGAGCTTCTTCCTGTTCCCCACACATGACACTACATCCCCCATCTCCATGACTTTGTACTGGCAGTCCTCCATGCCTGAAATGTCCTTCTTCCTCACTTCTGCTTCCTGGAATCCCAGGTTTCCTTCAAGTCTTAACTAAAGTTCCATCTTCTGCATAATGCTTTCTCTACCCTCCCAAATTATTTTATATTTCTCCTGTATAACTTATAAATGTGCACACACTCTCTCATTAGAATATAAATTCTTAGAAGGCAGAGTTTGGTTTGCTTTGTATTTCTATCTTCAACAGAGAATAGGCACAGAATCAGCCCTTGGTGATAGACTGATTGATTCCTGACTCTGGGTCCACCACAGTTCCCATAATGCCAAGTTGCTTTTCAATGGAAAGGAGAAGTGAGGACATTTCAGCTTGGCAGCCATGGGGTGAGCAGTGAATAGAGTACTGGGCCTAGAGTCAGGAAGGTTCATCTTCTTGAGTTCAAATCTGATTTCAGACACTTACTAGCTGTATGACCCTGGGCAAATCACTTAATGCTGTTCTATTCAGTTTTCTCATCTGTAAAATGAACTTGAGAAGGAAATGGCAAACCACTTAAGTATCTTTGCCAAGAAAACACCTAATGGGGTCATGAAAACTGGAATAGGACTAAAAGGACTCAACAACAGCAAAAACAACAAAATTTTACTATCACAAAAATATCAGTCAAAGTTTCTGGGCTGAACCAGAAACTTGATATTTAGGTGGGAACCTGATACCCATTGACCTCATGTGGCCTTCTAGGTCCTTAAGTTTGGTCCTTTGACTGAATCCAAACTTCACAGAACTGAGGCCTCACATGTAAGCCATCAAAATCTAAACAATGAGCCACAGAGGCTGAGAGCTATTATTAACCAGTCAATGAAAGCCAGAGTGATTGGGGTTTAAAGGTATAGTCAAGTAACTCCTTTTAGAACATGGTGGGCTAATCCAGAGACTATGTGTTTGTCATCTCAGAACCAACTAGTGTAGCTAAATTTGAAGAACTGGATTACCATATTGGCCACAGATCAGATTTTCAGCCAGAGAAACTCTCAAAGAATATTTAATAAGTGACAGAAGGTCAGTAGTATCATATGATTGTTAGGAACATTGAAATAAAGATAGTTTTGAATTGTTCTCCAGTCAAAATATGCAAGACTGTCTTTCAAGGCTGCTTATAAAATCACATGACCAGACTAAATAAATAAATAAATCTAAAATTTAGTTGTATAGTTAAAATCAAAATGCAAAATAATTCCATGTTACTAGAAAGAGGTTTGGATTTTGGGTCTGAGAGTCAGGGTTTGAATCATTATTAACATGATACTTAATTTCTATATAACCCTTGATGGTTTGCTTAACTTCTGTGGGCTTCATTTTCCACATATGTTAAATGAGGGGGTTGTATTAGATAATTTCTTAAATTTCCTTCCAGCTCTAAATCCTGTGATCTTTTGTGTTGCAATAAAAAGATAAAGCTAAGCAGAACAGAGTCCTAGCACTGACCTTTTTATGGTAATTGAGTCTACAGATTTATCTAGGAGCTAATTATCTTTGTGTTTGCTCACTTTCTGATTTATAACTTTTCCAACTCACACTTATCTAGTATATACAATTTCAGCAGACAGGGACCTCAGTATCTAGGGGTGTGGTCCTATCATGGAGTTTAACACTACACCTGCTTTGTATATCCTGTCTCAGCTACTGGCCTATGGAAAGCCAGTCAACTTCTATACAAACACAGGATCACTCTACTATTTTAGTTCATGGAGATTTCCTTTGCTTTTATGCCTATTCTGTCTATGACCCTTATCCTAGCTCTTAGACTTCTGTTAATTGTTTTCTGAGGTGCTCTCTCCTCTCTTATCTACCACAATAGAATTGATATGGGCAATGGAAGACCAGGTTCATTTAGAGATAATGCTGCCAATATAATAGTTTTATGTATATACACTGGCATGACTACTGTAACTACCATGCTGGTTTATCACTGAGGGTGCTACTAAATAATATTGCCTGTGGAGCAACAAATAGAAAACAATATGGTGGGTTGCTTACTGGCAGGTTCCAAAAGAAAGTAACCAACATATATTATTTAGTACTGATAGAAATCTTGAATTTTAGAAGTCCGTTCTAAGGGGAAAGGAAGAGTCAGGTTAGTTTGGGAAAACTGAATGTAGAAATCAGTAAACAAGTAGTGTTTATTGAGCACCAACTCTATTTTTCTATGTACTGGGCCTGGTACTGGAGGAAATCAGTCAGCAAGATGAATCGACAATCATTATTAAGCACCTATTATGTGCCAGTGTTGGGCTAAGCATTGGTCACATAAAGAAAGGGAAAAATAGACCCTGTTCTCAAGGGGCTCACAATCTATATAATCCAATGGGAGGAGACAACATGCAAATAATTATATACAAGTAAGATAAATATGGAATAGACTGGAGATAATCATAGAGGGAGGGCATTAAGATTAAGGAACACAGAGAAAAGCTGTTTGGGGAAGGAAGGGGACTTAAACTGAGACTTGAAGGAATCCAGGAGAGTCAGAAGGTAGAAAGGATAGGGCAAGAGTTCCAGGTATGAAGAATAGCCAATGAAAGCACTCAGATTAGAGATGGAGTGTATTGTGCAAGGAACAGCAAGGAGGCCGGTGTTACTAATGAACTTGGGAGTAAAGTATAAGAAGATTAGAAAAGTAGGAATGGGGTGGCTAGGTGGCCCAGTGAGTAGAGCATCAGCCCTGGAGTCAGAAGGACCTGAGTTCAGATCTGGCCTCAGACACTTAACACACATAAAAACCTAGCAAGTTAACCCCAATTGCCCTCCAAAAAGAAAAAAAAAAGATTTGGGGTGGCTAGGTGGCACAGTGAGTAAGAGCGCCGGCCTTGGAGTTGGGATGACCCGAGATCAGATCCGGCCTCAGAAAATGAGCACCCACACATAAATAATGACTGGCTGTGTAACCTTGAGCAAGTTACTTAACCCCAATTGCTTTAATAAAAAAAAAAAGTAGGAATGGATTCTCTGCCCCTCAAGAAGTTTATAATTAAGTTTAAAAGACGAGATTAATGCAACCAAGGGATTGGTGAACAACATAACATTAAAGTACTGTAGACACTTGGAGAAAAGGGAGATCAATGAGGGCCAGAAGTTAAAGTTTTAGTGGAGTACCTTTTCTTTCTCACTCTTTTCTGCTTCCTTTTTTGTGTAGGTTTCCTTCATTAGAATATAAACTCCTGTATCTATAGTCATATGAATAGATGCTCTAAATCATTATTGATTAGAGAAAGACAAATTAAAACAACTCTGAGGTACTAGCTCACACCAATTAGATTTGGTAATATGACAGAAAAGGAAAATTATAAATATTGGAGAGGATGTGGGAACATTGGGATGCTAATGCACTGTTGGTAGTCCAGACTGAAGAATTCATCCATTGATTGGTATAGCAAATCTTGGCATGGAAATTAATCTACAGCTGCAACTCCTCTGTAATTTATTGTGTTAGAGAGTTGTTTGGGGGATAAGGCATTGAGAGGTTAAGTGACTTGCCCAGACTTATACAGATTGTATACACAATTGCTGGAAGGTCTTGAATCAGGTCATATTGACTCCAAGGCCAGGCACTAGCACTGGCACTAGATGACAATGCTATCTCTCCTTTGATATTATGTGAATTGTGTTAACCAAAAAAAAAAAAAAAATATATATATATATATATATACATATATATATATACATATATATGTATATATATATATATATATCTATATCACAAGTCCATGAGACATGTGTTGAAATTGAATTTATTACAAGAGAAATGAACATGTATGTGGGACCCTATGCAAGTGCAAAGAGTTCATAATCCAGAGAGGAGCTTGGATACTTATGACATTACAGCAAAGGAAGGAGGAAAAAGTGAAATCTCCTCCTAAATGTAGCATGGGAAGAAGAAAAGAACAGAAGGGGTGGGAAAAGTAAGCTGATGGCAAAAGAGGCATTCTTTTCCTTTGGAAATTGCTAAAGATAGGATGGTCTGCTTATCTGTAAGGGTCCTAGCTGCACAAGCAATTTCTCAGTCTAGTACAGACTGGTGCCTATCTTGACTCCCAAGAACACACAGGGAGTCCAGGTTGGAATACAAACAACAAATTATGCCTACTTGGGGGGGGGGCTTCATTCCTGACACTTTCAGGGTCTTTTGCATAATCTGAATCTAGTGTTTC
Organism: Gymnobelideus leadbeateri; assembly: GCA_011680675.1. Lineage (NCBI taxonomy): Eukaryota > Metazoa > Chordata > Mammalia > Diprotodontia > Petauridae > Gymnobelideus > Gymnobelideus leadbeateri. The sequence continues at coordinate 1,348,126 of WOXC01004676.1, read as the reverse complement.
TGGAAAATGTGGCAACTCAAAAACAAGTTCAGGGGACCTCTTAACAGTGGTTAAAGCTATTCAGTGAATGGGTTGCTTGACCTACTAGAGAAAGGCTATCAGATAAGACACAAGACCCTCTTTTCTCAATGAGCAAACATTTATTAAGGGCCAACTTTGTTCCACCCACTGTACTGGGCACTGAGTATACACATACAAAGAAAAAAGCACCCCCTATGCTTATATTCTATTGGGGGAAACAGTAAGGATATATTAAGTGAATATAGCACATGAAAAGTGAAAACTATGCCAAGTAATTCAATAACAGGTAATTTGGGATGAAGAGCATTAGCATTAGGAGGAATCAGGAAGGGTTTCATGTAAAAGATGGTACTTGAGTTGTATCTTAAACAGAGAGGGAGGACTCTGGGGTATAAGGACGGAATACATTCCAGGCCTTCTTTGCCATATAAAACACTGATGATATATCTGAACAGCATTTAAAATATATACAAAGTGTACAGGATGCATGTACAGGAGAACAATAGTGATAAATACATGTGAACAAAACAGAGAACATAAGAGGAAAATAAGTGCATATAACTAATTATATTTATAATAGAACTTTAAACATATAGCAAATGTTCTGGAGTAACTTTCCCAACTTCCATTCATACATGGCAGATCTGATCCCCAGATTTCAGCTCTCTTCCCTCCTTTAGAAAGAGTTTAGTGATAAGCATTTATTAAGTGCTTACCATGTGCCAGACACTGCTTAGTGTTGAGAAAACAAAGAAAGGTGGCACAGTGGACAGACCACAGACCCTAAAGTAAGAAGACCTGAATTCACATCCAGCCTCAGACTTACTAGCTATGTGACCCGGGGTAAGTCACTTAATCCTGATTGCATAAAAAAGAAAGGGAAAATACAGTACCAGCTTTCAAGGAGCTCACAATCCAATCAGGGAGACAACCTGCAAACAAATATAGATAAACTAGCTATGTACTGTATAGTTAGGAAATAATCTATAGAAGGCACTGGAATTAAGATGGGTTGGAGAAGGCTTCCTGTAGAAGGACTGGGTTTGAGAGTTCAGTCACTGGCTTTCCAGAGATTTACTCAACATGATCCTTCTTATAGAAGGAAAAACCTAACACCATGTATGGGCTTGGAGGAGTGGGAGGGAAAGATGGAGCAGTAAGACCTTACCATTCCCTGTTATTACTCTGAATTATTTAGATAGGAAGTGACTGATGGGGAGGAGATTATTTGGCAACACCCCAAAAATATATTTCTCCTTTTTAAAGGAACCTTTTAAACTACAAAGCTGCACAAACAACATTGAGGGAACTGTGTAAAACTTTGCTTGGGAGGGGATTCACAGGAATATCAACAGGTTGCCCTGATAGACACCTCAAATTCAATTCCTTTTCTGGGAGAGCTAATTTGCTCTCTGAGTATTCTTTTAGACTTGTTCTATTTATTGGCTTCTGTGAATATTTTGCATCTTCTGCATTTTCTGTGGATTGAAATAAAAATTGTCTTATATGCTACACACTTATTGTCGTTCAATCTTTTTTCAGTTGTGTCTATGACCCTGTTTGTGGGTTTTTTTGGGGGGGGGGTTGGCAAAGTCACTGGAGTGGTTTTGCCATTTCCTCTTTCAGCTTTTTTTACAGATGAGGAAACTGAGGCAAACAGGATGAAAATATTTGTCCAGGGTCACACAGCTAATAAGTGTCTGGGGCCAGATTTGAACTAAAGAAGATGAGAATTCTTGACTCCAGATCCAGCTCTATCGATTGTACTACCTAGCTGTACTCTTATATATGTCACAACTCATATTATTTCCTGGTTTTTGGACATCACATCTCAACTGCTAAACAAATCACTAAATAAACAAAATTTGGCTTCACATTTTGTACAGACAGGTGTTACAGATGGTAAAAAGTAACTCAGTTACTAAAAGGTCCCTTGGATGTGAGGTCTTTTTCTAAGAAACCTTCCTTCTTAATACTGGTTTTTATCTGTGTAGACAGGGCCAATCTCCTATCCTCATTACGGTCTTATTATTTCAGTCTCTTGCCTTTCACCTCCTGGTGTGTCACTTCAAGGTTAGTTAACAGCAGTGACTGACATGGTTGTGGTTAGATGAGGTATGTCTCAACTGTGTCTCATTAGGAGCTGGTTAAATCTTAAAGACCACCTAATTAAAGCTGCAAGTGCAGGTGGCAGTCCTGACACTTAAAATTGTGGCTGTGGATTTAATGTAAAATGTGCCAGCATCCAGACATTATCACTGGTATATTGTGCCTCCAAATACCCCTCTTTAAAAAAAAACATCACTTGTTTATGTAAAAAAAAAAATCCTTCATTTTCATCTGCCTTATTCAGAGAATGAGAGTTTTAAGGTTTATTTTCTCCATCTCTCTTGTGGAAACCACCTGGGGCAGCTGGTGGAGCAACAAACATTTATTTTTGATAGCAGGATATCTGGAAGTTCTGTGGTTTCAATTTCTGTTTCAGAACCTGGCTGATGTAACTAACACCTTGCTTTTTCATACTGTTTATGGGTAGTTTTTCTATTCTTTAAGGTTTAAAGGTGTTGTTTCTACATCAGCTATATAATATATTATAAGATATCCCCCTTTTTCCTTTCTTTCTCCCTCTCTTTACTCAAAAACAAAGAAAAGTGAAGAAAGTCTAGTTGTGCCAACCTGTGAGATTTTTGATCTTTTGATCTATGTGATTCAGTAGAAACACAGAATCACAGAAAGCCAAACCTTAGGAATTATCTAGTCCAGCCTGCTCATTTTAGAGATGAAAAGACTGCCATGGTGGGGCCACCTTCCCTAGCATTTCTTTTCATTAATTCCCTTGATATTCTGGACCTTTTGTTCTTCCAGATGAATTTTGTTATTATTTTTTTCTAGCTCTATAAAATAAATTTTTGATAGTTTGATTGGTATGGCTCTGAATAAGTAAATTAACTTAGGTAGAATTATCATTTTTATTACATTAGCCTACCCATGAGCAGCTGATGTTTTTCCAATTATTTAGATCTGACTTTATTAGTGTGAAAAATATTTTGTAATTGTATTCATATAGTTCCTGGGGTTTTTTTGGCAAGTAGACTCCCAAATATTTTATAATGTCTAAAGTAACTTGAAATGGAATTTCTCTATTTCTTGCTGTTGGGCTAAGCTGTTTTCTCTAAGCTTCAGTTTCCTCGTCTGCAAAATGGGTATAATAATACTTATAGCATCTTCTGCATAGGATTGTTGTGAGGATCAAATGAGATAATGTATGCAAAATGCTTTTGTAAAGCTTACTTACTATAGATATGTCTGCTACTGTTACTAAATCTTGTAATTGTAGAACCTTTTTTCTTTGATTCACTTTCAAATTCCCACAGATTACTGGGCTCAATATAAGAATAACTTAAATGATGTAAGCCTCAAATAGCTCTAGTCTCAGATATCCTGGAAATCTCTAAAGTCATCTAAATAGTTACAGAAACTTAGTAGCAAGCCAGGACAAGAAATGTGCATTTTAAAAGCAAAGCATTTATTCAGCGTTAAAGCAAATAGGAAAATAATCTCAAATGCCACTAAAGGAATTAGGGTGGTTATATGGTGGTCATGGATGAGGGTGGGGTGGAGGAGAGAATACATTTCCATAAATTCATGATCTAAGGTGAGGAGAGGTCATGGAACCAGTCTCTGCAACCAGGATGTGGACTCTGTCTCACAAGATTTCAGTACTGGAAATTACAATCAGGTACATGCTTGAGGCCTAATGACTCGTGGTGAACCAAGCATCTTCAGTCAGACTGCCCTCTATTATACCGTAACAAACAATTTAAAAATATATAGCACTTTACGTTTTTAAAGTCATTTCATTTGTGTGTATGTATGTATGTATTTCTATTAATTTTGTCAGAGGCTCTCTTTTTACTAGAGGGGCCTGGTTATACTTTGAAAACCCTCATTTCTCTAAAACTTCGTCACTGCTCGAGAGGAACATGTCAATTTCAGTATCTGGCATTCTCCCAAGGGTGGCAATTAGCTCCCCTGAAACACATGGGCTCATAAGGCTCAAACATAAAACAGTTTTATTTACAAAGGAAGGACTGACACTCCAGCCCATGGAGAATCAAGAGGCACTTCTCCCTGGTGGGCCACCATCCTCCAGAGGTCTGTATATTCTCTGTGCTTGACAGTACTGCCCTAGGTGGGGCATCAGCCAGAAGCCAGGCTTGACCTCTATAAGGCAGGCAGGTGCCTTAACAATCATGCCTACCTCTAAGGGTTGTTGTGAGGATCAAATGAGATATTTATAAACTTATGTAATGGAAATGCAGATTTGAAGATCTTCCCTGCCCCTAGGCCCTTTGATTGGCTTAAGAGACTTTGATTGACTTAAGTGACTCTGAGAACCTTCCTTGATTTGAAAATATGCTCTGCCCCCTAGTAGGCTGAATGTGGTCTCATGGAGCCTGTGGTAGGAGGCTTGGTTTTCAGGAATGACCACACCTTGATGCTGTGTGATTGGGCAGTGGGTCAAGATCAAGAGGGTGGTTACATTCTCTGACCCAGGAGAAGGCTATATAAACCCTGATGGGGGGCTTTGCTTTGGGGTTCACTTTGAGAAGTGTTGTGTGATTTGACCAGATGAGACTCTGGGCAGCCATTGAGAGCCCCCTGGCTTTGAAAACCCAGATGTTGATGCTTCCCTCTCTGGTAACTGATTTTGGTATTGATAATGGTTGGGCAGTTTGGAAGCCTGTTTGATCTGCCTGTGTACTCTGAAGTTCAGGGTGCTGACCTTTTCCCCCTGAGCTAGGTAATATATGTTTGTCTGATTAAAGTAAGCTTGTTAACTGATTTTGAATTGCTTTGCTTTACAAAAGCAGATCTACGGGGGTGGAGCCAAGTGGCAGAGTAGAAACAGCTCGTCCAAGCCACTCTGCCCCCAGATTCCCCCCAAACTATGTAAAAGGGGACTCTGAACAACTTCTGGAGCCCCAGCACCCACAGAACGACACAGAGAAGCTGACCTCCCACTGAGGACAGCCCAGCAACCCTGCAGGAAGGACCAGCGCAGCACTCTGGGAGCTGGCAGAGTGTGGGGAGATGAGCCCAGGTCGGGTCTGCCTGAGTCGCAGTTTTAGCCCCAGGGCGGCAGGGCCAGCAGCTGGCTGGAGGAACCCCAGAACACCAGCAGCTGTGGCGACTCAAGAATTATCAACATAGACATGCCTAGGACAAAGTAAGAGGTTAGTGTCCTATGGACTTTGGGACCAGTATTTGGGGAAAGCGTCGGCTTCCTCCCCTGGGGGCTAGAAGCCACTGAGGAGACACTCCATTTTGTAGTTTTCAGAGGAAGCTCCAGCTCTTGGCCTGAGAACTGTAGGGAGATCCAGAGATCAGTCTTGGGGGGTAATTTCTCTTGCTTTAACCTCCCTGGATCTGGATTGTGATCTGGGGGGGAGGTCATGAGTGGGTTTACAGCTTGCCAGAAACAGAAGTTGCCCCCCCACATGTTTGGGACGAAAATTCCCCTATCTGGCGGCAAAGACATAGTGTGGCAACAAGCCCAAAAGTCAAGTAATTAAATGGCAACATACCAAGGCAAAGGAAACAAATTAAACAGAAAAATGCAACCCTAGACTCCTACTTTGGGGGCAAGGAGGGTCGAAGCATGGAGCAGGAAGAGGACTGTGAGGTCAGAAGTCCTGCTCCAAAAGCCCCAGGGGAAAACATGAGCGGGTTGCAGGCCATAGAGGACCTTAAGAAGAACTTTAAAAATCAAATAAGAGAAGTGGAGGAAAAATTGGAAAGAGAAATGAGAAGGATGCAGGAAAAGTATGAAATGAGGGTCAACAGCCTGACTGAGGAAAACAACACCTTAAAAAATAGACTAACTCAAATGGCAAAGGAGGCCCAAAAGGGCAATGAGGAGAAGAATGCCTTAAAAAGTCGAATTTGCCAGATGGAAAAAGAATCTCAAAAGTTCACTGAGGAGATTCATTCCTTCAGAGTTAGACTGGAGCAAATGGAAGCTAATGACTTTATGAGAAATCAAGATGCTGTTAAGCAGATCCAAACAAATGAAAGATTAGAAGGCAATGTGAAATATCTCATGGGAAAAACCACTGACCTGGAAAATAGATCCAGGAGAGACAATTTAAAAATTATTGGACTACCTGAAAGCCATGATCAAAGAAAGAACCTAGAAATCATCCTTAAATAAATTCTCAAGGAAAACTGCCCTGATGTTTTAGATCCAGAGGGCAAAATAGAGGTTGAAAGAATCCACCAATCACCTCCTGAAAAAGATCCCCAAAAGAAAACTCCCAGGAATATTATAGCCATGTTCCAGAATCCCCAGATCAAGGAGAAAATACTACAAGCAGCTAGGAAGAAACAATTTCAATGTTGTGGACACACAATCAGAATAGCACAGGACCTGGCAGCTTCTACACTGAGGGATTGAAGGGCATGGAATACGATATTCCAGAGGGCAAAAGAGCTGGGAATGAACCCAAGGGTCATCTACGCAGCAAAACTGAGTATTTTGTTTCAGGGGAAAGTATGGTCATTCAGTGGAATAGAGGACTTTCAAGCACTCTTGAGGAAAAAACCAGAATTGAATAGAAAATTTGACATCCAGACACAAGAAGCAGGAGATGCCTGAGAAGGTAATCAGGGAAAACAAATCAAAAGGAACTTATCAAAGTTGAACTATTTACATTCCTATATGGAAGAACAATAACTGTGACTGAGGAAATCTTTCTCACTATGAAAATAATGGAAGAAGGGTATATGGTCATGTGAATACATATGTGAATGTGTGTGTATATGGTTACAGTTATAAAAGGATAGAGGGCATAGGTTGAATTTGTTGGGAAGGGAGGATACTCAAGGGGTGAAGTTGTGAGGTGAGAGAGGAAAGTGGCAGGAGGAGATGAGGAGAGACGGGGCGGGGTAAACTATCTCATGTAGAGGAAGCAGGGGGAAGTGGTTGCAGGGGAGGGGAAAAATAGGAAGGCAAAAAGGTGAAACCACATTCTCATTGAATTTGGTTCAGGGAGAGAATGACATACATACTAGGTGGGACATCTCAACCTACAGCAGAATGGGGGGAAGGGGGAGGAGAGGAGGGATGATGGATGGGAGGGCATCCTTGGGGGGAGGGGAGGTTGGAGGTACCCACTATGGAAGAGGGACAGGATCAAGTGGGGAATGGACCAGGTGGGGGGTGGGATGAGGGGGAGGGAATTATAAGCAGCCTTGTACAATATATCTACTATGATAATGTTTTGCATAGCTAGACATGTGCAACATATACTGAATTACTTATCTTCCCAGAGGGAATGGGTGACAAGGGAGGAAGGAAATGGATCTGAAATTCAAGGTCTTAAGACTAAATGTTTCAAATATATTTAAATACTATTATTTAAAAAAAAAAAACCAAAAAACAAAAGCAGATCTAAGAACCTTTATTGGCAGCTACCCTGGGGATGTTGGGGTGCTTGCTGCTACAACTTATCACAGTGACTGGCACACATTAGTGCTATATAAATGCTTCTTCCTTTCCCCTTCCTTTCCTTCTTTCCTTAGTCCTGACCCTGTTGTTTAACTTTACTGTTACAAACCTCCAAAGATATGTTCCTATCAGCTTTAGGCCTTTTACACACACAATTTGACATCACAAAATAAATGTCTATCAGCCATGGTGATAAGAACTTGCTGGCACTAAAAATATATATGCATTTATAAAAAGTGATATTTTGAGATGCCCCTTGTACACCACTGCACATTGCATCCTGTATAGCTATCTACCTTGTCTATCTATAGGCATTTGGACCAAGCACTATGGAAGAGACAAAAGAAACAAAATACGGAATCTAGTTGAGTACACAAAATGTGCATAAATGAAATGACTAAAGAGTAGTTAAAAGTAATAAATAAATGTATATTGATTCTAGTACTTCACCAACTGAAGTCATATAGACTTCATATAGATCTATATGAAGATCATATAGACTTGGGTCCAGGAATGGACTTAACCTCAAGGTACCATTTTCTTTCTTTGGTCTGTTGTCCTCACCCCTGAGTAAAGCTCTAAGTAAATCTGAATAAAACTTAGGTATTTCTCATCTTTAGGTTTTCTCAAATGTGGATAACAAGATGCCTAATTCTCATATAGATGTTCAGCATACAAGTTTGGTGTTAGGTAAAAGACAGTTTTTATCTTGCCCACCGTGGAAAATATATAAGACACAAGGGACTCATAGAATCCCATGAGCAAATATAGAATAGGAAAACACTTGAAGGTGAGTCCAAAATGGCAGAGTAGTAGAAGGAGGTACAGTGATCTCCCCCTGAAACCTCCTCAGACAGAGCTAGAAAATACACCAAGACAATTTCCAATTGAAAAATTCAAGAAAAAAAATCAGTCATTTTTCCAACCCAACACAACACAGAGAGACAGAGAAATCTGTGGACATTGGGGTTAGATTCAAATCAGGAGCATCCAACTTTGATCATACAGGCTCAGGAAGAGGCTGTGCACCTGAGCAATAAGGGGTTCTAGATCCATCATGGAAGCCCCTAAATCTGAAACCCGCAGAAGTATAACTTGTGTAGTGTGGAGAACTAGGTGCCATCTGGCAGCTTTGTCATTCACTACCCAATTCCAGGTGAGACAATCCGGCCTGACAGAAGAAGGGATGTATGCTCAGGGGAGGCATTTAGGCAGGGGTGTGCTAGAACCAGCTCTAACCAAGACAGCTGAGCATAAAATTTTCAGCATGAGCATTTATATCTTAGAAACAGGCAAACACTACACATTAAGACTTAATTTTATTGTTTTGTTAATTGCCTATATTTAAGAAAGTGATAGACAAAATGTTAATGATGCATATTAAACTTAAGAGTGTGCTATGCATACATTTTTTTTTCTAGAGAGCCAGTTGTTAAACATTTATAAGCACACCTCTGCATTCCCTGGTAAGGAGCTGTTGCAGGCCCTGTTCTGTGACCTGAGATAAAAGAAAGTTCAGAAGCAAGTAGCAGCTGTGTGGCTCTGACTGAAGAAGCAGATAAGCATCTCATTTCCAGCTTCTAGACCAATCTGAAGCCTACAAAAGTATAACCAGGGCAGGAAACACTGTCTAAAAGGAAGTCTACAAGCTTCACTTGATAACTGACTGAATGAGTTCTGTCATTTTGAAATAGTTGAGCTTTCCAGCTAGTTGATAATAGCATTTCATTGTTGTCCAGACCTAAACCCAGGTCAGAAACTTACAGAATTCAGCCCAGGGTGGGCAGCAAAAAGAATGCTCTGGATCAGATCACTTTGGGAGCACTGAAAACTTACAGGTCAACCATCTGAGCTCGCCCTGAAAACTTGGAATAACATAACATCACTCACATTATCCCAAGAAAGCAGGCCATCCTAAATATTCCTTCCAGAAGTATACAGAGTCTGGATCTAACATAAAGTACAAAATTAAAAAAGGATATTGAGAGAATAAACAAACAAAAATAATTTCATCATTAAAAAGCTATTATAGTGAGAGGAATGCTCAAGAAGCAAACCCAGAATAAGAGAATGACTCCAAAAAATCTACAAGGAAAGCCTTACAGGAAAACACAGCTTGGGCACAAATTCAATTAGAATTCCTGGAACAGATGAAGTAAGAGTTAAAAATGTTTTATAAATGAAATGAGATCACTAGAGGAAAAAATTAGAAATGGAAGCTATGGGGGGAAATTGGAAAAAGAATTAATAGCTTAGCATAAGAGGTACAAAACATTGTCCAAGCAACAAACTTCTAAAAATTAGAATGGATCAAAGCTGATAACTCCATGAGACAAGAAAAATAGAAGAAAATGTAAGGTATGTCATAGCAAAAACAACTGCTCTGGGAAACAGATCAAGGAGAAAACAATTAAGAATAATTGGACTATTAAAATGTCATTACCAAAAAAAAAGAGTCTAGACATCATATTTTAAGAAATCATAAAACAAAGCTGCCCTTATCTCAGAACCAGAGGGCAAAAGTGGAGATAGAAAGAATCCAGGTCAGGGGGCGGCTAGGTGGCTCAGTGAGTAGAGCGTCGGCACTGGAGTCAGAAGGACCTGAGTTCGGATTTGACCTCAGACACTTAACACACACACACACACACACACAAAACCTAGCCATATGACCTTGGGCAAGTTACTTAACCCCTATTGCCCTCAAAAAAAGAAAAAAGAAAGAAAGAATACAGGTCACATTGTCAAAGAAACCCCAAAATGAAAATTCCCAGGAACACTATAGCCAAAAGCCAGATCCTCCAGATCAATGAAAAAAAAAAACACTGTAAGCAGCCAGAAAGAAAGATATCAGGTACCAAGGAACTCAGTCAAGATCATAGAATTTAGGGGCGGCTAGGTGGCGCAGTGAATAGAATGCCGGCCCTGGAGTCAGAAGGATCTGAGTTCGGAGCCGACCTCCGACACTTATTCCACACAAAACAAAAACCTAGCCGTGTAACCTTGGCCAAGTTACTTAACCCCAATTGCCCTAAAGGGGCGGCTAGGTAGCACAGTGAGTAAGAGCGCCGGCCTCGGAAAATCATATTCGGCCTCAGAAAATGAGCACCCACGCATAAATAATGACTAGCCCTGTAACCTTGAGCAAGTTACTTAACCCCAATTGCTTTAAAAAAAAAAAAAAGATCACACAATTTAGCAGCCACTACTATTAAAGAGAAGAAAGCTTGGAATACAGCATTTCAAAAAGGCAAAGTTATAGACTTAAGGCCAAGAATAAATTACCTCCCAAAACTGAGCACAGTGCTCAAGGTGGGGGAAATGGCTTTATCATGAAATAAACAATTTCCAAGCATTCCTGATGAAAAGACCACAAAGCTGTGTAGAAACTTTGAAATATAAATGCAGGAGTCAAGAAAAACAAAAAGATAAACATAATGAACATTCATAAGGGAGTACACAAGGATAAACTGCTTATATTTCTAATATGGGGAGATGATACATGTGTCTCCCCTGGAGCCTTTTATCATCAGGAATCTAATTAGACAGTAATCTTTGGTATGGTTCTGTTACACCTTGATGATTTTAAAAGAAGAGTGGAAAAAGAAAAGAGGAATATATGATAGGGGAAAAGAAAGGAAGGTTTGGAGAAATTACCCCACATAATTTGTTTGAGCAAGTAGAAATCTACATAAACAAAAAGGAAGAGGTGTGGGGAGTATACAGTACTTGAGCTCTTTTTTGAACTGGACAAAAGAGGGAAGAATACATACATAGCAGTATACGTTTTATTCAACAGGGAAATAAGAGAGAAAGGAGAGAAGGAAAAAGGGGGAATTAGAAGGAGGGTAGACTAAGGGCAAAATTAGTCCTAAGCGAAACAAATTTTAAGGAGGTACAAAAATATTTATATTTTTTTATCTTTGTGAGGTGGCAAGGAATTAGAATCTAAGGGGATGCCTATCAGTTGTGGAATGGTTGAACAAATTATGGTATATAAACGTGATGGAATACTATTGTGATGTAAGAAATTATGAAGGATATGGTTCCAGAAAAACTTGGGGAGACTAGTATGAACTAATGGAGAATGAAGTGAATAGAACCAGGAGAGCAACTTATACAATTACAACAGTGTTGTAAAAACAAACAACCTTGAAAGACTTAGAAACTCTGATCTGTGTAATAAGCAACCACAATTCTGGAGGACTAATGATGAAATACACTACCCACTTCCTGATAGAGAAGTGAAAGACTCAGTGCAGAAATACACACACATATATCATATGCAGTGGATAAACCACTGAGCTTGGAATCAGGAAGATTCATCTTCATGAGTTCAAATCCAACCTCAGACACTTACTAGCTGTGTGACTCTAGGCAAGTCACTTAACCCTATTTGCCTCAGTTTCCTCATCTGTAAAATGAGCTGGAGGATACAGCAAACCACTTCAGTATCTTTGCCAAGAAATCTCACAAAGAATCTCAGACTGAATTGACTGATCAATGACATTAAAATGTTCACCAATTGGGATTGCCAGGGAAAGTCCCCCTGGTGTACTGTCAGGCCAATCAAATGTAAGACACAGATGGTATGAAAGACCTAGCCAGATCTCACTAGGGGTCTTTTGGTGAAAATGGAAGTACATGGTTGCCTTAGCCTTTATTAGTAGATGCCCTTGTTAGTAACTAATATTATGCTTAGAGAAATGGCCTCATTTTATTTATTAGTTTAATTTGTCCCAAAACACTTGTTTGCCTCAGTTCCTCCTTTGTAAAGTAAACTAGAAAAGGAAATAGCAAACCACTCCAGTATCTTTGCCAAGAAAACTCTAAATGGGGTCACAAAGAGTTGGAAGGGATTGAAATTACTGATCATTGTGCATACACACATACACCTACACACACAAAACATGGCCAATACAGACATTGGTTTCTTTTGACTATTCATGTTTGATTTTCCTTTCTTTCTCAGTGGGGAATGGGGAAGAAAGTGAAAGCAGACTTTTGCTGATTGAAAAAAAAATTAATTGATTAGAAAAAAAAAGTAAAGCAAACAGCTCATTAAACTTCCTAGAAGGTAAAGGCACATAAATCAATACTACTCATTCACTTTCTGCACTATATGAGCAATTCATGGAGAATTGACAAGGTCAATATCTGATTCATGGAATGTCTTTAGACCATGGAATGGCTTTAGACCTCTGTAGGAGGGCAGTTTCCTGTGGAAGAGCCTCTTCTTCTCTTTTTTGGAGGGGGGAGGGCAGGGCAAGTGGGGTTAAGTAACTTGCCCAAGGTCACACAGCTAGTTTTGTGTTAAGTGTCTGAGGCTGGATTTGAACTCAGGTCCTCCGGATTCCAGGGCAGGTGCTCTATTCACTGCATCACCCAGCTGCCTGGATACTCTTCTTCTTATAAGAAGCTTTCTCTTAAGGAAGTTTTCTTCTTCTCTGTAAGGCTGGCTTTCTAACTCAGGAATTCTGAATCACTTAGGAACCTCAGAATCAGAATAGCCCATGAGATAACCCCAAGGCTAGAAACATACATTCTCAGGATTGCTAGTCTCTGACTTGTGTTCAGAAAAGGAACCAGAAAGACAGAAGTCAGTTTAGGAATTAGAGGCTCATGAGCTCCTCTGGCAAGGTTTCTTGGGCTGCAAAGACCACTAGTCATGGGCTTCCAAGAGTCAACATTTTTTGCTCCAGGAAGGTTGGGGGAAGCAGGGGATGATAAGGAGAAGTTCTCCTTACCCTTTTGCTACATTCCAGGTTAGAACTCCAAAGGAGAGAGCACAATAAAAGGGGGCTTTTCACACCTGGCTTCTAGAAGGTATAAAGAGGGCAGGTCCTCCTTCAAGAAAGCATTCTTCTTGTTAACAAGTCCTAGCCTCAAGAAGCTTAATCAGTAAGTTACCAAGGTAAAAAATCCACCAGTCAGACCTTAGCAACTTGCTGCTGAGTTTACATCCTGTAATCTCCTCAAGTTTATAGCATCTTAGAGATAGAGCCTGAAAGGATTATAGATGTTATCAAATCCTTATTTTACAGATGAAAAAACTGAGGCTTAGAGAGGTTAAGTCACATGTCCAGGGTTACACAGCAGCAAGTGAATCCGGGTACAAACCAAGTCTTCCTGTCCAATGCTCCATCCATCCTCTAGTCATAGATGGTTTCTCTAAATTGATTTGGGCAAACTCATGAAATTGGTCAAGTGCTTTCCTGATGAAGCATTCCTTATGTGAAATAGAGTTTATAGGATCAAAGCTAGGGAAAGCTAATTACAGGGTGGTGCTTAATCTGGTAAAACTTTGTATAGGAGTTGGGCTAAGCCTGAAATCTAAAAGAGAGACAAAATTTGGATTGGCAGAGAGGGCATTCCAAGCTGGAAAAACAACATGAATTATGGCACAATAGCAAGTATAAATGTATGTGATAAGAAGAGTCCTAAATGAGAAGTACTGTGAGATAAAATAATCTTAGGAGTTTAAACTTGGTCTTTTAATTAATAGGGAATCATTAAAAGTTCCTAAGTAGGGAAGATACCAGGGGAAAGCATTGTTTTTTTTTTTTTTAATATTTGACAATAGTATATAAGATTGATGGGAATAGAGAGAAACTGGATATAGAGATTTTTTTTTTAAGGTTTTTGGTTTGGGTATGTCCCTTTCTGACTTTGGCAGTTTTGCTGATCAAATATGATCTTTGTTTTGTGTGTCTCGCTTAGAGAGACTATATAGACACACTTTCTCTTGAAGGGCCAAGTAAGAACTCAGATACTGTTACTACAACTTTAAGATACAGATGGAATGTTGGAAGAATAATGGGATTGGCAATGGGAATGACAACTGAGAAATGGTTTGAGTTAAAACTCCTCTTCCTATAGAGTCAAGGAGAATTTGTGTGCTTTTGACATTTTGTCTGTGAGGACCTACTTAATAAACTATGAAGAGTAATATTAATATCAAATATATTAAAGTGATAAGTAATATACAAGCATATTAAATTAATATTAAAATATTAGCTTGAGAGAAACTGAAGAGATGTTTCTATTTGTCATTGTTGGAGAGAAACTGAAGAAAAGAAAGTGGAAAGATTAAGAGATGTTTTCAACTTTTTTAACAAAGAGGATTCAAGAGAAGTGATTTTATTTACTATCTTAAGAGATATTGGATGAAGTAATAATACTTTGTTTTCAAATCTGTGAAGAGGGTTTACCTCTTGATATTTTATGGGTTTGTAGTGATTTCGGTGGTGACATTTGTCATAGCCAAGATATTTTAAATAGTTAAATATATAGCTTTATCATTGTTCTCATTTATTAATAAATTATGCATTTATCATTTTAGTATTTAGACATAGGTAAATAAGAGCAATGACTAATAACAAACAAACATACCAGTGGGGGCTCAGGATCTTAAGTAGTAGGAGTAGCCACATACAAGGTCAAACCTAGACTAGACCATGCTTGCTGTGGGGCCAGCCTACTAGCAAGAGGACAGTAGGAGTTCCTACTTCAGAAGTCTTTTATTTTTTGCACCAGTGATTTCTCAGTGTCCTTCTGTTCCCCTGAGCCCTCCACTGTGACAAAGAAAACTATTAAACAAAAGCAAATGATAAATCAATTGTGTCTGAAGTATATAGAACTTGCTCTACTCTCCCCTTCCCCCCACCTCTAACTAAAGGAGAGAGCTGTGTTTTATCATCTTTTCTCAAGGACTGATAATAGTTATTAAAATGAATCAGCTTATTATAAGAGATTCTGTTATTGTAATCCAGGTATAAGATGACTGGGGTTTAGGTAGCATGGTATATAGTGAGAAAAACAATAGCCTAGTAGATGGAAGACAGGATGGGTGGAGGAGTGCCTCTGCCTAGTGGTACAGGCAAGTCACTTAACCCCTTTTCACCTGAGTTTCTTATCTATGGAACAGGATGATAATATTACCCGCCTCCCAGGGCTATGGTGGGGCTATAATAGGATAGATAACATGTGTTAAGAGCTTTGTAAATCTTAAAGCTCTATATAAATAGCACTATTGTATAATTATAATGGCTTGTATTATTATTATTATCTCTGAGTTCAGCTCCTTACTTTGCTTGCTATTCATATCTGACAAATGTACAAATTTTAGAAAATGGCTCTGATCTTATCAGTGAAAAGAGAGGCCTTTTCTTTTCTTTTTTCCTTTCTTTTTTTTTTAAGATTACTTGGGAGAATTTGTGAACTGAAATATTCAATCTAATCCAAAAGGTATCTAGCAATTCATCTACTATGAGCAAGGCGCTGCACTAGGCTTTGGAGACAGAAAGACAAAAAATTTTAAAAGTCTGTGTTCTTAGAAAGCTTATATTCTACTGGGGGAATAGAACATATTACCAGATAATTATGTATATAACAAGATCATTGGAATTAAGAGAGATCACAAGTATCTAAAGAAGTCAGGCAAGGCTTCCCATACTGGTGGCATTTGAGTTTAGCTATATAGGATGCTAGGAATGATTCTAAATGGAAGAAGTTAAAATGGAGTACATTCTATACACAGGCAGGGTAACTGGAGATGGGTAATAGCTAGACAACCAGTTTGGCTAAGACACAGATACATAAAAGGGAATAATGTAAAACAGTCAGGGGGAAAGGTGGGCTGGAGCCAGACTGTGAAGGGCTTAAATACCAATGGGAAGAATTTGTTGTTGTTGCTTAGTCGTGTCTGACTTTTGTGACCCCACTGACCATGCTGTCCATGGGGTTTTCTTGGCAAAGATACTAGAGTGATTTGCCAATTCCCTCTCGTTGGATTAATGCAAAGAGATGAAGTAACTTGCCCAGTGTCACACAGCTAGTATGTATCTGAGGCCACATTCAGACTCAGGCCTTCCTGACTCTAGGCCCAGCACTCTCTCCACTGAACCATCTAGCTACCCCTGTGTAATGAAAATGCAGATTTAAAGATCTTCCCTGCGCCTAGGCCCTTTGATTGGCTTAAGAAACTTTGATTGGCTTAATTGACTCTGAGAACCTTCTTTAATTTGAAAATATTCTCTGCCCCCTAATAGGCTGAATGTGGTCACATGGAGCCTGTGGTAGGAGGCTTGGTTTTCAGGAATGACCACATCTTGATGCTGTGTGATTGGGCAGTGGGTCAAGATCAAGAGGGTGGTTACATTCTCTGACCCAGGAGAAGGCTATATAAACCCTGATGGGAGGCTTTGCTTTGGGGCTCACTTTGAGAAGTGTTGTGTGATTTGACCAGATGAGACTCTGGGCAGCCATTGAGAGCCCCCTGGCTTTGAAAACCCAGATGTTGATGCTTCCCTCTCTGGTAACTGTGATTTTGGTATTGATAATGGTTGGACAGTTTGGAAGCCTGTCTGTTTGATCTGTCTGTATACTCTGAAGTTCAGGGTGCTGACCTTTTCCCCTGAACTAGGTAAATGATATATGTTTGATTGATTAAAATGAGCTTGTCAACCCATTTTGAGTTGCTTTGCTTTAGAAAAGCATATCTAAGAACCTGTGTTGGCAGCCACCCTGGGGATGCTGGGGTGCTTGCTGCTATACCCTGAAGAGCTTGTACTTTAGTCTAAAGGGCGTAGGGAGCCCCTGAAGGTTCTGAAGAAATGGAGTGAGATAGTCAGATTTATGCTTTGCAAAGATTATTTTTGAAGTTGCGTGAGGAAGAATGGTTTGTAAGAGAAAGTGTGGAAGCTGAGAACTCAAAATAGGAAACCATTGTCATAGTACAGGGGGAAAGTGATGAGGGCCTGAACTGGGGCTGTTGTGTCACCAAGGAAGACTTGCATACAAGAGATGTAATTTATTGCAAATAGACTATTACCACACGACAAATATGTCTTTATGTAAATAATTTATTAGTTTTTAATGCCGCTGCATTTGACAAAGACTGTTGCCATAGCAATAAAGAAGACAAGACTAGGCAGAAGGTGGTCTTTATCATAAATTTAAAGCTGGAAGGGAAATGAGAAGTTATTTTGCCAGACACTCTCATTTTACAGATGAAGAACTGAAGCCCAGCAGGGTGAGTGACTTATCCAAGGTCACACAGGTAGCCAAAGAGGAATTTGAACTGTGATTTTCTGATTTGAAATGTTCTTTCCACTGAACCATGCAGCCTTCCTTGAGCAATATGACATGAAGATGCCCCATTTTTTACAAATTCATCAATTGTTATTCTACTTGTAGATATACCCTTTGTGACCCTAGGCAGGTCATTTAACCTGTTTGCCAGTTTCCTCTTTTGTAAAATGGGGATAATGATAGCACCTACCGCCTAGGGTTGTTGTAGGGATCAAGTGAGATAATAACTGTGAAGCACTTAATAGAAATAAAGCACAGGGCCAGGCACATCGTAAGCACTATATAAATGACTTTGCTGTAGAACTATAACAGAATGAGTGCCAGTCCTGCAAGCATGTACAAAGGATGAATATGGATGGTTTGTGAACCTGCTTTTTGAAATGTTTGTCGATGCAGAAAGGAAGAGCCCTGCTTTCTGTTTCAGAGTATATATTAAGAAAAAACCATTTAATTTACTGCTAAGCCAAAACTAGGGGCAACTAGGTAGCCCATTGGATAGAGTGCTGGGCCTGGAGTTAGGAAAACCCAAGTTCAAATGTGACCTGAGACACTAGCAGTGTGATTCTGGACAAGTCACCTAACTCTGTTTGCCTCAGTTTCCTAATCTTTACAGATTTTACAATGAGCAGGAGAAGGAAATAGGAAACCAGTATCTTTGACAGCAAAACCCCAAATGGGGTCTATTTGGAGAGTAGAACATGACTGAAAAAGAACTTAACAACTATAACAATCTTCTTAATAAGATGAAAGGGCCTGAATAACCACTGAGTCTAATTCACTATCAATTCATTCGTTGTCCTTGAATCCCAAGTACCCAGGACAAGGTTCACCAACTGTCTGAATAAATCTAGGCAAGTTCATATTTTGTTAAAGGAGACCGATATTCAGAAGGGACAACTAGGTACACCCTTTAAGTGTACATATTCAAAACACTTGACAAAATGCAGGCTGCGGCCCAGATCCCTCTCTTCCCACTGCTGTTCCCCGCCCCGCGCTTCCCCCCCCACCCCCACTCTAAAATGTTAGCTCAATGCAAAAATCTTCCTGGCTAGAAGTCAGAAGACCAGTCGTAGTTCTCTTAACTCTGTGACCCTGATCAGGTTCCTTAACTCCTCTGGGCCTCAATTTCCTAATCTGTAAAATAAAGGTCTTGACACGGATGGCCTCTTAGATTCCTTACAGCTCTATTATTCTGTTGTCCCTCTGTTCTCTCCTGGCTTGTGGTATCCATCTGCAGGAAAGCAGCCTTCTACCTAAAGGAATATTGATCTTATCTCTCCTGCATAGGTACTGGTTGCCAAAAGTTGGTGCCAATTGCATCATCACCAAGAATAAACCCTGGTGAAAGTTCTCTTGTTCATCCAAGGGAAAACAAAAGCCCTAGGGAACATCATCATTCACCTTTTGCATACCGCCTTGACCCAGAATCATACATTCATTCATCAGTGTATTTGTGTGTACAGACTGGCAGCTCTCCATAGGAAAAAAACCAAGTGAAAGATCAAGGCTAGTCTGGCTAGTTAAAACCCCCAAACTGCCTGTTCAGATATTTTCCCATTACAGACTCAATCTTGAGAATCAGTTAGTGACATATCATATTAGTCTGAATACAGGTGACATTATTTTTTCCAAATCTTGCTGATATGAAACCCGAGTACAATCTGTTTTTCTATACTTGTTATGAGAACAGTTACATAAGTGACAAATAGGAAAGAGTACTGATAATAAGAACAAATGATACATCTTTATTTACATGGAAGTAAGGGTAAATAAAAGGGCAACTAGGTGGCACAACAGATAAGAGTGCTGGGCCTGAGTTCAAATGTGACCCAGACACTTACTAGCTGTGTGACCATGGGCAAGTCACTTAACCCTATTTTGCCTCAGTTCCTGTAAAATGAGCTGAGGAAGGAAATGGCAAACCACTCTGTCAAGAAAACCCCGAATGAGATCATGAAGAGTCTAACATGACTGAAAAAAATAACTTCTTTAAACAAGGTGATTAGACAGCAGTAATGATAAAGACTTTTCATTTGGAAGAGGCTTCCAAAACTGAAGACCAGCTGGTTATAGAGCCCTCAAAAACAATAATCAAAGAACAACAATATCTCACTGTATCCACTATGCCATCTAGCAGCCCTTAAATGTTGGAGGGCCTGGAGACTTACTTTCTTGGTGTTAGTCTTAGTACCTTCCCACATCTTTGTCTAAAGAAACAAGCATGGTCTTCAGACTGTTTAGGACCTATTTTCAACTCCTCCCGTCAAGATGAATTCTTAAGGGGGTAGCCAGGTAGCATAGTGAATAGAGCACTGCCTCTGGAGTCAGGAGGACCTGAGTTCAAATCTTAACACAAAACTAGCCATGTAACCTTGGGCAAGTCACTTAACCCCAATTGCCCTACCTTCTCCCCTCCAAAAAAGCAAAATCTAAAAAAAAAAGATGAATTCTTAAGAGTTAAAACATTTCATAGTATTAAAAAGATAATTTAATGAAGAAAAGAGGTACTCTAAATAGGGCACCTCAAAATAGGGCACCTAGGTGGCACAGTGGATAGAGCCCTGGGCCTAGAGTCGGGTAAGCTCATCTTCCTGAGTCCAAATCTAGCCTCAGACACTTACTAGCTAGCTGTGTGACCCTGGGCAAGTCACCTAACCCTGTTTGCCTCCATTCCTTATCTGTAAAATGAGCAAGAAAATTGCAAACCACTCTGGCATCTTTGCCAAGAAAATGCCCAGGGTCACCAAGTGTAAGACATAACCGAAAAACAACTTAATAACAGTGGAAATAATAGCTGTCAAAGAAAATCTTACCTTTCTAGGACAACTTCTTTGGATAGTATCAATTTACTTAAATACAAAATACTGGCAAGTAAGCCCTTTTGCTGTTATTCTTTCTTGTCTGACTCTGAGGGCCCCAACATGAATGGCCATTTGCCAGCACTGTTGCATCAAAGTCAGTTAGAAATTTTTCTTATCCTTCATCATCATATCCTTCATATTCACTCAATTTACTTTTATCTTGATAAGGTATAAAACTATTTGGGGTCCCTATTAGTACAGAATTCTTACATATAGTCCTGTTCACGCACAGGAATTAAAACATGATTAGAATTAAGGATTGGAATGCTATTGAAAGTCTTAAAAATATACTGGATAGTTTGACATGAATAATGTAACAATATCCCAGGCTGGCTATACCATCAGGCTGGAATACCATCAGGTTTCTGTGCCAGAAAACAGCTAACTTTGGGACAGGAAGCCCTGACCCCTATCTAAAAAGCTAGGAACTAGTAATAGATAAAAGAATGAGATGCAATAAGAAGAAAATTATGGTTGCAAGCCCAAGGCATGGTTTTATGTAACACATTCTGATCAGGTTTACCTGTATGTACCAACCTCTGACTCTCAGGATGACTGTACAACCAATAACTGACTTCTGTGCGTACCCAAGCAGCTACTACAAGGCATTGTGCCTCGGCACCAGGTATACCAAGACAAAAATAAAATACTACCTAATCACAAGGAAGTTACATTCTACAGAGAATATTCAATATTCTTAGCTTGGCATAGAATGCTTTCCACAAACCTGGCTCCCATTTATCTTTTCAGTCATTTATATTACCTTTTATGTGATCCAATCAAATTGGCCTGGACAGGCCGTTCCTCATATATGACATTCCATTTCCTATTTCCAAGCCTTGGAACCAGTATTTCCTAAAGCAGATTAATGTTGGATTGTCTTATTTATTATGTGAATCCATCCATTTGCACAGACCCCAGTTTTTAGAAGTCAGGCAGTTTCTGAAGGGTGTAACTAAGTAAGGTAATTACTCCCAGCCCCTTGGTTTACCCCCTAAACAGAAGCCAATTTAATCTAAGGCCCTCTCCTTAGATGGGGATGTCCTTGCTTCTCCTAACTTGTCTTTCCCTAATGATGAATAGAGAGGAGCTGAGAAGTCTTAGCTGACCTCCTAATTAAAACATTCACCAGTCAGGGTTACCTTTTGTCTGCCAGCAGAGGTTCAAATGATGTACTGACAGGCCAATCAGGAGGAAGATACACCTAGGTTAAAAAAAAGTGCTACTGGCCCTTCTGCTGGGTGGTTGGCACATAAGGATAGTCATAAGGCTCCTTTCTTATTAGGCTGCATAGAGCTGCCTCAATCTGTCCTTTGTTAAATTCTGGCCCCTATATCCCTCATGTCTAAAATTCAGTCTTTCTTCACTTCTATTTCCTAGAATCCCTGTTTTTTTCTTCCTGATATCCTAGTTATCAGCATTCTCTCCTTTTTGAAATTACTTTGTATATACTTTGTATTGTGAGAAATGCTAGTAGTTTGGTTTCCACAGATTCTATGGGAACAGTGGATGTTCAGGAAGGTGTAAATCAGGATGAGGGAGGAAGAGTAGAGCAACCTATCCAATCATATAGATGGAAGAAATCTCTAAGTTTACCCTTGGAAGGGACCTGAGCTAACCTGGCTCAAACAAGCTGGAGGTCAAAGGATGGTCACCAACATTTCATTAACACACATGCTTAACTAGCCTTATACATAGTGACTGACACACATTGAATAGAATTAGAACATCATTATCCAATCATGGGATGCATGAAATTCATACTGGGTGGGGGGGATCATACTAAGAAGTACATATGTGTAGTGGGCAGATCAGAAAGATTGTAACCCAGAAGAGCTGGGACCAATTCCAGTTCTGAAGGGAGGAACAGGGCAGGAAATTCTAATGAAAGCATCATAAAAGGGCTTGCATTTGTCTGATTTTTTGTAGTCTTTTGATGAGGTTACCTATTTATTTAGGAGAAAATAAATGTAAAGTAAAGATAATGAAAACCTTCCTGGCTCTCTAAGTATTGTTTATTCCTAGACTGATCATGTTGACAACAGTATTTATTTACAACTATTCATAGTGTATCTTACCATTAAAATGTAAACTTCCTGAGGGCAGGAACTATTTTTGATCTTGTTTAGTTACTTTTGTGGGTGCCACTGACTTCCACATAATAGACATTTAATAAATGTTTGTTTAACTGATTTATGATTTTTTTCCCCTCCTTTTTCCTACTAGGATATTACTGGCTTTGGAGTCAAAGGACCTGGGTTCCAATCCCAATTTTGTCATGTAATAGTGTGATTTTAGGTAAGTCTTTTAAAAAAGATTATTATTTAATTTATTTATTTTTAGTTTTCAACATTTATTTCCATAAGTTTTAATTTTTCTCCCTCCCTTCCCACTCCCTCCCCAAAATGGCCTGCAATCTGATATAGGCTCTACATATACATTCCTATTAAACATATTTTCATATTAGTTGTGTTGTATAGAAGATCATTATAATGCATGAGATAAATCATGAGGAAGAAAAAACAAAACAAAACAGAAAAAGAAAATAGTAAGCTTTGCTCTGTATTCAGACTCCATAGTTCTTTCTCTGGATGTGGATGGCATTTTCCATCATGAGTCTTTTTGAATTGTAAGTCTATCAAAATCAAATCATCGAAGACTGTGGCTATTACTATGTACAATGTTCTACTGGTTCTGCTTACTTCACTCAGCATCAATTCATATAAATCTTTCCAGGTTTTTCTGAAGTCTGCCTGTTCATCATTTTTTATAGCATATAGCATATAGTATTCCATTACATTCATATACCACTACTTATTCAGTCATTCCCCAATTGATGGAAATCCCCTCAATTTCCAGTTCTTGGCTACCATAAAGAAAACTGCTATAAATATTTTTGTGCATGTGGGTTCTTTTCCCATTTATATGATCTCTTTGGGATACAGCCCCAGAAAAGGTATTGCTAGGTCAGAGGGTATGCACATTTTCATGGCCCTTTGGGCATAGTTCCAAATTGCTCTCCAGAATAGTTGGATCAGCTCACAACTCCACCAACAATGAATTAGTATTCCAACTTTCCCACATCTTCTCCAACATTTATCATTTTCCTGTTTTGTCATGTTAGCCAATCTGATAGGTATAATGTGGCACCTCAGGCTTGTTTTTATTTTCATTTCTCTAACCAATAGTGATTTAGAACATTTTTTCATATGACTATAGATAGCTTTCATTTCTTCCTCTGAAAACTGCCTGTTCATATCCTTTGACCATTTGTCAATTAGGGAATGGTTTGTATTCTTGTTTGACTCAGTTCTCTAAATATTTTAGAAATGAGGCCTTTTATCAGAGACACTAGTTGTTAAGAAGTCTTTCCCAGTTTTCTGCTCCCCTCCTAGTCTTGGTTGCATTGACTTTGTTTGTACAAAAACTTCAATTTAACGTAATCAAAATGATCCATTTTGCATTTCATAATGTTCTCTGTCTCTTGTTTGGTCATAAATCCCTCCATTCTCCATAAATCTGACAGATAAACTATTCCTTGCTCCCCTAATTTGTCTACAGTATCAGCCTTTATATCTAAATTGTGTGCCCATCTGAATTTTATTTTGGTATATGATTTTAGGTAACCTCTCTGGGTCTCATCTTAATTAACAAGATGAGGGAATTGGACTTGATATGACCTCTGAGTTCCCTTCTATCTCCAGCTCTATGAATCTTGACTCTATCCAAGCTCCTTCAGGTAGGAATGATATTTATGTCTTTGCTTTCCTAGCACCTACACTGGCACCGCATTGAACTGATGAGAAGTGTGGACAGGTCAGGGGATCACAGATCTAGAACTGGACCTTAGATACCATAGAATCCCCACAGAATCTCGAATTTTCTTACTCACAACTCAGTATCCTTTGCAATGAGGAGTCATAGTACACTAAGTGGTTGAACTTGACAGTGTAATGTTGATAGAATAGGAAGATCTTCCCCATCCATTAATAGGCTTATGTGACCATATATGTCCCCTTTTCCTTGGAACAGGAGCTGTGTTCCTGGGTCTAAAGGTACATAGATATTTCAGTTACAACTATGATACATCCTGAGTCACATAGAGCCCATCGAGGGAGGAACTTGCCTAAGGAGGAACTTGCTTAGTGGGAGGCTTGCTTGTAGGAAGACTTTCACACCTTTTGGTATTAAACTAATTAGGCACTGAGTCACTAGGGTTGTGGTGCCTTCTGGCTCTGAGTCTACTAGTTGAAAACTATATATACTGGGTTGGACTTGGAGTTGTCCAACTACTTATATATAGTTCAACTACTTGGAGATTTTACTTTGGGGGTTCACTTATGAGAAGGACCTTTTGATTCCCTGGATGGGACTCTAAGTAGCCTTTTGTTAGGAGCCTCTCCCCCCACCCCAGCCCCACCTCCGAGGTTTGTGCTATCCTGGTCTGGTGGTGTATGTAGGTGGTTGTATTACTTTGTTCAGATAATTGGAGCCCTGTCTGTTGAATCTCTGTGCTAATTTCTCTGCTTGTATTTTCTACTTATCTGTAATTAAAGTAAGATTATTGACCCTAGGGGTGGCTAGGTGGCACAGTGAATAGAGCACCCGCCCTGGAGTCAGGAGAAACTGAGTTCAAATCCAGCCTCAAACACTTAACACTTTCTAGTCATGTGACCTTGGGCAAGTCACTTAACCCCAATTGCCCCTACAAAAACCAACAACAACAACAACAACAAAAACGATTGTTGACCTTCTTTAAAGTTATCCTTCCTTTAGCAAAGCAGATCAGAGAATCTGTGCTAGCAGGCCATTCTGGGTGTGCTAGGGTGCTTGCTCCTACAGACAGCTACAGGAGAGTCAGGAAATGAGTGCCTGCATGGTTTCCCTCACATAAGAGTATCTGCTTTTGTTGACTTTTATACAAGTTCATGGTCTGATACTTTTTGAGGTTGGTGCATTCATATTGTCATTGTTGTTCATTCTTCTGTTCTCAGAGAAGACCAATGACATCAAGAAGGTTATGTCCTGACTTGTAAGTGAATTGGCTTTAAGTGATGACTTTGCATTAATATATAATGGGATACAGGAGACAATGTCTGCTAGTGAGTAGAATTCCCCCGCTATTCCACAGCTGTAAGAAACCAGAACTGATGCACCAGAATCTTACTGATATGCAGAGAGTGGCATCAGACAGGGTGGGTGAGCTGCTGCCACCCACCACAACCATGCTGCCAGGGGAGTTAAGAAAGAGAAAGCAGAGAAATGAGGCTACAGGTGGAGCTGCTATTGTTGGGCCAGCCCAGGAGCCTGGAGAAGCAAAAACTAGGATACCAAGAGAGCCTGCAGCAGGCAGAGCTGCAGGAAATGTTCCTCTTTGCTGAGAATGGAGCTGGTTAATTCCTTACTTTCTCTGTCCCCAGCTTCATTCCCACTCTTGTTCTCTCAAGAGAGAACATATTCCCAATTTATTAAGTTTGTTTTGCTTTCTGTTTCACTGGTGTGTTAAGCTAGTTTCTCTAAGATGAATGTGGTTAACCATTGCTTTCCTGATCTGTGTGTACTTTGGCTCAAATCAGCAGAGGGAAAGGCAGTGGATGAGAGAGAGACAGAGACAGAGAGACAGAGCCAGAGAAGAGAGGAGAAGAGATGGACCGAGACAGACCTAAGGGACATTTCCTGGAATAGGGGTTTGGAGTGAACAAAGGAATTATTGATTCATATTTGTATAAAACATGGATTTGGATCACTCATGGATAAAATTAGTCAATTTTTTTGTGGGGAGAGGCGTGACAATCTCAAGCTGGTAGTAGAGATGGCCCCTTGACTGCTTCCCACTACTATCTTTTCACTATGAAAGGAAGACCATTCCTACCTAGGAGTGGAGCCAAAGGAGTGATTAGAGAGAATTTCATACCCAAAGGCGGGGTGGGGGGGGTGGGACAGAGGGAGTGACCAGGAAGTGGACACCTAATCCTTTTGAAGGTCAGGTACAGAAAGGTATTAAGTAGCCTTGTCTTCACCAGAACACCCCCAACACTCCCCTCTTATTCCCATGCCACAGCTACATGTGTAACAGGCAAATTTTATTTATTTTGTGAATAAAATTCTTACCATATTATATATGTTAGGTAAATAAAATTTACATTAAATGAAGTTATTTATAAATTATCTTTTATCTGTGATAACACCATGCTGAAAATTTCACAGTACACCTTTTGAGAACTGCTGATATTCATTTTACAAAGGCATGAGGCCTTGGGAGGTGGAATGAGTTGCCCATAATCACAAGGCCAGTTAATAAAACCTAGGACTTAAACCCAAGTCTTGTGACTCCAGGTCTAATGCTCTGGACATGTCTCTTATTTCTTGGCCTGAATCTAGTTGAGTAAAAGCAACTCTCCTTCAAAGCTGGACCTACCTTCTACTAAGGACGCCAATGGAGTTTTGAGGGATGCTCATTAATGCTAACCTTTAGACTAAAGGCTATTTAGCTAATGGGGTGTAAGGAAGCAGAAAACATGCAAGACTGCTGACCTCCTTGCACCTTTTGGGCACTTACCCTTTCCCTTCCTTTTTTAGAATTTATTCACCAGCAACACTCACCTATTAGTTTGCAAAAGCACTTCTAAACTGGAAGGAGTCCATGAGATAGGTGCTCTTATGAGTTTGCTGATGAGGAATCCAAGGCTGTGGCACTGTTATTACCCCCAACACGATGATGCAGCCATTTCCCACAACATTATTGGAGACCCATGTGCCAGTGTCCCCATGTCACCTTGCCCAAAGTGTACCCAGAGAACTGAATGGTCTGGCTCCAAACTGTGCCTTGAAGTGTTTGACTTTATCCTGTTGCTAAGCAGACCTTTTGGCCTGTCTCTTCCTCACCACCCTGAAGATCAAAGCAAAGCCAAGCTCACACCCCAAGTCCCACACTCAGAAGAGTGGCAGTCAGCTCAACAGGACCTAGGGCCTTTGTTCTGCTATACAGTTCAGCAGTCCTAGGGAGGGATTGTAGCCTACTGGAAACAAAACAAAACAAACCCTGGCCTTGGAGTCAGATGGCTCGGGTTACAGTGCCCCTCTGACTTTTACCCATGCTACCTTGGGCAAGTGACTTAATCTCTTTTCCAGCTAGCTCTCCATCATTGATCCTCTGTATTCCTCTGTGTCCCTCCTTTCTTTAAGACTTTATGGCTGGCTGCCCCCAGGCATGTTCCCAAAAAGACAACATGATTCTTGGTGTGATACTGATGAAGTACTTTTTGAGTAAAGATTTTCTTCTTCTGAGTCTTTAAGGGGAAAAAAATTACCCTACTAATTCAAGACATTTGAAAGTGTATTAAAACTCCCTCAAACAACTAAATAGTTTAACATGATGGCAGTTATTCCCTGCCAGGATCAGGACTGGAGTGTGCATTTTGCAGCGGGGTGCTTCTGATACTGTAGTGCTGCCCACCTTTTTAAGCACTCTTGCCTAGGGCATATTTCTTCCCATAGTTGAATCCTAGGCAGGGTTAACTTTAAGAGGAATAAAGCAAACTTAAAAGGGGCTTAATTAGGCAAGAGAAAGAAATGTGAACAAGTTTTGTATGCAAAAACAGGACAAATGGGTGAAACCTTGTTTTGTCTTAGCCCCTTGTAGAAAAAGTAGCACTTTTGTACCTTATTGTTGCTCCACCTTTCCAAGTTCTCCAGACTTTCTGGACTTCGCCAACCCTGGGCAGCTAGGAAGTGCAGCAGAAAAGAGATGCTTACTAACTGTGTGATCCTAGGCAAGTTGCTCAGTCTGCCTTTGTTCTCTTATCTGTCAAATGGTGATAATAGTAGCTTCGCCCTTACAGGATTACTGTGAAGATCAAATAATAGACTATTTGTAAAGTATTTTGAAAACCTTTAAGTGTTATAGAAATGCTATATATTACCATTATTATTATTTTTATTATACTTCCAATAGTTTCTGGAAAAGACAGTGCATCTTCCACAAGACATGTCCTTTGTCAGACCATATGTTTTGATTTGGGGATCAGAAACTGTAATAACAGCTGACACATTAATGCTTTAGGGATGCAGAGTTATTTACATACATTGGTTTGATCCTTAATGGCTCTGGAAAGTAAACTACTGGAGTACTTGTACTAATTTTACAGCTGAAGGAATTGAATCTGAGAGGGTAAGTGATTTTCCCATGATTATACAAGTAGGATTTGTACCCAGTTCTCTTGGCCCCTAAGTCTAATACTCTTTATATCATTCCATATTTTGTAAAGACCAAATAACCATTCCAGGAGAAAGTGTTGAGAAATAGAACTTTAAACTGAAAGACTGCTGATCATTCCAAGAACATAGAAGGATTGCACAAGGAGATTTATTCCCTCTCTGAAGAAACAATTCAAAAAGCTAGAGAGATGCCTATGAAAGATCTGGGGAAATAGAATCAGGTGGTCTGGCTCTTTGTACATGTAAGATAGTCTTGGGGTGACCCACCTGAAGAAAATTCTATCTTGGACTTTAGTAAGTTAAGAAGTTGAACAGCATTCTTTAATTTCAAATGACATACATACACAACAAAGTGATGGTTAACTTAGAATGTGAATGAGACAAATTTACCCATTAAACAAAAATGGATAGCAGATTAAAAATTTGAATTCAACAATATGTTGCTTCTAGGAAACATAAAAATGAGAGATACACAAAAAGATAAAATAAAGGGCAGGAGTAGAATTTAATAGGTGAAAAAAAAGTGGGGATAGTAATCATGAACTCAGACAAGGTTAAAGTTAAAATAAATTTAATCAAAAGTGAAAAATAGAGAAACTACACTATGTGTAAGCAATATTATTCAATATTGTTTTACCATTTAAAATACCTAGACCAGGAGTGGGGAACAAATCTGTGAAATTTGGATTCAGTCAAAGGGCTACACTTGAGAACCTAGAGGGTCACATGTGGCCACGAGGCTGCAGTTCCCCAACTCTAAGTCCTAGATAATATAAAATACCTGCTCATATTCCTGCCAAAACAGACACAGCCACTTTTTATACAAACACTTTTTATACAAATAAACTCAGATGTAAAAAATTGAAGTGATATTTATTGTTCATGGGTAGGATAATGCAATTATAATCTTAAAAATGACAATTTTACCTAACTAATCTATTCAATGTCATCCCAATTAAATTACTAAAATTTTATTTTACTGAGTTGGAAAAAATAATGGAAGAAAGATGAAAGAAAGGAGATTCAGCAGTATCAGACCTTAAACTATATTATAAGGTGAGAATATTGTTGAAGTATAAAAAGGATAATGTCAATTATTTTAAATTAAAATTTTGTTGTATAAATAAAGCCTAAATAGCAAAGAATAGAAGGAATGCGGAAATTGGGGGTGGGGAGAACTTTCATAGACAATCTCTCAGACAGGATGTGATTATATTGGAATATTGCTGTGTTGTAGGAAATGATGAGCTGGTTAATGTAGAAAATTATGGAAAGACTTAGACATATGAAGGAAGATGCTATCCACCTTCAGAAATACAAATGATCAGAGGAAATAAATATATTACAGTCTTACATATATGTGTATGAGTATATATGTCTATGTTTATGGATATCTATGTATATGTCTATATATCCATGCTTACTTGTAATTTTCTTTTGAGTAGAGGGAGGGGAAAAATAAAGTAAAAAGTGCACAGCAGAGAACAAAAGAAAACCAAGAAGGAAGCAAAGAAAAGCTGGGCAGCTTTGAAAACATGTAGTATTTATTATATAGGTTTTCTTGAAGTGGAAATTTATTGTTTTATATTAAATTCTCTCTTATGGTCTTCTTGTACATGGCAATGCTTTTTGTTTTGTTTTATTTTGTTTTTTTGCTTTTGTCATTTTGTATTTAAGTTTAAATTTTTTTTTAATTTACAAAAAAAGTTTCAAATGACACTGCTACATAGCCATGTTTAAGAGCCTGAACTGAAGGTTTTTCAAATAAAAATTTTTGATGTTTTGTTTTTATATCATTTATATTTCCCAACATTCTCTCTCCTCCCTTCTCCTGAGAGTAAAAAAAAAAAAAAAAAAAAAAAAGCAAGTAAAAAACAGTTCAATAGAACTAACCAATACTGGAAAAAATCTGACATCATATGCAATATTCTATACCCATAGCCTCTGAGGTCTGTAGAGTAGGAGGGGAGAGGTGCTATTTCATATCTTCTCTTTGTGTTCAAGCTTGGGCTCAGCATTTAGTTTAATTTGTTTTGTTGTTGCTAGGTTTTGGGGTTTTTTTTTCTGATACAATAGTCACTTTGTATATTGTTTTCTTGGTTCTTCCTACTTCACTTTATATCAGTTCATTAAAGTCTTCTCATGCTTTCTTGCATTCATCATTTTTACAGCACAGAAATATTCCATTACATTCAAATTCAGAGAGTCAGAAGCAAAGCTAGGAGAGAAATGATGGATAGATGGATGGATAAATGGATAAATTGTTGACCTGGGCCCCTCCCAAAATGGAGGCCATTAGGAGAAACTCACTAATGGGAAAAAGGAAATCAGCAATCATTTCTACTAGTCCTTTTAGTACCCTGGGATATAGTTGATTTTGGCTTGGTGGCTTATATTTGTCAAAGGCTCTCAGGAGACAGTGGCTTGCCTTTTCCTCATTTATTTTTGGTATTTATTTCCTGTTTACTATTTTTATTCTACTCTTCTTTTTCAGAAAATCATTTTCCTTGGTATAGAGAGCAGGAACAAATATAATAGTATTTAACTCTGGTCCTTCAGTGTCTAAAGTCCAGGTATATTATATTTCACTCTCTCCCCCAGAGTACTCTGGTCAAATAAGGAGACTAGGGTCTCGTTTGAGCTTTTGGTTCAAACTCTGACAGATTCAGTTCCCTCAGTTTTAGGGACCCTCAGAACCCTTGTTTCATTTAACCAAATAAAAGTCAGATTAACTTTTACAAAGAAATATTTGCTTCAAAGCTATAGCAAGAACAAACATGAACATTCCCTCCCTAACAGCTAATCAGCAATATAATCCTCCAATCCCACCTTGGTTTCTCAAGAGAGGAGGGGGATTAGATTTATAGGCTTAACTCAATTATTATATAAAGAATTTAGTCCCACCCAAAGTGCCCCTGGACTTGGGTCTCAGCATCTTGGCTTATCAGGGTGAGCTGGCAGCAACATCAGGCCTGAAATCCTGACTCCAAGGTTGCTATAGCTCAAGCTCCCAGGTCTAAAAAGGACAAACAAAACAGACCCAATAGACCAAAGACTCATGACACATTTCTTGGGCCTAAGGGGAAAGAGAAGATACCCTTCTCCACCCAACTTAGTGAATGGTGCCCATGCTTCACCTGGAGATTGTTAGGAAAATAGAGGTTGTCCAAATCTGATAGTTTCAAAACATGTAGCAGTTCTGGTAATGCAGCCAATGGAAAGAGACCCCTGGCACCCACATGGTAGGTATATGCAGAGTGTCCTCTCCCAAAATGTTCCCTGGCATCGTTCACATGGGTCCCTCCATTTTAGGTGATCTGGACATGTGCCAAAGCACCATTCTACAAGAAAAAGAATTAAGTTTCTCACTTTCCTTCTCACTTACATCATTCCTATCCACCCTCCAGCGGTAGTTCCTTTTTTGAGTCTGCAATATAGCTGAAAAAAGAAAAAAGTGTCCCTACCCCACTTTTTCTGTCTTTAATATTCATTATGTGGGCTGGCCTACCCTCACATTCTGGGCTTTAGTGCCCTGACATTGTTCTTAGATGGGCATACTAGTCTATTATTTTTATCCTGGTATTTGTCTGTTCTTCCATCTTCTGTATATGTCTTTTACAAATCTATGTTGGCTCATTTATTCCCTATACATATCAATTTAGCCAGTTCTTAATTTTCTTCCTCATTAGAATTAAGTGCTTTTTATCTTCAGCTTCTCATTGGCCTTTCATCCTTCTTAGGCCAACTTTCTTTGTAGAGTTCTAGGACTCAGGATCTAATGACCCATGACTCTGAATCCTTTGAAACGCCCTCTCCCAAAATCTACAATGTGGATCAGACTAGGCCCAGCTATTTTCTCCTCTTCTGTCTTGACCTCTGGAATGAAGTGGTCACTTCCTCCCATATTTCAAATTATTTCTGTTTCAGCAACAAGTAGCTCCTTAATCATCAGAATCAGGTCTAGAAAAGCAGCTTCCCTAAACCCTTCCTCTGTCCTCTGAAAAATAAAATTTTCATTTAAACAGGTCAAGAGTTTCTCATCTGCTCTGCTTTTGGCAGAGAGCTCAAGCAGATGTACAGACAATGGCAGACCCCTCTCCTCCTCCCATCACTATTGTATCATGCCTGCATGCTTGCATACTGTATTTGTGATCTGTTTCCTGGATGCTTCATCTCTTCTTTCTAGTGTGGTGGACTGTAGCACACACCCACGACAGTGTCTGTTCTATTGCTCCCTCCACTGACCCTCAAACAAATGCTCTATGTTGTACTTCCTCTTCTGTTTCACGGATTTTTCTTCACCATTTTGCTGTGCAGCTTCTCTGCCTTTTTTTATTTCTTCTATTTCTTTCAAATAATGTATGTACCTTTTCCTAGGTATTTTCCAGTCATGAATCATGTACCTTCCAAGTCTCACTGATACTTATGAAATCAGATTTGTTTTCTTGCTTTAAAATATCTAGTTAATATATTTTTGTTATCGTTTAGTCTTTTTCAGTCATGTCTGATTCTTTATGACCCTTTTGGAGTTTTCTTGGCAAAGATCCTAGAATGGTTTGCCATTTCCTTCATCAGCTCATTTTGCAAATGACAAACAGAGGTGAACAGGGTTTAATGACTTGCCCAGCATTACACAGCTAGGACATTTCTGAGGGAGTATTTAAATTCAGGCCTTCCTGACTCTAGGCCTAGTGTGCCACGTAGATGCCCAGTTTATATATGTGGATGTGTATATGTATATATATATGTATGTGTATGTGTATGTGTATATACACACAAATATACACATATACCTATATATACACAATACACATACATATATATGTTTTTAAATTATCTACACTTTGTTAGCCAGTCATTTATTAAGCACTTACTATGTCAGGCACTCCCCTATAAATACTCAGGGGATACAAAGAAAAGCAAAAATAGTCCCTATTCTAAAGGATCTTGTGGTCTTTTAAAAATTTTATTTTTCACATTCATTTAGGAGCTTATATTTGAATGATGGAGACAACACTCCAACAATTACATATATATGTATACAAAAAGTATACAGGAATATATATTTATGTACATACACAGGACTTATTTATATATGTTATGTCCATGAATTCATTTATATAGGAATCACGTAGTTATAAGATATATATAGAGAGAATATATAATGTATATATATATATACATTGTATGCATGTACATATACGGAAATTACATATATGCAAGATGTAGACAGGACAGGTTTGTCAGAGGAAGTAAAGCATATTCTAAGAGGTGAGGAGGGAGTGCATTCCATGCTTGGGGAACAAGCCTGGGCAAAGAGATGGGGATAGGACATGGCATATCCAATTCAGGTAGCAGAGAGTCAGTCAGTTTGTCTGGAGCATAGAGTACAGGAAAGAGGGACCTATGGAATGTTTGACAAAGTAGGTGGGAGAAAGATTCTGGAGTGCTTTAAATGCCTGACTGAAGAGTTTGGATCATTCGAAGCCTCATCTTAACCTCTACCTTCCTACATGAAATTTCTGTTACAATCAAACCAGTCTACTTCCTGTCCCTAGAATTCTCTTTCCTTACTCTTCTTCCACCATGAAATACTCCTCTCCATCCACCCAAATCCTACCCATCTTTCAACATCCATCTCATGTCCCACTTCCTCTGTGAAGACTTCCTTGATCACTCTAATCCGTCTTCTGTTCAAGTGTTCAACTGATCTTGCCAAAGCATAAGTCTGACCATGTCAGACCCCTACTCCAGTGGCTCCCTATTACCTCTAGGATCCAATACAACATCCTTTGTTTGATTTTTAAAACCCTCTATGACCTGTCCCCTTCTAGTCTTTACAATCTCCCCTCCAACAACTCTGTAATCTAATGACACTGGCCTTTTTGCTGTTTCTTGCACAAGAGAGGCCATTTTCAGATTCTGGACATTTTCACTGGCTCTCCCCCATGCCTGGAACTCTCTCCCTTCTCATCTCCACCTCTTGGTTTACTTCAAATCTCAGCTGTAGACTCACTTTCTGCAAGAAGCCTTTCCTAGTTCTCCCTAATCTTAGTGTTTTCCTTCTATGATGATCTCCAGTTATGTATCTGTATCTATATCTGTCTGTTCATCTATCCATCTACACATTTGTCCATCTGTGTGTACACAGGTGTATGTACATGTATACACATATATGTACAAGTATATATATATATATATATATATATATATATCTATATCTTGCTTGTACGTAGTTACTTGCATGTTGTCTCTCTGATTAGACTATGAGCTTCTGTGTTTTGCCTTTCTCTGTATCCCTAGCCTTCAGTACAGTGCCTGGTACGTAATAGGTGTTTAACTTGATACTTCAGCCTGTAATAATTTTCTCCTTCTCTGAATTTATACCTCTTGATACCTGTACCATTCAATTGGCATTGAATCTTATACTGTCCTGTGACATCTCATGTATCATTGTCTCACATAGCTATTAACTTTTCACGTGCATATGTCCTCTCTAGCTAGCCTATCAGTATAACCCTAGAGGGCAGGGATAACTCTAAGTGTATTGACTTTGCCATTATGTACCTACTATGTGCAAGGTACTGTGCTAACAGATAAAAAGACAAAAAAAATTAAGCAGTCCTTGCCCTCAAGGAGCTTGTATTCTACTGGGGGCATACAAGATATACACAGATAAATAAATGAAGAATAGCCTGAGAGAAGAGCACAAAGGACTGGAGAGGATTGGGATAGGCTTTATGCAGAGGAAAATAGGTAACTCAGTGAATAGAATGCCAAGCCTAGAGTCAGGAAGGCTGACTGAGTTCAAATACAACTTCAGACCCTTAATAATAGTGTGACTCTGGGCACATCACTTAATCCTTTTGCCTTGGTTTCCTTAGCTGCAAAATGAGCTGGAGAAGGAAATGGCAAACCACTCCAATATCTTTGCCAAAAAAGCCTCAAATGGGGTCACAAAGAGTCGGACACAATTGAACAACAAAGAGGGTGCTGAGTGGAGCCCTGAGAGGAAAGCTTAGCCTTCTAGGAGGCAGAGTTGAAGCGGCCTGGCTTAGAACCTGGACAAAGATAGGGAGAAGGCTGACACATTGAATCTAGAGAGCAGCAAGTAAGCCAGTTTGGCTGCAACATAATTTATTTGAAGGGAAATCATGTGAAGTAAGTCTGGGAAGGTAGGCTGAAATCAGACTGTGGTTGACTTGAAATGCCAGACTGAAGCCGTTTTGCATTTTATCCTAGAGGGCCTCTTAGGCTTTGGAGGCAAGGGAGTTCCATTGTATGAGCTGTGCCCTATTTCAGCTGAGGGGCAGAGTATATGACTTGCTCTGGTTCTGCCTTTACTCATGAAGTGAGTTTGGGTGAGACCCTGGGACTTCATTTTCAGTAGTTGAAATGGTAACTCTACCTAGAATCAGAATCTTAGAACTGGAAGGAATGTGAAAGCCATACAGTCCAGCTTCAGCCATTACAAGAACGTCATGGACAATTTGCAGAGATGCAATCTGAGAAAGTGAGATTTTGTTGGATTGTTGTTGGCGGTTCGTCTTTTTTTTTTGTTTTGTTTTATTTTTGCCACATATGGCTTTATTTATTGTCTATTTTGAAAATGAAGTAGGTAGGGCTTTTCCATTCATTTAGCTACACAAAGGGTCAGAAATAGCGCTTGACCTAGCCCCCTGAACAACAGCCAGAAGAAAACCAGACAGAAAGAGCCCTCCTCCTGCTGGGAGTTTTTGCTCCATTTTCATGAGGCAGATGCAGCCAGCCTGGAAGCAATTTTCCTTGTGTTCTCACAAGCTGCCCTGCCTGTGCCCGCTGCAGGGGAGGGGAGGCAGCTGGACTTAGGCCAATCTTGTCCCTGCCAGGGCTTCTGTGGGCACTTATGCAAAGAAGGCAACACAAAGAGGGGACCATTTTAAGTGCATACTAAAAGGGGACCAAAAATAAAAAGAGAGAGAGAGCTTTTCTTGGGCTTCTGACTATTTTTAGAAAACTAGGATAGAAATTTATAAAGTACTTATGAATATAGTTCTAGTCTCAGGGTGATTTCAACAAATTCAACCAGGACTTTTTAAAGCCTTTCAAAGTTTGCATGTTCTCGACAGTCATCCTTGTTATAACATGCAAAGTAGCTGGCTTCCAATGAAGAGTCATATTAAAGAGGATCCACAGCACTACCTATTATTATTGCATATTATTTTTCTAAATGCTTTAGACATTTGGGCTTCTATTTGGCTGTTGTCATAGGAACAACAGGTCTGTAACAAAAAGCTCTTTAAATTCTGTCAATTAGGTTTATATAAAAGAATATTTTAATGATGTAAAGAACTTAGAAAGCATAGCCAGAGGTCTGGGTGAAGAAGAACCCTATTCCTCTAAACATTTACTGAATTAACTCAAATTGTCTTGTGCTACAATTACCATTCTCAGCAATTGCTGAGCCAGCATTAGTGGGGATTTGGAGGTGGGGTGGGGAAGTGGGGGAGCAGAGGCCCTTCAGTTTTCCATTAAAATTGCAACTTTGCTTATTTCTCAGAAACTGGGAGATCTGCTGAACTCTGTCCTCCCTCTCGTGGATCCTGGTGTTATGGGTTGCCTTGTGATTTCCCATTTTCCACTCCAATCAGATCAACATTCTGTACTTTCTGTGGGAATTGTGGGAATTGAGTGAACCACACTGACTCCATCTTGTGACTCAATTCTGGATCTAACTCAGTTCCCTTTCTGTTCAATAATGGGTCTAGTCCAATTTCTGTCTTCTGAGAAAACCTTATTCAATTATGAGGATTGTAAGAAAACTTTATTGCATTGTTTGAACCTAGCCCTGCATTGCTGGGAAGCTGGGCACCTCTACCTACTACTTGGAGACCCTTAACTAAAGATCTAGGTTATATTGACCAGAAACCCAGTCAGATCCAAAGATTGATGCAGAATTTCTTTTCACAGTTATACATCTCAGGCAACCCATATGTCTTGTCTGAAAACTGGTCCCATACTAGTCAATCAGTTACTATTTCCCTGTTCCTTAGAATCAATATGGACATTTTGGGGGTAGTGGGACACCTCTTTTTTCTGATTTCAGGGAATTACACCTATTTGCTTTCCCTTTCCCAACTTAGAAAGCCCCTAATCTTTGCTCCAATTAGAAATCAGATTACTTGATCTTGTATTCTGGTTTATATTATTAATTGTTTTATATTATTAATTGTTTATTTTCTTTTAATGCATAAAAATGTGTCTTCCTTGGACTCGGAGTCCAGTGCCAAGCTGAGGAGGCCTGGTTCTGATTTGTTGTGCAATTGGCATGCATTGCTTAATAAATCGATGTGCTTGGAAGCTTAAACCTTTGTTTACTCAGTTATTTCAGATTTTACCCGTCACATTTTCCAGGACAGGAAATTGTGACAGAAAAATCCTAGAAAGGAACCCTAGAGGCCATAGAGTCCAGTTCCCTCATTTGGCATTGGAGGAAAATGATACCTGGAGGTCAGAGGTGAATAACCCAAGGCCATACAGCATTTGAACCCAGGTTTTCTGACTCCAAATCCTGTGTCCTTTTCCCCACACCATCACCAATCTGTACCTCTTATTCTTGCTTTTAGATTTTTGGACTACTGCATGCCATCTTTACTTTAGAAACAAAAAGCATGGCTTTCTAAATTTCTTTTCACAGAGTAAAGAGAAATTGTAAAAATTCTACTCTCCTGCAAAAAGAAACAAACAAAAAAAAACTCTTGTAGAGACTCTGATCACTTTAATTATCTCCCATCTATTTAATTATGATTAATGACTCCTCTAAAGCCCAATTTAATTGTGACCCTGATGCACAGAGGTGGGCCCAGGGTCTCAGAGGCTGCTCCAGAGAAGCTCTGGTTGGTCTTTCTGTGCTAGAAAGATTGAAAATACAAGTCTAACAACAAGCTCAGTGTCTGTCAACAGATAACCAGTCTTGCTCCATTCAGAGAGACTTCTCACCAGGGGGCTGGTCAGGAGCTAATGATTGTTTTTGGCCACAGTGACTCATGCAGCATCTCTTACAAGGCTATATAGACAGACGGGTTGTGTGATGAGCTAGTAGATCTAGCTAGCCTCAGCCATGGGGGCCTATGTAATTTGTTTTCAACAGATTGTTTCTATTTCGCAATCCTGAATTGTCCTGCCCCATCTTGTAACTTGGGAACTGTTTTTTCCTGTGTCTGAAAAACTTAAATGCTCTTCCCTCTGCCCTTATTAAAAAAAAGACCTGATTCCACCATCTCAGTTGTCAAGCCCGGGTGCTGACCCACAGTGGGTCACATTGTAGCACTTAACTCCTTTGGCATTATTCCTTGATGCTGGGCACTGGCTGCTCCAGGACTTTGCTTACTATATAAAAAACCCCACACATGCATTCACCTTTTGGGTCAAGCATCAGTGGTTCTGAATGATACCTGGCTATCTCCTGGTTGGTGATATCTGTGCTGCTATGTATCCTAGAGTTCCCAAATCCTAGGGTCCAGGGGTTGCTAGATGATGTGATAGCACATGTCATCACTCAGTCATTTAGTCAGTAGCTTGATTTTACCTGTTAGGATTGAATGTGAAAATAGTTTTCTTGGCTTAAGTGTAACAGGTATAATATAATAATAATAATAATAATAATAACAACAACAACAATAGTTAGCATTTATATAGTGCCATATACCAGGCAGGATACCTAGGTAGTACAGTGGATAGAGTGCTGGGCCTAGAGTCAGGAAGACTCATCTTCTTGGGTTCAAATGTGATCTCAGACATTTCTAGCTGTGTGACCCTGGGCAAGTCACTTAACCATGTTTGCCTGAGTTTCTTCATCTATAAAATGAGCTGGGGAAGGAAATGGCAAACCACTCCAGTAACTTTTCCAAGAAAACCCCAAATGGGGTCATGGAGACTTAGACAGGCCTGAAAATGACCAAACAACAAAAATATGTCAAGAATTGTGCTAAGCATATCTCATTTGATCCAACAACACTGAGAGGTAGGTGCTATTATTATCTCATTTTACAATTGAGGAAACTGAGGTAAAGTGACTTGTTCAAGATCACACGGCTAATAGGATCTGAGGCTAGATTTGAACTCAGGTCTTCTTGACTCCAGGCCCAGAATTCTATTCCCTGCACCACCTAACTGCCTAGGTGTATAGATACAGTTCTCAGTCTGCATTGGTGGAGGAAGTCCTCATGCTAAAAATCACAAGTCTCTTGATGTCTTGAAGTTGTTGTGTTTGTTCTTCATTTTCGAAGAGGACCATGGCATCAGGGAAATGATGACATGACTCGCAGTTGACTTTGATTTGAGTGAGAGAGGGCTGTGCAAAGTCACCAGCCTCACTTTCTCCTCCAGAGCCATCTGGATCCAGTGACCAGATATTCATCAGGATGACTGGAGATGACCCAGGATGCAATAGGAGACCCTGGCCCTTTTAGGCTAAGGCCTTTCCATGAACTCACTTAGAGTAAGGTAATGCCCATTCAGTGATAAGAAGTGAGTCAAGGGATGACCCCTTTAATTTTTAATTATCATGTCTTGAAGTATGGTGACAACACTGCTCTAGCCACTGGTTTCACAGTGATCTCAGAATCTTTAAATGACATGGAATGATTCTGTTGACTTAGCACATTATTATAATACCATGATAATGTAACATAGGGGCATTTTATACATTTTGTACATTGATATATTGGTTGTTATAATGGTGGGATGGATAAACAGCAGGCACTTTGGCTGCTTTGGCTAGAGCTCACTCATACAGTGTTGAGTCTCGTGTTTCAGAGAAGAGTCCAAGAGGCAGACTCAGGACCCCATGGGTGGGCTCTAGCCAGAGCAGACCAGCAGGACCTACAGGTTACCCCCATTATACTTGTAAATAGCAATATTGAAATAATAATGTTGAGGAAATGGACAGTAGACTGTTTCCTCAACATTATTATTTCAACTGTAATGAAGCCAGCTTCTAGACTAAGAGTGAGTGGGGTCAGAACTGGAATTGATTCAGAGATCAGGAAGGAAGAGGTTAAGTCAGGGATGAAGGGAGAGTGAGAGGATGAAAGATAGAGCATTTATTAAGTGATTACTGCATCCCAGGCACTGTGCTAAGCTCTGAGGATATAAATACAAGCAAGTCCCTGCTCTCACAGAGCTTAAATTCTAAAGGGGGAAGACAACAGAAAAAAGGGACCTATGAGGAGGGAAAGCAAGGGGCCCTGGTACCAAGGCCTGGTGAGGAGAGGGCCAGGGATGTGGAAGCCTGTTCTGGGCTCACCTATCAGAGCTGGAGTTCCAAGTTTCAGTGGAGGGGGTGGGGGCCATGGTGGAGATAAGGATGATGGATGTAACATAGGGAGCATGGTGTGGAGATGGCCAGGAAGAAGAGAAGAAAGAAGTGAAACAGAAAGGAAAGAATAAAGTTGTTTTTTAAAATTATCTTATTTTAATTGATGTCATTTTTGTATCATATTTCCAAATATGTCCATTCCTCTCCTCTAACCAAGTAGACCATCCCTTATAACAAAAGGGGAAACAAAGCAATTCATCCAAATCAATCAACATATCCATCAAGTCCTATAATACATGCACCATTCCCCACCCAAAATTTCCCTTTACCCTGGCAATGAAGAGAGGAAGGCACATTTTCTCAGCTGTTTTCTAGTCAGACTTTGTCATCATAATTTCATGGTGCTCAGTTTCATTTGTTATTAACTCTTTCCATTTATGTTGTGATAATTACTATGTATATTAATTTTTGGTTTACTTTGCTCAGCATAAGTTCATATAGATTTGACCGTGATTTATGATTTTTTTCATATTTGTTATTTCCTATAGTGCAGTCATATTCTATCACATTCCTGTACCACAGTTTGTTTAGTCACTTCCTGATCAATGTGTACTTATTTTGTTTCCAATTCCTTGATATTGCAAAAAAGTGCTTCTCTGAATATTTGGGTGCATACAAGGCCTTTCTTTCAGTCTTTGACTTGTCTGGGGTATATGCCTAACAATCAGATCTCTGATTCAGAGGTATGGATACTTTTGAAGATCTCATTTCAGGAATGTAGTTTATTTCAGAGTTATCATATACTCAAACCAAGATAGTATATAGGAAAAAAGGAAGAGCAGACAAGGGATAAAGGAGGGATAGGGTGGGAGGCAGAGCACATCAGAAGTTAGAGAGTGAAGGGAAGATTTGAGAAGTACAAGGGAAGATCCCACCTATCCACACATCTCTCCCATGCTGACCCTTGGTGCCTCAAATTCTACCATTAGAAAGTCATGCCTAAGAATTTGTTTAATCTATGCATTCCAGAGTAACAGCTGACATCAGGAGAGTAAGGTAAAGAATATATGGCAAAAAGTAAGATGGTTCCACCATACTGAGTACTATTTGACAACACATATAGACAGGAAATGAGAGTTGGGTCCCCTGGGTAGTTAGAAGGTAGTAAAGGATATCAAATGTCATGGGAATGTATTACCAATATAGTAGAGAAAGTTATTGAAAATCAAGGTGGGAGGGCAACAAAGACAAACTTTGCTAACTTCAGAGTTTTGTCTGGTCAGCCCAAATCTGGTTTTTTACATTTGAAAATGTAAAAATCTTTCTTAGTTCTGAGGCATATAAAAAGGGGCCTTTGCCAACTCCTGCCCTAGTCAAGTTATTCTCAAATAAGGAGACATGATTACTGCTTTATATTATTATTTGAATTCTAGTAATGATAGATTTTCTTCATTCCTGCTTTTTTTTTCATTGATTCCCTTGATATTCTTGAATTCTCCAGGTTATTTTTGTTATGATTTTGTCAAGTTATATAAAGTAACACCTAGGTAGTTTGATTGGCATGGCACCAAATCTATAACTTAATTTAGATGGAATCATCATTTTTTATTAAGTTTCAGTTTAGATTAAGATCAGTTTCCAGTTATTTAAGGGAAATTGTCATTATGACAAAGTTCATAAATCTGGAGCCAAGAGTGACCTTAGGGGTCATCTAGACCAATAGTGTCAAACTCAAGTAGAACCAAGGCCACTAAAACATACATAAGGATCACTCTGGGCCTCATATTGCCTTATAAGAACACATATTAATGTTATTCATGTGGTATTGTATTTTTATTTATTTTGTTAACTATCTCCCAGTTCTATTTTAATCTGGTTCTGGTCTTACTCAGCACATGTAGGGAACTAGTTATTTGTCCCCTCTGATCTAGTCCTACTCCTTCATCTTACAAGTAGGAAAACTGAGGCCAAGAGAGGTTGTTCAAGGTCACTTGTGTCTTCCAAATCCAGAATTCTTTGAAGAACATGTTGCCTCCCACATAGGGCACTGATAGGAGGCGGAAATTACATGGGAATGGATACAGGTGTTTATCCTCTGTTTCAGAAAGAATCAGTAGATTTGGTGGTCATTTGGAAGGAACACTGCTTCCACCCTGATATGGGAAAGAGGTAAATGGAATTCAATCACCCTAACTGAGTTAGGAGCAAGTGCTGAGGGACCTTCTGTTGAGAGGGGCAAGTCAGTAAAGTCTTACAGCTTCCCAAGTGACCAACCCTAATGCAAACCTCAGAGTTTAACTAAAGAACTGGAAATGTATTCACTAGCCCCAAGGCATATTGACCTGGGCAGCTTTACCCAAAAAGAGCCATAACAGTTTCTGTAAAGGTAATGGCAGCATCAGATGGGTGGAGCTTGGGTGGATAACTACTGCTGAGAGCAGCCCCAGCAGAAACAGCAGAATAAGAGAGTTTCAGCACAAGGCCAAAGTGGTTGGTAAAGGAATTACAGGCTTTCAAGGCTTAGCAGCAGCAGGTAGAGTGATTCCTGGCTCACTGGGGAGCTGTGGGAGACAAAGGTGAGCCGCAGTGAGGCAGAGTCATCAGGCAGGAGAAGTCTTCTAGCTGGGATGCAGCTGCAGACCCCTAAAACCTAGACCTTCCCTCAGCTGAGTTTTCCTGGGATTTGGCTGAGGAGAAGATTCTAAATTCTTTTCCACCAGTGCTCAAGTCTGTGGGATGTTATATTCATTTATGTATGGGAGGATGAAAAGGATTTTATCATTTGATTTTTTTCCAGTTGTCTAATATTGTGCCCTATTTTGCTAATTAACTTAACTTTGCTATTTGATTTATGGTTCCTTCATACTCTTAGTGAAAATAGTGTTTTATGAGGCTTTAAGCTGTATGGGACCCCTACAGGGATTACAGTAATCTGTAGGAATTCTAGAGTAAGTAGGATATATTTTATACCTTGATTTTTTTTACCCAGCTAGAATAAAACTGAACTCTTTTTTTTAAACAAATGCTTTATTAACTTCTGTTTTACATCATTCATTTCCGCCAGATTTTGAGTTACAATCATTTTCCCCCCGTTATTCCCCTACCCACCCTCCCAGAATAGCAGTCCCACAAGATATCGCTTCCTCCAGTCTGCTCTCTCCCATACCTTCTCCCATACCCCCTTCGACTTTTCCATTAGAGGAAGGTGAATCTTTGTGTCCCAATGCCTGCACATCTTATCTCCCAATTATAAGCAAAAGAGTATTAATAATAGTATTTATATATATTTGAAACATTTAATGTTAAGACCTCGAATTTCAGATCCATTTCCTTCCTCCCTTGTCACCCATTCCCTCTGGGGAGATAAGTAATTCAGTATATGTTGTACATGTCTAGCTACGCAAAACATTATCATAGTAGATATATTGTACAAGGCTGCTTATAATTCCCTCCCACTCATCCCACCCCCACCTGGTCCATTCCCTACATGATCCTGTCCCTCTTCTATAGTGGGTACTTCCAACCTCCCCTCCCCCCAAGGATGCCCTCCATCCATCATCCCTCCTCTCATCCCCCTTCCCCCTATTCTGCTGCAGGTTGAGATATCCCATTTAGTATGTATGTCATTCTCTCCCTGAACCTAA
Source organism: Gymnobelideus leadbeateri (assembly GCA_011680675.1). NCBI lineage: Eukaryota > Metazoa > Chordata > Mammalia > Diprotodontia > Petauridae > Gymnobelideus > Gymnobelideus leadbeateri. The sequence continues at coordinate 1,303,486 of WOXC01004676.1, read as the reverse complement.
TTCAATGAGAATGTGGTTTTGCCTTTTTTGCCTTCCTATTCTCCTCCTCCCTTGCGACCACTTCCCCTCGCTTCTTCTACATGAGATAGTTTACCCTACCCTGTCTCTCCCCATCTCCTCCTGCCACTTTCCTCTCTCACCTCATAATTTCATCCCTTGAGTATTCTCCCTTCCCAACAAATTCAACTTATGCCCTCTATACATATATAACTGTAACCATATACACACACATTCACATATGTATTCATATGACCACACACCCTTCTTCCATTGTTTTCATAGTGAGAAAGATATCATCAGTCACAGTTATTGCTTTTCCATATAGGAATGTAAATAGTTCAACTTTGATAAGTTCCTTTTGATTTGTTTTCCCTGATTACCTTCTCAGGCATCTCTTGCTTCTTGTGTCTGGATGTCAAATTTTCTATTCAATTCTGGTTTTTTCCTCAAGAATGCTTGAAAGTCCTCTATTCCACTGAATGACCATATTTTCCCCTGAAACAAAATACTCAGTTTTGCTGGGTAGGTGACCCTTGGGTTCATTCCCAGCTCTTTTGCCCTCTGGAATATCATATTCCATGCCCTTCTATCCCTCAGTGTAGAAGCTGCCAGGTCCTGGGCTATTCTGATTGTGTTTCCACAATATTGAAATTGTTTCTTCCTGGCTGCTTGTAGTATTTTCTCCTTGATCTGGGGATTCTGAAACCTGGCTATAATATTCCTGGGAGTTTTCTTTTTGGGATCTTTTTCAGGAGGTGATCGGTGGATTCTTTCAACCTCTATTTTGCCCTCTGGATCTAAAACATCAGGGCAATTTTCCTTGAGAATTTCTTGAAGGGTGATTTCTAGGTTCTTTCTTTGATCATGGCTTTCAGGTAGTCCAATAATTTTTAAATTGTCTCTCCTGGATCTATTTTCCAGGTCAGTGGTTTTTCCCATGAGATATTTCACATTGCCTTCTAATCTTTCGTTTGTTTGGATCTGCTTAACAGCATCTTGATTTCTCATAAAGTCATTAGCTTCCATTTGCTCCAGTCTAACTCTGAAGGAATGAATCTCCTCAGTGAACTTTTGAGATTCTTTTTCCATCTGGCAAATTCGACTTTTTAGGCATTCTTCTCCTCATTGCCCTTTTGGGCCTCCTTTGCCATTTGAGTTAGTCTATTTTTTAAGGTGTTGTTTTCCTCAGTCAGGCTGTTGACCCTCATTTCATACTTTTCCTGCATCCTTCTCATTTCTCTTTCGAATTTTTCCTCCACTTCTCTTATTTGATTTTTAAAGTCCTTCTTAAGGTCCTCTATGGCCTGCAACCCGCTCATGTTTTCCCCTGGGGCTTTTGGAGCAGGACTTCTGACCTCACAGTCCTTTTCCCGCTCTATGCCCCCAAAATAGGAGTCTAGGGTTGCATTTTTCTGTTTCCTTTGCCTTGGCATGTTGCCACTTAATTGCTTGACTTTTGGGCTTGTTTCCACACTATGGCTTTAAGGCCAGATAGAGGAATTTTCGTCCCGAACGTGTGGGGGGCAACTTCCATTTCTGGCAAGCTGTAAACCCACCCACGACTTCCACCCTAGATCACAATCCAGATCAGGGAGGTTAAAGCAAGAGTGATTACCCCCCAAGACTGATCGCTGGATCTCCCTACAATTCGCAGGCCAAGAGCTGGAGCTGCCTCTTAAAACTACAAAATGGCGTGTCTCCTCAGTGGCTTCTAGCCCCCAGGGGAGGGAGCCGATGCATTCCCCAAATACAGGTCCCAAAGTCCATAGGACACTAACCTCTTACTTTGTCCTAGGCATGTCTATGCTGATAATTCTGGCATCGCCACAGCTGCTGGTGTTCTGGGGTTCCTCTGGCCAGCTGTTGGCCCTGCCGCCCTGGAGCTAAAACCTCGGCTCACGGGGACCTGGGCTCTGGCTCGGCTCGGGTTCCCGCGCTCTGCACGCCGGCTCCCAGACCACTGCACTGGTCCTTCCTGCAGGGCTGCTGGGCTGTCCTCAGCAGGAGGTTAGCTTCTCTGTGTCGTTCTGTGGGTGCTGGGGCTCCAGAAGTTGTTCAGAGTCCCCTTTTACATAGTTTGGGGGGAATCTGGGGGCAGAGTGGCTTGGATGAGCTGTTTCTACTCTGCCATCTTGGCTCCGCCCCCAAAACCTAACTCTTAATACTTTTTTTGTACTGCTTTTGTTGCTTTTTCATATTCTTGACTAATTCTCACTGAAGTTTTAACCAATAATTATTAGCATATGTTTTCTCTCCTGGCAAGGCCAGGGACTACATTTTATTTTTTTATTCATCTGAAACAATGATACACAGGCTTTACATATTATAGGCACTTAGTAAAAATGGACAACAATCAATTAATGGATATTTGTTGATTATTCATTATATAATCACCATATAGGGACATAGATTTAGATCTGGAAGGGACCTTAGAGGCCATCGAGGGCAGGGGCAGAGAGAAGTCACACAGCTAGTAAATGGCAGGACCAGAATCAGAAGCCAGGTCCTTTTCCTTCAAAGTTAGTATACTTTCTGCTGTATGTAGGTACATGCTGTCTGTGTGAAAGGTAGTACCCTTGGGATCATAGCAAAGTATAAAATATAGCCTTTGCCATCAGGGAGCTTAGAATTTGGTTATTGGGGGATGTGAAGCAATTACATATAGGGTTCAAAGGAGAGATATAGATAGTAGGTTCAGTAAAGGTTTCCAGGAAGGAGAATTTGCTATGGATTAGCATAGTCTGGGAAGAGAGAAGGATCACCTGGAGAAGGGGATCCTTGAGTCAAACCTTCAAGGACAGCTAGAATTTGAATAGGTACAACCTGATGTAGAAGGCTTTGCTAAGCTAAGGGGAGGAAGAATGTGAGCAAAGGTGTGAAGGGAAGAAAGCTGCAAGACCCTGTTCAGGAGCCAATGAGTCAGTCAACCAGTCACCAAGGAGCCAGACTGGAGGATGGGGTCCTGAACTCTCCCCCCTCCTTCCTTTAGAGAACATTCATAAACCTTCCTGGTCATTCCATTTCCCATCAGCTGCTGTGCTTGGGAACAACATGTTCCCCATGCCTGGTACTCCCTGGTGCCCTCTGCCCCTCCCTTTACAGCTTACTTTTACATGTTGACCTTTTTTTTCTTATTTGTATCTTCCTTGCTTAGCACAATGCCTGGCACTGTTGCTTATTAAATGTTTATTGAATTGAACTGAAAGCATAAAATGTAACAAAAGGCATCAATAAAAGTTTTTGAATGAAAAATATTTGTGCTTGAGAAATTATTCTAATAGTAATAATAATTAATAAATTGGTAATTAATAACTAATAACACAAACTATTTTGGAGTGAAGACTAGAGTTAGTGCCAGCAAAGGGTGACCTCCCAGCAAGACCAGAGATAGGATACATACATGCAGGCTCTGTGTCCGGAGATAGCCAGAGCAAAGCCCCAGGGGCCTTGGAAGCCCTGGGGAGTAGGCAGCTACCAGCAGCCAATGACCAGTGCAGTGCATTGGTGCTCAGTCCAGAACAGGCCAGGCCCAGAGATTCTGAGGTCCCCATCCTGAAACACCAGAAGAGGCCCTGAAAAGCCAACAACTCTGACCCTCAAAGATACAGGGAGGCCTAATCCTGGGAGGTGGAGGTCAACACAGGAATCCAGGTAACCTAGAATGAGAACAAATAGGGCAGGCTACCTTACCCAAAAGTTCAGCAGGGAGTTGAACTTGACTGGCACAAAGCTCTAGTTCAGGAACTAAAGTTGGAAAGGTGAGAAAGATCAAAGAAAACCCAGACCAGTATTAAAAATTGCTGTGGGGCGGCTAGGTGGCGCAGTGAATAGAGCGCCGGCCCTGGAATCAGAAGGCCCTGAGTTCGGAGCCGGCCTCTGACACTTAATCCATACGAACAAAAAAACCTAGCCGTGTAACCTTGGGCAAGTTACTTAACCCCAATTGCCCTAAAGGGGCGGCTAGGTGGCGCAGTGAGTAAGAGCACCGGCCTCGGAGTTTGGATGACCCGAGATCAGATCCGGCCTCAGAAAATGAGCACCCACGCATAAATAATGACTAGCCTTGTAACCTTGAGCAAGTTACTTAACCCCAATTGCTTTAAAAAAAAAAAATTGCTGTGAATCTTACTGGCTGATTTTTGGTGTTATTCCAGGGTGGAAGGAATCACTGTAATTTCCCATTGGTATCTTGATCATTTGATCTAGTACAGGGGTGGGGAACCAGCAGCCTTAAGGTCACATGTCGCCTTCTAGGTGCTAAAGAACAATCTATGAAGTTTGGATTCAGTCAAAGGGCTGCACTTGGGAACCTAGAAAGCCATATGTGGCTGTGAGGCTTCAGGTTCCCCACCTCTGGTCTAGTAAGAACTTCAGGTCTTGCTGGTGGAAAACAACCAGGCCTCCTCCCTCACCCTGTGGCAAGGACAGTCTTTGGGCCTCATCAGGGCAGGCAGCTGGTGATGGGGTCAGGACAAGTCATAGGTACAAAGTTCATAGAGCAGTGAAGCAGGGAACATATCTTCTTGTGGTCCTTTTACACGTCATCCAAATGCTTCAGCTCCTCTGTCAGCTTCCCGACCTCTCCGAAGGGAGGTGTTTTCTTGTTCCAAGCACTCATATTCCTCATGAAGTTTATCAGCCTTTTGGATATGTCTCTTCCGACTCCTCTGAGCAGCAACTCTTTTTTTTTTCTCTCCTCTGGACCATTTATCTGGTCATCATTCTCGGGGCTCTGTGGTTGTTGCTGGGTCCCACTGGCAGAAACGTTCCTCTGCAGGAAGCTTCCAGTGTCTGGAAGCCCTTGTGACATACTGGGAGCTCCACTGCCCCCATCCTACCCCAGCAGGACAACTCAATTATTAATTTTAAAAACCCATTATTCTGAGAAGAGATCCTGTAATGGAAATGCAGATTTGAAGATCTTCCCTGCCCCTAGGCCCTTTGATTGGCTTAAGAGACTTTGATTGACTTCAGTGACTCTGAGAACCTTCCTTGATTTAAAAATATACTCTGCCCCCTAATAGGCTGAATGTAGTCACATGGAGCCTTTGGCAGGAGGCTTGGTTTTCAGGAATGACCACACCTTGATGCTGTGTGATTGGGTAGTGGGTCAAGAGGGTGGTTACATTCCCTGAGCCAGGAGAAGACTATATAATCCCTGATTTGAGGCTTTGCTTTGGGGGCTCACTTTGAGAAGTGTTGTGTGATTTGACCAGATGAGACTCTGGGAAGCTGTTGTTGAGAGCCCCCCGTCTTTGAAAACCCAGATGTTGATGCTTCCCTCTCTGGTAACTGTGATTTTGATATTGATAATGGTTGGACAGTTTGGAAGCCTGTCTGTTTGATCTATCTGTATACTCTGAAGTTTGGAGTGCTGAACTTTTCCCCCTGAACTAGGTAAATGATATATGTTTGTTTGATTAAAGTAAGCTTGTTAACCCATTTTGAGTTGCTTTCCTTTTGAAAAGCAGATCTAAGAACCTGTGTTGGCAGATACCCTGGGGATGTTGGGGTGCTTGCTGAAACAGATCCATAACCTTCACCAGACTGCCAGAGGGGTCCATGGCACACAAAAAGGCTAAGAATCTCTTCCATCTCTATGACCTGACAGTCAGAAATGCTAATGAACTCTGAAAAATACTAATGAGGCAAAGTGTCCAGAATATGGAAGACAATGGTCCTGTTGCAGTCTTTTCTTGTCCTACCTTATCTATAGGACTGAGTTCACTGCTAGGTGCCACATTTTAGGAAAGACGTTGATCAGCAAGAGAACATCCAGGCATCTGTGGTCATACTGTTTTCTGTGCACACAAACTCAGAGTGTGAACAGAACAGGAAAGGCATTGACATAGTGCCACATGAGGGTCAGCTGATGGACCTGGAGATGTGTAGCTCGGAGAAAAGATATTTTTTGAGGCAAGGGAGAACATGATAATGGTCTTTAAATAGAAGGAAGAAGGATTAGACTTGTTCTTGCCTTCAAAAGACAGAACTACGAGCAATGGATGGAAATTACAGAGAGGTAAATTTAGTCTCAATGTAAGAGAAAACTTCCTAACGATTATAGAGATTAGAGCTATCTAAAGGTAGGATGGATAAGGGAGGAGAGTCATTGGAAAGAAATACCATTAAAAAAAAAAGAACATCAGTAAAACTATTCATTTTTAAATTAAAGAAGTGGTATTGCTGGCATCAGTAATAGTAATGATAATAATAGCTAGTGTTATAACAACTACTTTGTGCCAAGCATTGTACTATGCACTTTTGTTTACTTTCAGTCTACAAGATTCAATTCCACAATTCCTTGAGTTTCAAATTTTCTCTCCCTTCCCTCCTCCCCCCCACCCCAGACAGCATACAATCAAGTATAGGATCTGCAAATACTTTCACATTAGACATTAGTCAGGTTACAAAGACGGATTATACCAGATGGATTGAAAAATGGTAAAGAGGAAATAGAACCAAACAAGTAAAAGAAAAAGATCAGGTAGTTTGCTTCCATCTGGATTCAAACTCAGTTCTTTCTAGTTCTTTCTCTGATGTAGGCATCTCTCTCCTTCATGAGTCTTTTGGGATTGACTTATATCACTGCATTGCTGAGAAGAGTCCAGTCTGTCATAGTTGGTCATCACGCATATGTTGTGTCTGTGATTGTATACAAATTTCTCCTGGTTCTACTTTTCTCACTCAGCATCAGTTTGTATAAGCCTCTCCAGGTAAATATGAAGACTGTCTGCTCCGCATTTCTTACAGCACAATAGTATTCCATTACATGCATATACCATGACTTGTTTAGCCATTCCCCAATTGAAGGGCATCCCCTTAATTTCCAATTCTTTGCAACCATGAAAAGAGCTGCTATAAATATTTTTGTACATATGGGTCTTCTTCCCTCTTCTATGATCTCTTTGGCATATAACCCTAGAAATGGTATTGCTGGGTCACAGGGTATGAAATTATTTATAGCCCTTTGGGCATAATTCCAGATTGCTCTCCAGAATGGTTGGATCAGTTCACAACTCCACCAGCAATGCATTAGTGTTCCAATTTGCCCACATCCTCTCCAGCATTTGTCATTTTCCTGTTTTGTCATCTTAGCCAATCTGACTGGTGAGATGTGGTACTGTACTACACACTTTTACAAATATTATCTTATTTATATATGATCATTACAAAAATCCTGAGATAGGTGCTGTTATTTTCCTTATTTTGCAATTGAGGAAACTGAGGCAGATAGAAGTTAAGTCATTTGCCTAGGGTCACACATATAGCAAGTGTCTTGGATTTGAACTCAGCTCTTCTTGACTCCAGGCCCAGGATTCTATCCACTTATCAGCTTTATAAATTTTAAGATAATACCTCAATTTTTTTTAAAGAGCATTTTCCCTTCAGGATCACAGGATAAGACTGAACAGACATTGAAGTCTGAAATCAGAGAAAGGGGGACCATTCCCCAAGAAGCCAAAGGAATGTCCATTTAGCAGAAACTAAATGCAGGTAAGGGCTGGCTATTCTGAGGACAATAAAAGGGTCTCCCCAGCAAGACTTGGACTTATGCATGATCATGTCTTTGTGTGCCAATACACTTATGAAAAAGATTAAACAGCAACAGAAATAGGACGTCTGAAACTGATACTTAACATTTGAGAAGGGGCAAAAAAAGAACAGCACCTGTGTAAGGGAGAGGGAAAGATGTAAGGTTTTTTTTCATGTGAAACACTGTATTTGGGGGGAGGGGGGAATTCCATGTTTGAGTTTATATGCACAGAAAATAGTATGACCACAGATGCTGGCCAGATCTATGTGGATGCAATACATCCAGGTTCCCTTCTATCCCTGTGTTTACTTGCAAAAGTATTGCTTATTTTGGTTATTTGAACTTTTTCTGGATAGAAATAATATTAAAGGTTTTTGCTTGGTAGTAGCATTGTCTTTTATCTTACCCCCAACATTTTGTGGGTTTTAGAAACCACATCAGTAATATGAAATCTGAATGGTGATCAGACTTATCCATATTACAAACCTATGATCTCCTGAATTCCTGAATCAAATGTAAAACCCTCTTTGGGGCATTGAAAGCCCTTTCCAGCCTGGTGCCTTCCCACCTTTCCAATCTTCCTGTGCTTTACATCTCTCTGATTCATCTCTGGACCATACTCTTGGATCGATCCTCACAAAGGAAACTTCATCTCCCAACTCCATACATTTAGTATTATTGTTAATATTAATTATAATAAATAGCATTCAAATAGTGCTTTGATAGAACCCCGTAAGTATTATCTCATTTGCATGTTCTTTGTCCATGCCTGGAATGCCCTTCCTCTTCAGCTCTGACCCCTGGCTTCACTGGTTTTCTATGAACCTAAGATCAAATCCACCTTCTTCAGGAGCCCTTTCTAGGTCCTCCTTATTCTATTTACACTGAATATTTATCTTGTATGTACATAGTTATTTGGGCAGCTAGTGCATAGAGTCCTGGCCCTGGAGTGAGGAGGACCTGAGTTCAAATATGAACTCAAATATGAATACTTAACTAACTGTATGACCCTGGGCAAGTCACTTAATCCTGTTTGCCTCAGTTTGCTTATCTGTAAAATGAGCTGGAGAAGGAAATGACAAACCACTCCAGTGTCTTTTCCAAGAAAACCCTGAATGGGGTCGAGAAGAATCAGACATGACAGAATAACAACAGTGTATTATGCTACTAGGCACTGTGGGTTGCACAAAGATACATGACCTAGTGCTCAAATTTAAACCAAGGGGATACATTGAGCTTCAGACTTCCTGGCCTAGGAGAGTCTTTGGAAGAAACACTCAACAATTGGTCAATGGATGGTCAAAGAATTCACCTGTAGTTAGACACATAGAGAAGTTTAGCTCGGTAGAGAATATTAACCTAAACATATTTAGTTTGATGGAAGTTTGAAGGCACTGAAGAGGGGATTTATTCCCTCCTGAAGCTTCTTAAGTTTAGGAAAAACAAGGCATTATCTTTCTAGTGTATTTTATTTCCAATCTATTTTTAAAACGTTTCTGCACTGGTTCCCTGTTCTTTTGACATTTGTTAACAAAAAATACATTTATCTCCAGGTAGGTGTACATTGCATCTAGATAAAGAGCATATAAGTTAAGCTCTTTCTTCTTCATTAATCCTGTTAACAACAAAAGGACAGGCAAGGCAGTGAAGCATTAAGGGAGGGGCAGCTTGATCTGGAGTCAGATCTTGGTCCATCACAGCCCTCATATGGAGCAGTTTTGTGTGATGTAGAGCAAGCCCCCATAGGACATTATAACTGGAAGGGACCTTGAAGAAATATGAAATAACTTGGACAAAGTTACATAGAACTAGAGCCTCACCAGTCAGAGCTAAGATTAGAAACCCCACTAAATTATGCCCATTAGGCACCGGCCTAATGTCAGTACCCTGATAGTTGAGGTTTGATGTTGGAATGAAATGAGATTTTCCTTTTTTTTTTTTTTTAATTTTTAGAGGGGGGAAGGCAGGGCAATCAGGGTTAAGTGACTTGCCCAAGGTCACACGGATAATAAGTGTTAAATGTCTGAGAACGGATTTGAACTCAGTTCCTCCTGACTCCAGGGCCAGTGCTCTATTCACTGTACCACCTAGCTGCCCAGAAATGAGATTTTTTAAAAGTCATTGGTTAACAAAATATTTGCTTTGCCCTAATACAGCAAGGATATGCAATATGAATACATTTGCACTTAGGTCTCTGTGTTTAGCCGTGGTATTCTCCAGCATGGTTGGCAGGCCAAGGAATAGAGACTCTTGGTTTTCAAAAATCCACCAAGTCAGATGGGCCCCAGATCCCCACAGGTGGTACCCTTTGGTGTCCAGGAAGTTGCATCGAGGGAGAGAGAGGCCAATTAAGTCCCAGGGGGCAGCTTTGTTGCTTTTGCTTTTAGAGAAAACTAATCCCTATTTTAGGAAAACAAGGGAACCCTGGTCCTAATGATATCACCCTATCAATAACACAAGTAAGGCATTCAGTTCACATAGCAATTCATACAGTGATCAAAATCAAAAGAAAATGGGTAAAGCAAGGGCTTTCAAGAGATTAAAACATTTTCTTGGATTCAAACCAGATCATCCCATTACAGGATAATGTAAGGGTTGAATGAACAATATTCCTTGAAGTCTGAAATTATCCCATCTCAGCCTCAGTTCTAGAGGGCTGTGTCCCCCGTTGTTTAATCTGTGACCATTTTTAAGAGTGAAAGGAATTTAAAACCCTGCTCAAGGATTTTTAAACGTGCAAAGAATACCTTAATCCTCTGTGTTTCTCTGGGCAAGCCTAGGAGAGGGCAAATAAAATACATTGCCAAATGAGCTAATGCTCAATTAACTCAGGGGCTTAACTTTTCTTGAAAAATTACAAAATGAATTACCCCTGTTTGGCTGTCTGAATTCAAGTTCGTTTTTTTTGTTTTGTTTATTTTTTGTATAACACACCTTGGACCTCTGACCCCAAGTGGAGAAACTTAAATAAGCTGACCTCAAAAATGTTTAACTTGAATTGTTCTCAGCCTGGAGAGCATCTCACTGATATCTGGATTTTACCAGGTCATTGTGCATGTGTTTGCTCATGGTGGAACCCTGAGTAACCCGCTCGATCTTATTTCCTATCACCCACATGATTGAAGAGGCTTTTTTCAAGACCAAAGCTAGGCACTCTCCTGACTTTCAAAGTGTGTCCTTAACTTCTCTGGGTCTCACTTATGTCATCTATAAAATGAAAAGGGTTGGATTAAATGACCACAGGCTTTAGGAATCTAAGTCAAATTAAAAACAAAACAAAACAAACAATAACAGTGAGCAAACACTTCATGAATATTTATAATATAACTATATAAGATGTGCATATATGAGGGAGAAAAATTTTTCTACTTACTAGCTGTGTGACCTTGGGCAAGTCACTTAATCCCAATTGCCTTGCCTTCTCCCCTCCAAAAAACAAAACAAAACAAAAACAACTTCTCAAAAGTCTCAAGTAATGAAAAGGATCAATTTTAAATGTGAAAAGTTTTCAGGAAAGCCTGAATTTGGAATCAGAGGAGCTGGGTTCCAATACCATCTCTGCTTCTTCCTGCCTATGTAAAAAGCACAGAAATAGCTACTCTGGGATTCATTTTCCTTAGCTATAAGAGGAGGGAATTGGACTGGATGACCTCCAAGGAAGGTTCATAGATTTAGGGATGGATAGGGACTTCAGGTCATCCAGTGCTTCTTAAACTGTGGGTTGGGACCTCGAATGGGGTCAAGATCCACAGTTTAAGAAGTGCTGAAGGCAGGGCAGCTAGGTGGTGCAGTGAGTAGAGCACCACCCCTGAAGTCAGGAGGATCTGAGTTCAAATCTGGTCTGCAGCACTTGACATGCCACTAGCTGTGTGACCTTGGGTAAGTCACTTAACCCCAATTGCCTTGCCTTCACCCCTCAAAAAAAAGATAGAATAATAAAGAAGTGCTGAAAGGGTCACAAGTGGAAAATGTTTAAGAAGTCCTGGCTTAGATCAGGACTTCTTAAACTTGTATGCTGTGTCTTTAGAACCAAGGCTGCAGTGAAGTTTAAAGATGCAACCCAGTTAAGCACTGTCAGAAACTCCTCAGATTCATTACATGTTTGATTTTTAATTAATTTTTGGTCATTGCATGTTCAGAAACCTTTTACTTTTGCCAAATTCTTTATGACCTCATATGGGTCACAACCCACAGTTTAAGAAGCGCTGACTAGGCCACCCCCTCTTTTAACATGTTGAAACTAAGGTACTAAGAGTTTGCCCAGAGTCACACAGAAAGTGACAGCTGCTTGAACCTTGGCAGAGCAAGGTCTGATGACTGTAAAATCACCTACAGTTTCTCTCCTCCATGAATTCTTTGTGAAACCTTCCCTGAACCTTATTCTCTCCCTCTTCAGATGTTCCTAGTATACTTTGATCTCTCCTTGAATTTCATCACTTCCCATTGGTATTAGACTTAGCTATCTATATGTTATAGTAGATTCTTACTGTCCCCAAATATAATGTAAGCTCCATGAGGGTAAGGATGACATCATTTTCATGACAGTTAAGTCTTACTCATTTTCACCCTGGTTGTTTTCCTTCTGCTTCCCCTATGGTTGCTAATGTTCCACCCCTCAATTTAGACTACCAGAGGCCATGACTGGGAGGAGTGAAGCTACTGGGCTCTGTACTTCTTGGGACCATGTGTTTCTCATCATTTTCTACTTTGCTCCAGTGTATGCCCTTCTCCTTCCATCCCTCTTTTGAGAAGTAGTAGTGCCAATGCAATATTTACAGCACCCATGGTCACAATAAAGACAGGGACTATAAGTATCACATGACATTCGATTGCAAAATATACCAAACTCTCCAGGTAGAGGACAGAACTGAAACATTTATTTGGAAACCAGAAAACTGAATCCCAAAACCAGTAAGGCAATTCCATCATAGTACCAAAGATATTCAGAAGCCATAATAACAGTGAGAGCCACAGCATCCTTCAGCCTTCCCACAAACCAATACAAGATCAATATTTACTCAGGAGTCTATCTGACTCCTTGCCTGAGGTCCTCCTCTCCCCCCACCATCTGGCTAGCTTTGACCACCAGCTTCCTGTGGGCTCTGCTTCCCTTCAGCAAACTCCTCCCACTACAGGCTCCATGTGACTATATTTAGCCTATTAGGGGACAGAGTTTACTTTCAAAGCAGGGGAGGTCTTCAAACCCCCCCTAGGTCTATTAAGGAGTAGGGAAGATCTTCAAATTCCCATTACAGAAGTGTAATAAAATCAGCTTTACCATAGCCTCTGGAAAGGGGCAGCTAGGTGGTACAATGCATAGACTGCTGGCCCTGGAGTCAGGAAGACTCATCTTCTTGAGTTCTAATCTGACCTCAGACACTTACTAGCTATGTGACCCTGGGCAAGTCACTTAACCCTATTTGCCTCAGTTTCCTCATCTATAAAATGAGGTGCAAAAGGAAATGACAAACCACTCTCGTATCTTTGCCAACCCCAAACAGGATCACAAAGGGTCAACATAGTGGACTAAACAACAAGAAAGTTGCTATATTTACCATATTGGGTAAACTGTAAGGGCCCCTGTTCCCATATGTATGTTGTTGTATCCATTAAAATATAAATTCCTTGAGCAAAAATATTTTTCCTTTTGTACTTGTATCACCAATATTTAGTGAAGTATTTGACAATCAGTCAGTCAATAATTTTTTATTGTTGTTAAGTCATGTCAGTTGTGACAGACTCTGTGACCCCATTTGTTTTTGTTTCTGTTTTTTTTTTGGCAGATACTGGAGTGGTTTGCCATTTCCTTCTGCATCTCATTTTACAGATGAGGAAACTGAGGCAAACAGGGTTAAGTAACTTTCTGGGGTCACACAGCTAAGTGTCTGAGGGTGGATTTGAACTCAGAAAAACATCTTCCTGACTTCAGGCCCAGCACTCTTTCCACTGAGCTACCTAGCTGCCTAGAAACTTATTAAGGTCATACTCTGTGCCAAGCACTTTGCTAAGCTCCAGGGATAACAAAAAAATGTAAAAAATAGTTCCTGCTATTATAGTCTCACTACAGATACAAGATGAAAACAACTATTTTCAAAGTAGATATATACAGGATAAATCAGAGATAATCAACAAAAGGAAGGCATTAGCATTGGTATACAAGCAGCACTCAATGCAGTTTATTCATTCCTTTACATAGCAGGAACTTAATAAATGTTTATTGAATTGAATTGAATTATTCAACCTTAGGACACATATTTAAGATACACATCTCCCTCTTAAACCTTCAAACCCTCCCCATCCCCAACTCTCAATATGTCAGATCAACCTTAGTTAACAATATAGCTTTTCTCACTCTGATACATTTTGCTTGCTAAAGGACATATCTCATTCCTGGAACACCAGTCTGTTTCTGGTTAGCCATTAGACTATGAGTTCCTTGAGAGCTAGGACTATTTTTTGGTTTTGTTTTTACTTTCTTTGTATTCCTAGCATGTAGCATAGTTTCTTGTATATGTATATGTAGTATACACAAGGAGCTTCACAAATGTTTTTCTTGACTTGACTAGATTTCACTTGACCTGACAGCCTCAATATCAGTCAGACCTGGTAGATACAAAGGAGAGATCCCTGAGAACAATCTCTTATCCTCAACCCACTCCAAGGCTGATGCAGGCATTGACATATACACACATACATGCCCCTTTGAAGTATCCCTTATCATCTTGGAATGACCCATCATTGGTCCTGGGACACTGCTTCAGGAAGTCAGGAGCAGGATTGGGAGAAAAATGAAGGCTGGTGGACCTGGATGCTACAACAAAATGGAGGCATCAGTGGGACTTAGCAATGAGAAAAGGGGCTAGGTAGGACTTACAGAGAAGACCCCAGTATAGTTGGATGTTCCAGGGAGGGGAGGGAGGCACCAGGTCCTGAGAGTAGTTCTAGGATGAGAGTAACAGGGCCATAGTTTTGAAGTCTGGACACCAGGAAGCCTGGACATCAGTGTCAAGAAAGATTCTTCCCATGTACATTGGAGTACAATCTCCCACAGGTTCCCTGACTACTATTTGGGAGGACAAAATCAGTGAATATTTACTGCCCATTAAAGGGGAGATACATGTATATGGAACACTTGTGGACAACTTCCTATTGGACATCTCAAATTCAACAGGTCCAAAACAAAATTCATTATCTTTCTTTCTAAGTCTTGCCCTATCCCTAGCTTCCCTTTTACTATAAATGGAACTAGCATCATTGAACTTACTCAGGCTCGTGACCATGATAGCATATTTGACTCATCAATTGCATTCACCCTACATATCTATTTTGTTGGTCAATAAACATTTATTAGTACATAGTGTGTCAGGCACTGCACTAAGTGCATGAGATACAAAAAAGGCAAAAGACAGTTCCTGCCCTCAAGGAGCTCACAGTATAATGGGAGAGACCAGCAAACAATGTACAAATAAACTATATCATAGGACAATATTAATAAAGGGAACGCACTAGAATTAAGAGGTGTTGGAAGAGCTTTCCTGTAGAAGGTGGGATTTTAGCTGGGACTTAGAGTAAGCCAGAAAATCCAGTAGATAGAGATGAGAAGGGAGAGATTTCTAGGTATGGAGGACAGCCAGAGAAAATGCACAGAGCAGAGAGATGGAGTGACTTGTTTATGGGACAGAAAGAAGGCCAGTGTCACCAAATTAAAAAGTACATGTTGGGCAATAAAGTATAAGAAGTCTGGAAAGGTAGGAGGGGGCTAGGTTTTGAGGGGCACTGAATGCCAAGCAGAGCATTTTGTATTTGATCCTGAAGTCAACAGGGAACTGCTGGAGTTAAGTTTATTATTATTATTATTATTAAGTTTATTAAGTAGAGGGATGACATTGTCAGACCTACACTTTAGGAAAATCACATTAGTGACTGAATGAAGGATGGATTAGAGTGGGGAGAGACTGAGGCAGGTACTCTATCCACTGGGAGACCTAACTGCCCTACATCTATTATACTGGTCTAAGCCTCTAGTTAGCTAAATATGCCTTTTTGTTTCAGTCTTAGCTTGCCACTCTGGAAGCTCAGTTTATTATTCTTTGGCTTACTAAGAGAAAATTTCCTTCCATATCTTTCTGCTCCCCTGATGTCAGTTTTGGTCTTGAAGATCTGGAAGGGACCAGACTGGAAGGGACTGGCTGAAACATGTGCCCTTTGTTCTGCTTCCCACTAGAAGCAAAGTTAATTCCCTATCTACATATTTAAAGATAATGAATGATCCAGGATTTTTGGTCATTGTAGGAAACTTCTAGTGTGAGAATTCTCTCCACCAATACAGATTTTTAACCCTCATATGACTTAGTAACACTTGGTGAGTTGCTTGAGATACATAGGTTACATGACTTGCCTAGGTTTACACATTTAGTATGTAGCAGAGGCAGGCTTTGACCTCAGTGTCTTCCTGATTCCAAGCTAGTACTCTTGCTACTATATTACAATGCCTGTACTGTAGACAGAATGTATAGCCCTCTCTGCATATAATATATTAAGGGTGTCCCAAAAGTCTTAGTGCGGTCATTAAAGTACCTCCATTTACCATAAAAAGTGTCCCAAAATTTTTAGGGCAATCAACCTGTTGAAGCTTATTACATTTATTAAATTAGAACTTATTCAATTTAATGGCTTATTTAAGCTATTAAAACTTAAGACTGCCCTAAGACTTTTGGGACACCCTTTATAAAGTGCTACCCTGATACATCATCATGGCAGTATCCCTCAATTCCTAAAGCCTATGGCAGTGGAACCTAAAACCTGTTAGGTGTTACTGTCTTGGAAAACTTTGAGTATGATCCTGGTAGGTATGGAACACTTAAGATAGTGGACTTCTGGAAAAGCAATTCCATACCAAGTAGGCAAAAGATCAGGCAACTAAATAACTCAACTGTGCTCAATTTAGCTGTACATTTCCTGAGATTCTTGGGTCCAAGAATGTGCCCCTATACTGGTTGTGAGACCTGAGCCTAGGAGAATTGCAGGCATGGCACCACACGGGAGATTTTCTGTTGTATATGGTTTATAGACTCTGTAAAAAAGTTAACCACTAATGGCAGCACCCAAGTGAAGGGTTATAGATCTGGTGCTAGATTGGACCTGAGAAGTTATCTGGTCCTACATTCTGATTTTTATAGCTAAGGATGCTGAGACCCAGAGAAATAAAGTGATTGTCTAAGCTAGGCCCACAAAGGCAGAACCAGGATTTAACCTCAGATGGCAAATACTGGATTTGTTTTATGATGTTTGGATTCAGTCAAAAGGTCATACTTGAGGACTTAGAGGGCCACGTGTGGCCTCGAGGTCACAGGTTCCTTGCTCAAAGTTTTAGTGACATTTCCATATACTGGGCTATTTATTGAATGTCTTCCTGTTCATGTATCAGACTAACTTCATTATGCCAAGATCAATTGATTAGGATACAGTCAAGGATAGCATATTCCAGGAGGAAGTAGAGTTTGGGTAGGGTAGGTAGGGAATCAGGAGCAATTCTAATTGTGTAAATTTTCACTAACCACAGCCCTTACACTACTGGGACAAGTACAGCCACCCAGAAAGAGGCAGAGTTAGGAAACAGGAGTTCACCCACTCCCTGAGAAATAATAATAATAATAACTAGCACTTATATAACAGTTTAAGGTTTGAAAAGTATTTTACAAGTATCTTGTCTGACCTTTATAACAAGTAGGTGCTATTATTATCCCCATTATACAGATGAAAACACTCAAGCAGACAGGGAAGTCCAGGCTCACGCAGCTACTAAATATCTGAGGCTGAATTTGAACTCACATCTTCCTGACACTAGGTCTAGCACTCTGTCTATGATACTTCACTTAACACCCTTCCTCAGTGAGGTGGATTATGTAAACCATTGTGTGGGCATGAAACTTTCCAAAGCCCAGTCCTTTTTGGTGAGCATCATCAGATAGTAACTAGCAGTATGGTTAACCTGGTGGTTAAGTATACTTTCATGTAATGCTTAGATATACACACATGGTCTCTAGGCCACTTCCTTTGCTATCAGAGAAGCAACCCAGGGTTCAAAATGCCCTGGATCTACATCCACTCAAATTGTTCCACACAAATGTTGTTTACATTTATTTATTAACCAGCCCCAACAAACCACTTGTCCCCAGGGGTAAATTCTTCCACAAAGTATACATATCATGAGTGAGACAAAAGGAACAAACCTACAAAAACACTTAGAGGTATTATGGATGTCTTATGGATGCATAGAGAGAGGCACTGATGGCCAGGGGACATGCAGGACGAAGCAACTTCCACCTCTAGTGTTGCCAGACCAACAAAGTCTTCTGGTGACACCATCACATTGCTCCCAGGAGGTCTGCCATGCAAAGATTTTGAATATTGTGTATTTTTTTTTTTTTTGGCCAGGTATGTTAGCATTGAATGTGGTCTCAGAATAGGTCTGCTATGGTGCATTGACTAAAAGACTTCTTCCTAATACAGAATTCATTGACAATCCATCCAATTAATACCAAAACTCTGGCAGAATGTTTCCAGGCTCAAATTGTCTGATTATTCAACTAAACTTCCTAGGAGAATCTACAACCTTGTTGTAAACTACCATCTAACTTATGGTTAGAAGGTCTTACTTAATTCCCTTATGGAAATTTTGTGCTCCTCAGCACATTTGATGGGATCTGCCAAAGAAAGCCCACAGAGCTGTGTGGGTCTGAGCCACAAGTTAATTTTTTTTTCAGGGTCTTGCCATGCAAATGTACCTAAGCAAGCACAAAAGAGAAGCAAAGAGGACAAGGTTGTTGTCTTCCTTCCACTGAGCTTCATCCCTGCCTTCATGGTGGCCTTCATCAAATCTCCCAAGCTTTGAATTGTCCTATAAATAAATTGGGAAAACATCCCTAAAACCTCTTGTTTGAGGGGAAGATGCAATCTTCCTATGATTGGCTAATATGAACTGGAACATTGTTGTCTTTCCCAATCCCCCTCGCTTAATAGAGCTTTCTCTTCTGAGATTACTATCTGTTTCCTCTGTATGTATTGTATATATATCTGGGTTTGTATGGTGTGTTTGGGGGGGGATCGAGGGCGGGGTGTATGGGATTTTTCAAGAAGAAATAGCACCTCTGGTATGAGGGCTTGCCAAGCCCTTTTCAGGGCCATCTTTGGTGTCCACTTGGCACTCAGTTCTCACCTGTGGCCCCCAAAAGCTGTAGCATGTGCAGTGGCCACACCCTTGTAAAACTATCTCAGCAGATGGACTAACCCAGGTTGAGGGTAATGGAGGGACCTCAAACCTGTCAGTGAGTTAAGAGAGGTGTCTACACCTAAGCATGTGAAGACTTTCCCCCATAAAATGGGCAGATAAGGACAATTTCTTCCAACAGCTATGAAGATGAATGAAATAGGAGCTGTGAAGCTTAGTCAGACATCACAGGTGCCAAGGCCATCCACTGTATCCCTGGTCATCACTAGTCATTCTGACTTTTGTTTTGCCACAGGATTTCAATGATTCAGAAGAAAGAATGAGGCTGACTACTTCGTGCAACCCTGCCTCACTTAAATCCAATTTATGCACAAAGCAAGACATCATCCCATGATGTCATATAACAGTAAATTATAGCTGGAAGGACTATCATACTATCTCTCCAAGACAATGATATTGATAGAACTTAGCTCTAGGGCTTTTAAAAAGTCAACCATCTTGCCTTGCAAGTCAGTGGATGGCTAGATGCTAGGCAAGAGTGTGGTGACTCTTCTCAGGGTATTGCCATCTGCCTCAGAAATAGCTAAGGGTTAGGGGTGGGTTTGGTCATTGCCTGTGGAATTTTACCAGTTTTAAACCAGTCCAAGTTTGAAAGCTTGTGCTATTTAATGAAAGTTAAGTTGTCTGTGTTCAGAATGAGAAAGCTGTAGGCAGAGATGTAATTTCAGCAGTGAGATCAAGAGTGCAGAGAAGGAAATGTGTGGAGGATGAAGGAAATGAACACATACTTGTTGATTACAACATAACAAAACAATCTGTTAGCTTAATTTTAAAGTAACATATAAAGCCAACATGTTGGGGGTGAATTGTTTTTGCTTTGTTTTGTTTTGATAGCAACAAAACACAAAATTCACAGAAGAGTGTAACCCTTGCTTTGAGTGGATATAATGATGCAGAGGCTTGGAACTTTCCCTGCTTAGGATGTGTGCTGCTTTTCTATGTCTAACAATGATAATAGTTATAATAACACTAACTGCTAACACTGACAGTTTCTAAAGCACATTATATGTGTTATTTCTTATGATACTCACAACTCTTCAAAGTGGATACTATTATTGTCTTCATCTTACAGATGAGGAAACTGAGGCTGAGAGAGGGTCTTGCCCAGGATCACACAGAAAGTAAGCATCTGAGATGGTATTTGAACTCAAATTCAGTTAGCCCTCAATGCTTTCCAGAGATACAACTGATAGAATGAAAAACAGTTAAGAGAAAAAAATGCATTCAATTCAAAGAAGAATGTGGCTAGAAACACTCCTCTTAGGGGCCACAGTGTACTCCATCTCTTACCCCTAGCAATTTTAATGCTAAATTTGTTTTGTTGTATTGTGCAACTAAAAGGGGTTGATGTAATGCTGAACAATTCAACCATAAAGTATAATACTTTGGAACTTTAAATATTATTCTTCTCTAAGGTAACTTCATGGATTTCTTAATTTTCTTTGCATATGGAACTTTTAACTTTCTATTTCATTTGCAGGGGGGGAGTGTGTAATGTGGGAGGGGCATAAATAGAGGATATGAAAGGAATGATAAAATTACTAACAAAATTAAATGATATCCATTAAAGTAAAAAAAAAATCCCAGAACTACAGTATTTTGGAGTTGGAAGGAAGTTCAGCACCTCAAAAGAATCAATATTCAAAACAAAAGCCCACTATAACATATCTGACACATTGGCTTCCAGTCTCTGCTTGAAGACTTCCAAGGAAGGAAAATCCTCCCAAGGTATCTCATTCCTCTTTGGAATGGCTCTGATTTTTAAGAAGTTTTTCTTGACATCCAACCTAAATTTGCCTCTTTGTAACTACCACTCATTACTTCTGATTCTACCCTCTGGGGCCAAGTAGAACAAATCTCATCCCTCTTCCACAAGACAACTAACTCCGCAAGTACTTGAAGAAAGCAATCATCTCTCCCTTCTCTATGCCACCTACCCAGTCTGCTCTTTTCCAGTCTATCTCCACTTCCTTTAGCTGATTTTGAAATGACATGGATTAAAATGTCTAGACCACCCTGGTTACCCTCCTCTGGATGTTCATCTGATCATTAATGCCCTTCTTAAACTGTGATGTCCAAATGATTAAAATTATTAATGCCCTTCTTAAACTGTGATGTCCAAAATATAACACAATATTCAAGTTACAGTTTGACTAGGCCAGAAATCAGAGAGACTGTCACCTCCTTTTCCCTGGAAATTGGGCCTATCTTTATGCAACATGAAATCTCATTAGTTTTTTTCTTTTTTTTACTGCCACATCCTCCTGCTGAGTCATGTCAATATTGTGGCCCACTAAATGCCCCAAGTCTTTTCTTTATTTTTTAAAATAGGTTTTTATTGATGCCTTTTTATGTCATCAGAATTTTTCCTAGTATTGCCCCTCTCCTAGGAAGCCATCTCATATAATAAATAATATTGTTTAAAGGAAAAAAAGAGAAAAGAGACAGAAAAAATCATCAAAACCAAACAATACATCAAAAAAGACTGAAAGGATATGCAATGAACCATACTCTTGGATCTCCCACTCTACAAAGGAGTACTCCAGATTCTGGACACAACATCTGTCTTAGTTTCCTCATCTACAAAATGAGGATAATAATAACACCTACTTCCCAGGGTTGTTAGGAGAATAAAATGAGTTAATATTTACAAAGCTCTTTGCAAACATAAAAGCACTACATAAATGCTAGTTAATATCTCATTAATGAACAAATGAGATAATATTTGTAAAAAGCATTTTGCACAGTGCCTGGTACATAGTAGGCACTATATACAGTTAACTCTTACACTGTGTGTGTGTGTAAGTGTTAGGGGTACAGCACCCTTGTGATCTGGAAAACCCATGTAAGATTTTTTTTGGCCCTCCCTTCATATCAGAGAAGTCTGAATTATTATGGTATTAAAAGATAAAATATGTTGATATAGTACAATACTATGCATTTCTGAGTTTCTAAGTTTTTTTCTGTGTCTTTGCTGGCCGTTTGTTATGTGCAGTTTCTGGAAAAGTCTAAAAAAAAATTTCCCATTTAATTTCTTACACCTAACTGTGATACATCAAAATCACAATGGGGAAGTTGAGATGTGGGAGGGATAACTATAAATGCTTATTCCCTTCTCTTTCCCTTCCCATTCTAGAAATTTCCCAGAAATCAAAGTCAAGTTCCTTGACTAAATGAACTGCTGGTTATACACATACTTTAGCTTGTGTTGCTTCTCAGAGAGTCAAAGCACACATGCCAATGTACTTCCATGAGAGGTGGCCCAGTCCAGCAGATCAAGGGGCATCCCTGAAAACCACTGTTATACTAATGTAAGTAGTGAGTATAAGGTTGGGCCAATAGGAGTGCCCTCTCTGGGAATACCTCCTGTGCACCCATGCCTAACTTCTCATTGCCTTGGAGATTTTACATCTATATAATGAGCTAATTCAGAGTGGTAAAATAAATAAACGGGTAAATAATAGAGAATAGAAGAGGGTAGGGAATCATCTTCATAAATGTACTGGGCTTTTTTCCTAAAGCAGAAATTATGGGAATTAGACATGTCAGTCAAGTGACCAACTTAACATTCAACAGTGACCTTGGACAAGCTCTTTGGCTTAAATTTCCTCATCTGTAAATTAAGGGAGTTAGACTACATGACCTTTAAGATCCCTTCCAGCTCTAAATCAATGATTCTGTAATGCTAAGAGAGGCTACTATGTACATAGCTGTAATGGAAATGCAAATTTAAAGATCTTCCCTGCCCCTTTGATAGGCTTAAGGGACTCTGAGAACCTTCCTTGATTTGAAAATATACTCTGCCCCCTAATAGGCTGAATGTGGTCACATGGAGCCTGTGGCAGGAGGCTTGGTTTTCAGGAAATGACCACACCTTGATGCTGTGTAATTGGGCAGTGGGTCAAGAGGGTGGTTACATTCTCTGACCCAGGAGAAGGCTATATAATCCCTGATGTGAGGCTTTGCTTTGGGGCTCACTTTGAGAAGTGTTGTGTGATTTGACTAGATGAGACTCCGGGCAGCCATTGAGAGCACCCCCTCACCCCCCAGCTTTGAAAACCCAAATATTGATGCTTCCTTCTCTGGTAACTGTGATTTTGTATGGATGTAATGGTTGGACAGTTTGGAAGCCTGTCTGCTTGATCTGTTTCTCTGTCTTGTAACTTCTGTCTGTATACTCTGAAGTTCAGGGTGCTGACCTTTTTCCCCTGAACTAGATAAACAATATATGTTTGATTGATTAAAGTAAGCTTGTTAACCCATTTTGAGCTGCTTTCCTTTAGAAAAGCAGATCTAAGAACCTGTGTTGGCAGATACCCTGGGGATGCTGGGGTGCTTGCTGCTACAGTAGCAGAGCAAGGTTCTCTGCAACTCAAAGCCTACATCTATTAATTTAGTATATCAAACATTTATTATTTATTGTGTAGAGGACGCTATATTAGGTGTTGGGGATATAAATTCAAAAATGCAATAATAACTTCTGTCCTCAAGTTTATGTTCTAAATAATAGTTAAATTTGTATTTATTTATGACCCCATTTAGGATTTCCTTAGTAAACATAATAGAATGCTTTGACATTTGCTTCTCCATATCACTTCACAGATGAGGAAACTGAGGTAAATAGGGTTAAGTGACTTGTCTAGAGTCACACAGCTAGTAACTATCTGAGGCCAGATTTGAACTCAGGCCTTCCTGACTCCAGGCCTAGGACTTTATACACTATGCCACCTAGTTATCTGCATTCTAAACTCCATTTGTAATTATGGGAAAAAAAAGTTTTTTTTTCCCCAATAATTATTCTCTGAGAACAGAAGTGAAAATAGGAATAGAATTCATGAAATGAATTGTTCTTTGCTGAGACCTTGGGACTAGGTGTCTTCAGGTAAGATATGTACATATAGAATTACTAAACTACTCTTTCTTCAAGAAATGAAGTAATCATAGGCTTTTACACTTCCCTTCATTTTAACTGTTACTTAGCATAACTCCCCAGATTATCTCAGTCACTTTTTCTGTTGCTTTTCGTTAGTACAAGCATAACAGTGCTTTTCGAATATGCCCAGATCACCTAAAATGGACACACTGTGTGTCCTCTATCTTGTGGGTGGGGGTAGCTTCCTTTAGTTGGTTGCCTAATCAAAACAAAATCAAAACCTTTAAAGCTGGTGAGACTGTGAGGCAGTCCCTCTTTCTGGCTAAGGACCCCAAACCCAACAACCTTGGGAACAGCTGTGCTTCAAGCCAAACCCCTGTAGCCATCACCTGGGGGAGCAAGCTCTCTAGAGATGTGTCCTGGCGACTGCTTCTGTGGGTACCGCAACCACACCACTGAAGACCCACAAAACAAAGTTAGCAGCAAAGCCTTTGTCACTGTCATATAATTCAACAACAGAAATATAAGATTTCATTCGTGGAAATAACATTAAAGAAGAAGTATCTGCTTTGCTGCTATAGCACAAGAACCACATCTGACATGGAACTGAAATCTTCTGTCTCTGTTATCATCCCCATTAGAATATGAGCTCTTTGAGATCAAAGACCATCTTACTTTGGGGATATTTGTATACCCAACACTTAGCACTGTACCTTGCACACAGTAATTGATTAATAAATGTTTTTTTCATTCGTTCATTCTTTTCAGAAGTGAGAGACTATGGGTGTGGAACATTGGATCTACTATCAGATTTCATTGATTTGTTATATAATTTTGCTAGACTGCTTTCTTTTTCTTTTTTATTCTTTGTTAGAAGGGAATGCTCACTTTTTTATTCTTTGTTAGAAGGGAATGCTCACTGGTTGGAGAGGAGCAAAAGATGTACTTAGAAATGAAAGTGATATAAAAGCAAAAGATATGAATAGGCATGTTTAAAATGGACAAATAAAGATGCTACTTTTTGGATACAAAAAAAGAAGCTAGAGACTCAAATGTATTTGAGAGCTAAAGCAAAATGATTGTCTCAAAGTGAAGAAAAAGTGGAATGGAGAATGATTATGATTCTTTTGCATGAATAGGGCATTCTTTGTTTATATAGTATTTTTAAACTAATTGTGAAACAGGGTCAAGGTTAAAAAAAAGCCAGAGAGGTTGAGTTAATCAGATACTGTAGGCCTGGACTTTATAAATTAAAGATAACCCTCCAGAGTTCACTTCTGGCATCAACTGAATCCATGTATATAACTGAGGTATGGGTGGTAACTATTAGAGGAGGCCCAGCTGGTGAAGAGATAAAGTCTGAATGTAGCTGGGGCCAGCCCAAGGCTTGCTATTTGACCTTGCAGCCAGCCTTCCCTCCTTCCTCAAGTCTACTGAGTCTCAGACCCAGTTTTAGCTCTTCTTGGCCATCTTTCTTGGTTTGTACAAGCCATGTGTGTATATGAAACACAATTTAAAGTGCTTTTTCTACTGTTTCCTAGGATACCATTTATATTACACTGTTAATATGGCTTTTGCTTTTCCACGTTTCAGAATCATTAGTTGAATCTCTTAGTCCAGTAGCCAGCCAAACCTCTAGATGTGTTGGCCAGTTGGCTCCTTGAGGGTAGGGATTTTATTACATTCTTCTGTCCTTATAGCACCTAACACAGTTATAGACCTAGAGGTAATTAAATAGAGGCAATGAGATGTAGTGGATGGAGAACTGACCCCAGAATCAAGAAGAGCCAGGTTCATGTTCCACCTTTGGCATATACTGGCTATGTAACCCTGTCAAAATTCTAATCTTTCAGTGCTCTCAAGCAACTCTCTAAGACTATGGTAGATGGGTTCAGATCCGGCCTCAGACACTTAACACAAAAAAATAGCCGTGTGACTCTGGGCAAGACACTTAATCCCAATTGCCCTCCAAAAAGCAAAAAAAAAAAAAAAAAAAAAAGGCTATGGTAGAGCACTTGCTGATCTGCATTGGTAGAGGAAGTTTGCCCCCTGGAAGTTACCTAAACTAGTGAAATCATACATAGATAACTATAAAAAGGTACTCAATAAATACAAACGGAATTGAGCTGATTTAAACTGAATTTGAACTAGCCTTGGTTGAAGTCTGATATAATTAGAAGGAAAAAAAAAAGCAAAACCACAACATAAAAGAAAGAAGGTTTTAGTCTCCAAAAAGTGAGGAAATCTATAGCTCGGGTGCTGATCTCTTCTTGCCTGTGTTTCAGTACCAATGTTTGTCTTGCCCCTTCCTACATCTTTTTGTGTGTTGTCTTTGCACCCCATCCCCCTTTATGTTATAAGCTCCTCGTGAGCAAGGAATATTTTTCTTTTCATTAATTGTATTAATGAATTAATTAAATATTAATTAATTGTATTAAATGTATAAATACATTTGTAGCAGTGTTAAAGAGATGCTATATTGATCAAAGTTGAGCAGACACGCATATATATCCCTTATCCTATTAGTGATTCATTTTTCGATGGGTTTTTAAGGTATATATATTCCTCCCCTCTGTGAAGTAGTATTAAAGAATATATAATTATTTTTTTCAAATGCTTTATTAACTTCGGGTTTACTTCATTCATTTCCACCAGTTTTTATGTTACAAATTTTCTCCCTGTTTTTCCCGTACCCACCTCCCCAAAGTAGCAGTCCCCCAGGATATCCCCTCCTCTTATTTCCCAATTACATGTAAAATAGTATTAATAATAGTATATATATATGTATATATATATATGTACATATATATATACATATATATATATACATATATATACATATTTTTTTAAACATTTGGTTTTAAAACTTTGAGTTCCAAATTCATTCCCTTATTCCCTTGTCACCCATCCTTATTGGGAAGATAAGCAATTCAATATAGGTTGTACATGTGTAGCTAATGCAAAACATTACCATAGTAGATATATTGTGGAAGACTGATTATATTTCCCTCCCTCCTATCCCACCTCCCCCTTGTTGTATTCTCTACTTTGGTCCTATCCCTTTTCAAAAGTGTGTGCTTCCAACTTCGCTTCCCCGAGCCTGCCCTACCTTCCATCATCCCCCCTCTCAGTCTCTTCCCCCCTACTCTCCTGTAGGGTGAGATACCCTATTTCCTGTGTATGTCATTCCCTCCCTGAGCCAACTTCAGTGATTATAAGGTTGACCCATTCCCTTATGCCTTCCTGTTCTTCCCCTCCATTGTACCTATTTTCCCTTGCCTCTTCTATATGAGATAGTTTGCCCCATTCAGTCTCTTCCCATTTCCTTTAATTATATTCCTCTCTTACCTCTTTATTTCACCTTTTAAGTATCATCCCTTCCTATTAAATTGATCCTGTGCCCTCTATCTATGTATACCTGTAAACATATATATATATATATATACATACACATTCACATATGTATTCATATGCCTATATACCCTCTGATAAAGAATATATATCTATATCTATATGTATGTATGTCTTTATATTCCCTTCAACTATTTCATACTGAGAAAAGTTTCATCAGTTACAATTATTGTTTTTCCATGTAGGAATGTTAATAGTTCAACTTTGATAAGTTATTTATGATTTCTTTTCCCTGTTTACCTTCTCATGCTTCCCTTGCTTTTTGTATCTGAATGTCAAATTTTCTATTCAACTCTGGTTTTTTCTTCAAGAATACTTGAAAGTCCTCTATTCCACTGAATGACCATATTTTCCCCTGAAACATGATACTCAGTTTTGCTGGGTAGGTGATTCTTGGTTTTAGTCCCAGCTTCTTTGACCTCCAAAATACCATATTCCAGGCCCTTTGATCCCTCAGTGTAGAAGCTGCCAGATCCTGTGTTATCCTGATTGTGTTTCCACAATATTAAAATTGTTTCTTCCTAGCTGCTTGTAATATTCTCTTCTTGATCTGGGAATTTTGGAACCTGGCTATAATATTCCTAGGAGTTTTCTTTTTGGGATCTTTTCCAGAAGGTGATTGGTGGATTCTTTCAACCTCTATTTTGCCCTCTGGTTCTAAAACATCAGGGCAGTTTTCCTTGAGAATTTCTTGGAGGATGATTTCTAGGTTCTTTCTTTGATCATGGCTTTCAGGTAGTCCAGTAATTTTTAAATGATCTTTCCTGGATCTATTTTCCAGGTCAGTGGTTTTTCCCATAAGATATTTCACATTGCCTTCTATTCTTTCATTTGTTTGCATCTGTTTAACAGCATCTTGATTTCTCAAAAAGCCACTAGCTTCCCTTTGCTCCATTCTAAATCTGAAGGAAAGATTCTCCTCAGTGAGCTTTTAAGATTCTTTTTCCATCTGACAAATTCAGCTTTTTAAGGCATTCCTCTCCTCATTGCCTTTTTGAGCCTCTTTTGCCATTTGAGTTAGTATATTTTTTAAGGTGCTATTTTCCTCAGTCAGGCTGTTGACTCTTCTTTCATATTTTTCTTGCATCATGTTCATTTCTCTTCCCAATTTTTCCCCTGCTTCTTTTATCTGCTTCTTAAGGTCCTCTATGGCCTGTAACCAGCTCATATTTTCATTTGCAGCTTTTGGTACAGGATTTCTGACTTCACTGCCTTCCTCCTGTTCCATGCTTTGATCCTTTTTGCTCCCAAAATAGGAGTCTAATGTTGGATTTTCCTGTTTGTTTTGCTTCCTTTGCCTGGGCATGTTGCCACCTAATTAGCTGACTTTTGGGCTTGTTGCCACAGTAGGACTCTGCTACCAGCCAGGGGAGCTTCCATCCCAAATGCAGGGGTTTTCTCAGCTGCCAGAGGTGTTAATTGGGTGCCCTCTCTGAAGCCTCCACTCGCTCTGGCAAGCTGGTCACACACCTCAGGACCTCGACCCTAGACAGCAATCTAGATACAAGAAGGTTAAAGCAAGAGCAATAACACCTCAGACTAGTTGCTCAGTCCCCCTACGTTCTGCAGGCCAGGAGCTGAAGCTGCAATGTGGCGCTGGCTGTGCCTAAGTGTCTCAGTGGCTTCTCACCCTGGGGGCAAAAGCTCACACTCCCAACTGCTGGTCCCAAAGTCCACAGTACACTGAACCCTCACTTTGTCCTTGGCATCTATGTGTTGATAATTCTGGAAACACCACAGCTGCTAGTGTTTTGAAATCCCTCTAGCAGGCTGCTAGTCAGGTCTGCCCTGGGGCTAAAACCTCTGGCTCATACAGGGCTGGGGTCAGCTCCCAGATTGCTATGCTGACCTCTCCCTGCCAGGCTTCCAAGCTGTCCTTAGCGGGAGGTTAGCTTCTCTGCGTCATTTTGTGGGTTCTGTAGCTCCAAAGTTTGTTCAGAGTCCCCTTTTACATGGATTGGGGAAGGGGAAGCTGGAGCTGTGCTGAAGTCCTGTTTCTACTCTACCATCTTGACTCCGCCCCCCCCCAGAATATATAATTCTTTTCGTCTTTTTTGTTAGTTCCAAGACCCCAACCAGAGACAACATTTTTTGCAAAAGCACCTCAGAGTCAAACCCATCTTTGTAGCTTCTCTAGAGATGTTTCCATTCTCAGTTGTATCATCATAAATGTACTACCAATAAGTACAATCCTGACCAGCAATTTCACTGTTTACAAGACAAAGTTAAACATTTAAAACAAAAAAAGATAGACCAATTCTTCCCATACCCAGAGGAAAAAGAACTTCACCTAAGATGCTCAAAGGGAGAAAGGAGATAGATACAAGATCACTGCCTCGAACTCTGTGATCTGAGGGTTTCAGCAACACAGATTCTTTCCTGATTCACCTTGTGCCAATGCCAAAAATGCCTGGTTCCCTAAGTCCTGAAGTATTTTTTTTTGTGGGGATGCCTCTTATTATACTTTACTTTCTTTGGTCCACATGGATTCTTACAACTTTCCTTTCTCTAGTTCCAAGTTGCTACCCATGAGGGAATTGTAGGAATTGAGTGAACCACACTGATTCCATCTTGTGACTCAATCCTGGATCTAGCTCAGTTTCCTTTCTATTCATTTATGGATCTGGTCTGATTTCTGTCTTCTGAGAAAACTTTATTCAATTATAGGAAATGTGAGAAAACTTTGTTGCATTGTTTGAACCTAGTCCTACATGACTAGGGAATTGGTCCACCTTTACCTGGAGCTGAGGGACCCTTAACTAAGGACCTAGATTATGCTAACCAGAAACCCAGTCAGATCTGAAGATTGATGCAATAAGTTTTCTCAAACCACCTATATGTCTTATCTGAAAACTGGTCCTATACTGGTCAATCAGTTGTGGTTTCCTTATTCCTTTGATTGAATATTGACACTTGGTGGGGTGGGGGGTAAGAGCGGGATACTTCTTTTACTAATTTTAGGGAATTGAACCTGTTTGCTCTCCTTCTCCCAACTCAGAAAGCCCCTAATCTTTCCTCCAATTAGAAATCAGATTTCCTAATTTTATATCCTGGTTAATTGTTTTAATTAACTGGTCTTATTTGATTAATTCTATTTAATGCATAAAAATCTTTCTCCCCCTGTATTTGAAATCTGGTGCCAAAGCTGAGGAAGCCTGGTCTCAATTTGTTGTGAAATTGGCATGTATTGCTTAATAAATCAATATGCTCAGAAGCTCAAACCTTTGTTTCTTCAGTTATCTCATCTTTTACCCTACATCCATAACATCCCGTTCTCCAGTTATATCCTTTTTTCTTTTTTGATATATTTTTATTTATTTCATTAAATATTTCCCAATTACATGGAAAATTTTTTAATGTTCAATTTTTAAAACCTTGAGTTCCAAATTCCCTCCCTTCTGCTCCTACTCCCTCCTTAAGAAGACAAGGAATTTGATATAATTATACATGTGAAATCATGCAAAACATAATTCCATAATAGCCATGTTACAAAAGAAAATACAAAAAGACAATGTAAAAAATTAAAAGACATATAATAAGAAATAAAGATAAAAAAGAAATATAAAGAAAAAAATTTTAAAGTATGCTTCAATCTGCATTCAGAGTTCATCAGTTCTCTCTTTGGAGATGGATAGCATTTTTCATCAGGGATTATTTGAAATTATCTTTTATTATTGATTATTGTCTTGATCAGAGTAGCTAAATCTTTTACAATTGATCATCCTTACAATATTGCTGTTACTGTGCACAGCGTTCTCCTGGTTCTGCTCACTTCACTTTATATCACTTCATATAAGTTTTTCAGGTTTTTCTGAAAGCATCCTGCTCATCATTTCTTATAGCAGAATAATATTCTATCACAATCATCTAGCACAGTTTGTTCAGCCATTCCACAATCGCTAAGCATCCCCTAGATTTCCAATTTTTTGCCACCCTAAAAAGAGTTCAGCTCTATCCTTCTATTCACCCTGTCTAGCGTTGAGTTCCTCTTTAAGTTTATCTCAACCACTCAATTGTCAATCAGTAAACATTTAAGTACCTACTATGTGCTAGGCATTCCAACTCTTGACTTTCAAAGTTCAGTCTGGGGCATGACATATAATGTTTATCATCTTTATTTTCTTTTTGATTTATTCAAGGGATTTATTTATGAGTTGGCTTACTGCTTCTTTGCTACCTGTCATCTGTTATTAGATTCTGGGCTTTCAGGGATCACTCTCTTACATTTCTGAAAACAAATTTCTGAAAACAAATTCTCTTTCTCCTCAAATCAACCCTTTCTTCTGACTTCTTTTTTTAGTTAATGGTATCACACAATCTTCAAATCATTCAAACTAGAAACCTTACTGTCATTTTGCCTATATCCTCTGTCTCCTCCAACATAAAATCATCAGATGGATCCTGTGAGTTCTCCCTTTATATATATATTTTTGCTTTTGACTTTTCTATTCCCACTGCCTGGACTACTTAAATAAACTTCTTTGAAATCAAGGTTAAGTGACTTGCCCAGGGTCACACAACTAGTAAGTGTTTGAGGTCAGATTTGAACTCAGGTCCTCTTGACTCCAGGACTGGTGCTCTATCCACTACACTATCTAGCTGCCCCTATTTAAATAATCTTCTAACCTGTTTCCCTGCCTCAAGTCTCTTCCTCATTCATCTATTATATTCTCTACTTAGATACCCAGGTAGTTTTTCTAAAGCATAGATCTAACCATGGCACCTCCTCCTTGCTCATTGTGCACTAGTGACTCCTTATTACCTCCAGGACCAAATACCAAATCTTTTTATGGCATTTAAAACTCTTCAGAGCCTGGCCTCTTCCTGCCTT
Source organism: Gymnobelideus leadbeateri (assembly GCA_011680675.1). Lineage (NCBI taxonomy): Eukaryota > Metazoa > Chordata > Mammalia > Diprotodontia > Petauridae > Gymnobelideus > Gymnobelideus leadbeateri. The sequence continues at coordinate 1,271,544 of WOXC01004676.1, read as the reverse complement.
TCTATTCTTCTTGAAATTTCCTCTTCTTCACTTATTCTATGATACAGATATACACTGGTCTACTTACAGTTCCTAGAATAAAACACTTTGTCCCTTATCTCTCTGAGTCTGTTGGCTGTTCCATGTTTGGAGGGCTCTCTCTTCTCAACTTCTATTTCTTGGTCTCCTTGTCTTTCTTTAAGACTCAACTCAAATCCAAGATGTTCTCAGAAAAACCTGGGAAGACTTACACTAGCTGTAATTTCAAAGTGAAATGAGAAGAACTAGGAGAACATTGTATATAACAACAGCAATACTGTATGGTGATCAACTGTGAATGACTTAGTTATTCTCAGAAATGCAATGATACAAAACAATTCTGGAGGAATCATGATGAGAAAAAGTATCCTCACCTCCGAGAAAGAACTGATGGAGTCTGAATGAAAGTCAAAGCATACTTTTTCTTTACTTTCTTTATTTTTCTTGTTTTGATTGTCAGTGTTTTCTTTCATAGCATACTAACATGGAAATGTTTTTTGCATGACTGCATTTGTATAACCTATATAAAATTGCTTGCCTTCTCAATGGTGAGGAGAGGGGAGGGGAGAGAGGAAGAGAATTTGGAACTCAAAAATTTTAAAAATCAGATGTTAAAGTTTGTTTTTACTTGTGATTGGGGAAAAATAAAATATCAAATTAAAATAAAAAGACAGCTCAAATCCCACCTTTTGTGGTTCTCCTAGTTACCTCCCCCTCCTGTTACTTTCCTCCTACTTCTAATGTATCTTGTATGTCCTGCCTTATTTACATGTTATCTTCTTCATTAGAAAGTACTCTTCTTATATAAGTCATTCCCCAATTGATAAATGGTCAAAGGATATGAACAGGCAGTTTTCAGAGAAAGAAATTAAAGATATCTATAAGCATATGAAGAAATGCTCTAAATCACTATTGATTAGAGAAATGCAAATCAAAACAGCTCTGAGGTGCCACATCTCACCAATCAGATTGGCTAAGATGACAAAATAGGAAAATGACAAATGCTGGAGAGGATGTGGGCAAATTGGAACACTTGCATTGCTGGTGGAATTGTGAACTTATTCAACCATTCTGGAGAGCAATCTGGAATTATGCCCAAAGGGCTATAAATAATTTCATACCCTGTGACCCAGCAATACCATTTCTAGGGTTATATGCTAAAGAGATCATAGAAGTGGGAGGAAGACCCATATGTACAAAAATATTTATAGCAGCTCTTTTCATGGTTGCAAAGAATTGGAAATTAAGGGGGTACCCATCAATTGGGGAATGGCTAAACAAGTTGTGGTATATGCATGTAATGGAATACTATTGTGCTATAAGAAATGCAGAGCAGACAGTCTTCATATTTGTCTGGAGAGGCTTATACAAACTGATGCTGAGTGAGAAGAGTAGAACCAGGAGAAATTTGTATACAATCACAGACACAACATATGTGTGATGACCAACTATGACAGACTGGACTCTTCTCAGCAATGCAGTGATATAAGTCAATCCCAAAAGACTCATGAAGGAGAGAGATGCCTACCTCAGAGAAAGAACTAGAAAGAACTGAGTTTGAATCCTGATTGAAGCAAACTACTTGATCTTTTTCTTTTCATTGTTTGGTTTTATTTCCTCTTTACCATTTTTCATTCCATCTAGTACAATACGCCTTTGTAACCTGAAAAAAAAAAAAGAAAGAAAGTACTCTCCTTGAGGACAGGTGATATTTTTTAGCTATTTTTGTATTCCCAGCTCTTGGCAGTGCCTGGCACTTAGTAGGTGCTTAAAAAGGTCCTTGTCGATTAACTGGCAATGACCCTATGAGTAAGCTCATAGGATCATAGAATTAGAATTGAAGGGACCTCAATGATTATCAAGTTCAACTCCCTCACTTTACAGATGAGGAAGCTGAGACCCAGAGTAGAGAAGTGACTTGTCCAAAACAATGAAGCATAAATGGGTGGAGCTGGGACTTCAACCAAAGACTTGACGTTTGAGATCCAGAGTTCTATCCATCATGTCTTACTGACTCTCCCAATAATCTTTCATCACATCATCCTCCCTGATCAAATCCCTTAATGGCTTTCCTTTGCATATTGAATAGAGTCCAAACTCTATAGCCTTGCATTCACTCCTCTCCATAATTTGTCAGTCTCTTAGGTCCTAGTTTTCAAAGAAATACTATCATTGTCTACAACTCCCTATCACCCATCCCAATGCCTCCATTCTGGGGCTTCCTGAACCAAAACCAAAACTCTTCCTTGGCTACCATTCCTCTATTGGAATGTAAGTTCTTGGAGGGTAGGGATTGCTCCTATTTTGTATTTGTATTCCCATTACCTAGTTAGTTCTGTGCTTGGCGCAAAGTAATGGCTTTATAAATGCTTTTCATTCACTGTCATTTTTTCATTTCTAGATTCTAAGATAGCTATGTACAAGTGACACTCTTTCCCACCTTTTGTACACACAAAGTCTGTCCTTTGATTTATTGCTGTGTTTTGAAAGTCCTTATAGCCTGTTTCAATATGCCCCAGTGGATGTACACCCAGATATATCATCAATAAGCAAACAAACTGATGAGAATCTATACCCAGACACATCAAGCAACACTCACACTGACTCATCTTCTTTCAGGTTCTACTCAGTCCCATGGCCCTCTATCTCTCTCTGACTTAAACTGTCTCTCTATGACTTAAAGTCTAATCTCTCAAAACACATTACTAATTTTCTTTCTGAACTCTGTTCCCTGTACTCTATACTCCCCACCCCCAGGGACTTTCAAAGCTCAATCCACCAATTACTAGCAAGGAAAAAATGTAGTGACTGTTTCTTTACAGCCTTAGAAGGTAATAAGCAACTATAAACAGTTGAGAGTCCTTTGACTTAGGCACATAGTCATAACTTTTTCAAGGTCTATCAAGATAAATATTTTTCCACTTTCAATGACGACCTTATATACAATCCTAATACTGCAGTTATAGGGTCAAAGAGTATGAACAGTTTTGTAGCTCTTATAATTTACTTGTGTACTGCTTTTTAAAAAAATATTATACCAATTTATAACTCTTGCTAGCAGTTTGACAGTATACCTTTTTCTCAACATAGCCCTCACCAACACTGAATCTTATCATTTAAAAAATGTTATCTTCATCAATTTAACAGGTGTGAGATGATACCTTGTAGTTGTTTCCATTTCATGCAATGCTCTTTAGGGGAGGACCCCAGATAAAAGTCTGGGTGTTTGTCTGTGATTGTGGTTGGATCTTGTGGTCTGGGGCCCAACAACTGGGATCTTTGATATTGCTAGTGACTCCAACTTTCTCTTTTCCAAATGCTTTAGTAGGTCCATGATTTCATCAATATGAGCACCTAACCCTTTTCATCCTGTGTAATTCCTTATTTCTTAAACTATTATTAGGTACTTTATGAAAATATTATATTGAAGCCTCTGTAGCCTAGAAGTGAGCCCTGGATTTTAGAAGACTGTCAGTGGAATACAAATTCTGATAGCTCCCACCAAGCTGAAAAAGCTTTTTGTATGGTTCTGAGGGCTGTGTTTGTCATCTAAAGACAACTAAATATAGAGAGGCTCATGACTAGAAGGTGGACCACTAGGCAACACATTATTTGGCCATATCAACCCACAAAACAGATAAAAAGCAAAATTTGTCATCAATTTTTTGTTGCCTTTGTCTAACTTCCATAGAAAGGGCTGTGTACTATCAGGAAGAAAGGATGCTAAGAATCTTGTTCTGAGATTGCTTGCCAATATTCATTTAACAGTTGTTATTCTGAATATGTGTTCTTTTACATGAAGGAATAGTCATTTCTTCAATCCTGTGAAAGAACAGGTAATGTGCTAGAGAATTGTCTAAGGTATATAGATGTTAAATGCCATGCTCAGGGCCACACAGCCAGTAATAGTAGTGCTAGGGTCAGAGCCCAAGTTGCTCAGTGGATAGAACACCAAGCCTAGAATTCAGAAAACCTGGGTTCAAAGTCTATCTCAGATACTAGCCATGTGATTCTGGGTAAATCATTTAACCTTTGTGTGCCTCAGTTTCCTAATCTGTAAAATGGAGATACCTACCTCCCAGGGTTGTTATGAGGATCAAATGAGATAATAATTATAAAGCACTTAGTACAATGCCTGGCATATAGTAAGCACGATATAAATGTTAGCTATTATTATTTTAGCTGTTATTCCTGACTTCAAGCCAAGTACTCTATCAAGTCACAGCTCCAACTGGGTTTGTTTAAGCACTCTGCCAGCTCCTAAAATACCATAAATGGACAGAAGTGACTATCATCAAATGTATATGTATGTGTGTGTATGTGTATGTGTACGTATATGTATTTGTGTATGTGTATATGCATGTGTATATGTGTGTGTGTATGTGTGTATGTGTATATATAAAGAATCCATATTGGATACAATAGGAAAACTACTCAGAGGGACCAATTTTTAAGGTATTAAAGATATTTCAAAGGGGGAAGTTTCTAAAAGAATGGGGACTATTACTTTTAAAAAAGTGACACAGTAGATATCAAGACATGCAGCAGAGTCTCTTGGTTAGAGGGACAAGCTTTGGAGTAGAGAAGACTTTGGCTCACATCCTGACCCTGATACAAACTAGTTGTAATACCCTGGGCAAGTCACTTAAATGCTTAGTGCTAAAGTAAGGTATAAAGATAATAAGTTATAGAAGGGTTGCTGGTCTGCATCAAGGCAGGGAGTTCTCACACTGGGAATTAACCACACTGATGAAAGCACAGGTTCAGACTCATCCAACTGATCCCCCCACCCCACAAAGATACATCAGCAGCTACTGATCCATGACATAGGATCATAGCTGATGACTGAGAAGCCATCAAAAAGTTCAACCTTCTCATTTTGCAGATAAAGCTCAAAGAGGTGACTTGCCAGGTTCACTCAGCTAGTATCTAAGACAGGATTTGAACTGAGGTCTTCTTGAATCCAATGCCAGAATGCTATTCAATATGTCACCTAGCTGTCTGCTTTCTTTTACGAAATCTTCAATAGAATGGTCTAGGAAAGGACCAAGGGTATCCTTGATGAAAACATGAGAAGGGAAGAAGCAGACTTTTCCATTCAATTTCTGATAGCTCACCATCATTTTTTCCCCATAACATCTCCATGGTGGCATGGTTGTATAGAGCAAATGAGATCCCATCATGTCCAATGTTTGTTGATTAAACAACAACAACAAAAACTAGGTGCAACAAAATTCAGCCTCATAGGTTCTCTTTCCCCAAAAAAGTGTTTCCTATGCACATGTCAAAAATCATCAAAGACAGATGCAGTTACGGAGATGACTCCATCTAAGGGGATTAGACTGGCCTGTGAGGATCAGTCCTTGAAGAGCTAAAAAATATTCTCTGCTTGCTTCTAGTCCAAGTGACCATGTGGAAACTTGAAGGGAATGTGTTTCCAGTTGTGTGTGATTGAGGGACTTGTACTACATGATGATGAAAAGTCTTTTAATTGGCTGTAAAGCTGCTAGAGCCAAACAACACAGGGATTGTTGAATCAGGACTGAGTGAGCATACCAAAGGGGCACTTACTTTTTCATTCCTTTTTCTTGGCAGCTTTGAGTGAGGAAGATGACTTTGAGCTGGTCCCAAGAATCGAGGAGAGAGATGGCAGCTCTGTCTCCCATCCCACCATGATAGGTATTAGCCACCTCTGACTCTATGTTCGTTCTTTCCTAATTTGAATTGAACAAATATTCCAAGGTGGATGTGTTAAGGGGTTGGAGCAAGAACAAGCATTTATTAAGCACAATGTGCCAGGCAACATGTGAAACACTTTACAGATATTCTCTCACCTGATCCTCACAAATGTGAGAGGAAAGTTCTGTTATAATCCCTATTTTACAGTTGAGGAAACTGAGGCAAATAGAGACTAAGTGACTAGCCCAGGGTTAGGTAACTAGTAAGTGTTTGATGCCAAATTTGAACTTGGGCCTTCCTGACTCCTGGGCCCAGCACTCTATTATACTCCCCACTTGCCTCTAGGCAGCAATCTAGAAGATCCAGAGTTTTCATCCTGGTCCTACTTAAGACCAGAGATGGTAACAGTGGCCATCAGAGTAAAAGTGACTCACAGCAATGGCAATTGCTCAGATGGATGCAGAAAGACATCTAAGGATGGGGCAAGTTCAGGAGATAAGACTCCCTGGTGGCCCCTGAAGAAATAATTGAAAAGGACTAAACAGGGACAGCTAGGTGGCACAGTGAATAGAGCACTGGCCCTGGAGTCAGGAGGGCCTGAGTTCAAATCTGGCCTCAGACACTTGACATGCTTACTAGCCATGTAACTCTGGGCAAGTCACTTAACCCCAGTTTAAAAACAAAAAACAAAAAAAACAACAGTGACAAAAAAAGAAAAGGACTAAACAGAGACATGGTCCCTTGAAGCACATCTAGGCTGCTCAGCAGGGAGGTACACATTAGGAGAATTTGGTAAGGACTCCAAGAAGGAAGAAAAGGACTTCCAGTGTCTCATGTGTGAGTTAGCTTTTTGTGCCACATGTATCTTTTATGTGGGTCCCTTTTGGACTCTTAAGTAGTATTTATATGTGTACCTTTTCCTTTTATAAACCAACTACCCAGAAATCCATCCCCTGGTAAACCATTATGCTTGCATATCAACATCTAATGAGCCATAAATTGGGGCGACATATACTCACTTGAGGTGTTCACCAGCATTGTGAATCCAAATCAAAGAATGAGTCCTCTAAGATCAAAAAAGTAATTATGAATGATGAGATTCTTCAAATGTTCCCCTTCATAAATGACACTGATTTCAATGATCCTTGGAGCACTACATTACTTAGTGAGATCTGTAATAATTTGGAATAGATCAGCATTGAAAAAACAGAGTTGATAGGAAAAATGCATATTATATAGACTATAACAGACAAATAGCTCATTGAATTAGTCAATCAAAATAAAGTAGTTTAGTAGGGAAATACTGTTGATGTATAATGAGAATTGAATAGGAGGAGAATATCCATCTTATGCACATTTGGAAAACTGTATAACGCTTTCAAAGATAAGAATGAGCTAACAGCTAAAAATGTCCATCTTTAAACAGTCTTATTCTTCCAATAATGACACATTTCTATGAAGCATGGAATACCATTATCTTAGAAGAATTCAAATTGCAGGTGCTTGAAAAGATAATGGAAAGGTAGGTGTGGCTATTAATAGACTTCAGTATACTACCAACAGTGATTCATGCAGAAGTTGTTGTGTAAGGACAAAGATGCATGAAAAAGTAGATGACCTGGCCATGTTACAAGAATAAGGACAGAGAGGCCATTTAAATACTGTACTAGTACCCTTGAAATAGTAAAAGAACCCAAGGAAGGCCATCTTTCTGGGTGTGTCTTCTGTGGAAGATTTATAGAAAGACTTGGACAAGAGTTAGCCCAGGATTTGAAGGCATGGAGGGCATATGACCTGCACCTGCAGAGGGCATACCCATACTGGTGAGATCACAGACCCATCCATGTACTAAAGAAGCAAATATACAGCAATGTTCCTTTTGTGTTTGCAAAATGTTCTTGACTTTGTCCCTGTTCTTTTTGATGACTTTTATTAGGTACAAAAGTTGGCCTGGCTTTTTCATTACCCATCCATAGAAGGATCATAAGAAGGCTATATAAGTACCTGCTGAGCGAAAGAATAAACCACCAAAGCAAAGTTATTCTGTAGGGTATTAGAAAATTAGAAAAAAGAAGAGTCTGGGTGAGGTGCCTGGGACTTTGTAGTTCTTGATTCCCCATCACCTTTTATTTCAAATCAGAGGTCACCAAAAGGAATGCTTGCTGTTTATTTCATGCATATGTGACCCTAGATAACTAGCTTGAGACCAGAGCATAATTTGTGGTTTTTTTGCTGAGCAGAACACCTGGGGTTCAGTGAAGCTTCCAGTCTTCGAAGAACTCTACAAACAGGCTCAGAGAACACATTCATTTGAAAACATCAAAGCAGTTTCTGACTTAAGAGAGCCTTCTATGTAGAAATAAAAGTCATCCTTCCATTAATTGATGCTGAGTGAAGTGAGCAGAACCAGGAGAACACTGTACACAGTAACAACATTATTGTGCGATGATCAACTTTGACAGACTTAACTCTTCTCAGCAATACAACGATCCAAGACGATTCCAAAAGACTTATGTTGGAAAATATTATCCACGTCCAGAGAAAGAACTATGGAGTTTGAATGCAAATCAAAGGTTCCTATTTTCACTTTTTGTTTTTTTCTCTCTCCTGGTTTTTCCCTTTTCTGATTCTTTTACAATTGCTCATGTATAACCTATATCAGATTGCTTGCCTTTTGGAGGAGGGGAAGTGCGAGGGAGGAAGAAAAAATTTAGAACTCAAAATTTTATTTTAAAAATATTGAAAACTATCTTTACATGTAATTGGAAAAAATAAAATATTATTTTGAAAAAAGAAATAAAAGGCATCTATTTTCCACATGATCAGTTTGATCCCTGTCATATGATTACACTGTGCTTCCCACAAAAAAAGATGCTGCTCCTTTCCTGCTTCAGGAAAGTCGATGTCTTCTTCATGGACCCTTAAACAGGACAGGCAGAAAAAAAATCATCCAAGTGCCTATTATCCTCATCCATTAGATAAATTCCAAATGCCCTAATCTCTGTCTGTGAGTCTCTCACCAAGCATTCTCTCCATTTAACATTAAGCATCTACTGAATGCTTATGTGTCTGTGTGTGTGTGTGTGGGGGGGTGCATTGGAGGTCATATTCCATTTCATTCATGCTTTCAGAGGTACAACCTCTGAAACCAATGCTGGTGAACACCTCAAGTGTTCAATCTTTGGTATTCACTCAATTGCTCTGCACTTAGAATTGTAGTAGAATTTATAGGTAATAGAGCCCTTGCCCCCAAGGAACTTATGGTTTAGGGAGGAAGAAAGTCATATCATGGGTTTGGTTCTAAAGCAAATATTGCAATAAAGCAAGTCACATGAAATTTTTTGGTACTTCCTTTCATTCGAACACTTAGAGGTCACTGTTTGGTTATTAACTGGCCTAACTTCAGTATTTTTGTGTCTTGGGGAATAGGGAAGCCTGAGGAGAGGAAGAGAAACAGAATATCTGGTTGTTGGAGCAGTCAGAAAACACACAACATTAATTGGTTACATTTGCTCTCTTATATGTATCTAGTTTTTAGTGCCCCCCAATTACAATAATAACATCAAAGATCACTGATCACAGATCACTACAATAGGTATAATCATAATGAAAATTTTGAAATATTGTGAGAATTACCAAAATGTGACTTAGAGACATAAAGTGAGCACACGATGTTGGAAAAATAGCTCCAGTAGACTTGCTTGATACAGGGTTGCCACAAACCTTCAATTTGTAAAAAATGCAATATCTGCAAAGTACAATAAAGTGAAACACAAGAAAACAAGATATGTCTGTATATGTGAATGTATTCAACAAATAGCTCCAGTAGAATGTAAGCTCCTGGAGGGCAGGGACAGTTTTATTTTTGACTTTGTATCTCCAGTGCCTAACGTAGTGCCTTGCAATAACAGGAGCTCAGCCAGTGCTTACTGAATTGAAATGACTAGAGAAAAATTTCAAGGTAATACATGACTCACAACTGTGTTATTTTTCTAGTACTAGTGATAAGTTCTGTTGAACTATTTGTACTCTCTCACCTGATTTCCCTTGTGACCAGTGACACACTTTCCACAGTATGAGATAAGAGACTTGTCAAGGTCTGGGATTACAATATGTGTCACAGAATAATTTCCAGGGTGTTATTTTTTTATGTGTAAAGCTTAGTGACCTTTATCGGGAGACCTTGGCTTGATAGGACTGTGTTCTAATGGACACTGACCTCTTGTTAACTAAAAGTTACTTGCGAAGACAAATAAAATGTATGTGTCACTAGGTTTATTTCCAGAAAATAATTAAAATATTTTTTACTTTTCCCAGAAGAAAAGCACTTTCTTGACACTGGAAAAAGCATGAAAACTTAAAGTTTTCATGAAAAAAGAACTATTGGATATAGTGAAATAGAACATTAAAAAAAATTATTTCCCCTGAAAAAATATCTCTTACTGACTTAATAGGTAGACCTTAGGGTTACTTCAGCTTCCAATGAATGCACTAAGGGCTTGTGCTCTGCCTTTTAACTCTCTTTATTCTGGGAGCCTCCTCCCTGTGGAGATCTTCAAGAGGCAGCATCAGATAGCTGGTATAACTTGATCCAGCATAAGATGGGCAAAAAAAAAAAAAAAAAGCAAATGGAGCATGAGGGGAGGAGTGCTTCTTTGCACCACAGAATTCTAAGTGGGAGGTGCTGAGGCCAGTGAGAGGTATGCCGCCCAAGCACTGATGGGGTAGGCTGGGTGGGGAGGAAGTGAGCAGCCATGTACTCATTGGGAGTAGACTCAGAGAAGATGGATGCCCTAAATTTACAAACTGAAGGCAATGTGATACAGTGGAAGAATGACTGAAGTGAGAGTGAAGAGTCTGAATCCTAGCACTGGTACTTTTTTGCTGGGTGACTTTGGGCAAATCACTTTACCTCTTTGAGACTCTGGTTCCTCATCTACAAGATGGGGATAATAATACTTTCATTCCCTTTCTCACATAGTCATTGTGAGGAAAAATGCTTTATAAACCTTAAGATGTTATGTAAATGTGATTTATTATTACAAAGGAAAAAACTGATGTTCTGAGAGGTTGAAACAAAAATTTTGTCTAGACACTAGTGAAAAGATAAATAATATTTCATTTAGCTTTTATTGTTGTGTTACATTACATATTACCATTGGAATTTCCCCAAGGACCCATATCCAGATGTAAAAAATAGTAAGGAAAACTACAAATAAAACTGCATAAAATCTGTTTATCAAATTTGTTTCAATTTCTGTTGTTATATAAATTATTGTAATTTAGTTCTCAAACAATTTTTCACTAAAAATCGGTTTTTTCCTTATTCTTTTCTTTGGAATTATTTTCCCCTACCCACTTTCATTGGCCTCACATCTCCTGTACCTAAATGACAGAATGACAGAATCTAGTTAAGAAAGGGTATATAAGAATTCCTTTACCTGGATGGTTTAATGAATGCTAAACTATGTTCTCTAGAAGTCAAACTCACTAAATCAAGATACAAAGGTAAAGAAAGAAGATCCTTGATTTAATAGTTAGAAGCTACAAAGAAGCCAATTTAGGCTTGACAAAAGGAAAGACTTCCTAACAATTAGAGCTATCTGAAACTGGCGTGGGCTGGCCCAGGAGATAGTGGGCTCCTCCTCAGTGGATATCTTCAAACAAAAGCTAGATGACCACTTCCTGGGGCTGTTGTAGAGGTGACTCTTATACAGGAATGGGTTGGATTAGATGGACATAGATGGCCTATCTAACTCAGATATCTTAAGATTCTGTGATCAATGGCAATAGCAAGAACAGCAGAGCTAACATGGGGCCTATGCCATACCTGACCAGTGTTGCTTCAAAGGATTGAGTGTTAGTTGGTCTTTTCTCACACTTACTTTAATAGCTAAATTCATTTTCCTTTGAATGAAAAGCTTGGTCAGAAAACAAGCTGATAGGGAAGATAGTGAAGCATACAGGGATATAAATTATTGTCCTACTATATATGTCTGAGAAGATATTATATTTTTGGTGGGGGTGGGAGCAATCAGGGTTAAGTTATTTGCCCAGGATCACACAGCTAATAAATATCTGAGGCTGGATTTGAACTCAGGTCCTTCTGACTCCAGGACTGGTGATCTATCTGTGCTACCTATCTGCCCCTAGACATTATATTAATAAATAAAAACCAAATCCAGTGAACTCTGTTTACCTAATATTCTAGTTAACAGCCAGCTATCCTGCATATGTAATGAAAGGTATTGCTATGGAGTTTCTGGGTCCCACCACTCTTGGGTGAACCGAATATTTGAGTTATACAAATGAAAGGTTAGGTTTGTAGTCTGATGGAGACCCAAGTTCACATTAATTTTGTCCTTGAGATTTTAGCTTTGAAATATACGAATAGTTCATGATTATACTCTCAATTGAAGATTGATCTCAGCCCTATGCTAAGTAAAGTCACTCTCTTGTGTCACTTCCAGAGTTGACTGCATCCTCATGTCACAAACCAATGGGTAAATCAAATCACCAAGTATTTATTAAATATTTATTAAGCACCTACTATGTGCCAGCCACTGTGCTAAGTGCTAAGGATACAAAGGAAAGCAAAAACCAGTCCTTGCTCTCAAGTAGCTCACAGTCCAATGGGAAAGATAACATGTAAACAGCTTTGTACAAAGATATAAGCTATATACAATATAATTTGAAGATAATTAACCGAGAATAGGCACGAGGAACTACACATGACTGAGTCAACCACAGAAGTTGTTGAGAAGTAAAACCAGTTCTGTAAAACACAATTTATAGCAGAATAAAGGAACACACTTACAAGTGGTTGCCAGCTGTAGCCAACTGAAGGGGTGGGGAATAAGAATAGGTCAAATGCAATTCTCCACTATTAATCAGAACAGAATAGACAGACCTCTTTGACCTTCTCCCCTCATCTTAAATTCTTTTCTGCAAGGCCTGGGGAGAGAAAACTGTTCCTAAGGTTGCTAGGCAAACTTCCACCCCAGCTCTCAATTAGAGAGGCAGCAGTGCTAACACCAGGACTTGTTTGTATACCCCCCTTTCTGCTTTTGGCTCTGTGGGCCTTCCTGTTGAGCAGTAGGAGCCCAACTACCAAACCCAGTGCCCTTAGCTAGGTTCTAACCTATATCCCCCCTTGAGATCTCAGCACAGACCTTCTGGCCAGCAGCCTGCATCAAAGAGCTGTTATAGTCTACCCCATTGTTCATAATTGGATAGTCCCTTGCAAAATCAGTTGCCTCATACTTAGCAACATTCTATATCCGTGATGCCAGTGCCTTGCCTGCTATGGAGAATGAATATGTTTCTTCATCTGTTCTTTGGGGACCATAACTGGTCATTGCAGTTATCCTGAGGCCAGCTCCCTTTTAGTATATCATAGATCTAAAAGTAGGTAGTACCTTAGAGATCATCTAGTCCAAAGGTGACTAATACACCAAACAGATGAAAATATCATTGGGAAATATTTAACAAAATAAATAAAAATACAATAAAACACTTTTCTTGTTGTTTGGTCCCATCCAATTCTTTGTAACCATATTTGGGGTTTTCTTGGCAAAAATACTGGAATAGTTTGCTATTTCCTTCTCCAGCCCATTTTATAGACAAGGAAACTGAGGAAAACAGGGTTAAGTGACTTGCTCAGGGTTATACAGCCAGGAAATGTCTGAGGCCATGTTTGAACTCAGGAAGAGGGGTCTTCCTGACTCCAGGCCTGGCACTATCTAATTGCCCTACAATAAATAGATATTGTTAATTTGTGATTTTCTAAGTCAATATGTAGCCTAGAGGGATCCTCATGTATGGTTTAGTGACCTGGTTTCTATTTGAGTTTAATGCCCCTGACCTAGAGCACTAAGTTTAGTGACTTGCCTAGGGGGTCCCAACCACTATACATCAGAGAGAGAATTTGAACTTCTTGGATCTAAGACCAACTTTCTATCCACCACATCAAGCTGCCTCTTCCCAGTGTTTTATGACTATATAACTCTTTACAAGTTAGAAAATACTTCATAAAATATTATTTCAATTAAGTGGTTGGAAAAAAAAAAACACCCTTAAGATTTGTTTCATAACACAACCCACAAGACTATTAAATGTAAGGAAAACCAGGTCTGCCTTTTGCTCCACTAAGAGGTATTGATTTCTAGACATTCCCAGAAGATTTCCTTTAAGCATTGCTTCACTACAGTATTAGGGCATAGATCCCAGGGTAGCTTTAGGAAGGTTCCAGCATAATAAGAATTTGTATTACTAGAAAGCACAGCCACTTTGTTGGGATTACTGGTGTTAAGAATACAGAGGGGGAAAATTGGAATTCAGATCTATTCAACCATTACTTAAAGAATATTGCTTATATTAAAAGGGAGGTTAAGTAATATTCATTATTTCTCAAATGTTGATACTCTTTTTTTTTTTTTTTTGCTTTTTGGAGGGCAATTGGGGTTAAGTAACTTGCCCAAGGTCACATGGCTAGGTTTTTGTTTGTGTGCGTTAAGTGTCTGAGACCGGATCCGAACTCAGGTCCTTCTGATTCCTGGGCTCCTAGCCGCCCCCGATGTTGATACTCTTTAATCAGTGATTTTTAAAGAGGATGAGTAGCTTGTAAGTTAAATATGCTTTTATTTTCAAATATGGAGCTTGGTGTCTTTGAACTGCCAGTTTATTGCTCCTGCATTGACACTTCTATTTTTAAGTTAGTCTTTTGCTTAAATATTTTATTAGTGGTGCCTAATACTTCAAAGTGGAAGTTTTTAAAGGGGCCCTATGAAAAGTAAATGTAAGCACAAATGATCACTCTGTTTAGACTGAAAAACTACTCTTTTAATGTGCCTTGTCCCTAAATTAGCCAGTATTAATAAATTAGATAGATAATGTGTAAAGATGAAAGTATCAACAAGGAAATAATTTTTTTGTTATAGATGTTAGGATTTCAACATCAGCACAACTATGTCTCAGGTCTTTATGTGACAACTATAATTAATCTAAGGTAAGCTAAGAGAGAATAGTAAGAATAATGGATGAAGAATCACAAAATGGATTAAAATCCTGATTTTTCTCTACATAATAGTAAGTCACTCTCGGGGCCTCAGTTTCCTCATGTGTTAAATTTGGGGCATGGGTCAGATGATTTCAAAGGTCTATTCCTAAGTCTTTTTGTCTTAGAATGGTATGGTATAATGCAATATACTCAGTGGACAGCTAATAATTATTAACTGATAGTCACTTAGAAAGCAAGGTGAGTCTGGGACTCCCAGGGAGTCTGGGGTATGTTAAAGAAGTTTTATTACTGTCTCATCAATTAAATAAGCAATAATTTTACAGTAGAGAAAATTCAAAGCAGTCACTATGATGTAGATTATAGTGGTGTCTTGTCAAAAGACACGGAGAGGGGTTGAGATAATTTTTTTTATTTTTAAAAATATCTCATATAGTTGTTATGAAGGCCAAATTGGATTAGAAAATTGTAGAATATCACACTTGACTAGGATCTCAAAAGCCAGACAAGTCAGGCTACCAGCACCATTGCCTTGATCACTATCTTCCCTCAGATCATGAAAGAGACAGTCCAGAACCATCAGCCTGGGGGCCTTGGGAAGGCAATGCTTCCAGCCCCGTATCCCCAGTCATCACTAGGAGAAGCTCTCCGTTTGGAGGTCTAGTCAGGCAACGCACCACATCTATACTTACTAAAGACCCAGAAAAGAAAGTTCTTGCCACCAAAGTCTTTCGCACTGTCAAATAATTCTGCATCAGAAACCATTACCGTTTTTCTTTCTTTTTTTTTTTTTTTTTAGAGGGCAACTGGGGCTAAGTAACTTGCCCAAGGTCACACAGCTAGGTTTTTGTTTGTGTGCGTTAAGTGTCTGAGGCCAGATCCGAACTCAGGTCCTTCTGACTCCAGGGCCGACGCTCTACTTACTGCGCCACCTAGCCGCCCCAAGCAATACCATTTTTCAATGGAAATGACATTAAAGAAGAGGCATTACCATCTATCTGCTTTGCTACTGCACCCTAAGGGTCATAGGATTTTTTCTCGACTTGCAGCTGAAACTTTGGATATGTATTTCCTGCCCCATTAAAAAAGGTCCTTTTCAATTACAAAGGACAACTTTAGAATGTGAGTTTCTAGAGATCAGGAACTATCTCTGCTTTTCTAGTCATCTCCCTGGGGGTAGGGGTGGGGTGAGGGAGGGGAATCTCCAGTTGTTCTGATTTATATCTTGCTACTGGAACCAGATAACTCTGAGAAAGAGAAGCTGGTGACCTTGCATAGTCCTCCCTCACTTAAATCCAATTTATTTGCTTGTCATTGCATCATCTTCCTGATGTCACAACAAACAACAACAACATATCACCAGAGCTTAGCAAAGCAGTTTGCACATAGTAAGCTCTTAGCAAATGCTTCATTTATTCATTAATTCATGTAAGCTAACTAGCACTTGAACAAAAAGCCCCTCTAGAACAAATCTCATGAGTGGTCCTCAAACTTTTGCTTGAAGTCTTCCACTTCCATCTGTGACTTTGTGAGGCATCCTATTTCACTTTAGTGGCTAGGAAAATTTTCCTTACATTAATCAGTCAATCAGTAAGCGTTTGTTGTGCCTGTGCTATGTGGCCAGCATTGTGCTAAGTGCTGAGGCTACAAAAAGAGGCACAAGGCAGTCCTGGCCCTCAAAGGAGCTTGCAATCTCATGGAGGAGACAACATCCAAAGCACTATATACAAAGCAAGCTAAATATAAGATAAATGTGAAATAATTCACAAGAGGGAAGGCACTAGAATTAAGAGGAGTTGGGAAAGCTTTCCTGTAAAAGGAGGGATTTAACTGGGACTTAAAGGAATCAGGGAAATCCTTAGGCAAAATTGAGGAGGGAAAACATCACAGGCATAAGGAAATAGCTGGAAAAAATGCCTGGAGTGAGAGATGGAATGTCTTCTATCAAAGAAGAATTATGTAAATCTATATAAATTCCACTTATTAATATTCTAGGTGCTGTGGATTAAAAAAAAGGATGAGATATGGGGGTGGCTAGGTGGCTAGGTGGCGCAGTGAGGTCGGTCCTGGAAGCGTCGGTCCTGGAATCAGAAGGACCTGAGTTCAGATCAGGCCTCAGACAGTTAACGAACACACAAACAAAAACCTAGCCGTGTGACCTTGGGCAAGTTACTTAACCCCAATTGCCCTCCAAAAAGCAAAAAAAAAAAAAAAGGATGAGAAATTATACCATTCCTGAAGGAACTTACAATTATATTGGGGAAAACAAGATAATTCTGTAAGTCCTAAGATAATTCAAAACAATTTCCCTTTATACTCCTTTTGTCAATGTTGCACCTTCCTGGTATTGTTAAGAGAATTGAGATGTCCTGGGTGCAGAGGAAGGAGCTGTGACAAAGCCATGGTGCCTATAATTAAAAAATAATTCAAAACAATTTATGATTAAGTTTATGATAAATGGCACAGACCATGAGAGCAGATCAGAGGAGAGAGAGGAATGAGTGGGATAGGTGTGATGAATAGTTTTTCAGTCATGTCCAATTCTTCTTGGCCCTTGGACCATATGGTCCTTGGGGCTTCCTCTGCAAAGATACTGGAATGATTTGCTATTTCCTTCTACAATGGATTAAGGCAAACAGAGGTTAAGTGACTTGGCCAGGATCACAGCTAGTAAGTGTCTGGAGCCAAATTTAAATTCAAGTCTTTCTAACTCCAGGCCCAGTCCTTAATCCACTGAGCCACTTACCTAGTTGTCTCCAATAATAAGTAGAAAGGACAGTAAATAGTCTAGTTAGGATAGAATTTAGAGTATGTGGTAGGAAGTAGAATGAAGTAAGACTGCAAAGAGAGAGTGAAACCTGATTGCAAAGGGTCTAGAAAGGTGAGGATATAAAGAGACCGTTTCTGGTAGGCAGAGCCCCATCAAAAGTTTGGAGGCTCAGAAGTGCTTGGTGGATTTATACAAGGAATGAGAGGAATGGCATAGCTGAACATGAGAATTTACTTTGGGAGCTACAGTTGCATAGGCAGATCTCTGACCTTCCCAATCTGAGATTCTGTATTTTGGTGATTCAACAACTTTCTTTGCCTACATAGAAGGATAACCCTGGGAGAGAAGAGATATTAGACTGACTACCAAACTGAAGATCTACAGAGCCATTGTGCTGACCTCACTGTTATATGCCTGTGAAACCTGGACAGTATACCAGCACCATGCCAGGAAACTGAATCGCTTCCATTTGAATTGTCTTAAGATTCTGAAGATCACCTGGCAGAATAAGATACCAGATACTAAGGTCCTTTCCTGAACTAAACTGCCAAGCATTCAAACTCTACTGCAGAGAATACTAAGGGCTGACCACATTGTTTGAATGCCAAATGTATGCTTGCCTAAAAGATTATTTTATGGAGAACTCACATAGGGCAAGCATTCACATGGTGGTCAGAAGTGATACAAGGACACTCTCAGGGTCTCTCTTAAGAACTTTGGAATTGATCATGTGAAATGGGAGACACTAGTACAGAACTGTCAGCATGGTGTGCCCTCATCAAAGAAGGTGCAAAGCAGAACTGAAGTAGCACAAAATAAACACAAGACATGCAAATTTAGAGGATGCACACCAAGTGTTCACATGGACTATTTGTGCTTAACCTGTGGTTGAGCATTCTGAGCTCTCAGTGGTCTAAATCAGCCATGGTCCAACCTGATGTAACTTGACTCTAACATAGTGATGTCATTTTGGTACTCTTCAAGAACAAAGGGACAGCAACCAACCAACCAAAGGAAGGAAGGAGGCATGATTGAGGTGATGATGAAGAAGAGAGCCCTTTCTTTGTTCAGGTTGGCTGCTGGAATGAAATGAGGTACTCAAATGAGGTACTGGTCATTCACCAGCTAACCTAAGAAAGCCGACATAGCCATGAAATAAAAAGGCTATTCAATGAGGATACTTTAATACTTAGCTTGAGTAGACACTGCCTCCCTCATATGGAAATGCCTCTGGTCAGAAGGATAGGGTGTGGAGAATCCTGTGGTCTTGGGACATCTGCCAAGTCTGAAGGGCCCCAGATCCATGTGGGTGAACCTTTTATGTCCTTAGGTGACCAGGAAGCCATGACAATATGACCAGAGGCTACCAGGAAGTTTCATCAGGGGAGGAACAACTTGAACCTCAATCCTCTGGGTCAGTCAAGTTCCAGGGACATCTTTGTAGCCTTTTAGGAAATTTTTTTTTTTTTAAGCAATTGGGGTTAAGTAACTTGCTCAAGGTTATACAGCTAGTCATTATTTATGCGTGGGTGCTCATTTTCTGAGGCCGGATCTGATCTCGGGTCATCCAAACTCCGAGGCCGGCACTCTTACTCACTGAGTCACCTAGCCGCCCCTTTAGGGCAATTGGGGTTAAGTAACTTGCCCAAGGTTACACGGCTAGGTTTTTGTTTGTATGGATTAAGTGTCGGAGGCCGGCTCCGAACTCAGGTCCTTCTGATTCCAGGGCCGGCGCTCTATTCATTGCGCCACCTAGCCGCCCCTGGAAATATTTTTTTTAAACCTAGACTATTTTGAAAATGGGAAGGGCTTAAGATAATTCTCCTATTACAAAGGATTAGGTAATCCTCTGCAAAATTTTGGCCAGAGTCAGCTCTGATAAAAGATTTTTTTTTTATAGAATCCCCTTCTTCTAGGTTGAACCTAGGACTAATTTCTTAGTGAGGGAGGAAGGGAAAAAGAGGCAGGTAAGGGAGAAAAGAGTGGGGATTAGGGATATGTAAGCATCCTAGTTGGCAATATAATAAGGAGAGATAATATCTATTAAGGGCCTGCTACATAATTCTAATAAATACTTTTGTCCACACCTAAGGACAGCCTTCAATGAATCACCAAACATTTATTAAGCTCTTAGTATGTGCAAAGAACTGATTGGTGTTGAAGATACAAACAGTTCTTAACTTCAGGGCGTTTACCTTCTATTAAAGAAAACCACACAAACGTATATAAATACGACATGGACACAAAAGAATTTCTGGGATGGAGCATTTGTAGCTGATGAGGTCAGGTGCAAATGAGGAAAGGATGCATTTCAGAACAGTCACCTGTGCACAGGTAAGGAGACAAAAGAGAGACTCTTCCACAGGAGAAAGAAAAATAGGCTGGTTGGGATGGAACATGGAGAGTATGAAGACTATATAATGAGTAATAAGGAAGGGAATAGATTGCAAAGGGTTTTAAATGCCAGAGATCTGTTATTTTTCCTAGAGGCAATAGGGAGACATACTTTTTTAAAAAATTTATTTTAACAGGGGTGACATGGTCAAATCTGTGCTTTAGGAATATTAATTTGACAGCTGAATAAGGTACTCAGTGAGGGTTTCACTGGATTTTTTTCAACTTTAGGCTGGGTACTATAACTATTTATCAAGTATGGTATAGCAAGGAATTTCTTTCCAGATATGGGATGGATTAAGTGGCTCTTCCAGCTCTAAAATTCTGTAATACTGTAATGAGTAAAATTCATTTATGAATGAAAAGACACAGTTGGGCTGGTAACATGTTAGAATAAATTAGTTTATCAGATTCCTTAGCAGGGCCTTGAATGAAAAGGCCAGATCACTTTTTTTATGTGGATACAAGTATTTCAATGCAGGCTTAGAGAGCTGGGCCTGGAATGAGGAAGATTCATCTTCCTGAGTTCAAATCTGGCTTCAGACACTTACTAGTGGGTCCCTGGGCAAGTCATTTAACTCTGTTAGCTTCAGTTCCTCATCTATAAAAGGAGCTAGAGAAGAAAATGTTAAACTATTCCAGTATCTTTGTCAAGAAACCCAAATGGGATCATGAAGAGTCAGGGATGATGGAAAGTGACTAAACAACAACCCTATTTGTATTTCACCATTTTATCTCCATGGGGATGTGAGGGCCCCATAGTTACCACAGAGGAAGTCAAGATTAACAGAATTAGTGAGATACTGGGAAGTGAGACTTCCATGATTCTCTCTCATAGACAATGTGGACTCCCAAAATCCAATCTGCAACAAAAGGCAACTGAGGCAGAGCTCCTAGCAGGTATTCATTTATTAGGGAGACTGGAGACCTTTAAGCAATTGCATCTAAGACCTTCCTCTTTGTCAAGGATCCCTCTGCTTGAACTTCAACCCTTTCTATAGACATTGAAAAATCACTGAAAATAGAATGAAATGGTATGATTCATGATTGGCGAGCTCCAGAAGTGGCAGACTCACATGACTGGCTAATGGGGAGAAGGGGAGGAAATTCATCCCATATTTGGACAAAGGAAGAAACCCCTATTTTTGGTCCCATGAAATGGTCATCAATCATTACTACTTTCAGCAGCATTCTTGGGTCTCAACAATCTGTTTTAGTAGGGGTTTTCCATAGGACAAAGGTCAGTGACCAATGTCCTGTGGAAGGATAATTGGCAGGGACTTTCCACATGCTGTTATGAACATTAGGTATAAAAGAACAGAGGGGCACAAGGAAGCTGTGGTGTTTTTTTTTTTTTTAGCATTGTTCTCAAAGGAGTTGGGTGGAGTGTAGTATAGCTATAAATAAAGGCCCAGCTAACAAAGTACAAATCTATCTCCTAACCCAAATATAAATAGTATGATCATCATCATGGTGGGTTAATTAATTCTAACCTATATAACTTTTATTCTAACCGTGTTAACTAAATCAAACTTAATTCTATTCTGCCTAACCCAGTCACTGATACCCATTAAATCACAATTAATTGACTAAATATGGATTAAATTGAGTATTGGTATCAAAATTATCTTCACAACAGAAAGAAGACAAGGAAGCTACACTGCCCCAAAAGTGTTTGGGGACAGAAAGTGACACCATCTATATAGGGTTAGCTGCTTCTTTCTCCTCCACAGTCCTTGAGAGTAGAACTTCCTGATTGCCTAGAAGGTGACTGCTGCTGCTGTGACCAAAGACTTTCTTCAGCCATTGAGTGGGTTGCTGGAGATGATCATTGAGGAAAACATTCTGATCCCGCCGTTCCAGGTGAGTTGGTAATAAGGATTTTAAGTATTTACTACATGCTAGGCACAGTGATAAACACTAGAGATACAAATAGAAACAAGAAGAAATTTAGTCCCTGTCCTTAAGGAGCATATATTCTAATGAAGACAGCACATTAAACTGGGGGATGGGGTGGGGGGGAGGAAAGGGGAGAGATAGTAACAAAGTCATTAGAATCAGATGCCCACCTCACAGGGGAATGAAACATGGCTGAACTGGGACCAAAATGGAGGCCCCAAAAGGAACTAATTAATGGGAAAAGTGACTGTCACAGTAGAAGGTGTTACAGGGTGAGACAGTCCCTGGGCAAGTAGGAGGAGATGCTGATTGGTTGGTTGCTTGGTTATTGTCCTTTTTTCTCCAAGAGGACCAAAATGACATCACTGTGCTAAAGTCAAGTTTCAATGTGTCCAACTGTGGCTGATCAGACCAATATGAGCTCAGAATGCTCTACCACAGGTTGGGCACAAACAGTCCGTGTGAACATTTGGGGTGGATTCTCCAAATTTTCATATCCTGTGTTTCCTTTTCGTTGCTTCAGTTCTGCTTTGCTCATAGAACACAGCACCTTCTCTGATGTGGGCACACCATGCTGAGCAGTCCTGTGCCAGTGTCCCCCATGTCACACAATCAATTCCAAAGTTCTTGAGAGAGACTTTGAGAGTGGCCTTGTATTGCTTCTTCTGACTACCATATGAATGCTTGCCCTGTATGAGTTCTCCATAAAATAGTTTTTTTGGAAAATATATGTTTTGCATTCAAACAAAGTGACCAGTCCATTGGAGTTGTGCTCTCTGAAGCAGAGTTTGAAGGCTTGGCAGTTTAGTTTGAGTAAGGATCTCAGTGTCTAGTACCTTATCCTTCCAGATGATCTTCAGAATCTTCCTAAGACATGGAAGTGATTCAGTTTACTGGCATGGCACTGGTAGACTGTCCAGGTTTCACAGGCATACAACAAGGAGGTTAGCACAATGGCTTTGTATTCCTTCAGACTGGTAGTCAGTCTAATACCTCTTCTCTCCCATACATTCCTTTGGAACTAGCTCTGGCAATTCCTGTCAACTTCATTATCAATGTGTTCATCCCTGGAAAGTACACTACCAAGGTAAGTGAATTTATTAACAGCATTCAAAACTTCTCCATTTGGGGGTGGCTAGATGGCACAGTGAATAGAGCATGGACCCTGGAGTCAGGAGAACCTGAGTTCAAATCTGGCCTTGGACACTTAACATAAAAACTAGCCGTATGACCTTGCGCAAGTCACTTAATCCCAATTGCCCTCCAAAAAGCAAAAAAAACCCCCAAACTTCTCCATTTGCTGTAACCAGTGGTTCCAAGTATGAATGGTGTGGTTGTGGCAGATGGAGCACCTGTGTTTTCTTGGTGTTATCTGTTAGGTCAAAGTTAGCACAAGCAGCAGAGAACTGATCCATACTTTGTTGCATCTCAGCTTCAGAGGTTGCACTGAGTGCACAATGATTTGCAAACAGAAAATCATGCATGATACTCCTTTCACTTTGGTCTTGGCTTGTAGCCTTTTGAAGTTGAAGAATTTACCATCAGTTTGGTAGCTGACCTTGAGGCCCTTTTCATCCTCATTGAAAGCATTTGACAGCATGGCTGAAAACATGTTAAAAAGCATGGGAGCAAGCACACAGCCTTGTTTCACTCCATTGGTGACTGGGAAAGCATGAGAGCATTGTCCATTATCCAAAACCTGGGCAAGTATGTCATCATGACATTTATGTACAATGCTGATGAAATTCTCTGGGCAACCAAATTTTGACATAATTTTCCACAAGCCCTCATGACTAACAGTATCAAAGGCCTTGGTCAAAATCTACAAATGTTGTGTACAAACCTCTGTTCTGCTCCTGGCATTTCTCTTAGAGTTGTTTGGCAGCAAACACCATATCTACTGTTCCTTGGCCTTTTCTGAAGCCACACTGGCACTCACTAAAAAATGTACAAAAAATGCTTGTAAAAACTATTCCACTCATCATTGGCACATGGAATATGTGCACACTCATAGACCACACAAAATCCTGTAGAACTGAAAGATGAACAGTTCTTGTTGCAAGAGAACTCACCAGGTATTCCATCTAAATAGCAGTCCTGCAGGAAACAAGACTGGCAAATGAAGGCCAGCTTACTGAAACTGGATCTGGATATACATTTTTCTGGTGTGAAGGGAAGCATCGTGAAGCTGGTATAGGTTTTGCAATCAAAAATAATTTAGTCAACAAGCTTGTATGCTGGGGTGGCTAGGTGGTACAGTGAATAGAGCACTGGCCCTGGACTCAAGAGGACCTGAGTTCAAATGTGACCTCAGACACTTAATACTTACTAGCCATGTGACCTTGGGCAAGTCACTTAACCCCAATTGCCCTGCCTTCCCCCCTCCAAAAAAAAAAACCCCAAGCTTGCCAATTGGAGTGAATGATAGGCTTATGACAATGAAATTGCCACTTGCAGGAAAACATCATGCCACCATCATCAGTGCCTATGCTCCCACCATGACGAATTTTGATGAGGTCAAAGAAAAATTTTATGAAGACCTGGAGACCCTTATCATCAATGTCCCACGAAAAAAGACAACCTTATAATTCTGGGAGACTTTAACGCTAGAGTAGGCTCAGGGTGTCCTAGGGAGGAATGGAGTTGGAAACAGCAACAAAAATGATCACTTACTACTGAAAACTTGTGCATCTCATGACCTCATCACCAACACTGTCTCTGCAATAAAACTCAATAAAACTTCATGGATGCACCCTGAAAGCAAACATTGGCATTTAATAGACTATGTGATCATAAGGAGAAGAGACAGAGAAGACGTGAGAGCGACAAAGGCAATGTGTGGTGCAGAGTGCTGGGCTGATCATAGACTTATTCTCTTCAAGGTGGAGATATAAGAATTTAGGCAAAGATGGAGTGCAGATGGCTCCACATAGAAGAGTAGAACCTATTTTACCAATGTAGTGGCAGAGGGCGCAGTCTAGCTGAGCATTCTCTGGTGGCTAGTGGGGATATTGCACTTTTAAGATGCTTCCCACAGGCTGGTTAATAACTGGTAACACATAGCCTTTATGTCAGCTTTGACCAGGCAGTACTTGGGTTATTAGACCCATGAGCCCCCAGGGGAGAAGCCACTAGGGTCATGAGTGTCATTAATATTACCTTTTATGAATGTACACATTTTTAATGCCAAAATATTCTGCTTCTATGACACTAGGATTTATTTTGGGTTGTCAAATTGTATAAGATACATTTAAAGCTTAGAGTTTATGGTGGAAAACAACTTTGACTTTCTAGTCCTTCCCAGGACACTTAGAAATATGTTGTTCAGGCTCTGGGGGAACAACATGGGGAAGAGGAAGGAAAGTTAAAAAAAAATTGATAAAAGGGAAGGGGGAGGAGACAGTTTCCCTGGCTTCCTTCAAGTCTCAGCTAACATTCCACTTTCTGCCCTTCCCAGTCCTTAACCTTTCTGCCTTCCCTCTGAGATCACCTCCAATTGATTCTATATATATCTTATTTGTACATAGTTGTTAGCATGTTATCTTCCTCATTATACTATGAACAACCTGAGAGCATATTAATTCTCCCTCAAATCCCTCAAATACCCTCTTAATTCTAGAGCCTTACCTCTTTTAATTATTTCCTATTTGTCCTGTATATATCTTTGCATATATTAGTTTGCATGTTGTCCCCCCAATAGCTTGTAAGCTTCTTGTTGTTCAGTCCTTCAATCTGGTCCAACTCTTTATGATCCCATAGATAGAACGGCATGCCAGGCCCTTCTATCCTCCACTGTCTCTCAAACTCTGTCTAAGTTCATGTCTGTTGTTTCCATGATACTATCTATCTATCTCATCTTCTGCCATTCTCTTTTGCTTTTGCCTTCAATCTTTCCCACATCAGTGTCTTTTCTAGTGAGTCCCATCTTCTTATTGTGTGGCCAAATTATTTAAGCTTCAGCTTCAGTATTTGACCTTCCAGTGAATAGCCTGAATTAATTTAAGTATTGATTGATTTGATCTTCTTACTGTCCAAGGGATTCTCAAAAATGTTCTCCAGCACCACAATTAGAAAGCAGCTATTCTGGTAAGCTCAGCTTTCTTTATAGTCCAACTCCCACAGCCATATATTACTAGTGGAAAAACCATAGTTTTGACTTTCTTCCAAAGAACAAATGTCTTTAAATTTCATAGATGCAGCTGCCTTCTTCAGTGATTTTTGAGCCCAAGAATATAAAAATCTAACCCTGCTTCCATTTCTTCTCCCTCTGTTTGCCAGGAAGTGATGGGACCAGTAGTCAAGATCCTATGTTTATTTATTTATTTTTTTAATGTTAAATGTTAGACAGCTCTTACACTCTTCTCTTTCACTCTCATCAAGAGGTTTCTTAATTCTTGGCTTTCTGTCCTCCGAGTGGTCTTGGCTATATATTTGAAATTGTTCCTAGTTGCAGGGACTGTTTTTTTGCCTCTCTTTTGTGTCCCTAATGCTTAGCACAATACCTGGCAAATAGTAAGGTGTTTAATAAACGTTTATTGAGTGATCCACTATTTCTTACATTTGGTTTGTTTTTGTTCTTGGATTTTCTTTTTATCTCTATTTCTTAGCACAGGGTCTGACATACCAGGTATTTAATAACTTTATTGATTGCTTCTTTTGTTTGGCTTATTTTTGGCCGTTCTTTTTGGATCCAGCTCTTAGTGCAGTACCTGGCACACAGTAGGCAATTAAACAATGCCTGTTGGCTCGACTTGGGGCAGGGGAAATGAAATGAGGGCAACAAGTGGTGAGGGGCAGAGGGGCATCGAAAGGAGAGAGAGGAAGGTGAGAAGTAGGTGGAGAAGGCGGAGAGAAGCGGCGGGACGAGGGAAGGTAAGGGATGGAGGCAGACAGGTGGGACTTGGGGGGGTGGTGGTGGTGGCGGAGGATGCACCGAAAGGAAAGGACGAAAGGGGGGATGAGGCGGGAAAGAGGGAGGGAGGGAGGAGAAAGAGATGAGCAGAGAAGATTCAGAAGACAGACAGATATGTGAGGGGAAATGAGAGACAGGGCAGAAAAAGACCACGGGAGGAAAGCAGACTGAAAAGAGAGCGGGTGGGGACGAGGAGGAGAGAAAAGGAGGCGGCAGCATTAGGGCGGGGCCGCGCAGGCGCACCGAGGCGGGGGTGAAAGGTAAAAGGTCAGAGGTGCCCGGGTGTCATGGCGGCCCCCGCTCTGGCACTGGGCTGGGGCCCTCTCCGCCTCGGCTCCGGTTGCTGCTTTCGTGGCCACGTGCCCCGGGGTCTGAGCGCCCGCGGGAGGGGGCTTACGGCACCAGTGGTCTTGGGACGAAGCGCGACCGCGTCCAGCCGGACAGAAGCCCCCGGCAGTGACCTGTACTGCGTGGAGCTGCTCCGGTGAGCTCCGGCCCGAGGCCTCCGCCGCCGCCGCCCCCTTGAGGCTCCGCCGCTCTCCGGGCTTGGGGAGGGGAGAGAGAGAGAACGGCTCCCAGGGCCGGAGGAGGGGGTCGGCGGGGGCCCCTCCTGTGACCTTGGGCTCTGCTTCACCTCAGTCCCAGAAGCATTCATTCATTCATTTACAATAAGTTCTTACTGCTGTCTTATTTCACTTCTCCGTGGTTCCCTGCCGTGTTCTTCTCTCTCCTCTCCTGTTATTTTTATTTATTTTATTTTTATTTTTTTGGAGGGCAATTGGGGTTAAGTAACTTGCCCAAGGTCACACGGCTAGGTTTTTGTTTGGGTGTGCGTTAAGTGTCTGAGGCCAGATCCGAACTCAGGTCCTTCTGACTCCAGGGCTGACGCTCTACTCACTGCGCCACCTAGCCACCCCTATCCTGTTATTTTTAAAGACTAGAGAAAAATGAGCACAAGTAATCTTTACCTCGAAAAGTGTCCGATGATCCACGTGGTGGGAGGGCCTTCCCCTTTCTTCTCTTCCCAGCTGGCCGTGCTTGTTCCACATAATTTCTCAGTACTCACTTGGGTTTTTTTTTTTTCCTGGTGGTTCTTTCCGTCTACAGTTGTGGTCATCTCTAAGTTTATTTTTTCCTTGTCTGTGCTTCCTTCATTCTGCATTAGGCTCATAGATCTCTCCATGCATCTCTCTGTTCCTCGCATTTGCCATTTCTTACAGCACAGTCATGTTGGATTACAGCGACATGCCACAATTTGTTTTGCCGTTAACCAAATTCATGGGCATCTAATTTTAACAAGCTCTTCTTAAGAGGCCAGTGTGTGCCTGGCTCCCCTTACACACAGGGAATAGGAAGGCAAAAAAAATAAATAGTTTCTGCCCTCAGTTAACTTCCTTCTTAGCAGGAAGGGGACCTTGAGAGAGGTATCCATGCATAAAAACTAGTAAAGGCAAATATATATAGGAGATCAGAAAAAGACTTCATCTGGAAAGTGGCTTGAACCAAGCTTTGGAGGAAACTAGGGATTCTAAGGCTCTGTTGAGAAGGAAGAGGCAGGGCATTCTAGGTATTGGGGGAGGAGCACAGAGCTGTGGGCAGAGAATTGTTCAAAGACTTGGAGACAATAATAATAATAATAATTGCCAGCAATTATGTAGTACCTACTATATGTCAGACTCTGATAAGTGCTTTATAAATACCTCATTTGATCCCCATAACAACCCTGTAAGGTAGGTACTATTATCATCCACTTTTCAGTTGTAGAAACTGAGGCAGGCAGAGTTGAAGTGACTTGCCTAGGATCATGATAACTAGTTAAGTATCAGAGACTTGACTTGAACTCACGTCTTTTTGACTGTAGACCCAGGTTATTATTGATGGAGATATGCTGTTGGGGACCATCAAATAAACCAATTTAGCTGGGACTAGAGTGTGAGGGAGGAATGATAAATGGTAAGACAGATTGGAGTCATGTTTGTGAAGGGTTTTAAGTGCTGGAGGAGTTTGTATTTTTTCCTAGAGACAAAAGGGAACCACTGTATCTTTTTTCAGTAGGAGAGTGACATAGTCAATCTCTTGCTTTAGAAATATTTTGGTAGCTGTGATGGATTAGAGAGGCTGATTACAGGCATAGCAATTTATTGACTGTTGCTATAGACCATGCAAAAAGATTATGAGGGACTGAATTAGATTTTTTGTGTGTGTGATGAGTGGGGAGAAAGGTGGGATATGAGGCTTGTTGAAGAAGTAAAATTAGAATATGTAGCATTTGATTGAATATGGGTGGCTATGGCTTCCACTCATTTAAGCAGGACTATTGTTTGCTACTGCCAGGTTATCCATGTTGAGATTTTACTTTACAATGATCATTTTTTTGGGGTGAGGAGGCAAAAATGAGGCAGTCAGGAGACACTTAAAATGCCTGCTGTGTGCTAGGCTCTATGCTAAGCACTGGGGATTCAAAAAGAGGCGAAAGAGAGCCCCAGTTCTAAAAGAGCTCACAATCTAATGGGGAAGACAATGATCAAACTAATATGTACAAACCAGCTATATATAGGATAAATAGGAAATAATTAATAAAGAGAAGAGTTAGGAAAGCCTTCCTGAGGATGATGGGATTTTAATTGAGACTTGAAGGAAGCCAGGGAAGCCATAAGAGGGACATGAGAAGGAAGAGCTTTCCAGGCCTGGGAAACAGAGTAAATGCTAGAAACTGAGAGATGGAAAGTCTTGTTCATGGATACTTTTATTTTTGTAGCAGGAACTGAGTGATTCACATAAAGAAGTAAAAGTAACCAAAATTCATGATGATGACACCTATCACTTCTATTTGTTTAACTTTAGCTTTTTATAATTTTTTTTCAAAATCCTGTATTTACATAAAGTCCTTTAACCTATTTTTTTTTTCAATTTTTCCACAGCTTCTTTGTTACCCTGATAAAACTGTGGACTTGGTCAGTGCTTCTCAATACAAATGATTCCCAGATCTATATATCCTGATTTCTCTCCTGAATGAGAGTCACAATAACCAACTGACATTTAAGTATCTTAAATTATATGTCCTGTAGGCATCTCCAATATAACATGTCTAGCCCCTTCAAAAATTTCTTATTACTGAGGGTGCTACCACTCTTCCAGGCACCTAGGCTCATAACCTCAGTGTCATCTATGACTCCTTGATTTACTCCGTATAGTCAGTCTGTTACCAAATTTTGTTATTTCTACCTTTGAAACATCTTTCATATATGTTCCCTTCTCTCTAGTTATACAACTACTAACTTGGTACAGGCCCTGATCCTGTCATACCTAGGTTATTGCTGTAGCCTTCTGGTTGATTTCTCTGTTTCAGATCTCTCCCCATTCCAATTCCTATTGCACTCAGCAACCACAGTAATCTTCCTAAAGTGCAATGTGACGCACTATCATATCAATATAAGATAGTGTGACTTACCCTAATCATTAAACTCCATTGGTTCTTTATTACATAAAGTATCAAATATAAATTCCTCTCTTTGTTATTTAAAGTCTTCTACAACTTGGCCCCTTCCTACCTTTCCAGTCTTCTTATACTTCTACAAACTATGATTTAGTTTCATATGCCTACCTGCACGCGTGCGTGCACACACACACACACACATATATACACATTTATATTCCCTTCAACTATCCTCATACTGAGAAAAGTTTCATAAGTTACAATTATCTTTTTTCCCTGTAGGCATGTAAATAGTTCAGCTTTGATAAGTTCCTTATGATTTCTTTTCCCTGTTTACCTTCTCATGCTTCTCTTGCTTCTTGTATTCAAATGTCAAATTTTCTATTCAACTCTGGTTTTTCTTCAAGAATACTTGAAAGTCCTCTATTCCACTGAATGACCATATTTTCCCCTGAAACATGATACTCAGTTTTGCTGGGTAGGTGATTCTTGGTTTTAATCCCCAGCTCCTTTGACCTCCAGAATATCATATTCCAAGCCCTTCAATCCCTCAATGTAGAAGCTGCCAGATCCTGTGTTATCCTGATTGTGTTTCCACAATATTCAAATTGTTTCTTCCTGGCTACTTGTAATATTTTCTCCTTGATCTGGGAACTCTGGAGCCTGGCTATAATGTTCCTAGAAGGGTTAAGCAACTTGCTCAGGGTCACATAGCTAGTATGCCTGGGCTGGTACTCAAACCCAGGTTTTCCTGATTACAAATTTATCATTTTCGCTATGCCATGCTGTCTAGATCACATGTGATGAGAGCCTAAAATAAGGTAGTAGCAACATAAATAGAGGGAAGAGAACTAATGAGAGAGATATCCTGAGGTAGAATCAGCGAGACTTGTCAGATCATTGAATATTGGGGTTGAAGGGAGAGGGAAAGAAGGTTGAGAACTTTGGAGAGTAGAAATATGGTACCTTTAACAGAAATAGTCAAGTTTGGAGGAGGGGGATTGGGTTTTACAGAGGAGGACCTAGAGTTCGTTTTGGACATGTTGAGTTTGAGATGTCTATGGGATATCCAGGAGGTAGTTGGTGATGTGAGAATGAAGCTAGGACTAGATATATAGATGAGAATTGAACATATGGGAGCTGGTAGCAACAAGAGGAGAAGAGAAGACAGAGCTCTGGGGGACAACTATGGTTTGGAGATGAGACATGAATGATGATCTGTCAGAAGAAGTTGAGAAGTTCTGACGAGAAAAGAGTGTCACAGGGTTGGGGAACCTTTGGGCCAGCCTCGAGCCCCAGATTTCCTACCACTGGTAGGAGATGATCAGAAATGGCACATGGTATGGAGAGCTTAAGAAGGAGGAGGACTAAGGAGAGACCATTGGATCCAGCAGTTAAGGTTGTTGGTAACATTGTTGAGATAATTTTCTTGAAAAGTGAGATTGGAAGCCAGAATTCAAGACTTTGAGAAGTAAGTGGGAGGAAAGGAAGCAAACAAAGGCAAAGCGCATAGATGACAATTTCTAGGAGTTTGGCTGTAATGAGAAAGAGAAATGTAGATGCCAGTCTGAGGGTGTGGTGGGTTTAAGTGAAACTTTAAAAAAAAGAGTAGTGAAGGTAGAGTATAATACCTATTAACCTGGAGCTAAGTGAGTATACTCTGCCATACCAAGCAGCCCAGCTACATTTCTCACCTTCCCAGCCTCCTAAGAAGTCCCACAGAGAGTTTCATGTCACACTTTATGAACAGAAGAGATAGTGAGATCTTACCATCCTAAAAGTTTTCTGAATAAATGGTTCTTCCTGGTTCAGTGGCCAATCCTCTGACAAAGCCCCCTCTCAACAGCTGTCACAGGATTGTTGTGTCATCCCAGAGTTTTTTAGCACTAAGCCTGTGTCCTTGAAAGTGGTTAGAATCCCAGGTCAAATTCAAGAATGTTCCATAGAGATACACAATATCTTCATTACATGAGGATGGGAGATGTTGGGAAGATCTGGATATCTTGGAGCTGTTGAGATGGACTGGGATCTCTAGAGCTCATACTGAAAGAATGAACCAGCAAATCAATGCAACATTGGCTCCAGGAGAGGAGAAGCAGAGGCAACTTTAACATGGCATGGAGAAGTTGGAATTTGCCAGAAATTTCATTTTGTTAGCCTTAAATAGTTAAAGGAAGCCTTAGTGGAGGCTAAGGGCAGCCAGTTGTTTCTTCAGCCACCCAGCAGGTTTGCTGGGTTGATACTGAGAAGAGAAAGGGATTGAAATTCCTAGAGTAACTTGAGTGACTAAAAAGTTGAGCTAGCTGAAGAGGGTTACAAGATTTGAAGCAAAGAACTCTTGATCTTCAGTCAAATGCTGTATGGAAAGATTCATCCATTTAAAATGTGTCAAATATAAGCAATACAGTAGTATAGCAAGGACATGAATTCATGCATTGTTTTCTTTTGAGAAACGAAGTGTTTCACTCATCATTAATCTTCTGGAGAACAAGAACATACCACAGTTCTCATTTGGTAAATAAAACAAAGACCTGTATGATCAGCCAAGCTGGGGGTAAGATTTCAGTCATTTTTGCCTTGGGACAATATTTTTTTTCACCAGGTCATTCTGCCTCTCAAGTGCTTTAAACATTTTTGAAATTCAGCAGTATGAGCCCATTATCCCTAGAGCCCATCTAAGGGATCACTTCAAACTGGGGCTTAGAGATCAGGAAATTTTTAGAATATCATAAGAAGAAAAGCTCATAAATGGAGAATATGGTTCCCTTGAATCAGTATAAATTCAAGAGGTCTTTGGGACCAGGAGTTGTTTGATTCTTTATTTGTATCTCCAATGTACACTATCTGGCATGTAATAGGTAATTAACAAACGTTTCTTGATTGATTAAACAAATATGTTTTAAATGGCTACAGAGTATTATGCACAAAGGACAAAGATGAAAAACAGCCCTTGCTCTCAAGGAGCTTATGATCAAATTGCAAACTAAGTCCTACACAAAGTTGAATAAGAACAAAGGAGAAAAAAGATCCTTTCAGGAAATATTCTATAAGAAATTTGGAGAGGGGGCGGCTAGGTGGCTCAAGAGCACTGTCCCTGGAGTCAGGAGGACCTGAGTTCAAATCCCGCCTCAGCCACTTGACACTTACTAGCCATGTGACCTTGGGCAAATCGCTTAACCCCAGTTGTCCCTAAAAAAAAAAAAAAAAAAAAAAAAAAAGAAATTTGGAGAGAAAGATCACTGAAGGCATTTAGGGTTCAACACATATGCATAAATTCTCTCCCTCTTTCTTTCTGTCCCTCTCTTTCCCCAAACACACAGACACACAATTTTTTTTATTCCCCAAATAAGACTTTCCCCCCGACAAGAACAGTAACATTTTGCAAAAGCAATCATTACATTAACCTTTCCCTGATGATACTCTATGGAATTTGTGTTCTTAACCAAGAAATTAGGTTATTTAAGCTATGAACAAAAGCCCTGTGGTTAAGTATTAAGTCACCCCCTGCTTTTGACATTGTGCTAAGTAAGTTAAACAAGAGTCAAAGGAAATAGAAAACTTCAGGGAAAGGAATATTTTGAGGACAATCTCTCACTGATAACTCATGGTTGGTGGTACCCAGCAGACTCAATTTAAATGAATATAGTTTTTATCTTATTATAAATTGTTTCTTGCTGCATACTAGATGTCTTAAATACTAACAGTGCTAGGATAATAAATGAAATAAAAGGGTGGGGAAGTACTTTATTGTTTGTTAAACTCATCTTTTCTAGCCTCCTGTTGTAATTATATCACATTAAAGAAAATAATAGAAAAGAGAAAAAGCATGAAACCATACAGTATGACTAGTGCTCCTATAGTTATTTGCTTTGTATTGTGGAAGGATATGTGCATGTGATAGTAGTATAAAATATGATAGGTACCTTAGGGAAACAATAATCAACTTATATCAAAAAGCAGAAAAATATTTCCAGAGATAGGAGCTGATTTTTGTTTGTATAAATGAAATGGGGATTCTGAGCAAAAACTCCTATGTGTATTTTTATTAGCAGTTAGAAGCTTAAAAATATTTGTTGAATTCACTAGCCAGGGGGAAGTTTTTATTTGTGTACTATGAACTTCTGTCTGAAATGACTTATTTGGAGTGAAAATGAGTCCAACAAATTGTAATTTTACATGTACACCCTCCCTATCGCCTGCCTTAGCAGAGGTGAAGATATAAGCCATAAGATTTTCTTAGTGTTATTTGGGCTCAATCCTTAGGTCCTGATAATAATATTGTAAATGCTGGGAGTATGTTGTACCTCATAAAGCATAAAAGTTATTTTGGTATAGATAGTTACAATCAGATTTATTCTAGAAAACTTAGCCCAGAAATATTTTTTGGAATTGATAGTAAGTTAGATTCCCCAAGGGAAAAGCATTTGGGCTGGATTCTTATCTAACATTTTGACAATTTGCTTGACCATTTTTGTTTTTAATTTATAGGTGCCCCCTAGTGGCAGAAATCACATTGTTGTTTTAGATCACTTGCTTGTGCTAGGGTGGTAAAAATACTGCCAACGAAAACTTTTTGTTTAAGTCGTAATTCCAAAAGAAGTTTTCAGAATTGGACCAAGATTACTCCCCCCTCCCCCGTAAACTCCATAGAATACTGCATCATGTTGTTTTTTTTTCCTGAAACTAAAAAAAAAAGAACTCATAGTATATAAATTGCTTTAAACAGTAAAAATATAATGGAAAGAACACTATAGCATATTACTTTTGTAATTTGATGTCTATATCTGTTACTATTTGACTTATTTAAAGCAAAAGTAGTTCCGAAAGAATTTAAATTGTAGATGCTGCATTAAGACCAATCAATGTATGTTGAGTATTTTATTATTTTTAAACTTTGTTGTTGTTTAGTTGTTTTTCAGTAACATTCGACACTTTTGTGACCCTAATTAAGGTTTTCTTTGTAAAGATACTGGAGTAGTTTGCTGTTTCCTTCTGTAGCTCATTTTACAGATGAGGAAATTGAGGCAAACAGGATTAAGTGATTTACCCAGGGTCACACAAGTAGTGTCTGAGGTAAGATTAGAACTCAAAAAGATAAGTCTTCCTGACTCTAGGACCAGCAGTCTATCCATTATACCACCTAGCTGCCATTTTTTTAAAAATGAGCTTTATCATTTTTCAGGGTTATGTATTTTTTAAATTGTAAAGCATATGGCTATTAACAAAAACAAAAACAAAAAAACACTTGTACTATTGTCCTGACAGTTTTTTCTTAATGTTTTGAAAAGTTGGCCTTATCCCCCTAGAAAGTATCCTATGGTACAGTTTGTCTGTATTTGGCCTTGAGGAAGTAAAATAAGAAACTTCAGTACAGCAGTTATATAATAAAAGATCATAAGATACCTAATTTGTGGCTGAATTAATAAATAAAACGTTTTTCACACTGATCTTGATCTTCAAGCCTATTCAGGATTGAAAGTTTGCTGTTTATAAATTGACATGCCAAATGTATTTTTATGCAGAATTTAAAAAGCAACTAATAATTTTTGTTTGTTTTTATTTGTAGGAAACGGGACTATGAAGGATATTTATGTTGCCTGTTACTGCCTGCAGAAGCCCGAAGCTCTGCTTTTGCATTGAGAGCCTTCAATGTGGAACTGGCTCAGGCTGGTATTAACATAATTAAAACAGTCAGCTAAAAATGTTAATGTTTGAGTGTAAGGTTAAAGTCTGTATAGTAAAGAAAATTAGTTGTATATTAAATAAATAAAAGTTGGTTTTTAAGATATCTTAGAAGATTTGTTTTTCTGGATAAATATTATTTTAAAATTACTTAGATGCTAAAAATAGAAGTAAAGTTAATTTTAAGAACCCATCTTGAATTTTCATTGGTGAACTTTCAGTTCTACACATTCCAATTTGGGGTTTTTAGTTATTTTTTCAAAGATTAAAAGGTGAAAAAGAAATATTAGAAAAACCGGAGAGATAATATATTCTACTTATCTATTATTTGTATAATATAAAATTAGTATGTAATTGTTGAGTTTTATGAAACAATTGAAAAATTAATCCCTTTTATTTATGTAGCACTTTTGACTTTGCAAAGGATTTTGAAACTTATTGTCTCAGGTAAGATTGTATCTCTGTACGTAAAGGAAACATTGGAGACCATTCTCTAGATCAGAGTTGTCAAACAGGCCAGCAGCCCATAGTGCAGCCCAGATTAAATGTAATTGGGAAATATTTAATAAAATAAATAAAAATATAAAAAATAAATAATATTACATTTTCAAATCAAGGCAGTATACAACATACAGGAATCTTTATGTCTCCTTTAGTGTCTCTCATTTCTATTTGAGTTTGATCCCAGTGATCTAGATAGATAATTCAGGCCATACAACATTGTCCTTTCTGTATTTTTCTATGTTATTTTCCTTATCTAGAATGCTGTTCTTTTTCTTTTATAGCTATTCAAATTATGTCTGTTTTTCAAAGCCTAGTAGGTCAGTTTATTTTTATTAAAGCTGCTGCTGCTTTTTTTTTAACATCAATAACTTTTTATTTTTATTTTCAGTTCCACATTCTCTCCCTCCTTCATTGAGAAGGCAAGAAATATGATACCCATTATACATATAAAACCATATAATACATATTTCCACTTTACCCATGTTGCAAAAAAAGCAAGAAGAATAAAGTGAAAAAATACATATTTTTACTGTGTGCTCAGAATTCATCCATTTTTCTTCTGGAGGTAGATAGTATTTTTCCTCATGAGTCCTTTGGAATTGTTGTGTATCATTGTTATTGATTAGAGTAGCTGTCTTTCACAGTTGATTATTGTTACGATGTTGCTGTTATTATGTACAATGTTCTCCTAGTTCTGCTCTTGTATCCATTCTCCTAATTTTGCTCATATATCTTCCCAGTTTTTCTGAATCCATCCCCTTTGTCATTTCTTATAGTGCAATTTTAAAGCTATTTGTGACCACACTAGCCAACATTAATTTTTCTTTTTTTGAACATTTAGAATACTTACTGTCAGTGTCAGCTTAATCTTACCAATTAGTCATGTTTTAGTTCTTAATATTACATATCTAGTTCTAATATAAGTTCTTTGGGGATATTTCACAGCATTCTTATTTTATAACATTTACTGTACCTTGCAGATATTAGGGACCCAATAGATTTCAGTTGAATAAATTATTATCAGTTTCATATTTATAAGTCTTGGTTTCTCTTACCAGATTGTGAGACCCCCTAGAAAGGTTTTTGCTCAAAGTCACATAGGTATAGTAAGTAGCAGAGGAAGGATATTATAACCTGTGCCCTCTGACTAGTTCTGTGCTCTTTCCACTACATGAGGCTACTTCATTTTAGCAAAGACACTGTTACTAAGGGTTGATAAAGATTTTTTAGAAATAAGTGATTTGTAGGAGCTATACAAGTGTATTCTGGGATCGACTTGCTTTCTTATTCCTTGTCAGTCACATGACCTAAGATTTTGTTTTCTTTCTTTGTCCAGACCTGTGATTTTAGCAGTTTCTGGTCAGGAAGCTTCCTCTGCTAACGCTACATGCTAATTCTGTGCTTTACAGTCTAAGAGAGTTGCTTGAGGCCTTCAGAGGTCCATTGACTTGCCCAGGATCATATGGCTGGTATGTGTCTGAGGTAGGATATGAACCCATCTTCCTGGCTGTAGGCAAGGCCCATATCCACTATACCACACTTCCTTTCATCTTGGGAATAGTACTGAGAAATTGTTTGAGAGTAAGAAATAATACAATAAAATGAGTTTGGTGTAGTTTTTGTGGTTTGTTCCCCAGATTGTAAAAAGCTTTTGCTACTGTTATATGGGTTTACAAGATTTTTTTTTTTTAACATGCCAATAACTACTTGCGGTTTTGACCAGGATTATTAATTCAGTTGAAATTTATCCTGGGCATCCCTGACAGTGGGGCTATATTGACTCTTGACTGATATAAAGAAAATAGTGAAAAATGGGAAGCTATAGGGAAAGCAACCTGCCTACCAAGATTTAGCAAGTTACCATGTAGCATCACACCATAAAGAGAAGGTGTTATATTGGAAGGGAAGTTATCATTTATAGGCATCTATTTATCTGCAATTAAGCATCTTAGCCCTTGTCCTAAGCAATTGAAATGAGTAGGGTTGGGTTTTTTCCCCAATTTTAAATGACATAATGCTAAATGTTAATTATTTTCTGATAGTATCTCTGAATTTATGAAAAAGGAGATCTTTGTTTTATTTAGGTGCTTTGACCTAGAATAGGCATTTTGGAGTGAATTTTGTATGCACCAAAGTATTACTTAAATTTTTCTTTGACAGTGTCATGGCTGTAGTACTTAAGTCTTAGAACTTCCCATTTGTTTTAAAGTGTTATCCTTTACATTCCTCAGAATGTGTCCTAGACCTTCTTCTCTTTTCCATTCCCTCAAAATTTATAGTCATCTTAGCATTAGGAATGGATGGAAATTAGGAAAGCTAGGGATATCTGGGAGACCAATATTCAGGAATACACCTGCAAGGTTGTCTCTCAGATGTCCCATTGGTGCCAGAGGCAAAGATGAAATGTGCTGACTAGACTTTTGGATTCTTAAGATCTGATAGGAAGACTTAATCTGCTTCAACCAAGGGATGAGTTGTATCCAAAATAGGCTGCAGGATTGCCTAGCTGGTTACCCCTTCTTGTTGCTGCTTAGCTCAGATAAGGTTTTGTTGTTGCAACTCAAGGGCATGAAGTGAAAGGGGTGGATTCTCTGCCTTGGACAGCTTTTTATTTTGTATTTTTTTAACTTGTACTTTGCAACTATAGACCAGCACGAATAGTGTATTAAAATCTACAACAAAACTATTACAGAGGGGCAGCTAGGTGGCGCAGCGAGTAGAGCGTTGGCCCTGGAGTCAGAAGGACCTGAGCTCGGATCCTGACCTCAGACACTTAACACACACACAAACAAAAACCTAGCCGTGTGACCTTGGGCAAGTTACTTAACCCCAATAGCCCTCCAAAAACAAAACAAAACAAACAAACAAAAAAACTATTACAGAGCAAGAGGATTTGTGGGAACAAGCTATGAATAACAGATGAATTATATATGGTGTTATGGGTTTAAATCATTAAACAGTATTCTTTAGGCCCTCTAATCATTGTTATTTAATCCCCAGGCCCTTCCTATAGGCCCAGCTCCTTGAAATGCTATTCCTCACTATTTTGTAATCACCTTGCAATTCAATCACTCTCCAGTTCAAGACTGAACCATTTGCTTTAGCCCTTCTTTGACCTCCAGAGGC
This sequence comes from Gymnobelideus leadbeateri, assembly GCA_011680675.1. NCBI lineage: Eukaryota > Metazoa > Chordata > Mammalia > Diprotodontia > Petauridae > Gymnobelideus > Gymnobelideus leadbeateri. The sequence continues at coordinate 1,232,108 of WOXC01004676.1, read as the reverse complement.
TTATCTGAGGCATCTGTGTGGCCCAGTGGATAGAGTGCTAGACCTGGGATTGGGAAGATCTGAGTTCAAACCCAGCCTCAGACAGTTACCTGTATGACCCTGGGCAGATCACTTAACCTTTTTTGCCTTTATTTTCTCAACTGTCAAATGATGATAATAATAACCTTCCAGGGTTGTTGTGAGGATCAAATAAGAGATAATATTTGTAAAGTGTTTAGCTTAGTGCTTGGCACGTAGTAGATGCTATAGAAATACTTATTCCCTTCCCCTCCCTCTATTGTCCTTTTCTTTTGGGACCTAAATTAATCCATTTGGCTTCTGGTTCAGATTGCTTACAGAATAACTACCCACCTGACAGATTAAGCCAGTATCTCTGGCTACTCTTGCTAAAAATCTTGCTTTCTATTTTCAGCTATCTTGGCCATCAGTCTTTAAGCATTAATGCCCACTTTGTGCCAGGCATTGTGCTTGGTGCTGGTAGTACAAAGACAAAAATGAAATAGTCCCTACCTTTAAGGAGATTACAATTTATGAGGCAGGTAACACAGGCATACCATATAAATACAAAATACTTGTGTGAGAAGTAGAGGTGAGATGAAATGTATTCTAGGTGTTTTGAATAGCCAGTGAAAAGTCCAAGAGATGGAGGATGATGTTATGGGTGAGGAAGAAAAAGGCCAATTTTTCTAGACCAAAGAGTACATGAAGGGAAGTGATGTATAACAACTGGGAGCAAGGTTGTTTCCATTGAATACCAAACAACAGTTTGCTCTTGATTTTAAAGGTAATAGACAGCTACTAGAGTTTATTGAGTTATGAGTGATGTGGTCAGATCTGCACTTAGAAAATCTCTTTGGCAACAATGGGAGGCTGGGGTGGAGGAAGGGGAAACTGAAGACAGGGAGACCTATTAGGAGACTCTTAGAGTAGTTCGGGCCAGTCCAGACCAGAGTGGATTGGGGCCTGAATTAATATATATGTGAGTGGAAAGAATAGATGGAGGTAAGAAAAGTTGTGGAAGCAGAAGTGAAATTGTTTTGGCAACTGATTGGATTTTTGGGGTGAAGGAGAAAATGAGGGTGACGCCAAGGAGGTCTTGAAAGATGGTAGAACCCTTGACAGAATGGGGAAATTTAGATTGAAGGAAGTGATAGAGAAAATTGGGGGAAAAGTTCTGTTTTAGACATTGAGTTCAAGATGCCTGTAGGACATCCAGTTTGAAATGTAAAATAAGCAGTTGGTGATATGGGACTCCATTTCAAGAGAGACTAGAAATGAACATCTAAATCTTCAAGTTATCTGAATAGAAATAATAATTAAACCCATAGGAACTAATGAGGTCATGGGGAGAGAGAGACCAATCATTTATTCATGGGAGATCCCTATTTCCTCCCACTAAAACTTTTAAAATATCAAATCATCCCACGTTTAAATATTTGTTTTTTTCTCTTTTTGTTTTTTATTTTTAATTCAATTTTATTTTCAATTCTGAATTCTCTCACTTCTCCCTTATCTTTGCACCCATTGAGAGGGCAAGAAAACAAAACACATTACAAATATGTATAGTTATGCAGGACAGATAACCATTAATCATATCAAAGAAAGAAGGGAGAAGAAAACATGCTTCATTTTGTACTCTGAGTCAGTCCTCTATTGTGAGTCCTTTGGAATAGTGGTTGAACGTTGTGTTATATCAGTTACCAAGTCATTCAAAATTATCTTCACATCATTGCTATTTTCCTGTTCTGTTCAATTGTTGTTCTTTTAAAAAATATTTTGTTTTTTCCCTCAAATACATGTGAAGTCAGTTTTTAACATTCTTTTTTTTTTTTTAGTTCCAAATTTTCTCTCTCCCTCACCTCCCCCTTCTTGAGATAGTAAGCATTAATTGTTCTCCTAGTTCTGCTCATTTCTCTTTGTATTAGTTCATACCAGTCTTCCCCAGGCTTTTCTGAAACCTTCTCCTTGGTCATTTCTTACAACATAATAGCATTCCATCACATTCATATGCCATATCTTGTTTAGCTATTCCCTGGTCGATGGGCCCATATTTATGGGTTAATAAATAAATCTCTGGGCTTCATATTGAGTTCTCAGTCACATTTGGGAATTGGTGTCTTGGTATATATTCACCTATACCTAAGGACTGCACCAAACTGTCGGTTGAATAGGTACCCATCTGATTTTCCTGAATAGTAATTTTGCTAAAATTATCTACCACAGTTGCTGCTGTAATCATTTAAGGCAGGAGGACAGAGTCTAGCATTCTCTTACATGGGGGCTGGGTTCTTTTCTAGTTCCCTGGGAGCAACGAGGTCGATAGTTTTGAGGAATACTGTTTACTGGAGAGCATCAGGTACCATTCCTTTAGGGCAGTTACTTAGACTTCAAAATACATTTACCAGCAGCTGGTAAATGCATGTTTCCTTCCTACTACTTGATTATAAAATATAGACTTCAGTGATTTTTTTTCATTGAGTTTTTGAAATTCCTTTTCCTTCTGGGCAATTTGGCTTTTTAAGGCATTCTTCTCCTCATTGGCTTTTTGGGCCTCTTTTGCCATTTGAGTTAGCCTATTTTTTAAGGTGTTATTTTCTTCAGTATTTTTTGGGTCTCCTTTAGCAGGCTATTGACTTGCTTTTTATGATTTTCTTGCATCATTCTCATTTCTCTTCCCAGTTTTTCCTCCACTTCTCTTACTTGATTTTTAAAATCCTTCTTGAGCTCCTCCATGGCCTGTAACCAATTCATATTTTTCTTGGAAGCTTTTGATGCAGGAGTTTTGCCTTTGTTGACTTCTTCTGGTTCCATGTTTTGATCCTTTTTATCTCCAAAAAAGGATTCTGTGGTCTGATTGTGCTTCCTCTGCTTGCTCATCTTTCCAACCAATTACTTGACTTTTGAGCTCTGCCATGGTAGAACTATGCTTCCAGAGTGGAGAGCTTTGTCCCAAATCTCTGGGGTTTTCACAAATGTTATCAGAGGTCTGAGAGGGCGCCCTTTCTACAGCCACCACAAGCTCTGGCACACTGGCGTTTCTCACCCCAGGACCACCACCCAAGACAGTGACCCAGATCCAAGCAGGTCAAAGCAAGAGCTATTACCCTCTGGTAGTTTGGTCCCCCTATGATGTGCAGGCCAGGAGCTCTGGGGGCAGCCACACAGCAGCATCTGCAGCTCACAGAATTTCCTGCTTCTACTCTACCATCTTGACTCTGCCCTTCCCCCACCCCCTCAGTGATTTTTCTGATAGAAAACAAAATAATCTGAAGCCAAGGCTCTAGATTACTAATAAGTGATAAAAAAAATTTAATTGATAAGAGTTTTAGGTGAAATCAGAAAGAGATCTATAGAATTAATCCTGATTTTGACTTGAATCATTATTTGATTATCTCCACAGCTGCATACTTAAATATATCTATGAATAGTGCATTTATTAAAGTTTTAAACTCTTTTCATAGGTTAAAGACTCAATCTCTCAGAAAACAATTGGCCAAATGCGAATGCAATTTTGGAAGAAAGCTGTGGAAGATATATATTCTGGCAATCCACCCCATCAGCCAGTAGCCATTGAACTTTGGAAGGTGAAAAAAAATTCTTGTTTCTTTTAATATCTGGAAGAAAATATTAGACACTTCTATATGTTATTTCATTGTCCTTTACTATAAATTAAATTCTTTGGGAATTGTTAGCTTGAGGTCTGTTAGCTGTGGCAAAAGGCTTTAAATCATCCACTGTATGACAGCCTGAAATTAACTTGAACATAAATCTATTGCTCTCAGTAACTTGTCATTAAAAGGAATATTAACACAGAGCTGGGTTCTTGGTTTTTTTTTTTTTTTTAACTATCACATATCTATCATAGAACAGTCTTCCAAATGCTTCCGCTGTTAATCTATCATTGTATTAAGGGAATGTTGGGTTCTTGAAGTCTATGCTAATCTGGCAGACTTTACCAAGCTAGATTGACTTCAGATACAGTTCTACTGATAAACTGTGTCTGTGGTTTGAGAACTAGACTGGCTAAGTTCAGAGAGTCTCATCACCAAGTTGGCTACAAAGTGATAACATTTTTAGGCATGACAACTGTTAGAAGACATACTTAGTAGATGAAATAATGTATTGAAGTGTTGTGGTCCAGTTTGGTGGAGAATACCAGCAGAGTGGGAAAGACTGAGTCCATGGAGACATGCCCGGTGAGATCAGTTGAAGGAACTAAGCCTGTTAAATCTGTAGAAGAAAAGATTTGGGAGAGCTGTCTTTAAGTGCTTGAAAGGCTGTCATACCGAAGGAGATTAGGTTTGGTCTACTTGATCCCAGAGGCAAAGGTAGGAACAGTTAGTGGAAGTTGCACCCTTTGACTGAAGTCCAATCCTTAATAAAAGGATTTGTTCTGTAAAACTTGGGCTCAGTCAAAAGCCCACACCTAAGGGCCTGAAAGGCCACATGTGGCCTCAAGGCTGCAGGCTCCCTGCCCCTGGAATCAGTTCCCAATAAAGCACTGACTCTTCAACCTCTAGCAGACTCCTTATACTTGTTAGCTCTTGCTTAGGCTGTTCTAGCCTTTGTCAGTTTTTCTGAAAACATAGTGGTGATGGGAATTTGTTTTAGGAGGCGAATCATTCTTATATCTGTCTCTTAGAAAGTCAGAAGATGTATCTGAAGTAGAAAATAAAATGTTACCCTTTGTACCAATTTATAGTTGCCAGCTTATCAAGTCTTTTTAAAGCAACTTAAACTGCAATCATGATTGCTTCTTCAGCTTTGCAATGTGACTAATTTTGAGTATCTAGAAGAAATTGTTGGCATTCAGCATAGTTGTACTGCCTAGGTGCATTTTACATATTCTCATTTGTAGCTGTTCTAAACCTTTTTCTTATTCCTTAGTAGAATGTCAGGTTCTTTTTGAAAGTGTAGCACAGAAGCAGTGAAGTATATCATCCAGATACCAGGGTTTGCGCCTATCATTGTTTAATTTCTTCCTTGTAGTCAAAAGAGTTATGGACTAGAAGTCAGAAGGTCTAGTACCAATTCTAGACCCTGACACTTTCTTTTTCTTTTTATTAATTTATTTATTTTTAGTTTTCAGTATTCACGTCCGTAAGATTTTGAATTACAAATTTTCTCACCATCTCTCCCCTCCACCTAGCTCAACATGGCAAGCGTTCTGATTACCTCTTCCCCCAATCTGCCTTCCCTTCAATCACTCCCTTCCCTTATCCCCTTCCCTTCTATTTTCTTGCAGGGCAAGATAGATTTCTATACTCCATTGCCTATATATCTTATTTCCCAGTTGCATATAAAAACAATTTTTTTGGGGGGGAAGCAAGGCAGTTGGGGTTAAGTGACTTGCTTTTAAAATTTATTCTTTGGCTATAGGAAAATATTAACCTATAAGTGTAGAGAGCTTTAAATAAAGAAAAAAGTACTCCAAAGGCCTTAGCTTTGTCTGTTATGTTAATCACTATGAGAATGAATCAGTGAGATATTGACTTCTGTGACAGCCACTTAGACCACAGCGAGGCTAGATCAAGTTTGGAAAGGACAATATAATGCATTTAGAAGAGGGGCAACTTGAAAAAGAAGTAGTTATCAAAATAGTCTTTGACCAGAAAATACTTAAACTCCTTTGTATAGGTAAAATGAAGTTATACATAATTCATATTTTTCTTTTGATCCTGTAAGATATGCTATTTTCATTTTTAAGGAAATAGTTTTTTCTTCAGAGACCATCTGTATATTTTAGAAGTGAAGTACTTAATTACAGGATAACCTTAAAATACCAACTACAGTGAAAGCCAGGGTTCATCAGGTAAATAAAAAAGCCTTTTTGGGGGGGGATTTTAGTAGTAGTTGAATGGTTCAAATTATTAAATAGTTCAAGGAACCAGTCAGTTAGTGGAACAGTACTAGGAAAATTCTTTGCTTGGAAATGCTTTGAAATATTTTCCATCGACATTTTTTTCTTCCCTGTTGCCTTTTCTAGCTCTGCTGTTTCTTTAATATTGTACTATTGCAAATGTTGCTCCCTTGACCACTGTTTGTTGAATTTATTTTGTTCAGATTTTCACAAGTTTTTTAATTTGTCAGAATTTTAAAAATCTTTCTCTTTTTTTAGGCAGTCAAGAGACATAATTTAACTAAAAGATGGCTTATGAAAATCATTGATGAAAGAGTAAGTTGAAAATGCTGCAGTCTTCATTTCTTTTCTAATCGGAAAGATTTGTTCTGTTAAAGAAAATCTCATGGGGAAGAAACTCCATCTGTATCTATGTAAATTGGATTTTGGGGAGGAGTTCAGTCTTTATAGACTTGAAGAGAACTATCTTCCCTAACTGCCTCACTACTCTAATAGACATAATCACGTTCTATCCTCTATTACTAGCCTGTGACCCAGTAATATGAAAGAGGCATAGATGCAACAGTTTAACAGTCACAGTTGATGGGCCCATCCATGCTGAGTCAGTGGAACTGTGTTTGGGTTTAGTTCTGGTTCAAATTGCTCTGTAGTTTAGGCTGAAACATCTAAATTTTCTGATTTATTGTTGTCTGGGTTTTCTCATCAGTTTCTTTCTCACAGTTATGCTATAAAAACTAAATTAAATTGAGTTTATCTGAAAAAAAATCCATTCAGGAATATGCGGTTGTAGCACTGGTAAGAGCAAGATATATAGATATATATATATATACACACACACACACACACACACACATATATACATACATACATATATATATATATATAGGATAGTCTTCTATCACCAAATCTAAAAAAAATTAATTTTTCAGGCAAAATATTTCCTATCTTTATGAGCAGTAGAAAGTGAAGGATTGTGTCAGAAATAAGACAGTCCCTTTCATGTATGTGATAGCATGTAGCAATTTTATAGGCTTGATTTTTCTGGTCCCCTTGCAGTGTTTGACAGTACTGACCATTTGCTCCTCCTAGATCCTCTTCTCCCATGGCTTTCATAACACTGTTTTCTCCTGACTATCCTATCTGTCTGACCTTCCTTCTCAGATTCCTCTGCTGGATTATCTTCTAGATCCTTCCCCCTAACCTTGCGTAGACTGGGTCTTCATCTTTTCTCTGTCTACACACTTTCTCGTTGATCTCATCAGCTTCCACTGGTTCAGCCATCATCTCTACGCAGATGACTCTCAGATTCATCTTCTAGTCCCCAATCTCTTTTCTGAGCTCACATCCCCCTTCTCCCATTTTCACATCATCAGCTGCTGACTGGACAGCTCTATTTGGATATCTCATTGTTTCTCACACTCAACATCAAATGGTACTTATTTTCTTTTTTTTTTTTATTAAACAAATGCTTTATTAACTTCTGTTTTACATCATTCATTTCTGCCAGATTTTGAGTTACAATTATTTTTCCCCTACCCACCCTCCCAGAATAGCAGTCCCGTAGGATATCGCTTCCTCCAATCTGCTCTCTCCCCTATCTTCTCCCATACCCCCTTCGTCTTTTCCATTAGAGGAAGGTGAATCTTTGTGTCCCAATGCCTGCACATCTTATCTCCCAATTACATGCAAAAGAGTATTAATAATAGTATTTATATATGTTTGAAACATTTAGTCTTAAAACCTCGAATTTCAGATCCATTTCCTTCCTCTCTTGTCACCCATTCCCTCTGGGAAGATAAGTAATTCAGTATATGTTGTACATGTCTAGCTATGCAAAACATTACCATAGTAGATATCTTGTACAAGGCTGCTTATAATTCCCTCCCACTCATCCTACCCCCCACCTGGTCCATTCCCTATTTGATCCTGTCCCTCTTCTATAGTGGGTACTTCCAACCTCCCCTCCCCCCAAGGATGCCCTCCCATCCATCATCCCTCCTCTCATCCCCCTTCCCCCTATTCTGCTGCAGGTTGAGATACCCCATTTAGTATGTATGTCATTCTCTCCCAGAACCAAATTCAATGAGAATGTGGTTTTGCCTTTTTGCCTAACTATTCTTCCCCTCCCTTGCAACCACTTCCCCTTGCTTCTTCTACATGAGATAGTTTACCCTACCCAGTCTCTCCCCATCTCCTCTTGCCACTTTCCCCTCTCACCTCAATACTTTCGCCCCTTGAGTATCATCCTTCCCAACAAATTCAAGCTGTGCCTTCTATCCATGTATAATTGTAAACATATATACACACATTCACATATGTATTCATATGACCCTTCTTCCATTATTTTCATACTGAGAAAGATTTCATCAATCACAGTTATTGTTTTTCCATATAGGAATGTAAATAGATCAACTTTGATAAGTTCCTTTTGATTTCTTTTCCCTGATTACCTTCTCAGGCATCTCTTGCTTCTTGTGTCTGGGTGTCAAATTTTCTATTCAACTCTGGTGTTTTCCTCAAGAATGCTTGAAAGTCCTTTATTCCACTGAATGACCATATTTTCCCTTGAAACAAATTACTCAGTTTTGCTGGGTAGGTGACCCTTGGGTTCATTCCCAGCTCTTTTGCCCTCTGGAATATCATATTCCATGCCCTTCAGTCCCTCAGTGTAGAAGCTGCCAGGTCCTGGGTTATTCTGATTGTGTTTCCACAATATTGAAATTGTTTCTTCCTGGCTGCTTGTAGTATTTTCTCCTTGATCTGGGGATTCTGGAACCTGGCTATAATATTCCTGGGAGTTTTCTTTTGGGGATCTTTTTCAGGAGGTGATTAGTGGATTCTTTCAACCTCTATTTTGCCCTCTGGATCTAAAACATCAGGGCAATTTTCCTTGAGAATTTCTTGAAGGTGATTTCTAGGTTCTTTCTTTGATCATGGCTTTCAGGTAGTCCAATAATTTTTAAATTGTCTCTCCTGGATCTATTTTCCAGGTCAGTGGTTTTTCCCATGAGATATTTCACATTGCCTTCTATTCTTTCATTTGTTTGGATCTGTTTAATAGTATCTTGATTTCTCATAAAGTCACTAGCTTCCATTTGCTCCAGTCTAACTCTGAAGGAATGAATCTCCTCAGTGAGCTTTTGAGATTCTTTTTCCATCTGGCAAATTTGACTTTTTAAGGCATTCTTCTCCTCATTGCCCTTTTGGGCCTCCTTTGCCATTTGAGTTAGTCTGTTTTTTAAGGTGTTGTTTTCCTCAGTCCTGTTTTTTGTTGACCCTCATTTCATACTTTTCCTGCATCCTTCTCATTTCTCTTTCCAATTTTTCCTCCACTTCTCTGATTTGATTTTTAAAGTCCTTCTTAAGGTCCTCTATGGCCTGCTACTGCTCATGTTTTCCCCTGGGGCTTTTGGAGCAGGACTTCTGACCTCACAGCCGTCCTCTCGCTCTATGCTTCGATCCTTTGTGCCCTCAAAGTAGGAGTCTAGGGTTGCATTTTTCTGTTTAGTTTGTTTCCTTTGCCTTGGCATGTTGCCACTTAATTACTTGACTTTTGGGCTTGTTGCCACAGTATGGCCAGACAGGAGCTTTCGCCCCGAAGGTATAGGGGGGGCCAACTTCTGTTTCTGGCAAGCTGGAAACCCACCCACAACCTCCACCCCAGATCACAATCCAGATCCAGGGAGGTTAAAGCAAGAGAAATTACCCCCCAAGACTGATTGCTGGATCTCCCTACAGTTTGCAGTTCAAGAGCTGGAGCTGCCTCTGAAAACTACAAAATGGTGTGTCTCCTCAGCAGCTTCTAGCCCCCAGGGGAGGAAGCCGACGCTTTCCCCAAATATTGGTCCCAAAGTCCATAGGGCACTAACCTCTCACTTTGTCCTAGGCATGTCTTTGTTGATAATTCTGGAGTCTCCACAGCTGCTGGTGTTCTGGGGTCCCTCCAGCCGGTTGCTGGCCCTGCCGCTCTGGGGCTAAAACCGAGACTCAGGCGGACCGGACCTGTGCTCAGCTCCGCACTCTGCGTGCTGTGCTCTGCTGGCTCCCAGACCACTGCGCTGGTCCTTCCTGCAGGGCTGCTGGGCTGTCCTCAGTGGGAGGTTAGCTTTTCTGTGTTGTTCTGTGGGTGCTGGGGCTCCAGAAGTTGTTCAGAGTCCCCTTTTACATAGTTTGGAGGTGATCTGGGGGAAGGGTGGCTTGGACACGCTGTTTCTACTCCGCCATCTTGGCTCCACCCTAGTACTTATTTTCTTTTGCCTTAAACTTCCTTCTCCTTCAAAACCTCTCTTTCTGTTGTGGATACCCCCATCCTTCCATTTACCCATGTTGAGGTCCCCAGTTATTTCCTTTACCTTTTCTCTCATGTATGGTATTTATCATGTCTCATTGATTCTGCCACTGTGTCATCTCTTACAATCTGTCTTCTATCACTGTGATTCTGGTACTCATCACCCCTCACTTTGACTATTACTTCCTGATTGATCATCTCTCTGTCAAAGCAGATATTTCCTTTTCAATCTGTCCTTCACATGGTTGTCAGAATAATCTTAAAAATATATCTAAATGGGGACATCTAGGTGGTACAGTGAATAGAGCATTGGCCTTGGAGTCAGGAGGACCTGAGTTCAAATGTGGCCTCAGACAAAGTGTCTGAGGCCTCTTACTCAATAGATACGTGACCTTGGACAAGTCACTTAACCCTAATTGCCTTGCCTCCCCCCTCCAAAAAAAGAAAAAAAAGTATATTTCATTACAATCACTACAATTTCCTATCTTCATTATGCTGGATAATCTCTACTCATCGTAGCTTTTTTTACTTCTTTTTCAAAATTTTATTTTAGACTCAAATGCCAGAACACAAATACAGAATAGAGAAAAGAAACAAAAACGTATGATAAACTTAAATATTGGAATTTAAATACAAAATTAGAAGGAAAAAAAAAGCATGTCCGTGTGCATCGAAGAACATGAGAGGATTCAAAACGTGTAACAATAGAGTTTCTTTCTTTCTTTTTTTTTAAAGCAGTTGGGGTTAAGTAGCTTGCCCAAGGCTACATGGCTACTTATTTTTGTTTGGGTGTTAAGTAATTGATGTGGGGAACCAATCCGGCTCCTCCCTTACTCCACCACGACCACCACTCTTACTGCACCACCTAGCCGTCCCATAACAATAGATTTTCATTTCAAGAAAGCCTATATGAGGGCGGCTAGGTGGCGCAGTGAATAGAGCGCCGGCCCTGGAGTCAGAAGGACCTGAGTTCGGATCCGGCCTTAGACACTTAACCCACACAAACAAAAACCTAGCCGTGTAACCTTGGGCAAGTTACTTAACCCCAATTGCCCTAAAGGGGCGGCTAGGTGGCGCAGTGAGTAAGAGCGCTGGCCTTGGAGTTGGGATGACCCGAGATCAAATCCGGCCTCAGAAAATGAGCACCCACGCATAAACAATGACTAGCCGTGTAACCTTGAGCAAGTTACTTAACCCCAATTGCTTAAAAAAAAAACAAAACAAGAAAGCCTATATGATAAATAATACTCGTGTTGAGAATTGTCCATCTTTGCTTCTTCCTGAATTTTCTTTTGTTCTCCACTTGGTACTTTTTTACTTTGTTCTTTTTTTCCCCTCCCCTAGTCTCCTTTCAGAAGGCTATAATAGAGTTCAGGTATGTTTCTCTATAGCTATAGATATTATACATATACATATATATATCCATATATAGACATATATATGTCTTTCCCAGAACTACTCCTGACCTTTGTTTTTTATGTATGATTATGTCTCTTGTTTCCTATCCCTTCTGCCTCCTCTACTTTACTTCTGTCCACTACCTTGCCCTCCTGTGACTTGCCTACCTCCCTCCAAGGATCCCTCCCCTATCCTCCCATTCCCTTAAATCTGAAAACCCTTCCATGCTCCTATTTTACCTATTCCCTCACCCTTCCCTCTAAAGATTCCTCCTTTGTCCTTTCCCCTCTCCCTGTGCCCCTACCATTTTGTTACTTCTGAATTTAGAAGACTTTTGTATTCTTCTAAATATATATTTGTATTCTTCTAAATATATATGTAGTATTCCCTCTTAAACCCATTCCTGATGAACGTAGGTTACGAGAACTACCAGCCCTTCTACACCATATAATTCCTCTGTATCAATTCTTCCTTTTGCACCTCAAATGATTACTCTTTTAAGCTGTTCCTAAATGGTTTTGCTTTTTAAATTAATATCATTCTCAAGTTTACCCCAATCTTTCTTATAAACTACCCAGTTATTGATAAGAATCTTAGATATCCATTTTACATTTATATAAAGTAAACATTCTGTCCTTATGGATCTCTTCTAATCAGTCTTTGTTCTGTGTCTTATATTTCTCTTGGTTCTTTTGTGTTGAATCTTCTATTAAGTTCAGGATTCTGGATTTTTTTTTTAAACAAAGTCTTGAAAATCTGAGATTTTATCAAATGTCCCATTTTTTTTTCATTCAGGATAATATTTAACTTTGCAGGGTATGATATTTTTGGCCAGAGCCCCAGTTCTTTTGCTCTTCAGTATGTTGTATTCCAAGATCTACAGTTCTTTAATGTCTCTGCTGCTAGGTCTTGTGTAATTCTAATTGTGGCAGCATCATATTTAAATTGTTTTACTCTTAATGCTTTTTTTTCCTTGAGCTGGCGGTTTGGGAATTTGACTATGATATTCCTATGAGTTTTCCTCATCGGATCTCTTAAGTGGTGATTGATGGATTTTTTCTATTTCTACTTTGCCTTCTTATTCTAGTGCTTCAGAACAATTTTCTTTGATTATTTCTTGTCTTATTGTATCAAGATTCTTTTTTTTTTCACTTTTTGGAGGGCAATTGGGGTTAAGTAACTTGCCCAAGGTCACATGGCTAGGTTTTTTTGTTTGTGTGTGCATTAAGTGTCTGAGGTCGGATCCGAACTCAGGTCCTTCTGACTCCAGGGCCGACGCTCTACTCACTGCGCCACTTAGCCGCCCCAAGATTCTTTTTTTGATCATAACTTCCAGTTAGTCCAATCCCAGCATCCCTTTCTAGCTTTACTATGTATTACTCCCCTTTCTTCACTGTATCTCAGTTAGTTTGGATTACTTACTAGTCCCTGAATTTTATATCCCCTCCTTTTTATAACATTCCATCTTCTGCCTTTATGCATTTGTACTGGAATGCCCTTCCTCCTCATCATCCCTGCCTCTTTGTATCCTTAGCTCTCTTCAGGGTGCTGGTACCAGCTCCAATGAGAAGCCTTTTCTTTCTTTTTTTGGGGGGGGGTGGACTTTTCTTAACTAGTTATTTGTGTTCAGTTTAGATTCTTTTATGTTTGCTTGTCTTTTTACGTATATATATACATATTCATTCAGTAGAATGAAAGTTTCCTGAGTACAGAGTGTTTTTCATTTGACTTTGTATCCCTACCACCTAGAACAGGTGTTTGCACAAAGTAGCTATTTAACAAGTGTGTATTAAATTGAATTGGAATCAGGGTCTTAGAAACTGCCACTTGCCACTTAAATAATTTTTTTTTCTGAAGCCTCTAGTGATCAACCCTGGGACCATTCTTCCTGGCTCAAAAAAAGATTGAAAAACTTTTGCTGATCAGTTAAAAGAAGAAAACAAATCTACTGACTGGAAATTGTCAAAACCAAAAATAATCCTTGACCCCAAAGAACTTTGTTTTCATTTAAATTGAAGATTGCCTTTAAATTGCAAGTCATCCCAAGAGCATTTTAAAGAATTCAATTTACAACACTGTTTTTTGTTATGATATATCAGAAATTACATTTATACACAATTTTTCAAGTATTAAGAAAAATATATTCAAAGTCATACATGTAGGCAGGGATTATTTCCTGATAGCTAGTTGTTCATCTGGCAAAGAGGTAACAATCAGCAGCTTTGTTGACAGACTGAAAATCTTGAAAAGGAGGGAAAAGTTCAAGATATGGGAATATTTTATATAAAATAAGTTGATATGTAGGACACACAACTACAATTTCCAGTCAGTAGACTTGTTTTCTCCTTTTAACTGTTCAGCTTGGTAATATGTTTAAGAATGCTTAGCAACACCTTTTATAAAAAGTTAATAATCCTTTTTCACCCTTTGACTGGACTGATTTGTCAGGGACAAGCATCAGATACACACAAAAAATACAGAATAGGCAAAAGTTTTATCTATTCAGTTTTCTTTTCTTTTTTTTTGCTTTTTGGAGGGCAATTGGGGTTAAGTAACTTGCCCAAGTTCACACGGCTAGGTTTTTGTTTGTATGTGTTAAGTGTCTAAGGCTGGATCTGAACTCATGTCCTTCTGACTCCAGGGCCGGTGCTCTACTCACTGCGCCACCTAGCCGCCCCTATTCAGTTTTCTTAAAGTAAAACATAGCTAATTTAAGAAACAGGTTTCCATGGAAAAGGATGATAATGATTGAGAAATTATGAAAGCAAGAAAATGATTCTTGAAGTAATTATAATTTTCCTTTAACTCATATTTTAATGTTCCTGTAATTACTAATGATGTATTAGTATACTTTTCTGATGAGAAGCCCAGAGCACATCGCATGTATCTTTAAAAAAATTTCTTGAATACTCATATGAAATTGGTATTGCTCAGATGCTTTTATCCCTCTTTTGAATAATAAATAAGAAAAACTGAAGTAAAGTACAATTAAATAAGCACTCAGAGTCACAATCATCGTTGGGGGCAAGAACAGGTCTAGATTTTTTTGACACCGAGTTCAAGATTTTTATCTGATGTTTCCTTTATTGTTATAGTTACTATTAAATCATAGCTATTTTATTAGAAAGAATTTATGCTGACCACTGGTGGTTCCCCTATGTAGTAATGGTCTCAAAGTAGGTCTGTGTTATTGATTACCAAATATTTACTGAGGAAATGCATTCTTCTCTTATAAAAACAGCACTAGAAGATACAATCCTCTGAGTCATTTTGACACAAGGAAATTTTTTTCCAAATATAGTAGTTGTGCAGAATCTTCCATGTGTTTTTGCCTACTCCTCGTGTGTTTTGCATTTTGTGAAATGGTTGATAGAGTTTAGGAATTTTTTCTGTGTTAGACCTTCTCTGGGATTATGTCTGCAACCTTGGCTTCATTAGTGCCATATACTAACCAAGTAACTTTTGTTATTTAAATTGTTTTTAAAAATTCTAAACATAACAAAACACCATACAATTTCCATGTAATAAGTAGAACCGAAAAAGAGGATTGTATATAAACTTCAACTCTTAATATAGCTTCTTTTTTTCTTTAAGCATATAATAAATTCAACATATATCTTTCAAAGCTGTGCTATTCCTCTCTTCTCCTCCCCTCCCGATGTTGTTAATCACTTTCTCCCACCCATCTGTCTCCATTAAAAATTTTTTTTAAAAAAACTTGTAACTAGCTATAAAAATAGTCAAGCAAAACAAATTTCTATGTTGTCCCATTTCCAAAAATATGTGTTTCATTCTACACTTTGAGTCTATCATCCATCTTATGGAATTGTCATACCTCACTTCATTGATTAGAGTTATTGTCTTTCAAAGGTGATTTTCTTTACAGTGTTGTTATTGTGTAAATTGTTCTTTTGCTGAACAAGTAACTTAATTGACATAGCTTAACAAGCCCTACACTTCTATCTTATTAGTATTAGTTGAGCTGGCCTTATTCAATATTTTTATTTTCTGTATATGCATAGTATGATTAGTTTGCTTATTGTAAGCTATCAGTGGCTGTAGTTTTTTGTTTTCCAAATATGTTGTATTCTTTGAACATGATACTGTTTTAATTATAACTATTTAAATTTTCTTGTATCATTTTTAGAACTCTCTCTTTTCTTTTCATATGTTTATGGTTCCCTTTTCTTCTCTTCCCCTCCAAAAAAACCTCTTAAAACTTGTACTCTTCATCTCTTGATCTTTAGAAAGAAATAGAAACAAAGCCCTGTGTTGTCATGGTGATTTGTACATTGAAATAATTGTGCCTGTATTGTTTTGGGGGAAAGTGTATATGATATTGACTAGAAGGAAGTTTTAAATTTTTTTTTATTCCTGAGTTGTGAGCTAAGTATAATTTTTATTCTTTACTATTCACTACTTAGAATGAAAACAAAATACTGATGGTTTAGCAAACTTTGTTTGTATTTTTGATTTGACTCTAGGAAAAAAATTTGGATGACAAAGCATATCGAAACATCCAAGAACTAGAAACATATGCTGAAAACACACAAAGTTCTCTTCTTTACTTGATACTGGAAGTATTGGGTATGTGCACTTTCCACTTGATTTTTCTTTCCAATAAAACCTGTTTTATACTAGTTGCAAATTTATTCTAGTAGGGTTAGTAATAAAGTATATATCTTAGTATTATCTATGGAGAAAAAGGTTTGCTGAACAAATTGCTAGAATAGCCTTTTCAATAGTTTTAAGACCAACAAATGTTAAAACACTTGTAAAAGTGCTTTAGCATCATCATTTCTGTTCTTAGTTAGCAATCTGCTCATTATAAATGATTAGTAACTAATCTTTTTTTGAGGGGAAAAATTGATTTTTTTGTCATTGTGAATCAGCAGCTCATTCCTAACTTATAGTCATACTTGCCCGGAACATGGAGAAGTTAAATCTATACCTGTCAGAGGAAGGAGTTGAATCCATGTCATCCTGACTCTAGCTATTCTAGTATGTTACATCTCAACTTAATCACTAAAGTATTTTTGTAAGATTTTTCAGAGAACGATAATTTGGTTTATACTCCTCTTTGTACCTTGTTAATAATGGTTTTATATGTACTCATGAATAATAGAAGAACATTTCTTAAAATATTTCTGTAATTTGTTGGGATTTTTTTTCACTAATTTAGGCAGGATTTTCTCTCTGACCTTATGTTCTAGATTGGTGAGTTCTTATTACAATTAGTAAGTTCTTTAGGCCAAGGACAATGTATTTTAATTATTTTTTAAAAGAAAACTATGTCATTATGGAACTCTTAAGTAGGAAATAAAAATTCTATTTTCTCTTAAAAGCACACCCAGAAGAAAAATACACACCTATAATAATGAAAGAATAAAGAATAGAATTGTTTATTTGCAAAGCATTTTCCTTAGAATGAAATCATATGGAAATTATACTGAAGAGAATGGAAAGATTGGTATAAAGTTCTTAATAGGTGATTAAGTCCTAGACATCATCTTGGTGCAATGTAATCTGAGGAAACTTCTTACTAAGTTGTTTCAGTTTCAAAACCCATTATGTGATAAGATGGTCATCTGCTTTACCCCTTTTGTGTGATTATGCTTTGAGTCTGTTCACAGACATAATATGTGTGTGTGTGTGTGTGTGTGTATGTATATATATATATTACTATAAACTTATGACATACAAATAAAGCTAACTAAGTTTATTCCCAATTTTAAAAAAATAATAGGTATAAGGGACCTCCATGCAGATCATGCTGCAAGTCATATTGGGAAGGCACAAGGCATTGTCACCTGCTTGAGAGCAACTCCTTATCATATTAGTAGGAGAAAGGTGTTTCTTCCCATGGACATTTGCATGCTGGTAAGAAAATCCAGGGAAGCTAACAGTAAACTGCAAACTGAAAACAAATGTTTTCTCTTCTGAAAGCCATAAGAATTTTAAATATGAATGTAATGTGAGTTTTCTTTAGTTTTATGTTCAACAAAGTCAGTTGACTCAGCCTGAAAAAAAAAGCATACTTCTTTCTGTGTCATCTCATAGATATCTTCAAATCAGAATTTTATCCCATCAGACATTTGTTGTTGGTGATGGTGGTGAAGTAAGAAAGGACAGTTATCTCCATGTATCTTATCTCCTTTACCCCAGGCAGTCATAGAGATCTTTCTAGTGGGTCAGCTTTTCCTGAACGCTGCTTACAAGTAGTTAAGAGGGAAAAATACATTTAAAAATCAATAAAAGGATTTTAATTTATTAAAAAAAAAAGTAATATAAGCTGTAAGTTTTAGGAAAGAAATTGCTGTTGTCTGTTCTCTAAAGACTTTGTTGCTAATGTAGTCTTCTTCTTCCATGATTTCTTGCTAAACCAGTGAAGTTTTTAGTGCATGATGGGTAATTACCCACTTATTATTCCCAGGAGCTTATTTTATGCTTATAATTAGGTTTAGGTGTATTAAGAACAACCTAATCTGAGTTTTCTTTTACAGCATGGTGTTTCACAAGAAGATTTTTTACGTAAGAATCAAGATAAAAATGTGAGGAATGTAATTTATGATGTTGCCAGTCAGGGACATCTTCATTTAAAACATGTAAGTTCCTTTTTTTGGACCAATGAATAGAATACATTTTAATCCCTAGATATAATATTTTCTAGAATGTTGTTTTGGTATCTGTTGCTTGGAATTCTTTAGCTTCATCTTGTATTGAGTGACCCTTCACATAGCTCCCTTTGGAAGCTGTTCTTTATTCTCTTCAAGCTCCTAATTTTAACCACTTTTCCCTTATTCTCAAGAGTGACTTTAATTCTCTCTATTTCCCCCTCTTCCTTAAAGCATCTGTCTTTATGTTTATCCTTTTATTTATCCCATTTCAGGTAAGACATATCATTTTCTCTCTGAGGCTGACTTCTCTACACCCATTCTATCAAGTCCATCCCACCTGACTACGTCATGACTTTGCTCCATTAGTAATATTCCTGAATGATGCCAGTCTACCAAATAGTACCTTTTCCACTGACTTGTTTTCTTCAACCCTTAGATAAGTAGAGGATTTCCCAGACTTGGGAAATAAGCAAACTAACTTTTTTTTTAACTCTATAGATTCTCCCCAAGTAACTGTTCTTTTATCAGAAAACATGTTTAGTCATTGTTTGTTCTCCTGACATCACACTACATCCTTTTATACAAGTTTTCTCTTGTTTCTCTGAATTCCTCAAAGTTGTCATTTTCTATGGGGTAGTAACATTTCATTACATTCATATGTAATGGGATTGTTTTGATACCACAAAAAGTGATGCTATAAATATTTTGTTATATTTGGTGACTTTCTATTCTTGACCTACTTGGAGTATATGCCCAGTAGTGGAATCATTTGGTGAAATGGTTTGAGCACTTTAGTGACTCTTTTAGAAAGATTCCAAATTGTTTTACAGAACAGCTGGAGAGTCTCATGGTTCTACTAACAATACATTAATGTGCCTATTTTCCTATAGCTCTTCCCTAACTACTTCTTTTATTATCTTTTGCCAATTTTCTGGGTGTGAAGTGTGAAACCTTAATTATTTTAATTTACATTTTTTTGCAAAAACTTTTGGGAAAGAAATTGCTATTGTCTGTTCTCTTATTAACTTGGAAGGTTTGTATTTGTGTCTCCTTTCTGAACTTTTTTGTTTTCTTCTGTGTGTTTTTTGTATATATACATGCCCACATGCTCCATATAGTAACTTTCCTTTTAGAAGACTTTCTTTGTACAAGTAAATATAGTTAAGCAAAATAAATCAACATACTGACCTTGTCAGAAAGCATGTGTCTCATTTTATGTATCTGGTTCATCATTTCTCTGGCAAGAGGCCAGAGGTAGGCTTCATCATCAGCCTTTTGAAGTCTAGCTTAATTGTATACCCTAATAGCTGACATTTATATAGTCCTTGAGATTTGCAAGGCATTTTGTACGTGTTATCTCACGTCCTCATTTATAAAATGGGGAAGCAGTGGTTCAGTGAGATAAGTTGGTCTGCCGGGGTCACACAGCAACTGTGAGGTAAGATGTGAACCCAGATCTGCTGAGTCCATGTTTCACAGTCTTTCCATTATGTCTTTCTGTCTCTCACCTTTACTTTGTATCCTTACCAGACTGCATAATGAGCTGTCACTTGCTCTATTTCTGCCTTCTTCTGCCTATGTCTTTGCCAATGCCACCAGCCATGTGTGGAATGCTTCTTTGTTAAAATACTCTCCTTACTCCTAATGTTCAACACAGACACTTCTCTGTGAAGCCATTCTTGATTTCTCTTTGTAGAAGTGATCATTCCATTAAATGTCACATGACATTCTGACTTGTATGCACTTTTTATATCCCAATTTGTGTTATAATTAGGATATGGGACACCGAAGCTGGGAGGGCCTTTTGTAGTGATCATAAAGTCTAGCCTTTTTTATCTAAAAGATGAGGAAACTGAGATCCAGAGAGGAGAAATTACTTACCCAAGAAAAGACAAATCAAAAGAATATCAAAGCTAGTCTATAGAACAAAGGATTTTCCTCTCTTTTTCTCTGGGTTTTGTAGTTACAGAAGTTAACTCTAGTAACATTCATTGATCTACTTAAACAGAAAAGTTTAATTTTCTTTTTTTCAGAGTATATAGCCAGGAATTGGATAGGAGTTACAAAGTATGTTAGTATAAAAAGATACTTCTTAACAATTGTAGTTTTCCAAAAATGGAATGGGTTGCACAGCAGGTTTCCCAGCCCCAGGGCTATTTAAACCAAGGCTGTGCTATTACTATTTAGGTCAGAAATGTTCAGAATCCAGGGATTCTGGATTACTTATAGTTTGAACTAGAGGAAATGTTACTACCTTCCCAGTTCTGAAATCCTACAATTTTGTGGCTTTCTCTAATAGGTTTGTTTTGTGTGGTTTTGGGGCTTTGTTCATTTTAAGAGTTAGTATTTATTTTGAGGGGAAATTCTGCATCAAGTCAATTTCCTCTCCTTGTTTGTTTTAGGCCAGATCTTTCCAGAAAAGTGTTCCTGTGAAAGCATTTCCTGCTTTTCTTCAGACGGTAAGTAGAATAACAGACAGAACCATGGTACTTAAGAGAGTAGGTATATATGATCTTACACATGTAAGATTTTAAAATTATAAGTTTATGTTTGTAATGTTTATTTTTGGTTTTCATTTTCTAAGTTTTAAGAATGAAGATCCTCCTATAGTATATAAAGAAATAAACAACTGTCACCTTAAATAATATTTTAAAACATCACCAGTTCCTCCTCCTGTTTCCCAGCATTTGGTTCTAGGTTTTCTATAAGGAATTTTTAATATAATATACAAAAACATTTTAATTATTACACAGATTGCTATGTTTTGAGACAAGCTATGTGTAAACTATGTACCATATGTATATAGTACAAATACAGATCATTAGTAAAATATCATAAAATTGGTGTAAAAATCTATAATTTCCGTGTGGAATTAGTATTGCATATTATTGTATTTGTTTGAATGGATATGTAGCTGCATATTGATTGATGAAAGAAGTGGTATTACCAGTGACATAGATGAAGACTATGCTCTTTTGAAACTTGTAGGCAGCACAAAGATGGAGGAGGTAATTATTATGCTGGGAAATGGAATCAAGTTTTGGAAAGATCTAGACTGATAAGGTAGAAAAATAGGATGAATAATACAGGTGTTCTCAACTTGGGCTCCATAGATCCCCCAAGGAGTTTGGTTAGATTTCAGGGGTCCATGAATTGAGACAGTAAAAATAAAAACCAAAATATTTAATATAATTGGTTTCTCTTATAATCCCGTGTATTTTATACATTTAAAAGCATTATTCTGAAAAAGCAGCCCAAGGTTTCATCAGAGTAGTTCTCAAGGAGGTCCATGACACAAAACTGCTGATCTAGGAATAAATGTAAAGACTTATCAGAAAATCCATTATGTTTATTTACATTGTGGGTTAAGCTTGTTTAATACAGAAAAAAAGACTGCAAATTTCATCTATGATACTCTATCTCCAGGCCTTTGTATATTGTCTTATTCAAAGCTCAGCTCTTAACAATACCTTTTACATCAGACATTTCTTGGTTGCTACAGCAGCTAGTCCCTCTCCTTCCTAATTAATTTATATTTATTTTTGTATAATTATGTATGTATATATGGTCTTCTTCTAATAGATTGTAACTCCCTTGAGAACAAGGACTATTTCATTTTTATTTTTATATTCCAGTGTTTAACATATGCTAGGTGCTTAATAAATGTTTGTTGATTAATTGATTGTGAATTAATTGTGTGAGAGAGCTTCCAAAAAAATAGACTGCATTAATAGAATTAGTGCTTGGAGTCTGGGAGATAATTATCCTCTTCTACTGTTCTCCTAATTTGACCACATCTAGAATATTTTGCTTTGTGCTAGAAACTATATTTTAAGAGGGCTATTAATAAACAGGGATAGAAACTAGAGGAGGTACCAATTAAGCTTGTGAAGGATACAGAAAGCATGTTTAGAAAATATTTGTTGAGCTTAATTTAACAGAGATTAAGTTTAAGATTTAAGGGATTAGGTTTAAATTTAAGATTAAGAGATTACAGAGCTAATAAGTATCTGAGGCAGGATTTGAATTTAGGTCTCCCAGACTCTAGGTCCAGTGTACTCTCCACTGAGCCACCTAGCTGCTTATATAAATAAATACATTCCTTTAATTCATTACTAGCAACTGTTGATTTAAATTTTATTGATATATTTTGTTTTTATTTCACCTTCATTTTTGAATATATTCCTCTCCTCTCTTGTGCCCAAATAGCTATTCCGTGTAACAAAATATTAAAAAGAAAGAAAAGCAGTCCAGCAAAACTAACTTCTCAATTGAGACTGATGATATATGTAATATTCCATACTGTTGCAATAAGGAATCAGAGTTATACTTTATTATTTTCTCTTCTTCTAAACCAAGCTTGTTCATCATAAATACAGTGTTTAGTTTTGCTTTTTTTCTATTAACATTGTTGTGGTTGTTATATATGCTGTTTTCCTGGCTAGATGTCTTCCCGTGCTGCTTTGAATTCTTCATAATCATAATTTCATATGACATAATAATAGTCTGTTACATTCATATACCACAATTAACTATTAATTAAGCTCCAACTATGTGTAAAACCCACTAGTGAAATCCTATTTTTCTCATTTGTGGTAGGAAGGTGGGTTCTTGAAGGCTGTGTTAGTAAAATGCAAACTCTGGAAGGTTTATTCATTTAGCAGGAAAGGCTAAGCAACAAATGGTTGTTCAGAGATCAGTCTAGTTAATTTTGGAAAGGTATATTATTAGAAGCTTGGCCCTTAGAAGGAGATACAAAATATTATACTGTAATGCAAAGTATAGTATGAAAATACAGTAATCCATACAGAGTACTATGGGATCTCACAGGAAGACATCAGAGAGGAGGCAGCATTTAAAACTGGGTCTTGAAGGGTGAGTGGGAATTAGATCAGCAGAGCTAGAAAGGTAGAAGGACCAGCATGAATAAAAGCACAGAAGTTAGAGTCTGTAGGACATGTCTGGAGAGCTGTATTCCCAGAATCTCAGAGTTGGAAGACCTCAAAAATCTAGTCCAACAAAATAGTTAACAAATTATTAACAATTATTTACAAATAGTCATTTATTCTTGATGACCTTTGATGAAAGGAGACTCACTAATTCCCAAGGCAGGGACTATTCTAATGATTTAGGAAAGAGGGGTGCTGTTCTTGTGATTGAGAACTTATATCAAGCCTAAATCTATCCTGTCACACTCTGCTCTGGCCGTAAAGTCAGATAATGTGGGTTCACATCCCATCTCTGATACTTAGTGCCTCTATGACCTTGTGTAGATCACTTAGCCTCACTTAGTTTCCTAATCTGTAAAAGGAGAAATTTGGATAAGATGGCTTCTGAGATCTCTTCCAGCTATTTCTGTATGATCCTAGGAATTTCTGCTTATTGCTCCTTGTTCTTCCTCTGAAACCAATCTGGAAGTCTAATACCACTTTCACATAACAACACTTCAAATATTTGAAAACAGCTACTATGTTTTGTACTCCCTACCCAGCATCCTAAAGTTTTCTCTTCATCAGTTGCCAGCTTCATGGACAGATGGCCAAGTGGCCTTATTCCCAGTGCAGAGCCGTGTATTTGGCCTGTCAATGTTGAGTACATGTAGGTGAGTAATGAGAGATGAGACTGAAAAGGTAGATTGAGACCAAATTATGGAAAGTCAGAGGAGTGAGTCTCTATTCTCAAGTTAATGGGGAGTTACTTGAACAGAAGAGTGACGTGCATTAGGAAATTTTTACCTGGCTATTATAGAACAGATTGTAAGAGAATGAAACTGAAGATAAGGAGACCAGTGAGGAGGTAGAGCAGCAATCAAAACCAACTGGTAATTAGGTCCTTAACCTAAAAAGTTATCATAATATAATTATAAATAGTTATGGTTCTTGGGCAGCTAGGTGCTGCAGTGAATAGAGCACCGGCCCTGGAGTCAGGAGGACCGGAGTTCAAATCCAGCCTCAGACACTTAACACAAAAACTAGCCATGTGACCTTGGGCAAGTCACTTAACCCCAACTGCTTTCAAAAAGCAAAAAAAAAAATTTTGTTTTTTAAATAGTTACAGTTCTTCAGTATATTATAGTACGCAAAGTCATCTCCTATAATTCCCACATAAATGGGATACATGATGCCTTAGACCTGCTATTTTACTATATCTAGGCAAAACATTTCTCCCAGAATAGCTGCATAAGTTATAGTCTAGAGTCAGTATTTTCCTTACCAGAGAAGTGGAATTATAAAAAGCTACATTCAGAGGAAGTCAGTGTTTCAGAATAATGTTTGACAATAAATTTGCTATCTTGGGCAGGGTGTGGGCTTTAGACAAATTTTTCTTTGGGGGAAACCCTGACTATAGAGTTCGTTCAACCATTTCTTCTGGGTTTTTGGACCATACCTAGTTTTGGGTTCTTATAGTTGACAAATTTCCAAATAAGCCATTGGATCTTATTTTTCATTGTGGTGAGAGTGCTTAAAACTAGATGGTTTGGTGATAAATTAGGTTAGAGTTAGTTGTGAATATCTTATATATGCTTCTATAAGTACACCTTGTCTCCCCCCTTTTAGATGTAAACTGTTTGAAGGGAGGGACTATTTCACTTTTATCTTTGTATCTTCAACACTTTAGAACTGTGCCTAGCATAGTGTAGTCACTTAAATGCTTATGGATTTTATGTGCCTTCTGTTTACCAGGAATTGTGCTAAGTACCCAGGATGTAAAGAAAGGCAAAAAAAAAAAATGTTCCTACCCTCAAGGAGAATGCATTCTAAGGAGGAAGTCATGTGAATAGCTAAGTACTTATAAAATATATACAAAGTAGATGAAAGTAAATTGAAAGGGGAAGGCATTAGTAGTAGCTAGGGGGACTGGGAAGGTTTCTTATAGATTGTGAAATCTGAGCTGAATCTTGAAGGAAGCCAGAACAAGGTGAAGGTGAAAGGACAGAGTAGGGGTGGGGAATCTGCAGCCTCAACGGCACACGTGGCCTTCTAGATCCTCAGGTGCAGCCTTTTGTTTGAGTCCAAGTTTTACAGAACAAATCCTTTTATTAAGGGAATTTATTCTGTGAAGTTTGGATTCAGTCAAAAGGCCATACCGGGGGACCTACAAGGCCACATGTGGCCTCGGGGCTGCACGTTTCCCATCCCCTGGGACAGAGCATTCCATGTCAAGAGGATAGTCAATGGAAAGACTGGGAGAGAGGAGATGAACGTCTAATTTCAGAAGTGCAAGTAAGCTAATATTAGCCAGATCATAGAATGTGTAAAGAAAGTCAGGGTATAAGAAGATTAGAAAGGTAGGAAGGGGCTAAGTTACAAAGAACTTTAAATGCCAAATGTAGGACCCGGGAGGTCATAGGGAACTATTGGAGTTCATTTAGTTTGGGGTTGAGGTTGACAAAGTCTCATTTTTGCTTTGGGAAAGTATAAGAAACTTGGAAGCTAAGTAGAGGTTTGACTGGAGTAGTTAGGGACTTGAGGCAAGTTAGGTTATTGAAGTAGTACGGGTGAGAGGTGATGAGGGTCTAAATGAGGATTGTGGCTTTATGAAAAGAGAGAAGGAAGAAATGTTTTGGCAATGGATTAGAGGTGTGGGGTGAGTGAGAGTGAGAAGTCAAGGATTATGTGAGCTCGCAAGCCTAGGTACTGCAAGCAGTACCCTCAACAGTAATAGGGAAGTTTGGAAGAGGGGAAATGACTTCTGTTTTGAATCTGTTGAGTTTGAGATATCTGTAGGATAGCCAGTTTGAGATATCCAAGAAGCAGTTCAAGATGTGTGACTACAGCTCAGGAGGTAACTTAGGGTTGAATATGTTGACCAGGAAGTCATTTGCATAGAGATGGTAGTTGAACCCATGGAAGCTGATACGATCACCAAGCAAGATGTTATAAAGCAAAACTACAAGGGGGTTCAGGCAGTGAGATGGCACAGTGCTGAGCCAGGAGTCAGGAAGACTCATCTTCCTGAGTTCAAATCTGATCTCAGACACTTACTAGCTGTGTGATCCTGAACAAGTCACTTAACCCTGTTTGCCTCCATTTCCTCATCTTTAAAATGAGCTAGAGAAGGAAATTGCAAACGACTCCAGTATCTTTGTCAGGAAAGCCCCAAATGGGGTCATGAAGAATTGAACAGGATTGAAAAACAACAGAATGGAGCTCAGGACAGACCGTTGGGAAACACCAAGGGTTAGTTGTCATAACATAGATGAAGAACCAGCAAAGGAGACTGAGAAGGCATTTGGATGATAGGTTTGAGATCAGTATCATTAAGGTCTGAGGAGAGAGTGTTCAAGAGGAGGTGACTGACAGCATCACAGGCTTCAGAGTGCTTAAGGAAGATGAAAATTGAGGAAAGCCCATTAGGTTTAGCAATTAAGAGATCATTGATAAATTTGGAGAGGGCAATTTCAGTTGAATGATGAGGTCAGAAGCTAGAGAAGGTGTAGAAGAGAGTGAAAGGAGAAAAAGTGGAGGCACTGATTGTAGAATGCTTTCTCAAGGTTTGCCACAAAGGGAAGAGGCCCTATGGGATGATAACTAGCCAGGATGGTTGGATCATCTTGTAGGCAGCAGAAAGGAACAAGCTAATGGGAAAGAATCAAAGATCAGAGAGAGTGGGAGGGATGGGGTTGTAGGGTGTGCAGTTTACTGGAAAAGTCAGGATAAGATGGGATCAAGGTCAATTTTAGACAGTTTTGTTGTGGCAAGAAGGACCATTTCTTCAATTGAGAGCATCCTTAAAATTTGAGCAATGGAAGATGAAGAGGAGAGAATAGGAGCTCTCGATAAATGTTCTGACTTTTTCTTTATTTTATTTTATTGTAAAGTATGAGACAAAGCCCTTGACTGAGAAGATGGATGCTGTGTGAGGCTTGAGGAGAGACAAGAAGGTTTGGAATAGCCACTGAGAATGGGGTAGTGAATCAGTTAGTGAGGAATAGAATGTGTGCCTTACTGTAAGTGAGATTAGAAAATATAAATTTGTAGTGAGATTAGATAATGTAAATTTTTTTTTTTTGGAGGGCAATTGGGGTTAAGTAACTTGCCCAAGGTCACATGGCTAGGTTTTTGTTTGTGTGTGTGTTGTGTCTGAGGCCAGATCCGAACTCAGGTCCTTCTGACTCCAGGGCCGACGCTCTACTCACTGCACCACCTAGCTGCCCCAATAATGTAAATTTTTAGAAGGCCTAGTTAGCATGTGATTTCTTATAGCTCTGTCAAGCAACAAGTGATTAAGAGCAAAGAAATGGATTCTGGGAGTGATCTACTGTTGGCTTGTCAGGATTAGAAATAGCACAGTGGGCAAGGGAATCTTGAGACTGGAGAACAGTGTAATTGGTTCCCCCAGAGACTGAGATAGGGAAGTGGGTAGAGGCCTCTGGCAGTGGCAAATGGAGAATGGGGAACAGAGGTAGCTGGAGTTAGTGTAAAAGTCTGGGAGCAATAAACAGGGAGTCCAGCTACAGTATCAGTTGATTGGAGAGTTCATTAAGGGAGGCATAAGATTACTCTTCAAAATCCTCCCTTGATGTTTAGCGTCATGCCAAATGGAGATTGGGCCCTTTGAAGGCCCAAGGAGGATTGGGCTTATAGCAGGCAGGAAGATCACATTGTAGGTATGGGAACAGCATCAGGAGACCCTAAAAAAACCCCTGGGGACAGCAACTAAGCTGGAGAACATCTTGGATTAGGACCCTACTGGGATGGGAGACAGGCCTCTCCAGCCCCTCCCATTTATTGGACAGGAGAAATCCTGGCAACTTGTTGGGAGTGGGGAAGAAAACACAAGATGCCAATGTGCTCCACTGTGCCCTGAAGTGCTGGAGAGACCAGAGCTGATAGCGACCCTGATTCAGGGCTAGGCAGGAAGGAACCAGCAGGGGACACAGGGGCTTCTAGTATGCCTGTGTGAATGAGAGTTGGCTTTTTTTTTTCTTTTGCTTTGGACTTTTATTTATCTTTTTTGTTTGTTTGCTTAGTATTTTGTTTTTCCCCAGTTACATACAAAACAATTTTTAACATTCATTTTTTAAATTTTGAGTTCCAAAATCTCTCCTTTTTTTCCTCTTTCCACCTCTATCTCCCATTCCCCTCCATTGAGATGGCAAGAATTTGATATAGGTCATATGTGTGTAGTCTTGCAAAACATTTCCATTGCAGTCATGTTGTAAAAAAGAAAACATTAAAAAAAAAGAAAACATACACCAAAAAAAGAAAAGAAAAACCTCAAGAAAAATAAAAAAAATATGCTTCAGTCTGTATTCAGACAACACCATTACTGTGACCCTAGATAAGTCACTTAATCACTCAGTGCTGTAAGCAACAATCAAAGATTTTAAGTTTCAGAGAAGGTGGAGATCTGCATCAGCAACAGGAGTTTCCTCATGTTCTCTATTCCAAAGAAATAATGGATCTGATTCCTATCCCTATCTGACTTTATGATAGAGAAAACCCGAGCCATCTTTCATCATAAATCTATTCTGCCAACTTTTTTCATTGACATAATTGACCTTCAGATTTCGTTGACTTCATTGACCTTCATCACACATTTTTCCCCCCATGACTGACATTTTTCCTTTATTGTTTTTCATAGACTCTAGGATAATTTAGTTATAACAGTGAGGTCAGACAGCTGTTGTTTAGTTATATTGTCATCTTAGTTGATTACTTCATTAAGAGGAACTCCATAAATTGTAAACAAAAAAGGATTTTTTGTTAAATTCAAGTTTGCTCTAACCACAGTACCTCAGACTATCCACGACTAATCATTGTGGGTGCTTTTTCCATCAACAGAGATCACAACCCCTTTATACCTTAGTTTCATGAATTGCTGTGGCAAAAAAATTCATCCAGTGGCTAGCCTACTAGTGATGTGTATGTTTTATTAAATTATTTAGGTAAGGGGCAGGTAGGTGGCACAGTAAATAGAGTGCCTGCCCTGGAGTCAGGAAGACCTGAGTTCAGATCCAGCCTCAGACACTTGACACTTACTAGCTATATGACCTTGGGCAACTTAACCTCTATTGCCTCACCTCCTGCCTCAAAAAATAAATAAATGAATTATTTATGAGTGGAGTATTTGTGAAGTAGAATATAATCTCCTTAAGTGCAGGGAATTTTTGTTGACATAGTAGATATTTAATACTCATTGAAAAAAGAAAAGCTGGTGTTTTTTTACATTAAAAATTTTTTATTAATGTATTTTAGAGAAAAGGAGCATATAAGATTCTTTTACAATGGAAATAGTTTTTATCATCATAATAATTTACAATATATAGTGCTTTAGGGTTTGCAAAGTGTTTTATATATATTAACTCATTCAGTGCTAATCTTGTGAGTTAGATATTGTTGTTCTCATTTTACAGGTAAGGAAACTAAAGCTGAGAAAGGTTAAGTGACTTGCCCAGGGTGATCTAGCTGTTAAGTGTATGAAGAAAGCTTTGAACTTAGGTCCTCTTGATGCCAGGTCTAGCACTATATTCACATCCCTGTCTGCCAATTATAATAATCGTTATAATTTTTCTCAAGTTTTTTTCACATGATTAATGTTTTTAATGTTGTACTGACTAAACTCTCTTCTCTATTTTCAGGTTGCCTTAGAAGACTATTTAGAAAAAATTCAAAGAGTGGATTTTGATGTGTTCCACCCGAGGTTACAGCAGAAGAATACGTTATTAGCATTGCATCTCTATATTCGGTCTTGGAAAAAAAGATATTAAAATCAATTTATAGTACTGAGATGGCTTATTATTTCCTTGATAATTCAGAAAGATTTAAATGATATTTAAATATTCCATAGCACCTATTATTCATCTTTTTGCAAAAATTTTAATTTAATATTAATCACAGTGGGGAAAAAACTGGAGAGAACCTATAAGAGAACCTAAGTTGTTCAAGGATAGGCCACATCTCATATGTGATTCTCTGTATTAGTTGCCTAGATAACTCTATAGAAAAGCATCACTTATGGTGTGAGGCTCCCACAGAATGTTTGTGCTTCTGAGGAAAGAACAGATTTCTTGAATGTTAATCAGAGTCTTGCCCCCTCGCAGATGAGGAAGACTCTCAGTGAAGTTACACTAGTCATGCAGCTAGTAAAACTATAAACTGAAGGTGCCTCATTCTGCCATGTGAGGATTGGTTGAAGGGATTTAAATATATTCGGCTGTCTTCAAATATTTGGAGGCTGTTATTTTGAAGAGGAATTAGACATCTTCATTAGAAGCAGTGGGCACAAATTGTAGATTTCCGTTTGAAGGAAGGACAGTTTTTCCAATCATTTGGAGCCATCACAAAGTGGAAGGAACTGCTTTGCCCTTGTTGGAGGTTTTTAAGTATCAACTGGCAGTGGGCTTTGCCCTTGTTGGAGGTTTTTAAGTATCAACTGGCAGTGGGCTTTGCCCTTGTTGGAGGTTTTTAAGTATCAGCTGGACAGATTTTCAGTAGGATGATTGTAAAGGAGATCCCTATACAATATAGGCCTGATTAAAGTAGATGGCCTTTGAAATCCCTTCTGACTCTGAAATTCTGTGATCTGACCAGGAAAGGGAGGGAGCTAGTCCTGTAGCCAGGGTATGAGGCAACAGGTAACTCAAGTGCTTCGTTGCTTTAAGTGGCCCCCAGATACCAAAAGAACCAGAGGAAGGCACTCAACCCTAATTGGGTCCCCTGAGCAATGGTCTCAAACTCAGAAATGGGGCCCACTAATCCATACATAAAAATCACTGCAGGCTACATATTGACTTAGTTTGAAAATGTTTAGTCTATGTTTTCTTTTTATTTCATTAAATATTTTTCAATTACATTTTAATCTGGTTTGGGCTGCATTGGGAAGCTTTATGAGCCAGACACTTCTACTCTGAAGGACTTACAGAAGGGCATGGAGAAGAATTACACAGGATAGGAAGACTTGGCAAGATGGGGATCTGTTAGTGGAGAGAGTGCTCACATAAATATTTTTTGGGCCTTTCTTAAATATCTTATTTTAAAATTTATTTAGTATTTTGTTTTTCCCAGTTAAATGTAAAAACACATTTTTAACATTCCTTTTTAAAACTTTGAGTTCCAAATTCTCTCTCTCCCAACCCCCTCATTGAGAAGGCAAGTAATTCAGTATAGCTTATATGTGTGTAGTCATGTAAAACATATTCGTAATAATCATCACATAATTATTAAACACATCTTCATCTAAGTGACTTCACAAAACAGGTTGGTACTAGAACAAGAGACTTTGGAACTCATAATTACTAATCAAATATCCCTACTCTGATACCAAACATTCTTTGAATATTTAGAAAATTTATTTTCATTAAATTATAAAAGACATCAAAAGTACTGTCTTAAGGTTGTAAATCAAATGGTTAAGTTAAAGAGTGCGTGGTCTGATGTCTTGCATAAAGTTGATACTTTGAGTTTTTAAATTTGAGGCAAAAGCACCTCTACATACATTTCAATTACAAATCTCATCTTTTCTTTGCAAAAGACTCGTATGGCAGTGATACTCATATATTTTCTCTGAATCCTGAAAGGCTCATTCTCAATAACCTTTTCAGAAGTCTTGTGAAGTAAGTTAGAAATGGGCATTATACTCATTTTTCATGGATGGGAAAAACAGATTGTTTCTTTTGGTTTCTCTGAACACAAACTTGATGTTTTGAACTCATATTATTCATGACAGCATTATACACTAGGGAAACAGATGGAATATTATTATGTTTTATAGGAATAATGGTTTAAAAGTTTATCTTATGAAATTATTGTCAACCATAAAAGCAACAGCAGATGCCCTTCTCTTGATCATCATTGAAAGGTCAAACTATAATATTCTTTTTTTTTTCTTTTCCAATTTATTTATTTATTTTTAGTTTTCAACTTTCATTTCCACAAAACTTTGAGTTACAAATTTTTCTCCCCATCTTTCCCCTACCCTCCACTCCAAAATAGCGAGCCTACTGAATACCTCTTCCCCAATCTGTTCTCTTATATCCTCCCCCAAACCATCCCCCCAACTTTCTAGTAGGGCAAGATGGATTTCTGTACCCCAATTCCTGTACATCTTATTTCCCAGTTGCATGTAAAAAACAATTTTTCTTAAACATTTGTTTTTGAAACTTTGAGTTCCATAGTCTTTCCCTTCTTCCTTCCTCACCCACCCCCACTGGGAAGACAATTCAATATACGTTGTACATATATAATTACACAAAACATTTACATGGTAGTTATATTGTGAAAGACTATATTTCCCTCCATCCTATCCCGCCCCCCACTTATTCTGTTTTCTACTTTGATACTGTCTTCTTTCAAAAGTGTTAGCTTCTAACTACCCTCTCCCCCAATCTGCCCTCCCTTCTACCATCTCTCCTCTTATTCCTTACCCCCCTATTTTCCTGTAGGGCAAGATACCCAATTGAGTGTGTATGTTATTTCCTCCTTAAGCCAAATTCAATGGGAGTAAGGTCGAGCCATTCCCTTTCACCTTCCTGCTCTTCCCCTCCATTGTAAGTTTTCTCTTCCCACTTTTATGAGATAATTTACCCTAATCTATCTCTCCCTTTCTCCTTCCAATATATTCCTCTCTCACCGCTTAAAAAAAATAGATCAGTGCTGCCACAGCATGACAAATATTGAAGAGATTGCATTCATAACGTTTGAACTGATAAAATTGCCTAGTATATCATTCTGGCTGCCAACAGAGATGTAGCAGCACACACACAACACATACATTTATACATGTATGTATATACACATACGTTTATACACATTACTATATATACATGTATGTGTATCTTTATACACATGTCACTTTATGGCTTACAATGTCCTTCGATACATTTTAAAATAATAATAGCTAACATTTATATAGTACCAGTTTGGTACCAGACACTGTGCTAAGCACTTTACTTATATTATTTCATTTTTTCATGATAACACCAGAAAGTAGGTGCTATTATTATTCCCATTTTACAGATGAGAAAACTGAGGCTAACAGTGACTTGTCCAGGGTCACACTGTAAACAAGTGTCCAGGGCTGGATTTGAACGCAAATCTTCTAACTCCAGATCCAACACTCTAGCCACTGTGCCACCTAGTTGCCTTAGAGAATTCTCAATGAATCCTTACAGCAACTCTTGTGATATAGATATGAAAATATTATTAACCCCTTTTGCAAAGTAAGCTGCTGAGGTTTGGTGAATTCAAGAGGCTTGCCCAAAATTACACAGCTAATAAGTAACAGAGCTAGAATCTCACCTTAGCTCCAATGTCAGTCAACGAATGTTTATGGAGTGCTTGCTATGTGCCAGGTAGTGCTCTTCCTCTTCCAATATACCCCATTCCTCTATAAAACAACTGCTATGACTGACATGGGCTAGGCTAGACAAGATTTTCATCTAAAATTGTCCTTGAGAGTTAATTGATCTAAGGGAATAAGGCTTGAACCACTGACATAACCTGTGCAGGAGTGACACATGTTTCTATGCTATTGTGATCAACAAAGGAAGCTGTGTCCAATTGAATTTAGAAATTAAAAAAAAATCATGAAGTCTTCTGATTCCCAGTGTATAATACAGAATATTCTATAATTTTCTATATTCTGTAATTTTTATAATAATTTTAAATTTTAATTAATTTTATAATAAAATTTCTATATTCTACAATATCTAAATTCATTGACAAGGACCACTCTAACTTTGGTGACTTCAATTTAGCAATTCATGAGGTAGAGAATAGAAACTGGAGAGAGGAGAACTGGCTACATGGAGGAATGAGTTTTTTAAGTTTGTAGATTTTAAGAATTAAGGATCTTTTGTCAGTAAAATTTTGGCAGAGCTACTTATAAAACATTTGTTGTGGACCAACTTTGGTCTGTGCGGCAGTGGTTGGGGCACAATGCACTAACCCACTTATTTTACAGCTGAGAAAAGCACAGGGAGGTGATTTGTTGAAGGTCATACAAAAGGTGGGCAATATGGGACTAGAGCCCAAGTTTCTGAGTCCCAGTCCAGTGCTAAGTGGGGTAAGTCAGTTAACATTGAACTAGGGAGTGGGGGGAGGTGGGGAGAACACAGGAGAGATGATGATAAGATTCCATTTACAAATTAAGGTGCTTCATTGGAGCTATGTCCCCAAAGTTACCACCCTCAAGAAGGTGCTTATGGGTCTCCTTGAAGTTTGAAAAGATACATACTTTCAGAGCAAATAAAAGAAAATACTACTTCACAATGGCATTCATTTGCTGGATGGAATGCAAAGTTTGGACAAGACAGTCCCCGCCCTCTTGGAGCTTAATCTACGTGGATAAATGTTCAGTAACACAGGATAAGTGCATTTGATTTTTTTTTAAGTTTTCTATAAAGTCAGAGGAAGCATTAATGACTGAAGGTGGTCATGAGGAAGATTACACTTGAATTGGGTTTTAAAGGATTGATAGAAACTCAACATGCAAAGAGGGGTAATAGCATTCTAGGCATAGAAAATCACCCTGTTTGAATTATTAATATTTGTAATCAAATTGTAACCAAAACATCAAGAATAGTTTCAGAGGTGGGTAACCTGCAACCTTGAGGCCACATGTAGCCCTCTAGGTCCTCAAGTGAGGAAGTCAGAAGGCCACACCCGAGGACCTAGAGGGCCACATGTGGCCTCAAGACCACAGATTCCCCTCCCCTGGTTTAGATAAATTAATGGATGAGGCATCCATGACAGTAACTCAAAGAAACATTTGAGATTAGCATGATGAAGGACAATGAAGCTCTGCTACAAAATGTCCATCGTGTGCCATGGTCAGAGAAGAGTAAACTAGATTTACAGATAATTTATTCCCTTACACTCCTAGAGGGCAGGAACAGTAATGCTACCTTGTATCGTCTCTTAGTATTCCCTATGCTGGGCATGTTAACTTGACATTGCTTCAAAGAAAGCACCAAATAAGTCTAAAATAGCATGTTGAGAAATGATGTTTTCGTAAATTTCCTGAGGTCATGGTAGGTACTTAAGATATACTTGAGTTAAATTCTAAGAGTTCTGTTTTATGGGAAAACTTTTGTTCTTGAGTCAATTGTCTATGATTATACACATTTACATACGTACGTGTATATGTTCATACATACACACACCTGTATATACATACACATGTATATACACAAAGAGCTCTCGTCCAAGGTAGACAAAAACCTTACCCTAATAAACAAGTGAACAAAGGCTATTGACCCAAATGTGAATTAGTTCTTGATCATTCAATAAGCATTTATTGAGTGCTTACTGTGTGCCAGGCACAGTGCTAGGAACTAGGGATTACAATATAAAAGTCAGACACTCCTTGTCTTCAAGGGGCTCTCATTCTAAATATTTATTTTTATTAATTTTGCCAAATCATCACTAGGAAAGCTTAAAAATAGAAGAAAAAATTGTTTTGAAGCTTTGGGAAAGTTTTAAACTATAAACAAAAGCTTTATTCTTTGATGCTTGGTTTTATCTTTACTCTTAGACTTTTGGTGTAAGAGGAAGCAAATAAACTTTTGGTTGGCTGCTATGATGATAAACTGGTTTTGAATCATTATGTTTTATAGATGTTGGGAGAAAAAGGAAGGCAGGGAAAAGATGTAGGGTAGTTCTAATAATACCTAGTATTTATAGAGTCCTTTAAGGTTTACAAAGTGATTTACACATACTGCTTCATTTTATCCTCCCAATAACTCTGGGAGGTAGGTGCTATTATTATCTTCATTTTACAGATGAAGAAACTGAGGCTGAGAGAGGTTAAGTGACTGGCCTGGAGTCATACAATTGCTGAGTGCCTGAGGCAGGATTTAAACTCCAAAGCTCTACCTAGCTATACTTAGAAATTAGAGGAGTCCATTACACTGGTTCTTGTAATGGTTGTCAAGTAAGCTGTAGTTTTGTAATGTTTGAAGTTCAGATATCGGATTGGGGAAAATTTTAAAGAAACATAAAGGTTAAACAAAATCAGAAAAATAGCGTTCTCTGTATTAGTACCAAAAATGAATGATCTATTTTAAAATAAGCTTTTCTCTCCAGATGGACACACATAGTAATTTTTTTTTAATCTCCAAAGTAGTACATTGCTTAATCAATGTGAGGCAGAAATAAAGGTGCAGTATTCTTATCTTTGACTTAAAAAAAAAAAAAGAGTTTGATTTATTTTTTTTCCACAAATGATTTTTTTTCCTTTGAGTCATCTCATTAAATAGTTCTTTTTGTGGGACTGTATGTTTCTCCTGTTTTTTTTTTTTTTTAAAGCAATTGGGGTTAAGTAACTTGCTCAAGGTTACTCGGCTAGTCGTTATTTATGCGTGGGTGCTCATTTTTCTGAGGCCGGATCTGATCTCGGGTCATCCCAACTCCGAGGCCACTCACTGCACCACCTAGCCGCCCCTTTAGGGCAATTGGGGTTAAGTAACTTGCCCAAGGTTACACGGCTAGGTTTTTGTTTGTATGGATTAAGTGTCGGAGGCTGGCTCCGAACTCAGGTCCTTCTGATTCCAGAGCCGGCGCTCTATTCACTATGCCACCTAGCCGCCCCTGTTTCTCCTGTTTTAATCAAAATTAATCTCTCCAGCTGTTTAGTTATATAATGATATCTTGTGTATCTGAGCACAGTTCTGCATAAAACACATTTCAGAAAACAAGATCATGAACTTTTCAGGCTACAGGGGTATCTTAATGTTGCTACAAAAACACTTTGGAAATGAAACATTAAAACACGTCTTGAAAAACTCTTTTAATTATGCTTTATCTTTAATTTCTGCCTTGCTGGTTTCCCTTGTGTGGATCTTTTAAAAATCCTGACTTACAATTTTATGGAGAAATTTCTCTCTAACCCTCAACCATATAAATAATGATAACAACTGATATTCATATAGTGCCTTTGCCAGTTTCTAGGTGAATTT
This sequence comes from Gymnobelideus leadbeateri, assembly GCA_011680675.1. Classification (NCBI taxonomy): domain Eukaryota; kingdom Metazoa; phylum Chordata; class Mammalia; order Diprotodontia; family Petauridae; genus Gymnobelideus; species Gymnobelideus leadbeateri. The sequence continues at coordinate 1,195,044 of WOXC01004676.1, read as the reverse complement.
GTTGGAATCCTTGCTTGGGAAAGGGTGTGATGGTGCCATTGTAGAATGGCATATCTGTTTTCTGACATATTCTCTGTCAATAACATGGTACGGTGGAAAGGAAGTTGACATTAGAACCAGAATACCTTGGTTCGAATTTCTCATCTGTAGAATAAGAAGGTTAGACTAAATATGTTTTTAAAGTTCTTCTTAGGTCTAAATCTATGAAGATTATTTAAATCTATTTATTGCAAATGATATCATTTACTGATATTATTTAATATAAATAATATTAAAGCTATAACTGGCATTGGTAAATTATACTGAGACAATAATTGCTGATTTTTGTCAAGTGCAAGGGCTCTTAACCTGGGTTCTGTGAATTTTTCTTAAAAAATACAATTACAATGTTACAATTTACTTGGTTTCCTTTGTAGTTCTATTCATTATGTCTTATGTGTTTAAAAACATTATTCTGAGAAGAGGTTCATAGGCTTTTCCAGACTGCCAGATGGGTCTATGGAAAAGAGAAGGTGAAAAACCCCTGTTCTGGTAGATTCCATGATTAGGGTATATAATAACTAAAGTACTAAGTGCGGACTAAAGTCACTCTAGTAGGCCCCTGAAAATGCAAAGAGCTTAATATTTATCCTAGACAGGGACATATAGGGACAGTCATTACAGGATAGTCAGCAGTCTGTGCTATATGCTAAGGATACCAAAAAAGGTAAAAGTTCTTGCTCTCAAGTTGCTGAACTCACAGTCTAATAGGGGAGACAACTTACAAACTACTACATACAAATAAGAAGATAACTACAGGATAAATTGGAAATAATCAACAGAAAGAAGGCACATGAATTAAGGACGATTGGGAAAAACTTGCAAAAGTTAGAATTTTAACTGGGACTTGAAGGAAGTCAGAAAAGCCAGGAGGCAGAGATGAAGAGGGAGAGAGTTCCAGGCATGGGGAGCAGTCAGTGAAAAAGCAGCAAGTTGGGAGATGGGCCAGCAGGGAGGCCAGTATCACTAAATCACAGAGTGGGTTGAGAGGGGATAAAAGGTATGAGAAGACTGGAAAGGTATAGGGAAAGTTTATGAAAGATTTTGAATGCCAAACAGAGGAGTTTATATTTGATCCTGGAGGTGATCAAGAGCCACTAAATTATCAAGTAGGAGACTGACTTCATTTTGTGAAACAAAATGAAATCATTTTGGTGGCTGAATGGAGGATGGATTGGAGTGGGGAGAGACTTGACACGGGTAGACTGACCAGCAGATTATTGCAGTATTCCAGATGTGAGGTGATGAAAGCCTGCACTGCACATCAGTATTGTGGGAGTCACAGGAGGACAGGGAATATGGAGAATAAATGCTACAAAGGTAAAATTGATAGGCCTTGGCAACAAATTAGATATGGGGGGGGGTGGGCAGGAGGAGATAAAAAGTAAAGAGTTGAAGATTACACTTAGATTGAAAGCATGGAGGATTAGGAGGATGGAAGTATCCTGAACAATAATACAGAAGTCAGGAAGAGAAGATGGTTTGGGGGAAAAGATGAGTTCAGTTCTGGATATGTTGAAATTAAGCTGTCTATAGGATATCCAGTTCAACATATATAATAGGCAGTTGGAGATTCAAGGCTGTAGTTAGCAGAGAGTTGTTCCCCTAACTCAAAGGCAGGAAACTGGTGCTTGATAGAATGGAGATTTTAGGCAAGAGACCTAGCATGATAGAATTGACATTTCTCTTTTTCCCCTGAGAGTCTGCAGACCAAGCAGGAGACTTGGAACAACTCTTCCAAGCCACAAAAGAACAGGTAGGTAGGACTTTAGAGCAAAGATATCTGGATTTTCCCCTCAGGATTCTAGAAGGTATCACTGGGGGTTTTATCGAATGCTCAAGCCCCCATTCTGCTGTGCTCACCAATAATCAGTCACCACTCATTTTCTGCTAAAACAGTAAGGAGGCCAGTGTCCCTGGAGCACAAAATTCATTGAGGGAAGTGAGGTATAAGAAGACTGGAAAGGCAGGAAGGGGCCAGGTTATGAAAGCCTTTAAAAGCCAAATAGGATTTTATATTTGATCATGGGGGTGATAGCAGTGCTCTAGAATTTATTGAGTGTGTGCGTGTGTATGTGTGTGTGTGTGAGAGAGAGACAGAGACAGAGACAGAGACAGAGTCAGAGAGAGAGACAGAGACAGAGAGACAGAGAGAGGGGGAGAGAGAAAGAGAGAAAGAGAGAGAGAGAGAGAGAGAGAGAGAGAGAGAGAGTCAGACCTGTGCTTTAGGAAGATCAGTTTGTTGGCTAAATGAAGAATGGACTGGAGTGGGGAGAGATTTGAAGCACAAAGAACAACCAGCAGACTGTTACAATAGTCAAGGTGTGAGGTGATGAGGGCTTACAGTAGGGTGGTAACAGTGTTGGAGAGAAGGGGTTATATACAAGAGCTGTTACAAAGATAGAAAGGACATGACTTTGGGGCAGTTAGGTGGCACAGTGGATAGAGCACTGCCCCTGGAGTCAGGAGGACCTGAGTTAAATCTTGCCTCAGACACTTACTAGCTGTGTGACACTGGTCAAGTCATTTAACCCCCATTGCCTCCCCCCCCCCAAAAAAAAGAACATAAGTTGACACCTGGTTGGATATGTGGAGGGGAAGCAGTAAGAGAGAGTGAGGAGTCATAGATGAAACCTGGGTTGCAAGTTTAAATGACTGGGAGGAGAGTCATAACCCTTTACTGTAATAGGAAAGTTAGGAAGAAAAGAGGATTAGGGAGGAAAGATAAGTTGAGTTTTGTACATATTGAATTTAAGATATATCTGTAGGACATTCAGTTGAAGATATTCAATAACTAGCTAGAGATGTGAGATTGAAAGTCAGAAGAGAAGTTTGGGCAAGACAGGTAGATCTGCCAATCATCAGAGATGATCATTGAAACCATGGCAGCTGATGAGCTAAGTGAAATAGTGTAGAGAGAGAGGAGAAGAGGACCTAGGACAGAGCCTTCTGGGACTCCCATAATCATCACATGATGTGGATCAAGATCTAGTACGAGGTAGGAGAAAATCCAAGAGAGAGCAATGTCACAAACACCCAGTGAGAACAGCATCAAGAACAGAGATTGACGGTGTTAAAGGCTACAAAGACCAAGAAGGATGAGGCCTGAGAAAAGGCCATTAGATTTGGCAATTAATATATCATTGGTAACTTTGGACAGAGTGGTTTCAGTTGAATAATGAGGTCAGAAACCACACTGCAGAGTTAAGAGAGTGAGAAGAGAGGAGGTGTAGACAGCCTTCTCAAGGACTTTAGCCACAAAGGGGAGCAGAGATATATGACAGTAGTTAGTGAGGATGGACAGATCAAGTGGGAGCTTTTTGAGGATGGAGGAGACATAAGCATATTTATGAACCTCTGGCCTGAATTACTACACTAGTCTCCTTATTCCCTTGCCTCAAGTTTCTCTCCTCCAATTCATATTCTACAGGTGCCGAAAGGATATTTCTAAAGTACATATGACCATGCCAGGCCCTTGCTTAAAAAGCTTCAGAGACTCTCTATTGCCAGTAGGATCAAATATAAACTCCTCTTTTTGGCATTTAAAGCCCTATTTATAACCTGCCTCCAACCTGTCTTCTAGGCTTATACATTACACCCTTTCATGCACCCAGCAGTCTTGCCAGACTGACCTTCTTGCTCTTCCTCACATGTGTCACTGCATCTTTTGTCTCCAAAGATTTGTACAGCCAGTCCCCATACCTTTAATTTATACTATTCTCCCCCAACTTCTTAGGATCACTATTTTCCTTCAAAGCTCAGTTCAAGTACTCTTCTAGATGAAGCCTTTCCTAATCTTTTAAGCTACTAGTACCTCCTCTCACTAAACAAAACAAAACTCTGTATATTTTAAACTGCATTTTGTATTTATTTATGAAACAAGAGTACAAGAGTAATCAGGTCCATGCATCCATTTGCTCTGTCTAGAACACACCTCACTGAAGCATGGGTAGAGCTGAGATTGGCTCCCATGGACCACTTCTAGTATTAGCCACATGGACTTTGGCTCACCACTGAAGGACAAGGTGATTTGGGATGAGGCAGTAATCCCTTGGCCTCTGCAGCCAAAGCAGGGGAAGGAGGACTGGCTACTAAGCCAGGAAGCACTGCCACATAAAGTAGAATTTAAAAGAAAAAACAACTCCACCTGTGCTCTTCCTTTCTCCAGGATGTGTGCTCTAAAAATCTCTTTTGGACTATATTGCCAATGCGATACTCAAAGCAGCCGCTATGAATGTGCAGATGTATTTCCAGGACTGAATCCCCAAATCCCAACTCTCTTTCTCAAAGATGAAACCAAGACATTTATTCAGATACCAGAAAGCCAATTCCACCATGGTGACAAAGAAGTTTATACACATCACCAATGCAGGAAGCGCTGCCCTCCCCAAGCCAGATTCCCTCCATTAGGTCTCCCCACAAACAAGCTCCTCCCTCTCTCACTCTTAGCTGTTCTACCTCAGCTCTCTCCCATTTCTGCCTCAGCTCTGCCCCACTCTCTCTCCCTACTCCACCCTTCTGGCTCTACCTGTTTAGCAAGCTCCTCCCACTATGGGCTCCATGTGACTCAAGCTGTGGACTGGGCCAAAGCACAAAGCAGGTCACATGGTCCTATTAAGGGGCAGAGAAGATCTTCAAATTCCCTTACCATTACATGGACCTGAGGGTAGAGTGAGAGAGGGGCTGTAATTTCTTCCACCCCTCACCCATGGGTGCTGCTCCATATGGAAGCTAGGGCTCAAGTGAATTTTGCCAGGGGCTTCTGGGTAAAGAGTCAGAGAATTTGATAAAATGTTTGATCCATCACTTTTAAAGGATAGGCTCTGCCAGGACTGAAGCTGGTACCTGTGTAACCTGGACCTGGGACTCCTTAGTGGGAGAAGGTGATGGCCCTAGACCTTCTGGGCCTACCAGGTCAATTGTTGAACTTATTTATATATATATGGCCTTCTCTGTAGAATGTGAGCTCCTCATAGGTGGAGATTGTTTCATTTTCATCTCTATCCCCAGCCCCTGACACAATACATAGCATGTAGTAGGCTCTTAATCAAAACCTATTGATTGAGTCCATAAAACTCTTCCCATATTACTCTGAATTCCTCATTTTTGCCATTTGTTTTGGAACAATATACTATTATAGTCATATACCACCATTTATTTAGCCATTCTTAACAAACAGTCACATGCTTTTTTTCTCACACTAAATTACTACTATGAATATTTTTTATATGCTGGGTTCTTTCATTTCTTTTGTTTTCTCTTCCTTTCTCTGTGTTCCTCTTTCTTTCTCCTTCCTTCCTTCCTTGTTACTTTCTTGTGGCATTCATCTAATGTTGGTGTCTCTGGAACGACAAGGTTATTTAGAAAAGGATAAATTATCTACATTTTTTTATTATATTCCCATGATTAGAGGATATTTTCCCCTGCTCCATGTCCATTTGCATAAACTCATTTATAGCCATGCCACAAGTAATAGAAGCAGCACAGATGGAACGTGGGTGTGATTTTCAGAATTCCCTTTCTTGCTTCTCCCTCTTTCTTTTTTTTCTTTTTCTTTTTTTCAGAAGAGAGGGAGGAAGGGAGGGAAAGAGAGAGTCCAAAATGTTATACTGGTATTCCAGCAGTTTTTGCTCATTGGATAGGTCAAATCACAGAACAACTAAATTGGAATGACAAAAGCTTAACTTTGGAATAAAATATAAGGTTATCTAGTCTAATCTGTATCTGAATAATAATCCTCTCTATAACTTCCCTGACAGATGGTCATCTGGCCTCTGATAGACTCATAAAAAGTTGTTAACACCTTGTACAATATGAAAGTGAGGCAATGGTAGAGGTAACTAACAGCTATAGTGAGTATTTCTGGTACCAAGTCAATTAATTAATTCATCCTGCTTTTTAATTAATGCATTAAATAAAAGCTATATTGAGCATTTTTAGTACCAAGTTAATTAAACATGCCACTTTTCTTTTAGATAGCATTTTCATAATGTAATTCAGCTTTAGTTAATAGAGGAAGACAGTTTTACCCATTATATTTTCCTGGTCCTTTTTTTCAGATTTTTTATAAAATATATACTTCCCACATCCTTTCTCTTCTACACTCCTCTATTATTTTCTCTCCTATCATCCTTTCCATATATGTGGCTTAGTGAGGAGAAATTTATTCTAAAACATATCTATCAGTAAGCCATACAATTTCGAATTTTTATTGTATCAGAATGTAATGGTAATAGGAATTTGAAAATCTTCCCTGCCCCTTAATAGGCCAAATATACTCACATGGAGCCCATCGTGGGAGGAGCTTGCTGAAAGGGTGGAAGAGGAAGGGTGAAGCAGGAAAGAGCAGAGAAGAGCACAAGCAGAGGTGGGAGCAAGCATCGTGGAGGCAGAGCTAGCATTAATGAGAGAGGGGCATTTTTGCTTAAGGGAACCTGTTTTGTTTTGAAGGCCTGAGGGAGAGAAGGCTTGGGGATGGTGGTACTTACTGCATTGGTTATGTGTACCAAGTTCTTGGTTGCTATAATGGATTTGGCTTTCTAGTGTTTAAATGAATGTTTTGGTTCTATCTTCCATGTGGAGAGTTTGTAACATTTTGTGATTTAGAACCACACCAGCATATTCATAGCTGCCATGGGTGCTGTGAATATTGAATTGGCGTTATACAGAAAATTCTTTCCCAATAATTCAGATCAATACAGAATGTCCCAAAAATCTTAGTGCAATTTTAAGGGCCACCACACCCTCTTGTGTGTGTGTGTGTATACAAATATATACACACATATATGCAAAATACAAATACATTTAATATAGCACACATATTTTCTAGAAATGTTTGCAAATATAGATATATTTCAAATTCTAATTAATAATTCACTTTGGCAGGAAGGACCAGCATGACTATTTTTGCAGACTGAACCTTTGATTTCATTGTTATTGGTATAGTCTGTCCTTCCCAGAATTATTCACACACACACACACACACACACACACACACACACTGGCACATGTACACACACACACACACCATCCTCTTAAGGAAATACCTAACTTCTGTCTTCTAGGGTGGAAAAGGTAACTACACTATGTCATTCGCCATTAGCAAAGTTTTTCTTAGCCCTCTCCTTGGAAAGTTGGGAACGGGTACTTGAAGGACTACTAGTCCTGTAGATCAGCTACTGTCCTGTAATTTGTAGTCTTAGAGAATTGCCTGGGGTTACCGAGGGGTTGTGATCTGTCCAAGGTCACATAGTAGGTCTTTGTCAGAGTCAGAACTTGAACCCACTTCTCTTTGGCTCTAAAGCCAGCTCCCTAACCACCACCATGCACTTTGACAACCACAACAGTGATACTCTGGTATTAATTTGCTTCTTTGTGCTTGGCTACAGCAGCAGATGAGGATCAGGAAGGAGACACCGCTCTGGAAGTGGCTTGTGGATCTTCAATGGGACTTGAGAGGGCAGCCTTTCGTTGTTAGTCATCCTCATTAGTCGCTTCATTACTCAGCATCACAGTCACTGTGCTTGTGCTCCCAGGGTTTGTGGTGACCTGCACTCAGCCGAGTTAGGAGCAGAGGAAAAACATTCCTATCCTTTAATACCCCATTTGTTGCCAGATATAAATCTTGGCAAAAGAAGAGGCCATGAATTAGATGATGATGGAGACTTGTCTCTCTTACTTGAGTGTGTGAGGGATAATGGAATGTGTAGCATGTTGGAAACTGGAAAAGTAGTGTAATGCAGACTAGTTTCTAGATCCTTGGCATTGTTTCCAATGCTGGGCAAGGCATCTTTCAGAATTGTTGAATTTAATCGTGAACTCTAAATTTGAGAGAGACTTTTGTATTAAAAAAAAAGGTGGTCATGACTCAGGAATGGCCACCTACATTTTTTTTTCTTACCCTGGTTACCCAGATGGATCTTCAAGCCCAGGTGACATTTCGAACAAGACTTTCTGGGTCCTCTCTGTCCTCCTTCAAGCCTTTCCTTGCCCAGGAGAGAGGAAACATGTCACAAACAAGTGAACCTCTCCACCTCCAAATAATAAAAATGCCACTGAAGGGACCATTAAGAATAACACTTGACATTTACATGGAGTTTTAAGGTTTGCAAAGTCATTATTTCATCTAATTCTCTTAACTCTAGGAGGTAGGGGCTACTATGACACTAATGTTACAGAGTAGGAAACTGAGGAGGCTAAGAAAGGTGACTTATCCAGGATCAAATAGGTGCTATCAAGTGATTCTGAAGGAGGATTGTAACCTGAGATCTTTTCCACTTCAAGGGCATGGAGAGTAAAATCTAGATAAGATCTATTCAAGGACTCACATCCTTTCACAATCCTGCTTTAGGGATTCCTCACCTCAGGTGTCCAAAGGTTTAGAGTTGGAAAGGGTCTTAGACGTTCTCTAGTCGTTCTGTGTTTTCCTTTCGGTACTCTCTCCTCCCTCAGTGCCCTCATGCAAACCCCCTGTAAATCCAGAGTGACCCAAAACAGATCATCACCCAGCCTGCTCAGGCATTGCTACATGACAGACTTGGCACTATCCAGTGCTGTGACTCAGTCCTTCAAGGACCTGTTCCCAACTTTCCAAAGAGAGGGCTAAGAAAAAATTTGCTAATGATAATTGTCTTATTGTAGTTACCTTTTCCACCCTAGAAGACAGACGTTAGGCATTTCCTTAACAGTTGGGGTGTGTGTGTGTGTGTGTGTGGGGGGGGATTGTCTCTGTGTGTGTGTGTGTGTGTGTGTGTGTGTGTGTGTGTAAATAATTCCAGAAAGGACAGACAAGCCTTCTCACCTAGAAAGACAATGAGTTTGTACATCTGTCCTAGGCTTGTGGAGTTCCATAATGTGTTATAGACCTTATCACATTCCCTCAGTGGTCCTTCCAAGAGGATGAGGGAGCAGGTTAAGCAAGCCCCGGAGATGGGAGGTAGAGGGGTGTGTGTGGGGGTGGGGGTGGGGAAGTGACCTCTTCCAGAGGATCCATTAGTGGTCTCTTCAACAGGTGGCCTGGTCTCAGGCGGGACCCGCTTATACTGAGTTTCCCGGGGTCAAAGAGCACCGAGTTGCCAGAAGAGATTGTGGCCTTGGGCCTGGAAGTGGTGGTGTCGGTCAGTGTAATCCAGCACGTTTCGGGCACTGCTGGCATGAGAGTCCAGAAGGCAAAGAAATGTCTCCTACCAGGAAAACGGACACAGGAGCAAAAGAAGTGGCGAACAGCTGCGTCAGGGTGGTGGCGGTCAGAGCCATGCGCACGTCCGCAAGTTCGAGGGGTTCGGCAGCTTGGCAGCCTGCCACACCAGGGCAGCACCGGCCTGGAAGGCAGCTCCCCATCTTCCCGCAGTAGCGGGAGAATAGCGGATGGTGGAGAGCGAAAATACCTTTATAAGCAGGTCGCGCCTAGGAGGTCAAAGTGGAAGGCCTAGAAAAACAGAAGGAGAGCTGGGATCTGGCAGGGCGGCGGCGATTGTGGCTACGGGCGAGCAGGTGGCTTTCTAAACGCACGGGTGACTGCAAGAGTTGTACGCAACGCCACGTGGCCGCGAGCCAGGAGCTGGACGCTGAGCTCTACCGCAAAGCTCCCCAGCCCCTACAGGCGGAGAAGCAGCAGCTTCAGTCGTCAGATCACCACCTTCCCCTAGAACCCTCTTAGCGGTCAGCAGGAAAATGGTGCTGATGGACACCAGCGTGCTGCTCTCGAAGAGCGGGCCGAGAACATAGCAAGGCTTCAGTACGAGCTGGACCGAGGTGTCCCAGGGTCCTAGGAAGAGCAGATGCAGAGTTTTCTGTATAACGAGAAAGGTACCACCATCAGGAACTTCGGGGCCAGCTATGCTGTGGTCAAATAGTTTTCAGGTAGCCCTGGAGTGTCAAGAAATGCCTTGTACCCATCAGTACGGCCAGGGTCAAGCCCTTGCCCAGAGTGATTCCCAGCACCAACGGAATCTGCCGCAGCACAGACTGCATGCGGTATGTCACGTTTGGCTTGAAGGCGGCTCTCTGGCGACGTCCTCCCTGACCCAGAGACTGCTCTGAAACTTTGGCCCTCAGGGGAATTTCCACTTTCCTTTGACCTCACAGGTTTTGTTTCAGCCCCACTTGTCTTTTTCTCTGAGATGGCAGACAAATGGGACACCTCTCCTTGTGTTCCTCAACAGCAGCTTGACACAGGAAAAGCAGCCCTCTTTTTTTTCCAGTCAGAATACCTTTGCCTCCCCCATTCACAGGGCAACTTGGAATAGTTCCCCTTTCCCATTGCTATCATATAAACAACAGCCGAAGGGAAATATTTGCTTTCAGCAATACCTCCGCTTGGGTGAGTTGGCAGTTTCCAGGGCAGCTTTACTCTGTAATCTTTTTATGCAACACAGCTGCACCTTGAGGGAAAACCAACAAAACCTATGGCAGGTACTAACTAAAGTAAGACAAGACCAAAAAAAAAAAAAGACTCATGGGACTTTTTTGGAATAAATCCCACCCCAATGTTAGTTTATCACGCAGTGTTTCCGTATACTCTCCACAGTTTGCCATTATTTTTGCCTGATTTTAGAAAGGCTTACTTAAAAAAAAAAAGTCGATATTTTAAAAAATGCTTGAGAAATGCCTGCCTGGTGTATTTTTCCAGCATTCGATCCAGGAAAACTGCTTTCCTTCTCCATAACTTCCTGACTACTCTTCCTTACCTTCCCAACTCAGCTTTTCTGTAGTTTTTAAAGGAACTAACCGGGATTCTTTCCCTTTATCACCTCCTATCGGTATGACTTTCTGGGGTTCCGGGGGTGTACACTTTTGTCACCTTAGGGCCTTTAACGCAGACGTGTACTCTCAGGCATCCCTGGACAGCTTCATGTCCCCTGTTTCTTTGGTTTTCTGAGATTCCTAGGCAAGGCAGCCCTGCTGGTGTGTGTGTGTGTGTGTGTGTGTGTGTGTGTGTGTGTGTGTGAAGGTGGGCTTCTTTTCAAGCCCATGAGAGACTTTTCTGTGCTTCAGACAAAATTTGAAAATTGTGCTCAGTGTATCTGGGCTATCTCTTTGAGGTTCTCAGCCTTTGTGGCAACACATGCAACTTGAATTACTATAAAGTAAGTATCATCATGTCTAGAAGTTGCTGGCCATAAATGTGCATTTACAAAAAGTAACATATTCAAGTGTTCCTCTGCTTCATGTTGCAACCTTGGGGGCTACCTACCTTGACATATGTGCCTTCCCTTTCCTCCACTCCACCCCCAACATCTTTAGCAACTATATTCCCCTCTAAAAGAAGCCAAAGCTTTTATGGTAATGTAGAACTGGGGTGCCAAAGGAAGAGAGATTATGTAGGAATGAGATAGGAATGGGTTGGGAGGAAGACATTGAATGAGAAAGGAAAGCTAGGGACTGGAGAGAGCAGGAGAGTAGAAAGGAGATATACTTAAGTTGATAGGGAAAAGAAGTGATGATAAAAAGAGTAGAAATACGGGAACGAGCTTTTTGTATTTGTATTTATCACTGTAATTGTCATTTTCCATTGTTCTTAGATCTCATAAGAAGAGAAGGGAGGAAGAAAATAAGTGTTTATGTGGCACTTACTATGTACCAGGCACTGTGCTAAATACTTTTAAGAAATATGTCTCATTTGGTTCTCACGGCAAACATGGAGAGTGGGTGTTATTATTATCCTCATTTTGTAGTTGAAGAAATTGAGGCAAACAGAAGTTAAGTGACTTGCCTAGGGCCACACAGCTAGCAAGTTTCTTAGGATGAATTTGAACTTCCTATTGAGGCAGCTTATAAGCTATGCTATGTGGCACAGTGGAGAGAGGGCTGGGCCTGAGTTAATAAGATCTGTGTTCAAATTGGACCTTAGACACTTACTATGTGACCTTGGACAAATCACTAACCTCTGTCTGCCTCAGTTTCCACACAACATCACTTACTTCAGGATCATTGTGATCAAATGAGATAATGTATGTAAATTGCCTTTGTGAACTTTTAAGTGATATATATATACATATATATGTATTATCACTTTATGTATGTGTGTATATACATATTACTTTGTATATGCATATATACATATACATACACACACATATATACATATACAACATGTGGTCCTGTGAATGTAGGCTTCAGCTCTTTGACTACCTCCATATTTGTTGTCATTTTAATTAAAGGAATTTGGGAGCTATGACCTTGTAAGTTTCAAAATGCCAGAACAAGCCACCTAAGGTCTGGGAATTTAGTAGTACATGAGTCCGAGAATCTTGAATCCAGGAACTGAGTCTATGATGGGTTTTGCAGCCACTCCAGCAGCTATGCTTATGTTTTGGTTTCATGCGACTGAACAGTCTCAAAGAAATCAGAGTCAGACCACCTCTAATCCAAGTATAAGCATTTATTGAGATTGACGCCTCTCATGAATCTGGCTAAGTTCCAAGAGGAACTAGCAACTTCAGAGAAAGCAAGATGGATTTTTATAGGGTAAAGATGCAATTACATAACAGAAATTATGAATATTAGAAAGTCATGAGGGGTTTGTTAAGGGATTAGGTAATAGGGGAGGGGTTGTAGTCACAGTGGAGCTGCACATGCTATTACCCACAATGCATACAGAAAAACCCATTGGGGAGTATGTATATACAATAATGATATTATAATAAGTCTCTCTACCTCACATGTTCACCTAAAGGACAGCTTTTGCTATTTCTGCTCAGGTACTTACTTAGGGAAAGTCCCTTCTATTGTTTTGGGGTCCACATCCTGCTCAGGCATCCTGTTGGTGCTGCTTTCTGGTCGGCTGGCTATTGTGGTCCTGTCTGAGACTAGATGGATGTGACTGTGGTTGAGTACATGGACAAACCTGCTATTTCTGTGGGAAATATGAGGAATGGGTGTGGGGGCAGTGGCTAGCTAGAGGCAGTGGCTGGGATCCCAGTGGACACGCCTGCTGTTCTGTGAGAAATATGAGTTCATGGACACATCTGTTGTTCGAGTGAGCAGTGAGGCATGTATGAAAAAGTTAGGATGTTGAATGGGGGGGTGAGGTGACTGGCTAAGGTAAGGGTAGTGGGCCTGCTGTTCAGTGGGGCCTATAAGGAAGTTAGCATATTGGGGTGAGGGGTAGCTTAATTAGGATTCCATCATGTAGAGGACCAAGGAAATGACCTTTGGGACCCAGCCCAAAGATTAGGATTAGGATTCAGTCTGTAGCAAAATTACATTTGGACATGAATTTGGTAGAACCAATGTTCTGTAGAAACTATGCTAGGTCTGGATCCACTTTCCTCAGAGGCCTGGTTGAGACAGTGTGCCCCTGAGGTGTTGCGGAGGAGGTGGGAAATAGTTATATTTTTTTGTATTGATATATCTTCAACTTAAATATCCCTTTGTAAAATCTAATTGCTATTAATTGGTTAAATGGAAGAGAGGCACAAGTCAAAGGTGTCTAACTGTGAAGGCAGACACACCCAGAATAGGGGCATATGTTGATGGTATTAGAGGAGACGCCCCAGGCATCTCTCCAAGGATACCTCTAGAATCCTGAGGGGCAATGCAGCAATGTAGGAGATCTTACTCGGAGGCCCTTGTTACATAGACTGTTGCCCCTACATGTAACATGCTCCTCTCTAGGGTCTTTAACCTGTTCCTCTCTTTCTTTCTCTCCATCCCCCTCTTTCTTTCCCTTCCTCTATTCCCATTCAAACTCGATATTAATGTTTATGCCTGCTACATCATGTTTTATTTAGTGAATAAATTTTGACTAATCAAGGGCTCAAAGGCCAGAATGGAAATGTCACAGACACATATATATTATTTTACATGCCTTTGTGACTCTTCCAGCATGTAACATAGTACTTTGTACACAGTGAATGCTTAATACATGATTAATACTTCCAAGAATGAAATAGAGATCGTATCATTTAGCCTCATGTAGTTGGATTAGTTAGTTCCAGGTACTATTTGGCCATACAAAAGTGAAGATAATCTAAAGTAAAGTCACCAGACCTTTCCCTCACCCTCCTGTGGCCTGCTGATAAAAATGGAACTGTGTCTGAGAGGGTAGCAATAATCAGAGAACTTGTGGATTCTCCTCAGAGAGGGAGATAAAGAGGTTGCTTTCATCATATACTGAGAGACAAGAAGAAACATCATCTCTTGAGACTCTTGGGCTATCTATTCATAATGCTCTTGATGAGCATACCAAATATACTATCATAAAGATAACTGCCATGCATGTGCCATCATCCTGGGTGGCTTTAGTGGACAGAAAGCTGGACTTGGAGTTATAAAGGCCCAAGTGACAATTCTGCCTCACTCACTTACCAGCCTTTATGACCTTAGGCAATTCACTGGATCTCTCTCAGCCTCAGTCTTCTTAACTGTAAAATGGGCCTAATAATAGCACCTACCTCCCAGGGTTTCGAGAATCAAATGAAATAACATATTTGAAGTGCCTTGTGACTCTTAACATAAATGCTAGCTATTGGTATCAGAGAGGGCAAAATGTTGTTTGTTATTGAACTTGCACTCCAGTTACCTTGTCTAAAGTGCTTAATTCTAAGGTGGTACAGTGGAAAGATCCCTGATTCCAGAGTTACAGGATATGGTTTAAATCTCACCTGGGATGCTTATTGCTTATGTGACCTTGGGCAAATCACCTAATTTCCCTCAGCTTTGCAAAATGAGGGCATTGAATGAGATGGTCTCTGAGGTCTTAGCTCTAGACCTAAGATCCCATGAATTTCATTCCTTTGTTTTAACTTTCCATTCAAGGCAGTAAATATTTGATAATATAAATGTGTTTTCTTTTGGGGTTATGGGAAGTTGGGTGGGAGATAAGAATCTTAATAAGAAAGATGACCTATCTGGAGGTTTCTGTGAATATTTAGATATGAAATGAACAAATTAATGAATTGTCTTATGCTAAGTTTATAAACCCAGAGCTGGAAGTGACCTCAGAGGCCAACTAGTTCACACACTACCCCTTCACCCATTTTACAAATGAGGGAACTGAGGCCTAGGGAAGTTAAGTAACATCCAAATCATAAAGGTAGTGAACCCTTGGGATGCCTGTCTCTGATAGGTGAACTTTCCTCTTAATGCTCACACACCCCTTTTCCATTTCTTCTTTATGTGTTGTCTTTCCCCACTCTAATGTAAACTCAATCAATTAATTGATAAATCAAGGACATATTAAGCACCTCCTATGTGTCAGGCACTTGGCAAACAAACTGAAAGAAGGAAACAATTCCTTCTATTAAAGAGTTTATATTCCAATGAGGGAGTCATTGAAGGCTGGAAGTCTTGCTAGCTTATATCTGTATTCCCAGTGATTAGCACAGTGCCTAGCACCATTTGATATGTGCTTTATAAATGCTTTATCTATCTGGAATTTGTTCATTTTGGTTAAGGTTTGTCACATGCTTTCCTGTTAGGATTCTTAGTCTTCTCTATTAATTGAGAAATAATTTTTGATGATTTAAAAAAATTTCCATTTAAAATTTTGTGATTTTTTTCTTTTTTTCACTGAAAGTGTTTTATCTCCATCCTAATATTTGATATTTCCTTCCTCCCCAAATTGAGATACCTTCTTTTAACCAGGCAAGGTGAAGTAAGGCCAAAAGCATTTATTAAGCACTTACTATTTGCTAGGTACTGTGGTAAGCACTGGAGTTATAAATACTGGTAAAAAGAAAGACAGTGTTTGCCATCAAAGAGCTTAGATTCTTTTCTTTCTTTCTTTTTTTTTTTTTTTGCTTTTTGTAGGACAATTGGGGTTAAGTAACTTGCCCAAGGTCACACAGCTAGGTTTTTGTTTGTGTGTGCATTAAGTGTCTGAGGCCAGAACCAAACTCAGGTCCTTCTGACTCCAGGGCCAGCGCTCTACTCACTGCGCCACCTAGCCGCCCCAAGGAGCTTAGATTCTAATGGAAGGAGACATTGTAAAGCCACGCCTGCTGTGAACAGCTTTCAAAGTTCTGATTACATAGTATAGCAAACTCTCTATTTATTCAATAATAAGTCAGAGCAAAACATTCACAGAAAATCAAGGTACAACATTCACGATGTTACAATTTATCACAGAAAATCAAAATACAGCATTCACCATGTTACAACTCAAAAACTTATCACTAAAATGGCTACATAGTTTTCACCAAAGTGGTCACATAGTTTTAAACAAAGTACATTCATTTAGTCAATCACAAAATCCTTAATTCAATCACAAAGTACAGAAGTCA
Organism: Gymnobelideus leadbeateri; assembly: GCA_011680675.1. Lineage (NCBI taxonomy): Eukaryota > Metazoa > Chordata > Mammalia > Diprotodontia > Petauridae > Gymnobelideus > Gymnobelideus leadbeateri. The sequence goes on along the minus strand of WOXC01004676.1, from coordinate 1,178,779 downwards.
AAGTTTTCCACCTCTGGCCACAGTAAATCATAATCTTCTCAGTCAGTACACAGTTTCCAAGTAAAGTCTTCTTTCAGCTTGACTCGAGGCTGGCTCTCAGCTTCCAGGGTTCCTCTTCCATGGTCCCAGCTCCAACTGTCACCTGGGTTCAAAGGCAGGCAGCTTCCAATTCCTTGTCCAGCTCCTTGTCCAGTTTTTTGTCCAGTTCCCATTCTATATTGAAGCTCACAGTGTCCAGTTCATCTCAAGTCCTTCACAGTTCCTGTTTCTGGGAAGACAAAGTTTAACAGAGCCACCATAATATTCATATACATTGCCAGCACCATTATCAATTCACTATCTGCCAGTGAAATCAACTCAGACCCACCAATAAGGTCTGAGAACTCAACACAAATCATCAACATAGAAATCAACTCAAGCCCACCAACAAGGTCTGGGAACTCAATACAAATCATCTACATGGAAATCAACACAGACCCACAAACAAGGTCCAAGAGGTCAGCACAAATCATCAGTAAAGTCCTAGGATCTCCAAAACCCTCCTCCAGGATTTCTGTAAACATATAACCAGAAAATCCTCTTTCAGGGCTTCCAGTAAGATTCCAGGGCTTCTGTACAAAGTATCATAAACAAACATCAACACAGACAGAGCAGACAGTGCTGGGATACTATAAGTTTTCTCCTTCTTGACTCTGCCTCCACAAGAGTCTTCTCGGTTCTTCTGTCTCTAGCCTGGGCCTCTCCTTATATATGGTCATTAGCTCCTCCCCTTCCTATTGCAGGAGTTCATGAGTTCTAGGGTTCAAAGTTGTGGGGTTCACACATTCTGTTTCTTAACAGACTTGATACAAGGCTCAAAAGAAACTTGAACTGAAACAAGGTATTAATTCAATAGCTGAAACAAGGTGTGAACTACTGTGCTTGCCATTACAGACAGACTAAAGAGAGTTGAAGTGGGAAGTGGGGGGAACAAGAATGAATTTAGTTATATTAGGTCATGGTTTTGAAATCTAGAAAGTCAACAGCAGAGTTGGGAGTTTACCAGACTGAGCCCCTTCACAAAATGGAGGAATTTTCCAATGGGAGACAGGGACCAACATGACAGAGGATTATTCCAGAGTAAAAAGACCACACGGTTGGATGTCTCAGGCAATTAGGAGAGTGCTGAGACAGTGTAGCGGCAAGCACCCCAATATGCCCAGGGTAGCTGCCAATATAGGTTCTTAGATCTGCTTTTCAAAAGGAAAGCAATTCAGAATGGGTTAACAAGCTTACTTTAATCAAACAAACATACATTACCTAGTTCAGGGGAAAAAGGTCAGCACCCCAAACTTCAGAGTTACAGAATTTACAGATCAAACAGACAGGCTTCCAAACTGTCCCAACATTACATGCATCAATACCAAATCACAGTTACCAGAGAGGGAAGCATCAACATCTGGGTTTTCAAAGCCGGGGGGCTCTCAACAACGGCTTCCCAGAGTCTCATCTGGTCAAATCACACAACACTTCTCAAAGTGAGCCCCAAAGCAAAGCCTCTCATCAGGGTTTATATAGTCTTCTCCTAGCTCAGAGATTGTAACAACCTCCTTGACCCACTGCCCAATCACAAAGTATCAAGGTGTGGGCTTCCCTGAAAAACAAGCCTCCCACCACAGGCTCCAGGTGCACTTAAGCTAGGGGCAGGGAAGATCTTTAAATCTGCATTTCCATTACATTCGGCCCCAAGATCTTTCATGCCCATAGCATACACAATTTACATTTGAATTAGCACTAAAACATCTCTTAGGTCACATTTTCAAGGTACATCTAAAGTTACCAAAGTGGCCACTGGGTCTTAAACAAAGTACATTGCATTTTCACATCAATTCACAAAATACAAAGCATTATCACATAAAGTACTCTTGGGAGGGGGGCGGTGTCCTTCCCATAACACTGCTCCAGCCCCTGCTTCCAAGTCCAGAGAGGGAGCTGGGCAACAAAACCAAAGTGGGGTCCTTGGGGTCCATGGCACTTCACCCCACCCACCAGTCACAAGTCCATCCCCCCTGGGTCCCAAACTGTGGGATGCAGCAAGGAAACACATTCAGTGCCCCTGCTTTGCCACACAGTCCTTATCTTGTCCTGTGGCTGAACTCCAAACTCCTGGGTTCCTTCTCCTCCAGCAGAAGGCAGCAGCTCCAGGCTTCTCCACAGGTCTCCATGCAGGCAGCTCACCATTCCTGCTCTCAGCTCAGTGAAGTCAGCATGCAGGCCGTTCTCTCCTGCTCCATGGCTCCACAGAATCACAGCTACCACAACTGGGAAACAAACAATTATCCCAGCCCCCATACTTTCCTTTTACTCAGCAGATCCCATCCTCGTCGCCATTTTGTAGCGGCAAGCACCCCAATATGCCCAGGGTAGCTGCCAATATAGGTTCTTAGATCTGCTTTTCAAAAGGAAAGCAATTCAGAATGGGTTAACAAGCTTACTTTAATCAAACAAACATACATTACCTAGTTCAGGGGAAAAAGGTCAGCACCCCAAACTTCAGAGTTACAGAATTTACAGATCAAACAGACAGGCTTCCAAACTGTCCCAACATTACATGCATCAATACCAAATCAGTTACCAGAGAGGGAAGCATCAACATCTGGGTTTTCAAAGCCGGGGGGCTCTCAACAACGGCTTCCCAGAGTCTCATCTGGTCAAATCACACAACACTTCTCAAAGTGAGCCCCAAAGCAAAGCCTCTCATCAGGGTTTATATAGTCTTCTCCTAGCTCAGAGATTGTAACAACCTCCTTGACCCACTGCCCAATCACAAAGTATCAAGGTGTGGGCTTCCCTGAAAAACAAGCCTCCCACCACAGGCTCCAGGTGCACTTAAGCTAGGGGCAGGGAAGATCTTTAAATCTGCATTTCCATTACAGACAGCACAGAAGCTGAGGAGTGGTTTTGAAGTCTGGAGACTCAGGAGCAAAGATAGGTGGGGAATGAATATTGGCCAGTACAGCCCCACCACCAAATTACCAGCTCAGCCTTTTCTCATAGGATTCCAAATGTGCTATGCATTGTAATGTTGGTGTGTGCCCTTGGCAAAGTATTGATTGCTTTTAATTAACACTAATTGGAGTTTTCTGCTACTAACTACACCAATCAGTTAACTGCATGTGTCATTAAATTCTTGGGTATTGTCTGTCCTCTCATATGCTAATTGATGGTGAAAGCTTTTTAGTTTCCATCTGTTACAAGTAACAGGCAATATTTCTTTGCATTTGCATATTCACTTTAATTTTGATTTAATCAATGCTTTCGTGCATTGATTTGCTCAGTATAATTTTAGCCAATGTATGAATAAAATATAGGTAAAAACTTTATAGAAACATGGTGTAATACATTGGGTATAAAACCAGTAAGGAGGCTTTTAATACCTGAAGCCCATCCTGAGCATAGAAATAAAAGGGCATTACCAAAACTTTGAAAGAAGCTAATAGATTTGGGGAAACTTGAAATGACCACTGACAGGTAGAGTTGGAGAGGCCCCAGACAGCTATTTTTTACTGTAAATTGACAAAGAGCTGATCATTCTGACATTCCTGATCTGGTCATAGTAGGGAATAATTCTTGGAAATTGGTCATTAATATTTCTTATGAAAAAGGCTTAGGATGTTTGAAACCTTAATAATCAGAAAAAGTTGTAGATAAACTAAAGTGCTTGATTAACCTTGAGAAAGATACTATGCCCTTGGATGGTGGTGGGGGTGGATCATCTGCACCACAGGCCTATATTGGTAGAAAGCTTCCCTGGAAAGGCCTCCTAGCCTCCCCAGAGGAGAACCTGGAGATGCCTGGGTCAATCAAGGGATTTAATGACTATGGCATTGGCAGGCACCTTGGTTAGGAAATAGAGGTAATCTTCTGGAAAGCACGATCAGCTTTTGTACTTATTCAGAAGCTGAAGCCTATGAAGCCATTCGTGGTACTTGTAAAGAACAGAGAGGCAGTTTGGATGTGGTGTTATACCATGGTAAACATATGTTAAATTCATATAGTCTCTCATTCAGCATGAATTGGAGAGGGTGGAAAGAAACCTTTTACTTTTGATGTGTATAAAAAGGCTACTACAGAGACTGAGGGTCTCTAGGTGGCGCCATAGTGCATAGAGTGCTAGGCTTGGAGTCAGGAAGATTCATCTTCATGAGTTCAAATATAGCCTTCTCTTACTAGCTATGTGACTTTGGGCAGGTCACTTAACCCTATTTGCCTCAGTTTCTTCATCTGTAAAATGAGCTGGAGAAGGAAATGACAAACCACTTTAGTTATCTCTGCCAAGAAAACCTCCAAAAGGGTCATGAAGAGTTGGACATGACTGAAAAATGACTTAACAGAGACTGATGGCAAAAAGAGCAGTAAAGCCAGAGGAAAGACATAGACTAGAACATCAGACTAGAACAAGTCGGCAAACCATATGTTTTTGGTTTTGGTTTTGTTTTTACTATGTGTCAGGCAATGAAAGTAAAAGTACAAAGAATGAAATAGTCCTTCCTACCATGGAACTTACAGTCGAATAGAGGAATCCTTTTCAATGAATGAGCATTTGCCTTCTCTCCCTTTTATTTCCCTCTCTCTTGGAAATCAAAACAAATATGGGCAGTTAAGCAAAATACCTTCCCTCCTTGTCCATAGCCAAAAATTCATGTCTTATTCTGATCATCCCCTGTCAGGAAGTGGCTAGCTTTCCTCTGTTATTATGGGTGTTTATGGGTTTTGTTTGGTTGGGCTTTTTTGCCTTTTTTTTTTTTGGGGGGGGGGGGCAATTGGGGTTAAGTGACTTGCCCTAGGTCACACAGCTAAGTGTTTGAGGCCAGATTTGAGCTCAGCTCCTCCTGACTCCAGGGCTGGTGCTCTATTCACTGTGCCACCTAGCCACCCCTGGTTGATGATATTTTGATTGGAATTAAGTCTTTTAAAATTGTTCATTTTTACAAGGCTCTGCTCACTTTACTCTGTATTACTTTAAAGTGTGGTTCAAGTAACACCTGTCCTGCCTTCAAATTTCTGTTTGTTGGCTCCCTATCCTGATTTATTGCTGTTTTTCAGTTGTGTCTGATTCTTTGTGACCCCATTTGGGGTTTTCTTGGCAAAGATATCGGAGTGGTTTTCACCATTTCCTTTTCCAGCTCATTTTACAGATAAGGAAATTGAGGCAAACAGGATTAAGTGACTTGCCCAGAGTCACTTAATAATAAGCATTTTTTTCTTTTTGCGCTTTTTTTTTGGAGGGCAATTGGGGTTAAGTAACTTGCCCAAGGTCACATGGCTAGGTTTTTGTTTGTGTGTCTTGAGTGTCTGAGGCCTGATCCGAACTCAGGTCCTTCTGACTCCAGGGCCAGCGCTCTACTCACTGCGCCACCTAGCTGCCCCAGCTAGGAAGTGTCTGAGGCCAAATTTGAACTCAGGTCTTCCTGACTCCAGGCCTGACACTTTATCCACTGTGCCACCTACCTGCCCTGATTATGTGAGGTAACTATAATAATTTCTTTCTCCAAACATTCCTTCCATTTTTCTTCCTTAATATATCCTTTTTACTCTTTGCCTTTCCTTTTTTATTATAGGATCATCAAAATATAGCAAAAATCATACTCAGTCCTTCTTCTTGCTGATTTCCTTCTACAAACACTACCTACGTAATTGTTTCTAGGAGACACTTGTGTCATCTCCCCATTAGAATGCAAATACTTCATCCTTATCAAATCTTTCCTCTTTGTTTATTTGTATTTACCTTTTTGTGTTTACTCCCTTGTCTGTAGTTGAAATTTTTCCTCAGCTCAGGTCTTTTCATTATGAATGTTTAGAAGCCCTCCACTTAGTTAAAGGTACATATTTTTTTTTTTTTTTTTGCTTTTTGGAGGGCAGTTGGGGTTAAGTACCTTGCCCAAGGTCACACGGCTAGGTTTTTGTTTGTGTGGGTTAAGTGTCTGAGGCCGGATCCGAACTCAGGTCTTTCTGACTTCAGGGCTGGCGCTCTACTCACTGTGCCACCTAGCCGCCCCGTACATATTTTTCTTATAGCATCATAGTCTATTTTGCTGGGTAAGTTATCCTTGGTTGTAAATGTATATCTTTTGCTTTTTGAAATGTCTTATTTCCTGCTTTCCACTTCTATAAAATGGTAGCTGCTAAATCTTGTGTGATACTTACTGTGATTCATTGGTACTTGAATTATTTCTTTCTGACTGCTTGCAATATATTTTTTTTACCTGAAATCTCTGGATTTTGGTTAGGATATTCCTAGGAATTTTCATTTTAGAGTAACTCTTTCTATTTTCACTTTGCCCTCTGGTTCTAAGAAATCTGGGAAGTTTTTTTCATTATTTCTTAAAATATTACACCCAGGCTTTTTTTGGTCATTACTTTTAAATAGTCCAATGATTCTTAATCTATTACTTCATTATCTGCTTTACAGATCAGTTGTTTTTACTATGAGATGCCTTAAATTTTCTTCTATTTTCCCCAATCTTTGGACTTTGTTTGGGAAAGTTTTTGTAGTTCTTGTACTAAGCAGTTATTTAGATTTCCAAATCTTTCCTTTGTGGATCTGATTCTTTTCTATTTCTTTCCTTGATCACTCTCATTTCACTTATAATACTATTTTTAATGTTTTTTCTTATTTTTTCTAGGAATCCTAATTGATCTTGTGACCAAGCTGTGTTTTTCTTTGAGGTTCTGCATGTAGATATTTTGGAGTTATTCTCTTTTTCTGGGTTTTTGTTTTAGACATCCCAGACTTCATAATAGCTTTATATTTTGTTTATTTATTTAAGTCATTTCCCCCCTGGGGAATTTGACCTGGACAACCTGGCAGATAGTATCACTGCTCCTGGGGACTGAGTCTGGGGTCCTGGTCCCTCTGAGAAATACTCCCCCTTTATGTCCATGTCCTGGTAGAGGTCACAGTCTACTCTGGGACATCCTTAATGGGAATTCTGGATGTGGACTCCATGCTCCTAGCCTGTCTGGGTGACCCCACTTTGGTGACTGGGCCCAGAATAGAATCCATGATCTAGGCTGGGTGTCTCAGTGTTGCCAGTCTAGTTTCGAGCTCTGGGTACTGATTCTGTGCTTCTGACTCATCTGGGTAACCCCTAGATTGCTGGCCTAGGCTTGGGACTGAATCTGAGGTGAGCTTGAGTATTCCTGCATAGCTGGCCTAATTTGGAGCTCTAGGCACTGATTCCATGATCCCCTGAAGTTCCTTGTTCTGTAGTTCCTGCCCTGGTCATTTGCCCATAGGTTAAATTTGTGGTTTGCGACTGGAAAGATGACCTACTGTAGTTTCTCCTTTAATTTCTTGATCACTACTTGGTCTGGACTATATTGCCTGCTTTTATTCCATCGGCTTGGCTGTGTCCCCAATATAACATTGTAACAGAGTGATCTAGGGAACCCTGAATCTGTTTGATCAAGGTATTGCCTATGGAATTGAGCACGTATGTTTTGGGAAAAGGACGTGCTTTGACACCTTGTTAGAGGATATGTGAAACCAATAATTGCTGTATGGACCTGGTATCCCTATATACCTGTAACTGGCGTTATGTCAGAGAGAATTGGTGACAACCAGGAAAAGCTTCTCATTCTATGGGGCACAAAGAGGTGGGAGATAGGAGAGATATCCGCTATTCCCCTTGCTGGAAGTTCAAGGGAGATATGACATTGACATTGACTATATTGCAACAATAAAGCTACCTCTAAAAAGGCCAGAATCCATCTCTCCTTGTTTCTTGTAATCCACAGAGGATAAAATATAAACCCTTCCCTTGGGCTTTTAAAGTCCTTCATAAATTGGGCTATCGTTCCCACAAACTATCTTTCCAACCTCATTGTATATTATTCTCTTTGTAATCTCTGGCTCAGCCAAATTGGACCTCTCCCTGTTCCTCAACATATCATTCTGTTTCCCCTCTCTGTCTTTGCTCTGGCCATCCCCCATTCCTGGAATATACTGTTTCCTCACCTCTGCCTCAAGGAATTACTAACTTCCTTCAAGCTGTTGCTTATACTTCCTACACAGTACCTTTCCTGATGTGCCCACATGCTAGTGCCTTCCCCAAACTACTTTGTCTTTAGCCACATTATATTTTTTTTGTATTTATTCTGCATATTTCTATGCTATATTTACTTAAATATATCGTTACCCCTGATAGAATGTAAACTCTTTGACAGTGGGGAGTTTTATTTTTGTCTTTGTGTGCCAGTGCCTAGCACAGTGGGCACATAGTAGGCACTTAGTAAAAGCTTGCTCGTTGATTGATTGGCTCATTCCTTCATGCATGCACCACAAAACCAAGGAAAGGAAACACCATTAAGTTTCTGAAACTTACAGAAAGAAGCTTACAAAAAGCCCACTAACTGAAGAATAGGCAGAACTTTTTCTTGGAAAGCTAAAGGATTAGGGGCTAGAAGTCATAGCAGCCTAAAGCAAGAATGCTAAGGGCAGCCAAAGCTGCCAGACTTTCTTCTGATACAGCTGTAACCAGTTATATGCTGACTGTACTCAAGAGGTAAACTTAGCTTAGTCCAACAGAAGCCACCATATACTAGCCTACCTTTAGGCAACAACAAAAAGACCATAGACTCCAACTTCAGACAAATAGAGGACAAATAAGCATAGTACAATCTTACATAGATGCATATGGATGTATATATCTATATATGAGTATGATCATAGGTATCTAAGTATATGCATGTAGATATGCATGTAGACATATTTGTATGTATATATATACATTCATATATGTGTATGTGTGTGTGTGTGTGTGTGTGTGTGTGTATCTTCACTTAGTTGTAGCCTTCTTGTGGGAGGTGGGGAAAAAAACAGTAAAAAGAGCACAACAGAGAGCAAAAGAAGATGCATAAGGAAGCAAAGATGGATAGCTCTGAACCGTGTGTAGTATTTGTTCTATAGGCTTTCTTGAAATGGAAATTTATTGCTGTATATTTTGAATCCTCTCTTACATTCTGCTGTGCACATGGCAATGCCTTTTTAATTTTCTTATTTTGTATTTAAGTTTAAAATAAATTACTTTTTAAAAAGGACCACGGGCAGATGCCACTTCAGAAGTTGAAAACATCAAGCCTGATTTAATTCTAGTTGTTTATGGGTTTGTTCTCATGGACTCATAGGACCTTGAGAATAACTCACTGCGAAGATCTTGAATATGTGGAGTATCTTGCTGTGCTATCACTTAGATCCTAAGTGACCATTGTATTCCGGTCACTCTGAAAAAAACATTTGAGGAAAATTTCTTTGAAATCCGTGTAATAGCTAAGACTGTGATTCAAGTGACAAGGACTAGCCATATTTGAGCTACTTTAGAGAGATACTGAAGTTTACTAGGGAAGTTACTGGTGTCAGCAAGAGGGTAGACACCATGATTCTGCTATGACCAAACCTAACAAGTACCACTGGAGTGTCAGAATATTTTGGAACCAATTGCAGTCTAATTTTAGTCATGAGCAGACTAGATCAAGCAACAAGCTGGGACCTGAACATTTTGACCATTTGTGAATACTCTATACAGTGGCATTACAAGAGGATAGGGGCAATATATGGCGGAGAACATCAAAAGAACATTGGTTCCTCTCTCAGAAATGGATCCAGAGCAGACCTAGATAATAACCTGGAGAGACTTATATAAACTGAGGCTGAGTGAGAGGAACAGAACCAGGAGAACATTGTACACAATTAAAGGCACATCGTATCTGTGATGACTGACTTGGATAGACTGGGTTCATCTCAGCGCTACAAGGTTACGAGACAGCTCCAAAGGACTCATGATGGAAAGGGTTATCCACATCCAGAGAAAGATTTAGAGTCTGAATGCAGATTGAAGCAAACTACTTGCTTTCTCTCTTTTGTTTTGTTCTTTCTTTCTCGTTGTTCACTCCATTGGTTGTAATTCTTCTTTACAACTTGACTAATGTTTAATGTGAAGGTATTTGTAGAACCTATATTGGATTGCATGCTGCCATGGGGGGGAGGAGGAAGGGGAGAAGAAAGATGGGGAGAAAAATGGGAACTCAGAAGCTTGTGGAACTGAATGTTGTAAACTAAAAGTAAATAAACAAATTAAAAAAAAAAGAAATGGATCCAGAGAAATTTGACTTTGGCAACTCTCTAGTGTCTGAAGAATAGAGGATGGATTGGAGAGAAGAAAGGCTATTATAAATAGTAAGGGTTAGGGGCAGCTAGGTAGCACAGTGAACAGAGCACTGGCCCTGGAGTCAGGAGGACCTGAGCTCAAATCCAGCCTCAGATATGACACACTTACTAGCTGTGTGGCCTTAAGTCAAGTCACTTAACCCCAATTCCCTTGCCTTTCCCCTCAAAAAAAAAAATAGTAGGGTGTACCTAGGTGGTGCAGTGGATAGACTGCAGGACTTGGAGTCTTCTTCCTGAGTTCAAATCTGGCCTCAGACACTTACTAGCTATGTGACCCTGGTCAAGTCACTTCACCCTGTCTGCTTCAGTTTCTTCCTTTGTCAAATGAGCTGGAGAAGGATACAGTATCTTTGCCAAGAAAACCCCAATGAGGTCACAAAGAATTCAACATGAGTGAAAACAACTGAACAACAAAACAATGATAGAGATAAAAGGTGAAAGAGGGTCTAAATCAGAATGATGATCATGTAAATGAAGAGGAGGAAAAAGGTAGTTCAAATTATCACATCACTGTCACATACTCAGAGTTTTAAACCTGTAGTCCCCTACCTTGGCCTCCTTTCTTCAGAACCAAGCTTAGTCTTTATAATGAATAAGTATTTAGTTGAACCTTTTACTTTCCATTTTTGATATAGTCATTGTGCACAGTTTTCTGAGTCCTGCTTATTTCATTTTGTACTATTTCATAGAAATCTTCCCATGGATCCCTTCTATTCTACATAATCACTGTTTCTTATAGCACAGTAATATTGCATCACACTCATACACCCAAATTCGTTTTTCCATTCCTCAATAGATGGGCATCTACTTTTTTTTTCAATTCCTTGCTACTACAAAAAAGAACTTTGATAACCATTTTGTTGTACATGAGACTTTTTTTATCATTGAATTCAAGTATATAACTACCAATGGAATTTCCAGGTTGAAGGATATGAATGTTCTTAGCTTAATTCTAAACTGCTTTCCAAACTGGTTGAACAAATTCAAAGCTCTGCCAACACTAGATTAGTGTGCCATCTTTCCACAACCCCTCCAACATTAACTAATTCCATATTTATCATTTCTGACAATTTGCTGGATATGAGGTAAAATGTCAAAATTGTTTTGATTTCATTTCTCTTATTAGTCTTTCTTGTTAATAGTTTTTAATTCTTTTCTGGAAACTATTTGTTCATATCTTTTGATTACCTTTCCATTGGAGAATAGCTCTTCTATTAGTTTCCTGAAAATGAGGGGTTTTCATTTAGACAATAATTAGGAATTTATATGGCCCACTTGTTTGAAACACATCTCTTTAAAATGTGAAAAGCATGTATTGTAAAATCCCAGAAGAAAGTCAGATTTGTGCCACTCATTTTAAGGTGAGGTGAGAAAATATTCTTAAAATACTTTGAGGTGAGAAAATATTCTAGAAAACTCTGAAGAATACTGAGAATGGACTAAGGGGAACCCTGCTATATATAAAAACTTCTCAATGCTTTAAGAAAAAAAAATTTTTTTCTTTCTCAAGGCAATTGGGATTAAATGATATATCTAGAGTCACCACAGCTAGTAAGTGTCAAGTTTCTGAGGCTGGATTTGAACTCAGGTCCTCCCAATTCCAGGGCTGGTGTTCTATCTACTGAGCTACCTAGCTTCCCCTCACCAACTCCCCACTTTAAAAAAGTATATATTAGACATGTGAAGGGGTGACAAAACTAGGGAACAGGGTGGGAGAGGGACTTTTACAGGGGTGGGTGGATTGGGATTTGGGAGGGTGGTGGAAGGGGTTGGGGGAACTCTTGGAGGAATGGGGGAAGTGGGAAGCTGGGGGAGAAGATAAGGTAACAGAGATAGGGTAAAAAGAAAGGCTGAGAAAGAAAATAGTGAATAAAAATAAGATGGAGGGAAATTCACAAACAGCAATTATATCTTTGAATGTGAATGGCATGTTTATAGCAGCTCTCTTTGTGGTGGCAAAGAACTGGAAATTGCAGGATCCCCATCAATTGGGGAATGACTGGAAAAAGTTGTGGTATGTGGTTGAGATGGAACACTACTGTGCTATAAGAAATGATAAGCTCAATAATCTTAGAAAGGCATGGAAAGTCTTGTAGGAAATGATGAAGAGTTAAGTAAGCAGAACCAAGAGAACATTATATACAGTTGTTGAAGAGCAATTGAGTAAGTTATTTTGCCTATTATAAATACACAAATTAAAAATAAATGACTTATAAAGAAAGATGCTATCTGCATCCAGATAAAGAACTATAAATAGAAGTATATAGAGAATAATTTTATATATATGCCTATATACACACATATGTATATATACAAATCTATCTATCTATCTACATATTTGTGTCTAGTGGGAGCCATCTCTAGGGAGTGGGGAGGGAAGAAAAAAGAACTTTACATGATAACTGTTGTATATTTGGAGGTAATAGCAAAGTGTATGTGGTAGATCTGCAGTTTCATGTGAAATCATCTTTTTTTTATTGTACTGTGTTATGGAAATGCTGGTTTTGTTCTGTGAATTGAAAATAAATTTTTAAAAAATGAAGAGATCGTTTCAGAGAAAAAAAAAGCATTTGTGAGCTTTCCTCAAGAGAATGTAATGGATTATTTTTGGTGAACTGACAGATGGAGGTGGGCAGACCAATTAACAGGCAATGAGGTAATTAATTTTAAATTAATCTCTGTAAAGTTTTGACACTTTAATCATAGACACTTGGGGGTGAGGTGGGGCACTGTGCTGTACTTCTTAGCAGAAATGAATCAAGAACACAGCTTTGAAAGTACCTAGAGAACACAGTGAGTATCTTGCTTGGTAAGGTAACCCTAGAGGTGAAGGAAATATAATAACTAAACCTAGAAAATGATCACTTTTTTTTTAAGAGAAAAAAAACTTCAGAAGGAACAGGAGACAGCATAGTATAATAGAAGAGGCACAAGGTTCAGAGTCAGAGGATTCAGGCTCCAATCTTACCTCTGGTAGTTACTCCTGGGTGATACTGGGCATTCCCTTCACCTTGGGCCTCCATATCCCAATCTATAAAATGAGAGAGATGGACTGGGTGATGAATGTGTACTTTTGCACTCCAGATCTGTGTTTCCATGAATAGAAAGAAGAGCTGTCAATGGAAATGAAGAGTTGAAACCACAACTCTGAGGTTAAGCTATATGGCTTCAGAACCTAGAATCAGAGATAATTTCCTTTCAAAGAATACCACTTTAGAGAGTTAGTATTCCATATGATTCACTAAGGGAAAAACAGAGCTTTGTAGAAGTTGCTTAAAATGAACAAGCTGGCCTTGTTCATCCCCAAGGGAATTCATTAGTCTAGAAGCTCTGTTGTTTGATAAAGTTGAGTTCCATTTCGGCACAGCTGAGATCTGAACTGAGTTTATGTCTTCATTGTAGCTGGCTATTAACAGATATCACTGTGGAATTATGGACAGTCTCCCCTTTTCTAGACGGTCTGTGGTATCTTGGCTTCTGCTGCTACAAAAGGAGTAGCCTCCTACCTCTTTCTTGTGAGTCTAAGGGCTTCCTATTTTTGCTGCTTGGAAACTCAAGCAATGAGCAAAAAAAAGAAAAAGAAAAAAGAAAAAAAAATCTCTTTGACATAAGCAACTCAATGATCTAATACATTTGTTTTTTTCAATGAGCATGTTTACCTGGTGTTTTTAAGAAAAGAAGTAATTGTTACTTGAATTTAAACAACCTGTTACATCACTCATGCACACAAATATTTTTTTTCCCTAGGACAGGATTACTGTAGGGCATCTTTGTTTGCCTTTACTGATCTCTCAACTTGCCATAGTATCACTGCCTTCTGGGAGAAATGATTATTTCTCTTTTGCAATTAATAACTAATTATTGAAATTCAACTAATTATTGAAATCAGGACCAGGCTTTTCCCCTTTTCTACTTTCTCCAGAAATCAACCAATGTGGGAAATCCTAGGCAAAGACTTATTCAGGCTAACCAGACAGTAAAAGAAATTCTAAGTTTGGGCTAATGGGAAGATTCCTACTGACTGTGGTTTACTCAGGTCTGGGGAAAATATGGATGTTCCCTTTTGTCAGACAGATGATATGGAAATTGATAAATCTCTTTGACCAAGATTTGGGTGATCCAAATAAAGTATCTCAAGACCTTCATTCTAATAAAGCCCACCTCTTATTCTAATATTCATTTTCTCATTAATTGTTAACCAGAGTTGATTGCCGCCCTCAGGAATACCTGCTCTTCCAAGGGCATATAAACTCTGCCATGAGGGCCTTTGGCATTCTAGAGTGCCACTGACCTCTTTTTATTAATAAACATGCTAGGCTTATTAATAAAATGACTAAATTACCCAGAAATTATGTTTCTTGGACTTTTTAATCAGCATACTTCTGTACTGACATTTGGACACATTCCTTTCATATCTTTTGTTGAATAAGAACATTTTTTCTAGACCAGCAAGGTAATGATGAATTTCCTTATCAGAACCACAGCTTGAATTTTGTCTGGGAGCCATGAGGTATGCAATAGCATTGCTTTTTAGCTAAAGGCAAGTCACAAATAGTTATAACTGAACTACAGAGATCTGATAAAATACAGTACAGCAAAAAAAAAAAAAGTGTTGTATGTAATACATGAGTAATTAACCTTGGGAATTAACTTCTTGAAAAACTCTGTATTAGGATGCTGGGATGACCTGGTTAGACATGGTGCCACATACCCTATATGGCTTGCTACTGGGGAGGTGGAGGCTAATGACTCACTTGAATTTGGAAGTTCTGACCTGCAGGAAGGTTAAAGCTGATGAGATATCAGAACTAAGTGTGGCACCAGTATAGTGAATCCTCAGGTTCAGGGGCCTATGAGGCTGACCAGTGAGGGGTGAAACTTCCCATCACTAAAAGTTGGAAAAGCAGAGCTGGCTAAAGCTCCCATGCTGATCAACAGTGAGATTGGCCAGTGAATGATTGCTATACTTCTATCCTAGATAACTACAGACATTGCTGTTGGAAAAGGTATGTCAATCTATTCTCCTATGGCTCAACACCTTGGATAACTTTCCAAATCCCAATATCTCCCTCCAAACCACTATTCCCTTTAAGAGTTGTCCTCCAGTTAGAATGTAAGCTCTCTGAGGGCAGTGCAGATTGTCTTCTCTTTTGTATTTGTATCCCCAGTGTTTAGCACTGTGAATGTTCATAGTGCTTTGTACATGCTTTTATTTGTTCATTAATGTACCTTGTCCAATATTCTAGCCCCAGCAGTTCTCAAAAGCGTGGTCCCAGGTCTCCTGGGAATCCCAAGACCCTTTTAGGGGGTCTGCAAGGTCAAAATTATTTTCATAATAATAATAATAAGACATTATTTGCCTATAAAAATACTCCTTTTTCCAACTAAATATTTGCATGAGGCTGGATTTTCTTCAAATACTTCAACCAAAACAACATATCACAACAGATTGAATGCAGAAGTGACAGGAGAATCCAGCTGTCTTCTATTAAGTCAGAAATTAGAAGCTTACAAAAATACATGAAACAAGACTATTCTTCTTGTTATATCTTTTTTATTTTGGAAAAATGTTATTTTTCATTAAAATATGTTGTTTATATTAAAATACAATGGGTTTGTTGTTATTTTAAATTAACTAATAAATATTTTACAAATGATCAGTTTTAACTTCTAATAAGGTAAAATATTGATAGATATAACTTACATAAACAAAAGCTCTTTAGAGTCCTCAGTTTTTCAAGAGTTTTAAAGGGGTCCTGAGAACAAAACGTTTGAGAACTGCTGCCCAAAAGTGTTTGATCAGGGTTCAGGGGAGGAGACCCAAGAGTAGAGTTCCTACCCTAAAGGAAGAATGGAATGCCCTGAGTGTGTGCCTGTGTACATGATGGGGAATGAAGATAGACTGATCCCTGGAGCAGGGAGCATTCCTCTTTGGGTACTGTAGGCCCCTTTGCTAACATCTGCTTCCTCTCCAGATATATGGTCTCACATGCATATTAAACCACTCATTTCAGTCATGGATTTGATATTAGATTCATTTTTATTATAGGAAGAAAAGCTAAAGAGGTTTCCCCTAGCCTTAGAATGACAGGGTTTTAAAATGAGGAAATTCAATCAGTTTCTCCTACCCATTTAATTCCTATATTTGGTTGGTAAATGCTTCTCCAAAGGAGTGATGTGGTATGTGGTAATCCAGAATCTGCTCTGGAGAAGAAAAAGCTCATGCATGAGTTTAATGTGTCCCAAACAGACTAGAGGGTATTTTTAGAGTCAGAGGGTGCTGTGGTCCTCCAGCCCTGTGTCCAAATTGGGCAATGACGTGACAGCTCCTCTAAGAAGGCTTTCTAGCTTTCCCTTTTCTTTAGGAAGAGCCTCTATCTATGCTTTGAGATCTTTGAACATAATTGGTTGAGGAGAATGAGAGTATAGGACTAGAATTTTTCTCAATATCCTTGAGGTTGGATGGGGGAAACATTTAGGATCTTATATATGGCCCTAGATGTTATGGGCTTGGCCCAGATGGACAATTATCTATGAAATTGAAATTAGGGAAGACTTTTGGGGCAATAAAAACTGTACAGATGTGCAGCATGTTCCATCAGATGAGGATGATCTCTCAAGCCAGGAGCTAGAGAGAAGCTCTGCAACCTTGTCCTCAATGGTGTATTGCTTAACAGCAGGTGAAAGCAACTATGTCATTAATAGAGCCCCATCAATCAGCAGCCATGCTCACCATGAGAGAAATGATTATTTCTCTCTTATATTAATAGCCAGATGTTAAAACTGGGGAGACCCAAGCTTCCCTCCACCCCCTTCCATTTCCTACTCCAGTCTCTCAAGAACAGGGCAGATGGAAGATGGGATTAGCATTCTCCTCATTCTCCTCCTGGTATTGTTACCCCACCCAGTGGCGAGGTAGATTGTTTCTTTAGATTGCCCAAGGCTGGGGTTGGTCTGAGTATAGGGATAGTCTCTGTCCCAGATGGACTTGATGTCACTTTCATTCCCTCATTGAAGTGAGCTCACTTCTCTTTGTAAAATTCACTTCTCATTAATTGTCAGCCAATCAGAGTTGATTATCCCCCTCAGGAACACTCCTCTTCCAAAAGGGTTTATAAGCTGTGAGCTCTCTGTCATGCTGGACTTTGGTCTAAGAGAGAGATGACCAAATGACTGTCCTTTTACTAAAATGCTGGCATTATTAACAAAGTGATTAAATTATCCAGACATTATATCTCTTGAATCTTTTTAAATGTTACGATCAGGAGAAGGAAGGAAGGGAAGAGGGGAAGGAAAGGAATATGCATTTATGTAGTCTTTTATTTTCCAGACACTGCGTTAAGTGCTCTACAAATATTATCTCATTTGATTCTCATCACAACCCTGGGAGGTAGGTGCTATTATTATCCCCATCTTACAGTGGTTAAGCATGACTTCTCTAGGGTCACAAAGCTAGTTAGTGTCTGAGGTTAGATTTGAATTCAGGTCTTCCTGACTCTAGGCCCAGCACTCCACCTGTCAAACCACCCCCCTCCCTCCCATCAGCAAGCAACTCAAAGCAGAGATTACACTCAATGTCCCATACTCCTGGCAGAAACTACACATCTGGTTAGGGTATATGCCAACAGACACCTTTTGTAGGATATGTCACAGTGGGTATTCATTTCTGGGTTAGATTAGATGACAAATGAAGTACCTTCCAATTCTAAGATTCTGTGACTGTGTGACTATGATGCATCATGCCAGCTGGATAACAGGCTCAGCCAGAACAGCAGTTAGTCAACTAACATTTACCAACCAACCAACCAACCAACCATTAAGCTCCTACTATGTGCCAAGCACTGTGTAGGAATACAAAAAAGAGGCAAAAGATAGTGTCTACCTTTAAGAAGCTCACAATTAAATATCAGCATGATGATATCACTAGATACAGTTTGAAAGTGTGCCTTGCCTCTCTGCCCATGTGGCCTGACCATAGATATCTCCTGTATCTTCCCTTCCATGCACATGCCTTGACTCCCTCTGTTCTCTACTCATGTGCCTCTCTAAGTATGTCTAATCCTTGTAATGAGGGTGTATATGTTAATAAAGGAATATGCCGCACTTTCTTCCTTTGTCATTTCATTAAAAACCTTTGCTTTGAAGTAATTGTGTCCTTTGGCTGCCTAGAAAAGTAAACATATCAAGAGTGACTTGTGAGCTATGGTCTTGAGCACAGTGCTTGGCATATAGTAAGCATTTAATATATATTTGTCGATTGATTAAGCAGATTCAGATCCACAGAGTACCTTGAATCTGATATGGCCTTGTCTGGGTGCCCCATGTGAGTTGTCATGTAATATATGTGTGTGTATGTTATATACGTTAAGTAATGTAATAAATAATGTAATATATATGTGTGTATATGTATTTGTTAAAAATCTCTTTATTAATTTGTGATACTTTTGCTAATTTTATTCATTCTGTTTTGCCACTATGAACATTTCCTACTTGATATATTTTAAAAATCTTGTTAGATTTTCCTTTAATTGACCACATTCACTGTATCTTTCTCCTTACATTTTTCTTTCTCCTAGTAACTGTGCTTGTGTTTCCTATGATTGGGCCCACATGATGCTAAACAGACAGCCTTGACTCTCTTTGATGCAACCATGTTTTTTTTCAGATTACCAAGGGCCACTTTATTTTTTGTTCATTTCATAATGAGGAAATAAATCTTTTCACTACATGAAGTGTTTGCTTTTCTTTCTTTCTTTCTTTCTTTTGGAGGGGTTAAGTAACTTGCCCAAGGTCACATGCTAGGTTTTTGTTTGTGCGTTAAGTGTCTGAGGCCGGATCCGAACTCAGGTCCTTCTGACTCCAGGGCCAGCGCTCTACTCACTGCACCACCTAGCCGCCCCTGAAGTGTTTGCTTTTTAATGGGGAAATACCATGAAATACTCTGTAATTAAAGTTTAAGGTTCATTATGAACATTTTATAAGATTTGTAACCAAAGCATAAAAAGATGCTGTTTTTTTCCATTTCCCATGTGAATCACTCTCCAAACATAAAAAACCAAGTCTAATAAAACTAATCATGCCAGGAAGAAGAATAGCTCATATTTGTATAGGCTTTAGAGATTACAAAGAAATATTCTTACAACATGAAGAGGAAGAACAGGAATGCTGGAAAGGGCCAAAGCCACAAGTAGTTCATCTTGTGTACCAACCACTCCTGCCACAGGTCCAAGGACAAGTCAATCAAGAAGTTTGTCACCCACAATATCTGGAAACTGAGGCTGTTGGGGACATTTCCAATGCCACATGTGTACTGTCCATTATTACCATTTGAGCACCATGGTAAAGAGCCTATTCTTTAGTGCAAGTAAGTGTTGAAAGAGTGAGCCCCAGAGCCAATATGTGATATAGCTCATTATATCCCTATACTAACTTTACTCTAAAGTCATAAAGATATGAGTTAAAATCTTTTTTTCCAGACATTTACTAGCTGTGTGACCTTGGGCAAATCACCTACACTCCTCCAGCCCATTTTCTTCATCTATAAAATGGGGATAAAAATAGTACCTACCTCCTAGCAATGTTGTAAGGATCAAATGAGACAGCACATGTAAAATATTTTGCAGCCAGAAAGTAGTATATAAATGCTGTTTTTTGACATTGTTGTTATTATTTTTAAAAATACACATATCTCAGGTTTGGGACATCATAGATGTAGGTAAAAGGGTCTTTTAAATCTTGTACAAGAGCTCAAGGTAGCTATGTGTTTATTGGGTAGAGGGCAACCTTAATTTCACAACACAGAAAATATAGAAAATGTTAAGGACTTACAATAAGGGGCCTGTAGGGAATGCAGAAAACTCATGAAGGACTCTCAGCAGCCCTTGAACCATCAGTACAGTACTCTTCTCCCTCCAGTAAGTCATAATGCACATTAGATCCCAAAATCTCCAAAGGACTTGGACTCTTCAGAAAAGCATCAAACCCACTTTTAGTATCTTCCAGTAATAAAAGATATCAAGTCCAGATCTCTTGTTCCCTTCATTTTGTAGCTTTAGTCCCGACACATCATCTTCCAGTTCTGCATGCCGTATCTCACACTATCCAGGAAATTCCCCTTCTTTAGGTAGAAGGCAGAATCCCCAAACCCTCAAATTTGGTGCTATTTTTGAGGCAATCCACAAGGCTGGCACTCTCAAGAAAATTCCTCTTCCCTAGCAAGAAAGTAATGATCTCAAACTTTGTCCTTCTGAAAACAACAACAACAACAACAACAACACCCCTTTAGGAACTCTCTCCACTTGACCATGTAGGTCTCTTCTCCACAGCTACTGTGGAGTGGTTGAAAGGTCTTTGACTTTGAAGGCTCCATTTTCAAGATGTTTCAGAGGGGATGATTTAAAAATTGTGAAAATTATCACGGATAGTAGGATTCTTCCAGAGAATATTTCTTTAACATCTCATCTCTTTGAAATCGTGAAAATAGCTTCTGCATTTAAAAGTTAGCTATTTTGAAATATAAATAAGAGTAAAATATATGGTTTAAGAGAACTCCATGTGGGTGTTGTTTTTACCTTCAGTGTCATAAAATGTCAGTGGAGTAAATATTGCAAGAAAAAATGCTCTCCTCTTGTCGTTATCAAGTGTGAATGTCTTCCATGAGCTCTGGTACAATCATGGGGGAGTAAATAGGGAAGGGCTCAAAAAAATACTAGATTATTACTTATTATTTTATCAACATTATTACTGCCTGATCCATTACACATAACATGGGAGAACACAGATACACAGAGAAGGCCTACCAGATAATTAAACTCTCCAGAACTCTCCCATTGTGCCACACAGAGTTCTTACCTGCAGTCTTCTTGCTCCACAGATCAATCATTATACCTGTTGGTTTGTGGTTACCTCAAGCACATATGTGATCCAAAAAGGACAAGGGCTAGACTAGTAGGTAAGAGGGAGGGATAGCCAATGGATCACCCAAGTGATACATTGATATCCACAAGATTTTAAAAGAGCCAGAAAAGGAAGCAGTGGATGACAGGATCAGAGATTCAGAGTTGTGAGGGACCTTAGATGATGTCCACTCCAAACCTTTCATTAAATAGATGAGGAACTAGGCCCAGGGAGTTAAAATAAGTTACCTGAAGTTGCACAGGCAAAGCTGATTTAAACTCAAGTCCTCTAATTCCAAAATGATTCCCTATAGCAGATTTACGGAAACATGTGGACTAAAATTAGGCTGAGAAGGCATGGATGGGTTGTGTGTCCTGTGCTCCTGGAGGAAGTTCCACATAAATGAGATCACAGAGCTACAGAAGCATCAAGGCAAGTGACACTGGCCTTTGCCATTCTATCTTATTTGCACCAAATCCACCTGGTGACTGCATATTGTTAGATTGCATGGGGTCACTTACAAAAAGGAAATGGGGCACAGTTTTGATAGTTTTGACACTTACCTTTTTCTCTTGAAGTATCAATGGAAATGCTAAGGTCACCAAACAGACATGACTGATTTCCTGGTTTTGCCATATTTTTCCAAGTTATTTTCTACTTGGTTGCTCATTCTCCCCATTTCTCTGTACCTTCTCTATTTTGCTGTTATCTTCTAGTCCCAGGTTTGTTCATCTTTTTTGAGTCACAAACTCTTGTGGTCATCTGATGAGGCCTAGATAGGGACCCTTTCTCAGAATAATGTTTTTAAATTATTGAAAGAAATACTAGATTTTAATTAGTGAAAATTAAGATGTAATTTTTTTTTCCTGTCCAAATCTGAAATCTAGCCAGGGACCCAAGTTAATGACTAGAAGCTGTTGTCATCTGATGGTCCTGTGCAGTGATAAACTTTAAAAATGGTGGAAGATGGGTGCACTATGACCATAGCTATATTTACAAAGAGAAGAATAGCAGAAGAAAGCACCAATAGTCCATAAGGGTCACTGAGTAGAGTTCTAGCAATAAAACCCCTGGCCTCATATGTCTCTATACAAATGCACAATGTATGAGTAATAAATAGATTGTAATGGAGATTCCATTAAAAGAGAGAAATTTAACCAACGAGAGAAATGTATCACTGAGACTTGATGGGCCCAAACTTAGGACTGGAATATGGCTGTGGTTTTGACCTTATTCAAAAGAAACAGAATAGATTAAACTGAAGTACTATTAATATTTTATAAAGTATGCTTCGCATTTGGGTGAAAATAAGTGGAAGTAGATAGAAAAGTAATATTATTGTGTAAGGGAGTAGGGGTAGGGTTAGGGATGGTATACTATATATGACCAGGACAGGAGGAATTGGATGAAAAGTTCGGAAAATAGATACAAAACTAGATTTAAAAACATGATACTGTAATAATAGGTAACTTCAACAAAATGGACATTGTCTGGCTACAACTCTGGGCCAAAAAAAGGAGCATAGGTGATAAGTTTATGACTTGTATTCCTCTCCCAGATATACTCTGGACCTCCTCCACTGTGGTTCAGCTCTTCAATCTGGAAATTCACTCCAGCCCTGGAATTCACGCATTAGAAGTTCCCTCTCCCTCCTTGGACTCAACAGGTACCTTTGTCCTTCCTCACACCCCCTTCGGCTTCCTTTAATTAGAATGTAAGTTCCTTGGTTGTAGAGGTTCTAGTTGGACCCTGCCTGTCTGAGTAAGGAGGGCAGCTGTTATGGTTGGTGCACATGCTGCATCCTGCCCACAGGACCTGTACATTGGAGACAATGTCTGGAAGCTTCTACTTCGTAATTGTACACCATCATGATAATCCAGTTTTTGAAACTGAATTTTTACCAGCTGGAAAAATGGAATCTGAGAATGATCATTGTCATCTAAACCAGTTCATAGCTCATGCCACCCTTGACCTAGTAGATGAAAATGTTTGACTGTCTAACAATATGTACCTGAAAACTGTGGACAAATTCAACGAGTGGTTTGTTTCTGCTTTTGTTACTTCAGGCCATATGAGATATATTATGCTTCATGATGTAAGACAACAATATGGAATAAAGAACTTCTCTAGTGATGTCTATGATTTATATATAAAGTTTGCAATGAATCCATTCTGTGAACCAAATTCACCAATTCAGTGAAGTGCATTTGACAGAAAAGTACAGTTTCTTGGGAAGATACACCTTCTAAGCTAAATACAGAAAACTTCTTAAATATGCAATGTCATAGTATACATTGTAAGTAACTAAGAACCAAGCAAGTCTACTGTGTCTTGACTTTCTAAACTTCTATAAATTAATCTTTCTAGTTAGAAAGACAATAGGGTACTGTTTGTTGTCATTGCTGCAGATAATCCAACCAAAATAATTTATACTTTTGAAAAATACTGTGTCTGTGAGAAGTACTAGATGAAGTGCACTGACAATTATTTTGGCTTTAAAAATTGTTTAGAAGATTTTACTTTGACTAGTATAATATAATCTTCTTAATTAGACTGTAAATTAGGCAAATATATTGTTGATTTGGTTAAATTTGAAATATAAAAGTTAACTCACAATAGGAAATAAAATTTACAGCATACACATGGATTTTAAAAAAATTATAATTTGGGCCAACTAGGTGGCACAGTAAATAGAGCACCAGCCCTGGAATCAGGAGGACCTGAGTTCAAATCCTGTCTCAGACACTTAACACTTACTAGTTGTGTGACCTTGGGGGAGTCACTTAACCCCAATTGTCCTGCCTTCCTCCTCCAAAAAGCAAAAACAAACAAATAAACAAAAATTTATAAATATAGACAATATTCATAGTGCTAGAGAAAATATTATTTTTATTTGTCAAGTTTTATACTAAGTATTTATTTGAGAGCATCAATGATTGAGTTGGACAATAGTACCAAAAACTCAGAAAACTTAAGAGCATGAATATAAGACTCTACCTATAAATGAAATGAAGTGTTTTCTGAGACCAAAAGTTAAGTATGTAAATAGTACACCTCTGCATAATCTTTTATCACTGTTATGTATTTGGAACCTTGAGGATGCTTTCTTTCCTCAAAAGAATAACAAGAATGATAACTACATTTTCTCTTTATAAATTAGTTTCATACTTTTTTTAAAGGTAGTTGGGTTATTTATATATTTTAGCTTTCAAGAGCAACCTGAATTAAATTAAAGTTTGGCAATTTGATATTAAGCATATAGACTATAACTAGGAAAGTTGTCTGGAGTTTTTTGCGTTGTAGAAAGTATGGAATCTTATTCTATAAATTATGTGTTATTTTTGTAAACAGATGACATGTTCATAACCCAAAAGTTCCTGGAAAAACTACAAATATCTAGAAAAGTATTATTGAATTCAATATAATAAAAGGGAACTTTTAAGTTAAAAAAAAAAAGAATTTAAGTTCCTTGAGGGCAAGGACTATTTTTTCTTTTTTTGTTTTGCTTTTTGGAGGGAGTAATGTAGGGCAGTTGGGGTTAAGTAACTTGCCCAAGGTCACACAGCTAGTAAGTGTTAAGTGTCTGAGGTCAAATTTGAACTCAGGTCCTCCTGACTCCAGAGCTGGTGCTCTATTCACTACTCCACTTAGCCTCCCCAAGGACTATTTTTTCTTTTTATTTGTATTTGATTTCTTGTGCTTTGCATGTCTGGTATGGAGTAAGTGCTTAATAATGCTAGCTGACTGATTCCTTTGGAGGACATCATGTTTAATATGAATGTATATGTAGAGCCTGTATATTGGGGTAGGGGGAGAAAAGGGGAAGATTACTTCATGAATCTAGGGATATGGATGAGAACAGATAAAATCAGTGAATAGCTAGTAATCCAAACTGGCAATAGAAATTCCAGTAAAGACCTGAAAAAGAAACCAATGCCACATGCTTTGCCATAATTGACTTTCTTGCCTTTTTTCCCCGTTGCAAGCTCACAGAGTAAGAGTTTCAGAGCAAGAAGGAACCCAGGAAGTTATGCGGTGCTGCTTCCTTCATTTTTTAGATTAGGAATTGAGTTCCAGAGAAATTAGGTCATCTGCCTAAGGTCATGAAGGTGACTGTCTTATTGCTAAATTATCATGACTTTTTTTTTTTAGCCCTACATATGTAGGCATACTTCATCTAGTCTTGAATGATTCATTTTCTTATTAAATTGGGTGTTGGTGGATTTGCCACAACAGTCATAAAAGTTATTCTATTTAAGTTATTATAGCCATGAGTCATCTTGCCTACTCTTTGTATGTATTTTCTACCAATATGCCACAATTTCATTCTTCTACTCTGTGAATGTAATAATTATATTTTCCTTTCTCTTACTTTTTTTTTTCAGGAGCAAAAGCACAAAAGGCTTTCTTCAGTTTTTCACACTTCAGTGTTAACGGCTATGAGATCTAGTAGATGTAAGTATTCTCCCCATTGGTATTGCTCAAAAAGCCCCTGTGCCAGTAGACTTAAAAGCATATAGATTCAGGGCTGGAAGGTACCTCTAGTCTAGCCCCCTCTTTTTACAAAAGAAGAAGAAACAGAAACTCAGAGAGGCAGCACAATTTGTCTTCTCATCCTTTGTGAACCATGTCCACATGGTTCACATGTTCTTCCAAAGATGATCCAAGGACCATGCTGGAATCCTTCCTCTAGGTGGTTTACTCTTCCTGGGTACCAATGGAGCCCTCTGGCTCTCCATCTATTGTTCCATACTTTCTCCTTGTGACTGGCCTACCTCCTTTTTTGGCTCAGATATTTCTTTACCTTACACTGATTCTTGAGTGCTGGTCAACCTGGGAAATATGCTAGATGCAGTTACTTTGTGCCTACCATCCATCTCTCTACTGCCTTTTGTTTCACCTACACATTTGATTTTTCAGAATTGAGAAATCAATATTTCATTTAGTTATGTTAAACTGTTTTGTTTTTTTTTTTGCTTTTTGGAGGGCAATTGGGGTTAAGTGACTTGCCCAAGGTCACACGGCTAGTTTTTGTGTTAAGTGTCTGAGGTTGGATTTGAACTCAGGTCCTCCTGACTCCAGGGCCAGTGCTCC
Source organism: Gymnobelideus leadbeateri (assembly GCA_011680675.1). Taxonomy (NCBI): domain Eukaryota; kingdom Metazoa; phylum Chordata; class Mammalia; order Diprotodontia; family Petauridae; genus Gymnobelideus; species Gymnobelideus leadbeateri. Next base: position 1,152,582 of record WOXC01004676.1, on the reverse strand, counting down.
ATTCACTGCACCACCCAGCTGCCCCATGTTAAACTGTTCTTAATCCTATTTTGGAATGAACTAATGGATCAACCCAACAAATATTTCTTAAGTGCCAAGTATGAACTGGTGGAGACAACATATGTATATATTAGTACCTAAAGAATAAATTCAAGATAAGTATACGGTAGCCAAATGCAAGCAAAATTGAGAGGGAAGGCCCTTACATTTGGGGGAGGTCAAGAAAGGCTTCATGTAGAAGGTGGCACTTAAGCTCATGATGGAAAAGGCTACCCTCATCCAGAAAAAGAATTATGGAGTCTGAATGCAGATTGAAGCATACTATTTGTTCTCTCTTTCTCTCTTTTTTGTTTCTTCTCTCTTGTGGTTCCTCCCATTGGTTCTAATTCTTCTTTACAACATGACTAATGTGAAAATATGTTTAATATGAATGTATATGTAGAGCCTATATCTTGGAGTAGGGGTAGAGCAGGGAGGAGGAGAAAATTTGGAACTCAAAATCTTATGGAAGTGAATGTTGAAAACTAAAAATAAATAAATAAAAAGGAAAAAAAGAAGGTGGTATTGAGCTGTCTTGAAAAAGTAAGATATTCTAGGTAGCAAATGTGAAGAGGGGGTACATTTCAAACATTGGCAAGTCCATTACAAAAGCATGGAGACAGGAGATGGAGTATTGTATGTGAGGAGCAGAGAGAGGACAGTCTGGCTCAGCTTTAAGATTGCAGGAAGGGGAGTAATATATATAATGTGGCTGTTTGAGGTTGTATAGGACTTTAAAAGTTCAACAGAGGGGTTTATATTTTGTCATAGAAGTAACAGGAAGTCCCTATAATTTGAGTAGGGGAGTGACATCGTCAGACGTATTCTTTAGGAAAATCATTTTGTTGGCTGTGTGGGGGATGGATTGAAGAAGGGAGGGAGACTTGAGACAAGGAGACTGGTTAGGAGTCCACTGCAATAGTCCAGGTGAGAGGTGATTAGGGACTAGAGTCAATGGAGAGAACAGGATGGTTGCAGAGATTGAGAAGATGGAGATGATAAGACTACCTTACCCTATGCCAGTCATTTTTATTTTAAAACCTAAACCTGGGGGTGGGGGTGGGGACAGGAGTACAAGATTCAGGTAATTTTACTATATATATTTACTATACAAAATGTAATCTTAGAGTTTTTCATCATTACTCGCTCAATATTTATACATGCTACTCAGAGAAATTATTATTAAATGATAAATTGTTGGGGACATCTCTGACCTTGCCCCAAAATTTACCCCACCAGGATCATCTTATCTAGGTGGAGTTGTTGCCCTACCCCACTAGGAAAACCTTACCAAGAGAGTCCAGTCCACTGAAATCTGACCTCTTGTGTTATAGTCAGCCAGATCAGAATTGTCTGGATGAGAGAGAAGTCTTTTGGTCCAAGACTAAGTAGTTGGAATTACTTTCCCCCAGCCCCTCCCTCCTTAGAATAAGCCCATCTCTCATTATAATATTCCTTCTTTTTTTTAAATTAAAATTAATTTATTTAAAAATTCAATTTAAAAAGTTCCACATGTAAAGTATTATTGTTATTACTCTTCCAGAGAGGCATCCTAAGGAATTGGTTAGATAACTGGCCTCTGAGCCAAGAATGCCTTGGGTCAATTTCAGCCTCAATACCTACCAACTGTGACATTGGGTTAAGTCATATACTCTTTTTATTTATTTATTTTTATTTTCACATTAGTCCAGTTGTAAAGAAAAATTAGAACCAATGAGAGGAAAGAATAAACAAAACAACAAAACAAATAAAACAAAACAACAAAAAAGAGAGCATATAGTCTGCTTTGATCTGCATTCAGGCTCCATAGTTCTTTGTCTGGATGTGGATAGCATTTTCCATTGTGAGTCTTTTGGAATTGTCTTAGATCCTTGCATTGCTGAGAAGAGCTAGGTCTATCAAAGTTCATCATCACACAATGTGTAGTTCTCCTGGTTCTGCTCTCTTTACTTGGCATCAATTCATGTAAGTCTTTCCAGGTTTTTCTGAAATGCACCTGCTCATCATTTCTTATAGCACAATTGTATTCTGTTACATTCATATACCACAACTTATTCAGCCATTCCCTGATTGATGGGCATCCCCTCAGTTTTCAATTCTTTGTCACCACAGAAAGAGTTGCTATAAGTATTTTTGTACATGTGGGTTCCTTTCCCATTTTTATGATCTCTTTGGGATACAAACCTAGAAGTGGTATTACTGGGTCAAAGGGTCACTTATTATAGCCCTTTGGGCATAGTTCCAAATTGCTCTTCAGAATGGTTGGATCAGTTTACAGCTCCACCAACAATGCATTAGTGTTCCAATTTCCCCACATCTATCATTTTCCTGTTTTGTCATGTTAGTCAACTGATAGGTGTGATGTGGTACCTTATAACATTCATTCCTCTCATTAATTGTTAACCAATCAGAGTTGATTGCCACCCTCAGGAATACCCATTTTTCCAAGGGCATATAAACATGGAGTGGGTTCCATGAGGGGTCTTTGGTATTTGAGAGTGCCACTGACCTTTTTTATTAATTATCCACTGGCATAATTAATAAAATCATTAGTTACCCAGAAACTGTGTCTCTCAAACTTTTTATACGTCACATTGTTGAGGTCAGGTTTAGGGGTGCAAAAATGTTGAGGTTTAAGGTTTAGGGGTGCATGAGACCCCAAAATACCAACACGCTGGGTCCTGCCAAATGAATTTGACTCAAGTCTTCTCTCAGCCAAAGTAAAGCAAAGTTTATTAAAGGTTAGCCATAATGGGTAGACTCTTAAGGAGCCTAGGTATCTGTGACACTTGTATTGGACAAGTGGGCCAGAATAATCTGACAGAGTGAGTCTGTGCTAGATAATTCTCAACCCCTTCATGGAGGCAAGATGGGTCTTATATACAGATAGGTTGTGGGAAGATTTAGGGGTGGTCTAGAGGAGGAGTTTGGGGAGGGTCTTCAGGAGGAGTCAAGTGAAGTCAGACTCTAGTAATGAGAGATTAAGGGAAATAGCTGGAGGCTACCTGGAGATGACAGACAATGGAGGGCAAGGTTAGTTTAAGGGTAACAGATTTGGGTCTAGATATTTTGGTAGGATCTAGGGTGGGAAGTAGCTGGACAATGGAGGGCTAGGCTAGTAACAGAGACTTGGGTCTAGTGATGATGAAAGGCTTATGGCCTCAGGAACATCATCAAGTGGGAGGATCCAAGGAGAGAGCTCAAGGGGGTTCACAGAACCTGTACCCCATTAACATTACACATAGGGTACTAACAACCAGGCCACCAAGCACAGTTTCCATTCCTATTCCATTCTTACTCCCTCTACACTCAGGTTCCCCTTTAAAGGCTAGGATGCTTAAGCTTAGTGCCTCATACTCACCCTCAAGCATTTTCTTGCCAAGTTGCAGAAGGCACTACTAAAGCTCCCAACCTCTATTCTCATCTGCTCTTCTTTATTGCATATTCATTGAAATCATTCTCTTTCCATGCTTCCTGTGCTTTTAGCGCTCAGATCAGCCTCCAGATGGCTCCAGCAAATGACATATACCAGCATAGTGGCAAATTCCTGATCATTTGTTCCTCATTGGAAACCGGTGACAAGAGATGAGGAGCAAATTATCTTTTTTTTTTTTTTTTGCTTTTTTTTGGAGGGCAATTGGGATTAAGTAACTTGCCCAAGGTACCATGGCTAGGTTTTTGTTTGTGTGTGTTAAGTGTCTGAGGCCGGATCCGAACTCAGGTCCTTCTGACTCCAGGGCCGGCACTCTACTCACCGAGCCACCTAGCCGCCCCTTGGGAGGAAATTATTTTATAGAATGGACACTTTTGTTTCTGCTTTTCCCTTTTAGCCCTAGAACATTGCAAGCTTCTGATAATATCTACAAGAGGATGACATGAAGTTCAATGAATAACTCATCTTCAAAGTTCAAGACAACGCTGTCCCATAGTATCTTAGACAAAAAGACCTGGAGGAAATTTAACTGGCACAAGTTACACTTAGGCATGGATGGAGAGTGGCACATTGAGTAATACAGAAGGGGAAAATATGAAAACATCACCCCCCAAAAAATAGCCTTAAGATAAAGCTTAGCATATAAATGACACTTCAGGACTATTATCAAATGAGATAATATTTGTAAAGTCAATAAGCATTAAGTGTGTTCAAAGTGCTAGGCACAGTACTAAGTGATGGGAATGCAAATACAAGCAAGAAGAAAGTCAGCCCTTGCTCTCAGGGTGCTTACATTCTATAGGTGAAGACTACACATGAAGAGGTTACCCACAAAGAGGGTTAGGGTTGCTCTGGAGACCCCAAAATAATACACTCTGGGTCTTGCCAAATGAATTCAACTCAAGTCTTCTCAGCCAAAGAAAAGCAGAGTTTATTAAAAGTTTGCTTGTATTGGACACAGAGTAAGCCTGTGCTAGGTCATTTTATGGTGCTCTCACACACATGGAGACAAGATGGGGTCTTATATACAGAAGGTTGTGGGAGGAATCTAGGGGTGGTCTAGAGGAGGACTTTGGGGAGGGTCAATGAGTGATTAAGGGTGGGAAGTTGCTGGAGGTTACCTGGACCTACAGACAATGGTGGCCTAGGCCAGTTCAAGGGCGGATTGATATTTTGGTAGGCTCAAGGGTGGGAAGTCTAGTAACAGAGGTAGGAGCCCAGCCACAATGTAAGGCATATGGCCTCATGCAAATGCCTCATCAAATAGGACGAGAGTTCAAGGGGGAGTTCCCAGAGCCTATACCTCAAAAATTCAAGGAGAGCTCAATGGGGCTCCCAGAGCCGATACCTCATCACACATAAAAGGGAACTGAGAAGAGGATGGGGTAGAGAAGATACTCTCCAATGGTGGTAAAATCCAGAGTCAGAAGTAGAACTGGGAGAGGAGTGAAGGCTGGCTAGCCTGTGCTCTTCCTCAAAATGGAGGTTTTAGGAAAGGAACTCACCAATGGGAGGAGGGATAGTAGGATTAAAAGCATTTTCCAGGATGAGAAGGCAGGTAGAACATGGTAGAAAAATCTAGAAAGTCAGAAGTGGTGTTAGGAGAGGAGTAGAAGCCTATGTCCTATGCTAAGGAATGTTCTATACTAAGTGGCAACATGGATAGGCCTTTTTTTTCACTTTACAAGACAGATATTTTCTGGAAAAGTTAAGTGGTGATGTGAATTTCCTTAACGAAAATTTTATTGACATCTTTTGTTTTCACACATCTGTCATTTTCTAATATGACCTCTCCACCATTAAATACTCCCTTGTAATAGTATATATAACATTTCTACAACAAAATTCCCCCTACTAAGAAGTTGTTGCTCAGTGGTGTTCAACTCTTTGTTATTCCATGGACCATATAGCACGCCAGGCCTTTCCATCCTCCACTATTGCTAGAAGTCTGTCCAAATTCATGCTCATTGTTTCCATGACATTATCTATCCATCTGATCTTCTACCATCCTCTTTTCCTTTTGCCTTCAATCTTTCCCAACTGGGAAGTATATTTCTCACGATGCTAATTTCTATGAATTCAATCATTTCCCCTGCTGATTTGGATAATGAAAAGTAAAACAACACTAATAAATGGAAAGCAACCTATTAGTAAGTGAATATAAAAGTGCCAATGCAGGGAGGCTTCCTAGAAGTGAGGAGTTTGAAGCCAAACCTTGGTTGAGGAAGAAGAGAGAGAATTAGCTGAGTAACAGAAGTTTAAAGTAATAATATGAGCAATGCATTGAAAATGGAAATTAGCAAGCTAAATTTAAAGTGTGGGAAGCAGAAAGACTAGACTATACTTGAAAATGCTTGTTATCCATGTAAAGGCTACTTGCCCAGTAGCTTTCAAATGTGGTTTCTGTGGTTCTAAGGTTCCTCAGTTTCTCAACTATAAAACCAGCCCCTCTCCCAGATGGTTGGGTGGTAGGAGAGACAAAGCTAAGCCCAGGGGACCAGGTCTTTGTGTCTCACCTTTAGTCTAGCTACATTCCTGGCCTTTCATATGTAGATTTGTTCAGTTAAAGGGGTTTTGGGCTCCCTTTTACATTTCCTAAGTCAAATCATTGTAAATCTCAACTTGTAGTCAAAGGCTCTCCCTGGCAGTTTCTTCTTACTCTGGGCTTATTTGGAATCTGTGTCCTAAACTACTTATCTCTGAACTGGTAGGTATCATTTTTCTGTTCCAATTACAAATAGTCTCTTCACCTTTGCTAGGCTAGTAAAATTAGGCACAGAGAAAGCTTTTTTTAATCCCAACATCCAAGGAGTCAGAGACCTTTCTTCCTTTCTCTACACATGGAATGGAAAAGAGGGAGAAAAATAACTATGTAGTGGCATGTGCCACTGGCAAGACAAAGTCATTAGATCTGATTTTTCCTAATCAAAAGAAGTATTTTCTTATCATTTTACATTTATTGTAAAACATTTGACCTTCTCTTCATGATAATGCTTATAATAGCTGCTAGGCACTGTTCTAAGCACTTTACATTTATTTTTCTTCTTGAACTGATCATCTTTTCATTTTTTTAAACCATTATCACTTTCATCATAATCCTCCACCAATAGAACTCCTTCTTATAATAAATGTAAAGGGGTGTGTGTGTGTGTGTGTGTGTTGTTTTTGCCTGAGAACGTTACATATGTCCCTATGATCTATCTAAATGTGGTTCAAAGTAAGACAAGAATCAATATCTCTAGTATCTCCCTTCCCCACCCTTCCTCAAGGGAGACTTTGGTGCTTGCCAGGAGAAGCAGGAGGTAGGGAGCAGAGGTTGGCCACTCTGATTTCCTCAGGAACAAAAGCATAATAGGTCAGAATTATATCTACCTGCTCCTTTATATATTGGTAGTCCAGAGGAAGTAACTTACATTCAAACTAGAATACTGATTGCAATTTCTTTTTGGGAAAGGAGTGCCCCAATTTCTATAGCCAAGGCTTGACCGTCTTCCTACTAAATGCCACTTCTACAAACACATAGAGCAGAAAGCAAATAAGCCCAGGTATCCAAGTTAATAGGAAAACAGAGATCAAGGAAAGTATATATAGGAGAATACATACCAGATAATACAGGGCGAAGAAATTCTCCCATTAGGAGCAAGATACCTCCACTTAACTAGGAGAGCCTCTAATTTTACCCAAAGGAAAAGTGCCCAAAGTTTCTAATGTAGCAAGTTGGGGATAGGTTCACAGTAGGGATAGCCACCTCATCTCATGTTGGCTTCTTCTCAGTCTTTCTTTCCCTTTAGTGACCTGAAGAGAAGCTGGAAATGCACTTTTCCCATGATTCTACCAGCCACTGATGTAATAAATCTCTGGTATTGTTTACAAAATGTTCAAGGGTGAAGAAGAGAGGAAGCCAGGTCAAGAGGGTGAGAGTTGTAGTCTTCTTCCATCTTGACTTGATATGGACTTGGCAGAGTCAAGTATTTGAGCTTCTCTTCATTATAATGGTTATAATAGCTAGCATTTACGTAGGACTCACCTCATAATGGGCACTGCTCTAAGTACTTTACAAATATCTCATTTGATCCTCACTACAACCCCAGGAGATGGATGCTAGCATTATCCCCATTTTACATTTGAAGAAAATGAGACAAATAGAGGTTAGGTAACTTATCTAAAGTCACGTAGCTAGTAAGTGTATGAGTCTAGATTTGAACTGTGTGAGATGAAAAAATTCCGAGTCTGAGTCTGAGATCAGAAAGGGTCTTCGTTCTTTTTTTATTAATTAAATTTTATGTTTATTTTTAGTTTTCCATCATTCATTTCCACAAGATTTTGAGTTACAAATTTTTCTCCCCATTTTCCCCTACCCACCATCCCAAAACAGTGATCCCACTGAATATCCCTTCCCCAATCTGTGCTCTCCCATGACTTCCCCCATACCCCCTCTGACTTTCCAGTAGGGCATGTTGGATCTCTATGCCTCAGTGCCTGTATATCTTATTTCCCAGTTGCATGTAAAATAATAATAATAATAAATATTTAAACATTTGATTTTAAAACTTTGAATTCTAGATTCTTTTCCTTCCTCCTTTGTCACCCACCCTTACTGGGAAGATAAGCAGTTCAATATAGGTTGTACATGTGTAGCTATGCAAAACATTTCCAAAGTGGATATATTGTGAAAGACTGACTATATTTCCCTCCATTCTATCCCACCCCCTACTTGTTGTATTCTCTACTTTGATCCTGTCCTTTTTCAAAAGTGTGTGCTTCCAACTTCCTTCCCCCCCAACCTGCCCTCCCTTCCATCATCCCCGCTCACACCCCCTTCCCCCCTATTCTCCTGTAGGATGAGATACCCTATTTAGTGTATATGTCATTCCCTCCCTAAGCCAAATGCAATGAGAATAAGGTTGACTCATTCCCTTTTGCTTTCCTGTTCTTCCCCTCCATTGCAACAGTTTTCCCTTGACTCTTCTACATGAGATAATTTACCCCATTCTGTCTCTCCCCATCTCCTCTCATTATATTCCTCTCTCACCTCTTAATTTCACCTTTTAAGTATCATCCCTTCCTATTCAATGGGTCCTGTGCCCTGTCTATGTATACCTGTACACATATAGACACACACTCACATATGTATTCATATACCCATATACCCTCCTATACAGACATATATATGTATGTATACAGACATATACATACATATATATGTATGTATACATACATACATACATATATACACACATTTCTATTCCCTTCAACTATTCTCTTACTGAGAAAAGTTTCATAAGTTATAATGATCGTTTTTCCATGTAGGAATGTAAATAGTTCAACTTTGATAAGTTCCTTATGATTTCTTTTCCCTGTTTACCTTCTCATGCTTCTCTTGCTTCTTGTATCTGAATGTAAATTTTTCTATTCAACTCTGTTTTTTCCATCAAGAATGCTTGAAAGTCCTCTATTCCATTGAATGACCATATTTTCCCCTGAAACATGATACTCAGTTTTGCTGGGTAGGTGACTCTTGGTTTTAATCCCAGCTCCTTTGACCTCTAGAATATCATATTCCAAGCCCTTCAATCCCTCAATGTAGAAGCTGCCAGATCCTGTGTTATCCTGATTGTGTTTCACAATATTCAAATTGTTTTTTCCTGGCTTCTTGTAATATTTTCTCCTTGATCTAGGAACTGAAGAATCTGGCTATAATATTCCTAGGAGTTTTCTTTTTGGGATCTTTTTCAGGAGGTGATCAGTGGATTTTTTCAACCTCTATTTTGCCCTCTGGTTCTAAAACATCAGGGCAATTTTCCTTGAGAATTTCTTGAAGGATGATTTCTAGGTTTTTTTTTGGTCATGGCTTTCAGGTAGTCCAATAATTTTTAAATTATCTCTCCTTTATCTATTTTCCAGGTCAGTGGTTTTTCCAATGAGATATTTTACATTGCCTTCTATGTTTTCATTTGTTTGGATATGTTTAATAGTATCTTGATTTTTCATAAAGTCATTAGCTTCCATTTGCTCCAATCTAATTTTGAAGGAATGATTCTCTTCAGTGAGCTTTTGAGATTCTTTTTCCATCTGGCAAATTTGGCTTTTTAAAGCATTCTTCTCCTCATCGGCTTTTTGGGCCTCTTTTGCCATTTGAGTTAGTCTATTTTTTAAGGTGTTATTTTCTTCAGTCAGGTTGTTGACTCTCATTTCATAATTTTCTTGCATCATTCTCATTTCTCTTTCTGATTTTTCCTCCACTTCTCTTATTTGGTTTTCAAAATCTTCTTAAGCTCCTCTATGACTTGTAACCAATTCATATTTTTCTTGGAAGCTTTTGGTGCAGGAGTTCTGACTTCATTGTCTTCCTCCTGTTCCATGCTTTGATCCTTTTTGTCCCCAAAATAGGAGTGTAAAGTTGGATTGCTGTGCTTGCTTTGCTTCCTTTGCTTGCTCATGTTGCCACTCAATTACTTGACTTTTGAGCTTTTTGCCACAGTAGAACTCTGCTACCAGAGAGGGGAGCTTTGTCCCAATCTCTGGGATTTTCTCAGCTGCTGGAGCTATTAGTTGGGTGCCCTCTTTGAAGCCTCCACATGGTCTGGTAAACTGGTCATGCACCCCAGGACCTCCATCCTAGACAGTGATCCAGATCCAAGCAGGTTAAAGTAAGAACAATTACTCCTAAGACTGGTTGCTTGATCCCCCTACAATCTGCAGGCCAGGAGCTCTGAAGCAGCCACATGGTAGAGGCAGCACAGCTGCCACACCTCAGCTGCTTCTCCCTCCAGGAGGAAAAGGCTGGACCACACTCCCAAACTCCCTGTTCCTAAAGTTCACACTGCACTGACATCTCACTTTGTCCTTAGCATCTATGGGTTGATAATTCTGCAAACTGCCACAGCTTCTGGTGATCTGAAGTCCCTCCAGCCAGGGGCTGGTTGTGGCTACCCTGAGTCTAAAACCTCAGGCTCACTAGGGGCTGGGCTCAGCTCCCAACATGCAGTGTTGGCCCCTTCCTGCCAGCCTACCAGGCTGTATTCAGGGGGAGGTTAGCTTTTCTCTGTCACTTTGTAGGTTCTGTAGCTCCAAAGTTTGTTTAGTGTCATTTTTTTACATTAATTGGAGGAGGTGGAAGTGGGAGTTGCTCGGAAGTCCTGTTTCTACTCCATCATCTTGGCTCCAAAAGGTCTTTATTCTTTCTCATGAGAAAGGGCACTGCCCCTGTAGTTCAAATGGCATCTGCCAGGAAGTGCAACATGTGGAAGCTTGAAAGCTTCTCTTTTCCTTATCCTAGCTCCACCTCTAACACCTGTCCTACCTCACCATTGCCTGGTGAGGCAAGCTCATAATTTTTCTAATGGGCACAATGCAGTTTCATTCCTTCTTTTTGTATTTCCTTTTACCAAATTTGGAAGTGCCCAATCAGAAGTGGACTAGTATGGTTTTCTTTCAAATTACCTCATTTCTGGGAAATCATGAGTTACTCACGAGATCAAACTGGTTTACAAAGTATGGAGAAGAGATAGGAATGTAACAGGGAGTTAAAAGAAATGAGGAAACTTCTCTGTGAGTCATCTCTTGCAGAACTCAGGTCTTCTTGACTTCAGGCACAGGGCTCTATCCACTGTGCTGCCTTAATGCCGCTATAAAGACTTACATAACGAATTTTTGCTACCAAAGTGTTGGGTGGGACTATGGCCATGCTTGTAAACTGTAACAGATAATTTCCCCTCTCTTTCTTGCTGCAGAGCTGGGAAGGATATTACTCATTTAACTGTCTTATTTATCCAAAGTTGCTTGCTATCTTCCCCACATATCTTCCCCACATACTGAACCAATATAAGTTGCCCAGTTGCAGAGAGAAGCATTTTGCATTGACTGCTGTTCAATGCCAATGAACTACACTGATCAGTCATTCATGGTCCCCTTCCACTGTTCCCCTCCTCCTCCCTTCCCCTCACCACACATATTTTTTCCACATTCTCTCTATACTGTTTATACCATTGTTATATAAAAGAAATTAGTGACTGATTCTTGTTTGTTATGGATGTTATTTACAGTGATAGACATTTAATAAAAGCATAGGCTGGTTAAAAGTCATATACATATCCATCCTTCTGAGTGAGAGGAGTGAGTCATGGTTTTTCCTGGGACATTACAAGCTTAGGGTCTGCCTATGACAGTTTTCTTTTCTCTTTTTTTTTTTGCTTTTTGGAGGGCAATTGGGGTTAAGTAACTTGCCCAAGGTCACACGGCTAGGTTTTTGTTTGTGTGTGCGTTAAGTGTCTGAGGCCGTATCTGAACTCAGGTCCTTCTGACTCCAGGGCCGACGCTCTACTCACTGGGCCATCTAGCCACCCCCTATGACAGTTTTTCTTAATCAGCCTGAAGTGATAAGTAGGAGAAATAATAAGCAGGGAAAGTTTAGGAACTCCACAAGAATTCAAGAACTTTTCTCTAAACTAGTAGATGAGATATTTTGAGAGAAAAAGGTATACTATTTTGGAATTCCTTAGCAGAATACTTCTAGATTCCCTTACCCAGTATCTCCCTTTACTTCTAATTACATGTAATATGTCTATGTTACTCAGACTACACTCTTCCGTCTTGTAGTAAGGGAAAAACCATTTCCTTCCTCACCCCTTTCACCAAGGGGAGGGCCAGAGCAAAACCTTTTTTTTTTTTTTTTATCATTGGTGTTTACAGGCTCTTTTCTTCAAGCCTTCTCATAGAGAAAAGCACCGAAGCAAAACCTCAGAAGCTGTTGAGAAATTTTCTTGTCCTGGCTATTTCATGAAAGGAGAGGCAAAAGAACAGCCTTTTTTTTCTTTCAGTTTTGGAAGGAAAATTCCTTTGATGACTTCCCCACCTCCTGCAGGTGTAGTGAACCTCTCTCCCTGGCAGACAGAAAGGAAGAGAAGCAGAAGGGATTGCATAGAAGTCGAGCCCATGCTCTCATGAGCCAACAGCTATAGAGAGTTTCTGGTTATATGTAAAGTTGTATTATGCAAACTTGACTTTACGTAAAGAATTTTGAAAGAAATATGCATTAAAAAAAACCTATGTTAACTTTTCTGTCCAGTATTGTGCTCTCTGCTCCTGTCCCATGGCTCCCTGTTCTATGGCTTCCACAACCCCTACCCCATCTCCAGCAAAATAAAAAAACACCAAAACAATCCAAGCGAAAGCAGAAGAATAGAGGAAAAGAAACCACCACCACAGCCAGATGGGGGCTATGGCTTGAGACCTCTGGCAGGGAGAGAGGAGACCTTTACCCCATTCTGCTAGCATGTCCATCTTTCCTTTCTGTGTCTGTAGCAAGCCTGTTTTTCTCCTCTTGGTCTTGCTTCTCTGTCCCCCACCCCATGTGTCCTTGAACTGTGTACCAGCCCTCTCCATAGGGTCCCTTTGCTCCCTCCCTCCCTCCCTCCCTCCCTCCCTTCTCCACATCCTGGCAAATTTGCATTATGGAAAAAAAATCACTTTATGTAGAGTTCTGTGGAATAGTCCACTTATTTGTAATATGAGAATTGTTTGTATATAAAATTGTGAACAAAACATTCAAATAAACATAGAAGACATGAGCTACACTGATTTCATTACAAGAAGAAATAATGCTGCAGTGGTATGTCTACATGTGTTTGAAGGATATTGCATCAGTAGCTTTATTTGGGTCTACTGAAGTGAGGAGAAAATGGAGGATAGAGATTAGTGAGGGAACTTCTGTCACAGCTCAAGTGTGAATTTTAAAGAGGTAAATTATAAAAAGCAGGAAGGAAAAGATTGTCACATTGACTGAAAAATGTTATCTCAATTCTACTTTCGCTAAAATTGAACAAAATCTAGGCTTAGCTTAATAAATATTCAATTGAATTACCACATTGGTTGCAGCAAGATTGAACTAAGAGGAACCCACACTTCCTCATTTATATTACCACACTGGGAAGTTAAAAAGATAATTGTTGCTCAGTATGGGTAAAGACTTCACTTGCATATGGTATGAAGATGTATATGTAAAGACCATATTATGGCAGGGATTCTTAAACTTTTTTTGTGTCATAGACCTCTTTGACAGTCTGGTGAAGTCCTTCTCAGAATGTTTATGATTACATTCACAATTAAATGAAATGCAAAATTTCAGTTGGAGGTTAGTGAAAATAAAGATGTAAAATTTTCCCATCCAACTTCATAGAGCCTTTGAAATCTATGTACAGATACCTTGGGTGTCCAGGGACTCAGGTTAAGAATTCCTGCCCTACAAGAAAAAACTTTTACAGTGGAGGGAAGAGTGTTGAGGTGAGGCATGCGCGCGCGCGCGCGCGCACACACACACACACACACACACACACACACACACACACACACACACAATTGGGTATAGAAATCTATCTTACCCTACAGGAAGGAAAGACGATAAGAGAAGGGGGCAGGTGATAGGAGGGAGGGCAGATTGGGGCAGGGGATAGTCAAAAGCAAAACACTTTTGAGGGGAGACAGGGTAAAAGGAGAGAGAATAGAATAAATGGGGGAAATAGGATGGAGGGAAATACAGTAAGCAATAGTAACTGTGAAAAAAATTTTGAAGTAAGTTTCTCTGATAAAGGCCTCATTTCTCAAAGATATAGAGAACTGAGTCAATTTATAAAAATGAGAGCCATTTCCTAAATGATAAATGATCAAAAGATATGATCAGTCTTCAGATGAAGTAATGAAAGCTATCTATAGCCATATAAAGATACTCTAATTCACTATTGATTAGAGAAATGCAAATTAAAACAATTTTGAGGTACTACCTCATACCTCTTAGATCAACTAATAGGATAGAAAAAGAAAATGACAGATGTTGGAGGGGATGTGGGAGAAATGAGACATTAACGCGTTGGTAGAGCTATGAACTGATTCAATCACTGTAGAGCAATTTAGAACTATGCCCTATGGACTATAAAACCATGCATATCCTTTGATCTAGTAATATCACTACTAAGTCTATATCCCAAAATTAAGAAAAACAAAAAGGAAAAGGACCTATATGTACAAAAATATTTATAGCAGTTCTTTTCTGGGGGCAGAGAATTAGAAAGTGAGGGGATGCCCATCAGTTGGGGAATGGTTGAAGTTCTGGCATGTGATTATGATGGAAGACTATGGTATTATAAAAATGATGAGCAGGATGCTCTCAGGAAAACCTGGAAAGACTTGCATGGGCTGATGCAAAGTGAAATATACTGTAACAGCAGTAACAGCAATATTATAAGATGATCAACTGTGAATGACTTAGCCATTTCCAGCAATATAAACAACTTAAGACAAATCACTTAACTTTTTTGGACCTGTTTCCTTATCATTAAAATGAAGGGGTTGGTGCATATCAGGGGTTCTTAAAACTTTTTTGTGTCATGGACCTTCTGGTGAAACCCATGGATCCCCATCTCAGAGTAATGTTTTAAAATACATTTTATACACACACACACACACACACACACACACACACACACACACTCAAAGGTGTATATATATATATATATATATATATATATATATATATATATATATATATACACACACATATATAATTGCAAAGGAAACTAATTATATTGAAATAAAGATATGATTTCATGCCCATATAATTCCACAGATTCCTAATATAATTCCATAATTTCCTAAAATCTATCTATGGCCCCCTTAGGGGTCTGTTAAGAACCTTTGAACTATATCATCTCTGGGGTCCTTCAAGCTTTCAACCCTAAGTTGTTTTTCTAGTACAGGAATAAGTTTGCCATGACCAACATCATTTTTACAATAACATTATTAATATGTTATTACTAACCTATGCCATAGTCTTAATCCCACTGTAGCATTATTTGATCACCCATTTATACAATAGTTTCTTTCCCCCTATGGCTATCTATAGTATTATTTCATTTACTTCTATGTTTCTGCAGAACCAATTAGAGAATGAATGATATTAACATTAAGAATATTATGGGGGCGGCTAGGTGGCGCAGTGAGTAGAGCGTCAGCCCTGGAGTCAGAAGGACCTGAGTTCGGATCCGGCCTCAAACACTTAAGGCATACACAAATAAAAACCTAGCTGTGTGGCCTTGGGCAAGTTACTTAACCCAATTGCCCACCAAAAACCAAAAAAAAAAAAAAGTTACAAGGGGGGCGGCTAGGTGGCACAGTGAATAGATCGTCAGCCCTGAAGTCAGAAGGACCTGAGTTCGGATCCAGCCTCAGACACTTAATGCACACACAAATAAAAACCTAGCCGTTTGGCCTTGGGCAAGTTACTTAACCCCAATTGCCCTCCAAAAATCGCAAAAAAAAAAAAAAAAAAGAATATTATGCTTGGCTTAATGATAGATCCATATCTTAGCATGTTTCCTTTCATAAACATTTTATGATACAGCTATCTAAAGAGATATGTGCATCCTGAGGTCATGGGACTGATGAAGCCATCTGAACTATGAGGAAGAATTGATAAGGAAAACAAAAATAACATTTTCCTTGTCTTATTTAGGAATTATAAAAAGATTGGAGGCAAGCACAAGCAGGGAATAAAATTATTTTATGAGAGAAAATGAAAAGAGGGAAAGGTGGTAAGTAACTAAGTGACTAAAAAAAGAGGAAAGACAAAGGAAAGAAATATATTTATGAGCCCTGTATAATCTCAGTTTTATTTTCTTCTTCTGCTGCTGGCTATAACAGTAATTCTTGAAAACAATTCAGAAAAATTCTGTAGCAGAAACCAAACATTTAGTGCCCTTTTTGATTCCAGAAGACTTTATATTTAAAAGTGAAATATAGTTAACAGTGATAAGCCTTGTACTTTTGACAAGAAAGGTAAACATAAAAAAAATTTTTTTCTGAGTTTCAACACTACAAATATTAATGACATCTCTTTTAGGATTTACAGTGCCTAGTTTATAGAACTTGGATGAGACAAATTCCAGAGCAGTGGTCAGAAATAATTACTGCAATTCTTGCATGTCTCACAGGTTCACAAGGCAAAATTTCATGAGACTAAGGGTCTCATTTCCATCAGGAAACTTTAATTAAGTTTTAGATAGATATACTGCTAAATTTAAAAACTGTAATTTACTACTAAAATAGTAGTTTGATGAATAGTTTAAATAAAATAATGTTTTAGGAAAATATGTTTTTATTTTTGCCCCCAAACCACTCAACAAGTGACATCTTACCCTTGAATCCCCAGTGTTCAAGGGCCATGTTCTGTAGTCAATATCAGGAAATGTTTCACAAAAAAAGTCTAAAAATTGAATACAAGGCTCCTTGATAGGATCTGGCAAGGACTTATTTTCATAGAAAAACCAGTAGCTTTCTGCTTCAAATAATTATTTTTAGTAGAAAATGAATAATGCTACATTTGGTGGTGGGGTGTTGTTATTAAAATAATTCTTGTTACAAAAGTATTCTGACATGTACAGCATCTATTCCACATCTTATACATGCAGGGGGTTCTATTTTTTTGTGTGCCAAAGTTACTGGCAGAATTCTGTAATGCAGATAACTACAATTTTATGTTTTTAAATATTCAAAAGGATTCAATCATGACCTTGGACAGCGCTCACTTCTTATTGCCTCCAAGAAGACTACATAGATTTCAGTTTTATTCATAGATTTTAGCTTCTGGGCCTGTAAAAACAATAAAAATTACATTTTATATTAAAGATTTATCTATAAACTGGGTCCTTTTTAAGAGTGAATTTTTAAGAGAAGAATCCTAATATTAATTTAGGTTTTAGGATAATAATCTAAATCTGGAAGAGACAACAGTTCAACATCTTAATTTTATTTATCATTGAGGAAATTGAGGCCCAGTGAGTTTGTGACTTGTTTAAAGTCACAAAGGAATTTGAACCCAGGTCTTTTGACTCCTGAGCCAATGCTTTTTCCACTATACCCTCTGTTTTCACTGATTCACTGGAGTCTCTTCTGATTATCTTATATTTGTTGCTAAGTAGCTATTATTGGGCTTACAAATCAATTTCTAGTAATCAACAGCTCCTATGGATTATACATATGCAACCCAGATAAATAACAGACCTTATTGTGTGTTTTTTGTTTGTTTGTTTTTCTCTTTTGTGAGCACAAATTTCTTAATAAATATTGTTCTTTCTTTTTAAAATATATTTTTATTTCCCAATTACATGTAAATTTTTTTAACATTCATTTAAAAAAATTTTGAGTTTCAAATTATCTTCCACCTTCCCATCTCTCCCCACTCCTTGAGAAGGCAAGAAATTTGATATTGATTATACATGTTAGTAGTGCAAAACATATTTCTATATTAGCCATGCTGCAAAAGAAAAGACAAAAAAGAAGAAAAATAAAGGAAGTTAAAAAAAAAGTATGCTTCCATCTGCATTCAGAGTTCATCAGTTCTCTTCTGGAGGTAAATAGCATTTTTCATCATAGGTCCTTTGAAATTGTCTTGGATCACTTTTTTTTTTTAGAAAGGATTTTACTTATTTTGAACATGCTTAAAGCATTTTTTGAGTTCCAAATTCTTTCCCTCCTTCCCTCCTCTTCCCTAGCCACTGAAAAGGCAAATACTATGATTATTAATCATACATGTGAAATCATGTAAAACACACATCCATATTAGCCATAGCACAAAAAAATAAAGCAAAAAAACAAAAACAAAAACAAAAAACCCAAGAAAATTGTACTTCATTAGTTCTCTTTCTGTACTTCATTAGTTCTCTCTCTGGGGATAGATGGCTTTTTTTCATCATAAATGGTTTGGAATTGTCTTTGATTACTGTATTGATCAGAGTGGCTCATTTTTTCACAGTTGATCATCATTGCAACATTGCTGTTACATACAATGATTCCCCTAGTTCTTCTCACTTTACTTTGCATCAGTTCATATAAGTCTTGCCATGTTTTTTTTTCCTGACCACCCCCCCATCATTTCTTATCACACAATAGTATTCTATCCCAATGATATGCCACAACTTGTTCAGCCATTCCCCAACTCATGAGCATTCCCTCAATTCCCAATTCTTTGTCACCATAAAAAGAGCTGCTTTAAATATTTTTCTACAAATAGGCCCTTTTCCTTTTTCTTTTATCTCTTCAGGGTAAAGCTATAGTAGTGGTATTGCTCAAAGAGCATACAGTTTTATAGCCCTTTTGGCATAGTTCCAGATTATTCTTTAGAATGGTTCACAACTCCACCAACAAT
Organism: Gymnobelideus leadbeateri; assembly: GCA_011680675.1. Taxonomy (NCBI): domain Eukaryota; kingdom Metazoa; phylum Chordata; class Mammalia; order Diprotodontia; family Petauridae; genus Gymnobelideus; species Gymnobelideus leadbeateri. The sequence goes on along the minus strand of WOXC01004676.1, from coordinate 1,133,914 downwards.
TCAGTAATTTGTCTATTTTCTCTCATTCCCTCCAGTATTTGTCATTTCTGATAGGTATGATGTAGTACCTCAGAGTTGTTTCAATTTGCATTTCTCTAACCAATAGTGATTTAAAACATTTTTTTGTTTGACTCTAGATACCTTTGATTTCTTCTTCTGAAAACTTTGTTCTTTTACTTTGACCATTTATCAATTGGAGAGTGGCTCTTATCTTTATAAATTTGGCTCTGTTCCCTACATATTTGAGAAATAAGACCTTTATTAGATAAACTTGCTGTAAATTTTTTTATATATTACTCCATGTATCTTTTAGCAAAATGTAGTTTCCCAGATTATCTCTTTCAATGAGATCTTACTTTGCTTTTGCTTTTCTGAGATCATGATTGCCGCACCTGCCCTTTTCATTTTAGCTGAAGCATAATAGACTCTGCTTTAGCCCTTCATTTCAAATGTGTGGGTGTGTCTTTCTGCTCTAAGTGAGTCTCTTATAGAAACATCTTGTTGGATTCTGGTTTCCAATCCATTCTTATCCACTTTCATTCTATGGGTTAACTCATCCTACTCACATTCAGAGTTATGATCACTAATTGTGCATTTCCTTCTATCCCATTTTCCCCTGTTTATTCTTCTTTTTATCCTGTCCCTCCTCAAAAGTCTGCCTCTTCTAATCCAGCCTCTCCATTATAATCTCTTCTTCCTTATCTCCTTTCCCTCCTATCTCCCTACTAGGTGAGAAAGATTTCTATACCCAACTGAATGTTTGTATGCATATGTCTATATGTATGTATACCCATGTGTGTACATATGTATATATGTATGTATGTGTGTGTATAATTCTTCCCTCTTTGAACCAATTCTGATGAGATTGAGGTTCAAGCATTGCTCACCACCCATTTTCCCCTTTACTATAAAAGCTCTTCCTTGAATACTTCCTTTTTGTGAGAAAATTTGCCCCATTCTCTCTCTCTCTTTCCCCTCTTTCAGTGCATCCCTCTTTTTCACCCCTACATTCTTTTTCTGAAGATCATCTCAACATGATCAACTCATACCCAAGCCCTCTGTCTATGCAGATACCTTCTAACTACCTTAATAATCATAAAATTCTTAGGTGTTACATGTATCATATTCCCATAAAGAAATGAAAACAGTTTAACTCCATTGAGGCCCTTATGATTACTTTTTCATGTCTTTTTTTTTATACTTCTCCTGAGTCTCATTTTTGAATGTCAAAGTTTCTATTAAGCTCGTCTTTTTATCAGAAATGCTTGGAAGTTCTCTATTTCATTAAATACAATGTCTGTCTGTGTTCCCATCCCCACCCCCTGCCTGCACCCCTCACCCAGTTTTCCTGGGAAGGTTATTCTTGTTTGTAATCTTAGCTCCTTCACTTTCTGGAATATTGCATGCTAAGCCTCCCACTCCTTTAACATGGAAGCTGCTAAATCTTCTGTGATTCTCACAATGTCTTCATAATATTTGAATTATTTCTTTTTGGCTGCTTACAGTATTGTCTTCTTGACCTGGAAGCTCTGGAATTTGGTTATTTTTATTATATAAATATTATATATATAATATAAAAATATATGAATTATATAAATATTATATAAATAATGATATTTCTGATAATTTTCATCTTGGGATCTCTTTTAGGAGGCAATCTGTAGATTCTTTCCATTTCTATAGTACCCTCTGGATCTAAGATATAGATGATAAGACAGTTTTCCCTGATAATTTCTTGAAATATGAAGTATAGGCTCATTTTTGATTATGGCTTTCAGGAAGTTCAATAATTCTTAAATTATTTCTTCCCTATCTATTTTCCAGATCAGTTGTTTTTCCAATGAGATATTTCACACCTTCTTTTTCATATTTTCAGCTTTGTTTTATTGTTTCTTGATGTTTCATGGAGTTATTAGCTTCTACTTGCCTAATTCTAATTTTTAAGGAATTATTTCCTTTTGTACCTCTTTTTTCATTTGGCCAATTCTGCTTTTTAAGGAGTTCTTTTCTTCATTGTATTTTTGTACCTCTTTTACAATCAGACCACTTCTTTTTTTTTGAGGTGTTATTTTCTTCAGTATTTTTTTCCTCTCTTATTAAGCTATTACCTCTCTTTTCATGATTTTCTTGAATAATTTTAATTTCTTTTCCTAATTTTTTCTCTGTTAGTCTTATCTCTTTAACTTTTGTAGGAATTCTTCCTGGCTTTGGGTCCAATTAACATTTTTTCTTTGAGGCTTTGCTTGTAGCTATTTTTATATTGTTGTCTTCTTCCAAATTTATGTCTTGGTCTTCCCTAATACCATAGTAGCTTTTTATGGTCAAGTTCTTTTTTTTGTTATTTACTCATTTTCCCAGGCTATTTCTTTTTTTTTTTTTTTGGTTTTTGGAGGGCAATTGGGGTTAAGTAACTTGCCCAAGGCCACAGGGCTAGGTTTTTATTTGTGTGTGTGTTGTGTCTGAGGCCGGATACAAACTCAGGTCCTTCTGACTCCAGGGCTGACACTCTACTCACTGCACCACCTAGCTGCCCACCCAGGCTATTTCTTGACTTTGAACTTTATGATAAAGTTGGGTTCTGCTCAATGGGAGGTAGGGAGGCATTGTGCCAAGCCATTAGGCTTTTTTTGTGCTGCTGTTTTCAGAGCTAATTTTGGGGGTAAGTTTCGGGTGCTATTGTTAGTATGACTGGGGGAGAGGTCTTGTCACTACCCTCTTGGCCTTCACTCTATTCTTTACCCAGGAAGGGGGGCCCTGCTCTCCTGCAGCCACAAGTACTAGTGTTCCTCCTGGCCCTAAAACTATGACCATGTACCCTGCTTTCTTGCAGCTATAAGAGCTAGTGTTCCTCTTGGCCCTGATACTGTGACCAAGGCCCCTGCTCTTCTGTGATTGATTGCAAGTACTTCTCTCCTTCCTGGAAATGTGATCCGGAATTACTTATGGACAATAGAGTTGGCAATTCAGTGCCAGCTGTACCAAGTGCCAGCAAGGTGTTCCCTGTAATCTCTTTCTGACCAGTTGTCTAACACCCTTACTGTCTTTGGGCTGAGAGCTTTGGAAACTGCTGCTTCTGCTGTCCTCATTACCTGCAAGGCCCACTTTTGGGGCTCCTCTTGCACTTTGGGCCTGCACCCACTCTGGTTTTACAGATTTCTCCTTCAAACTTCCTAAGTTGTCTTAGGTTGGAAAGATGTCTTCCTCTGATCTTTTGTTGGCTTTGCTGCTCCAAAATCTTATTTGAGGAATTATTTAAAATTTGTTAGGAGGGGAATGTTGAGAGAGTTCAGATGGGTCCTAGACAATACTCTGTCATTTTGGCTCCACCTCTGGGTAAGTCATTTCAACATAGCATTTTAAGGTTTATAAACATTTTTCCCCTATAATAAACCTACAAGGCAAGTAGTGTAAATAATTATTTTAGCCCAACAATAAAAGGTAGCTCTTAGAACCCTCACTCCCCTGATGATCTGTAACTCTGATGTGATTTATTCTTAGATAGTTATCTCACATGTGGCCAGTATGTCAGAGTCAGGAAATGAACTTTGGTTTGTTTGGGTTTTTTTTTTTTTTTAGCTCGGAGGTCATCTCATTCTCCAGTATATGCTACATTGCTTCTCTGTGTAAGTATTATCCTTTACAGATAAAATGAGGCTTGGAGCTTAAATGATTTGTCTACAACCCCTTAACTAGTAGAAGCCAGGATTCAAGCTTAAGTCTCTTGTCTCCAGGTCCTCCTTTCACTACACAACCCTTCATTTAATGTGCTGGCAGATATGCTAGCCAAAACATAGAGCCATGACAGAGTTAGATAAGCCTGGAAATACACAAAGTATCTGTCTTTTTATGACATGAGTATGTTATGGGTGCTATGACTGCCCTGAGACCACACAAAAATCTTGAATTTAAAGTTGATATAACTGGACAACTCTTCATCTTTGTCTTTGTTGATAAAGTCTGGCCAGTTGTTCAGACCCTGAATAAACTCTGTCTAGGTAGCTCTTGTTTAGGCTTCTTTAGGTTCTTAAGTTTTGTCTTATTTAAGAAGAGTAGGACAATAAGGGAGTTGCTGGAGATTCAGAATTTTAAAATAAATTGTCCTGTTGTTCTACTGCCTCCTGAAGCTTGTTTAAAACCAAAGTTCAGAGCTCTCGAGGTGGAATGGACCTTAAAGGCAGGTTAATCCAGCTGTTGTGGGTCAGACCATAGGAAATGTCAGAGACAGGATTTGAACACAGCTTCTCTGACTTCAGAACTAGTGCTATTTCCACTGTACTGTCCTATCTGTCCTCTAGATATCTCCCCGAAAGTCCCCCATCTCAGCATTGATCTTCTCTGTCTCCTACACTTACAATCTTGGAGTTTTGACTCTTCTTCCACTTATTCCTTAACATCCAACCAGATATGAAGATCTCATTTTTCTCTGTATGTTCGCTGTTATGGAAGGAAATTAAATTTTATATATCATATTGTTTGTATGTCATCCCTCCTTCCCTTCTACTAGAAAGTTAGCTCCTTCTTTGTATCTTCAGGACTTAGCATGGTCCTTGGCACATAGGCTTTCCATAAGTATTAGTTGAATGACTGACTGACCTTAATGCATAGAAGGCCAGTATGTGACTAAATGCCATGACTCATATAGACAGTACATACCATGAGTTTATAGGTGAGAGGAAAAGAGTCATATCATTGCAATTTGCTTTCCTAGAACATGCATCACTTTCTTCTTCTACCACCCTTTTCTCTTACCTCCTGTTCACGCTTTTCCTTTTTTAAGACCTGGCTTAAAAAGCTTCTCAAAGCTTATTGACTCTAGAGATTATTCCATAATCTTTAGCACTTTCATACTATATAAAATTTATTACCTTGGATCTGTCATATATTTCAGAAAATCCAATATATATGTAGAGAGGAGGTGGGGGTCCATGTGTGGAGAGAGGACCCTGTATGCTGAGAGAGCTGTCCTTGTGTGGTTCCAGGGGAGGCTTTTATTCCTCCCAGGAGAGGAAGCAGAATGGTGGAGCTGGAGCTCCTCAGAGAGGGGACACTGAACTAGAATTACATCTATTTTTTCCTTTAAATATTACTCTTCTAAGGAATATGACCAGGTTTGAACTAACTTCTGATTGTTTTGTCAATTTAGGGGGAAGGGGGTCCCCAAGCTTTAAATCCAAGGCTTGACCCCTTTTCCACTAAATAACAGTTCCACAATGAACACACATAGCAAGCAAATACCAAGGAGCTTATTTATCCAAATTATAGCAAAATAGGAACCAGAGGAGCTATTTATAGGAGAATATATGACAGACAATAGAGTGAAGGAGCTCTCCCATTGGGAGCAAGATACCTTGGTTCAACCAAGGGAAAGTGTCCTAGGTCTTAGCCAAGGGGAAACTCTCTGGACATGATGGAGATTACTACCCCCATCATATCTTCTTAGAGCCTTCCTTTAACTGTCTGCAGTGGGGTTGGCCTCTTCCATCTTCTTTCTTGTTGCTCAAAGAAGACCAGAGTCCCAAAAAGGACTGGTGAAGGCTAGAACTTTCTTACCTCTCACCAATTCTGCCTGACTCTCAAGTAGGGCAGGACCTATATCTCCACCAATAAGGAAAAAGTCTCATACAAATGGGCCTTGGGATAGGGATTTCATATAAAAATATAAATTTACAAAATAGATAAATTAGGGGCTATTTATATCATAACAAAACTTATTCCATGGTGCCTTTAAAGTTTCCTTAGAATGTATACACGCATTCATAGATCACTAGGCAACACAGTTTAGTGGGAAGTATATTAGATCAAAAGCCAAGGGACTAGGATTCATTTCCTGATCCAACTACTATGCAATCTTCAGTAAGTTCCAAACTCTCTAGGCCTATTTTTCCCTGTAAAATGAGGAAGATGGACTAATCTCTAAATTCCCCTCCAGCTCTAATATTCTATGATTCTTTTCTTTCTTTTTTCTTCTTATAACATCTCAGGCTAACAATTAGATTATGAGCAAATCAACCATACCTCAGGCAGCTATATCTGTATGTTTCTAAGTAGATGTCTTGAAGGCATACTGCAGGCTAACTCTCCATCAGCATGTCTGCTAGGTTTGAACTCCAGGAACATTACGCTCCACACTGGATAAACTGATCACCTGAAATCTCATCATTATGCTGTTCTGCTCAGTTCTGGATACTCAACATCTTCACTTCTCCTTCAGTCTCCTCTTCCCTCTGAATAGAGGACTGAAGGGTGGAATACTAAATTGGTCCCAAAGCTGGGATATGAAATTTCCAGCTCATCCCCCACTTTCCATTAGTAGTGCTGCTTGGTTTGAATTTCTGGAATATCATGCTCTCTGATGGCCCCTTCCCCCTTTCCACCTTCCTTTTTATGTGTTTTCTTTCCCCCATTAGATTGTAAGGTCCTCGAGGGTAAAAAACCTGGGTTTTTTTTTTTTTTCTTATTTGTATCCTTAGTGCTTAGCATAGTGATTTTGGAATTGAATTGAATCTCAAACTCTACATGTCCAAAACAAAACTCATTATTCTCCCCAAACCTACCCTTTCCCCTAACTTCCTTAGTTATTTTGATGGTTCTGTTATCCTTCCAGCCCAGGTTGAAAACCCTGGAAGCTCCTTTGATTTTTCATTTTCCTTCATACCTGATATCCCATCAATGTGGTCCAGCCTGGAGTCAGGAAGAACTGAGTTCAAATTTGACCCTCAGACACTAGCTTATGTGATCCTTGGTAAATCACTTAACCTCTGCTTGCCTCATCTGTAAAATAGGGATAATAACAGCACTTATCTCCCAGGGTTGTTGCTGAAGATCAAATGAGATAATAATTGTAAAGTACATAGCACAGTGCCTGGCACATAGTTATTGCCATATAAATATTATCTCTTATTATTGTTGTTGTTATGTCTTGTTGATTCTACCTCCACAACATCTTGCATGTATCTCCTCTCCACTTCCACTTATCATGGTTCTGTGGACTACTTTGGTAGCCTCCTAACTGGTCTTCTTGTTTCCAGTTTCTCCCTGTTACTGCCCCATTAACCAAAAAGCTGTCAAAGTGATATTCTGAAAGCACAAGTCTGATGGTTTCAATACAATGCTTAAGAAATTCTTGTGGTTCCCTCTCAAATCTAGGATAAAATATGGCTCCAACTTACCTCTTACTTTACATTAGACCCTTCATGCATTTTACATTCAGGTCAAATTGGCCTAGTCATTACCAGAACACTTTTATTTATGCCCAAGAACTCTATCTTCATTTCTATCTCTTAGATACTGAGATACTTAGATACTGAGGTAGCACAGTGAATAACATTGGCCCTGGAGTCAGGAGGACCTGAGTTCAAATCCTGCCTCAGACACTTAGCACTTACTTACTAGCCATGTGACCTTGGACAAGTCACTTAACCCCAATTGCCCTGCCCTTCCCCCTCCAAAAATGAAGCAAAAAAAGAATCCCCAGTGTCTTTAAAAGCTCAGCTTGTGCCACCCCTACCCTGTCTATCCAGATTCCCCCTAAGTGCTACTATCCTCTTCCCCACCAATTGCTTTGTATTTATTCAGTCAGTCAATAAACATTTGGTGCTTACTATGTGCCTGGCACTGTGCTGTGATGGAAATGTAAATAAAAGCAGAGTCCCTGCTCCTCAGGAGCATTCAAATGGAGGAATACAACACATAAAAGTGAGTTGGGAGGGGAGAAGAAGGTATCCTGGGGTGCATGGTAGGGAAAGTTCAGTGGATGTGAGTCAATAGTGCAGCCTGAAGAGGGAGATGAAGATATTTTTGGCCTGAGTCTCTTCTTTATATTGGAGGTTCTGGGAGGAACTGGCTAGTCAGCAGATGAGGACACAGGGATGGAGGGGCTTGCAGGGTGAAGAGGTTTCTATGGCCTGGTAGAAATCATCCTGCAGTGGGGAGTCAGCAGTGCAGCAAATTTTGTATTTATTTCTGAGTACTTCTTGTTTCCTTCAAGAAAATATAGGCTCTTTCAAGGTGAGATTCTGTTCCATTTTTGTCTTTATATGCAAAGTATCTGGCTCCTAGTAGATGCTTAATAAATGTTATTGAATAAATTAATGAAGTTAATTGTGTATATTTAGTTTCACCTGACTAAAGAGTAAATTCCTTGAGGTACTTTTATATATTTCTTTGGCATTTACCTATTACAGTTAAGTTCAATAAAGGCTTGTTGAATGAATCAGCTCACTTCCTAAATGGTTTAACAATGAATACTATAAATGGCATTATATTTTTCAGGTGGGGAAAAGAGGTAAGTTGAGGTCAGAAAACATTTAATAAGATTCATCAACCACTTGGAAGCAGTGTGGCTGTGTACTGGATGGAGATAATATTGTAGTTCAAACCCAACTCTGATACATATTAGCTGCTGTGTGACCCTGGACAAGCTACTTATGTTACAGAACTAGGGACTGATATGCATTGGTAGAAGGAGTTTTTCCCCAGGAGTTCCCTCCCTAATACAAATGAAATTAAATCTAAAATTTGAAGGCATACTGAAAGCTAACTCCCCATCAGTATGTCTGCTAGGTTTGAACTCCAGTAACATCACGCTCCACACTGGATAAACTGATTGCCATTGTGTTATTCAGCTCAGTTCCTCCAATTGCTTCATTTTACAGATAAGGAAGCTGAGGCCCAGACAGGTTAAGTGACTTACTTAAGGCCACCCAGGTAAGCAGCAGAGTCTGAATTTGAACTCAGGTCTTTCTTCCTCCACATCCAGCCCACTTTTCACAGCTCTAATCTGAAGTTTTGCCATTTCACTGAACCAACAAATGGAAAAGTTGAAGCCAGCTCCCATCACTGGATTCCATTAATGGGGAAAAGAGAAGAAATAACCAAGGACTGTTAGAACCTCTTCCTACAAGTCTACCCAGACCTCTGTAGGAGTCAATAGACTCCTTTCCTTCTGCCAGTAAACATTTTTCCTTTAGAGGGGAAGGGAGGTGGCACAGTGAATAGCACCTGGCCTGGAGTCAGTAAGATTTGAATTCAAATTCAGCCAAGACACTTACTAGCTGTGTGACCCTGGCCTTAGTTTCCTCATTTACAAAATTAGCTGAAGAAGAAAATAGCAAACTACTCCAGTAGTTTTGCCAAGAAAACCCCAAATGGCTGTTACACCAGGACTGAACAACAGCCAAGGAATTTTGCAGACAAACAGATTAGGACCCAGGGAGAAGTGGAGGCAGAATTAGAACCCTGGTCCAATCTATGAACCAATACATTTTTATGAAGCGTCTACTATGCACCAGGCACTAGTCCACGCACAGAGCCCAGGCTAAAATCTCATTTTATCTCCTCAATAGCCTTGGCAGGCAGGAGCTATTATTAGCCCGTTTTTCACAGATAGGGAAACGGAGGCTTTAGGTGCTGTGCACAATTACACAGCTAGTGAGTGACTGGGGCAGGGGGGCAGGACTGGATCTCGGGTCAGCGCGGCTCCACCAGGCGCCTACTACGTGCCAGGTACAGCCCATACATAAGACGCGACCCCAGGCTTCCTTTCACTCTGACTACACTAAAAGTTAATTAAAACTTTCCAGAGAGGGTTGGAGGTGCCAATAAGCGACAGTAGGTCCACCTAGATTAAGAAGAGGGGCACAGGAGGACGAAATTCTCAAGCCCTGCCCAAAATGGCGCCGGGACCCTCCCTTCCTCGCGCTTGTCCAACCCCACCCTTTCCAGACCTCGGGGTGGGCGGGGCCTCCGCAGCTCGCCCCGCCCCTCGCGCGCCTCCAGGGCGGGGTGGGTGTGCTCTGAGGTTCGTGCGCGCGCGGCCTGTCGCGCACGCGCCGCCGCGGAGGAGGCAGTTGAGCCCACAGTTCACTGGAAGAGGAGGTGGTGGTTGTGAGGGGCGGGGGCGTCTCGGGAGCGGCGGTTGAGAGTCACCTGTGAACGAACGGCTGCCCGCCGCGCTCCTGGCTGGGCGGGTCGGGATCGGGGTCGGCTTCGAGCGGGGACCCGGGCGGCGGCTGCGGCGCCTCTTCCTCCGCGGCGTCCACTCGCACCCTCGGAGAAGGGCTCGCGCTGCCCCGGGGGAGGGCGGCCGGGCGGAGACGCCGCCAGCCGCCGGCCGCTCCTCACCCCCAGCTGCCGGGAAGCTCTCGAGCCTCGCTGACTGCTGCCAGGCGTCCTGCCGGGTAGGTGCCTCCGGCGGCGCGAAAGGGAAACTTTCCGAGCTCTTCCTCGGTCGTCCTCCCCCCTCCCGGGCGGCGGCGGCTGACGCCATGTTGGGGTCTAGGGAAAACGGGGCGCCCGGCTGCCCCCTCCCGCCTCGGGCCGGGCGCGCGGGATCCCTGCCTGTCCGGGGCCAGGGGCCGAGGGAAGGGGCGGTGCCGAGGCTTCCTTACGTCCCACCGCGGCGCCCCCTGTCCGGCCCCGGAGCTCCGGCTCTCCGCGCTGGAGGCCCGAGCGCCCCCCGGGCGCACGTCCCTGGCCCATAGGCCGGGAATGCCGCCGAGCTGGGGACGGGGAACCAATCTCAGCCGCTTAGAGAAGCGGCGTCGGCCGCGCTGCGGTGGCTGTGGGTGCCCGGGGTGGGGGAGACCTCAATCAGGGACCGTGTGCGCCCCCGGGCTTGCTTTCTTTGGAGGCTTTTAAAGCCACCTCTGTCCTATTATCTCGTGCTTTGGGCTGTAGAAAAGCGTGTGCATTTTGAGATTGACCAGGGACACCACCTATATATTTTTATCGTATGTTATTGCACATTACGGTAAAATGGTAGTTGGCTTTTTTCTTTGTGATTGTTGACTTTTTTTCTTACTGCGTTGAAGAGCTTAAAGACATTTAGACAAAAAAAAAAAACATGCTTAGACCTGTTGTCTTCGAAATCAGGTGAAGTGAGTTAAACACTGACAAGTAATTTTTCACTAATTCCTGGGAGCTGCGTGTGTACCACATTCCTGTGTTTGTGTGTTTTGTGACCTCTGGTACCTAATAGGGAGTTGAGGTTATTCAGCATTATGAAACCCCAAATTAATTTTTCCTTTGTTAAAGCTCTGACAACGATGGAATTGAACTATATTAAACGTTACATTTATATTAAACTTAATACTTAACATCAATCACCAATTTGCTTAAAAATTTAAAAAACCTAAAATAGGACATTTAAATAGGGTAATACATTTAAAGATTTAAATATTCTTAGAATTAATCTCTAAGAAACAAATTGATCGTAGAGACCTAGAAAATAGGGGAAGAGGCCATCTGGATCTGGTCCAACCTCCTCCTTTTACAAATGAAGAAACTGACCTGGGGAGGTTGTACATTGCCCAAAGTCACAGAGACCCAAGGCAGAATTTTAATCTAGGTCCTCTCCATAGCCATTGCTCTTTACATTGTCCCGCACAACCTGATGTACTAAATGAAATTTTTTTTAAGGCATCATTTTGACTAGAAATGTTTTGCAGTTCACCTGAGTTGTGAGAATGAAATTGTTTACTCTTTTTTTTTTTTTTTTTGATGTGTTACCCTTAAGTGAATCTTAGTGTCTCACAGTAGTTCTATTTAGAAGGTTGTGGAATGAAGCAATTGACCTTTGAAACTCTTATTATCACTCTGTGTATTAAATACACTTAGTTTTTCCCCTTTCCACTTTGTCAATTGCATCCAGAGATTTGTGTCCTTCACAGTAGTCTGAAAATTAAGTATTAGAGCCTTTTCTTTAAATTCAGACCCTTTTCCTGGATGCTCAGCTGAAAGACCAAAGGTAAGCTTCTAGATCCTGAAGTGAAATGGTTGAGAACTCCTAAAAAGCCTAATTACATGAAATTAGTATTTCAGTAGGGCATAGCCACATGCCATTTCTTAATCGAGTTCTGATAGTATTTAGGTCCATTTGCTTTTTCATGAAATGGATGAAATCAAAGCTGAAGAGGACCATCAGTGATGTATATCAGGAGTCTTGTGATGTCTTTCCTAAGTGAAACTCGATTTCCAAGAATAGTTAATATCCATTAAATACCAGTATTCACACTGACTTGAAAAAAAATTGGATAATGACTGACACTAGGCCTATAATGGTATACTTTCTAATGAATAAGTTTGATTGCTTTTGTATTACTGTTGTAAATCCATATTTTTTGTATAGGTAACAGGCTGTACTTCAGTATTATGGTTGGGGGCTAGACTAGACCTTTGATTTTGTTGATATCATGAACTCCTGGGTGAGAAAATGTCTTCTATTAAGGCAGGTAGACACCTTCTCTACAACTTAAGAGTATGATAGAGTTGTCTAGAGCATTGAGAGTTGAAATGACTTGTCCAGGGTCACAAAGTATATGTCAGAGGCAGAATTTATATCCAGGTTTTCCTGGCTTCAAGGCTGACTCTCTGTCCCCTCTTCTTTGCTGTCTCTCTTTACCATTATTGGAAATTAATAGATCAGACTTATATACATAATTTAGATTATTGATCATGTGGCCCACTATTGAAAAAACAAAACTGAGGACATCTCTGCTCTAGGACTTAGAGACTTCTTCATCCTATAGAAAGAATGTTCTTCCATTTGTTTACTGTGTTTCACCGCCTTACTGAAAACCCATCATTCCTGATTTAAATCAATTCTCCCTAAACATCTGTTTTAGTTTGCTTATTAATCCTCATCTCCTTGAACATAGGAGGTATATCTTGTCTGTATGCTGAATCATTAATACAGTGCCATGAACTCAATGAAACACAATGCAATTTTTTTTCTCCTAAAGTCATTTTGAATGCATAGACATACTCAGCAGTCTATTTGGAAACTTCAGGGGGCTAATTTTGAATTTCTTCGGATGACTTGATGACTCAATATTAAACTACAGTTGCTTAAATATTTGTGGAAGTCTTGTAGATAATCTGACTAATGTCTAATGTGAAAGTGCTTGCAGATCCTTTACTTGATTTTGTGCTGCCATGGGGGGGGAAGGAAGAGGGAGAAAATTTGAAACTCAAGGGATTGTGGAACTGAATCTTGTAAACTAAAAGTAAACAAATTAATAGACAAAAAAAAATCACATTTGATATTTATTGAGTAACTAACTTATCTGAGTCTTAGTTACCTCATCTGTAAAAGATGGATTATAATCTTTTTAGTAAGTAAGTAACCTCAAAAAATTGATGTGATTAATCAAATTTCACAATGCACAAAAATACTTTGCCAAGTTCAAGGCACTAAATAAAATCTATTATCATTAAAACAAACAAAAAGTCTTGTAGATACCAAGGAAGGTGCAGTTACTTCAACTCAACTCCACACCAGTAACAAAAGGGAAGTAGTGGATCTTCATAATGATTGTATAGACATCCCTCAATAAATTTGTCCCAGCCGCCTTTGTTTCGTAATACTATACCTAGGAAATAATAAACCTAAACAAAGTTGCTGTAATGGAGATAACAGATACCAGATGATACAGGTCCCTCTGTACCTGCTAGGGAGTAGTCTCTTTGGAGGCTTTAATACTAAGGCTAATCAGAAATGGGTAGCTTTTAAGAATGGGGGTGTGTGGGGGGAGAAGCTCATCAAATCTCAGAGGGGTGTCACCCTTTTGGGCTACTGGAGTAGGACTCCCCATCCTAATTGACAGGGACAACAGAGAGAGGGATGTGTGGCACAGCTCATTCTCATCTTAGTACCTAGAACAGTGCTTAGTAAAAATGCTGGTTAAATTGAATATTTTTTTTTTAAAGCAATTGGGGTTAAGTAACTTGCTCAAGGTTACACGGCTAGTCATTATTTGTGTGTGGATGCTCATTTTCTGAGGCTGGATTCAATCTCAGGTCATCCCAACTCCGAGGCCAGTGCTCTCACTGCGCCTCCTAGCCACCCCTAAATTGAATTTTTTGAGCTAAGTCATGGGTTGAATGTTTTAGTCATGTATTAGAATGTATTGAATTTTGAGTTAGATGTGTGAAAGATAGTACTAGATGTTTCATTAAAGCACATTGTAGGATGAGCTGGAAGTAATACAGTTGTTTTACACACTAAAGAGAAGAAATACTTTGAAAGGCATGTGAAGTTACAGTCATCAACAATGCAAAATAGCCATGATAGGTAGTGGTAGTGACAGTAATAGATTCTGGCATTCTGTTTAGAGATAGAATCACTAAAAAGTAATGACTGAAGTTGGAAGTATGTAAGTCCACTGAAACAGTTCTTGATGAAAAGGCAAGCTAAATTAATGGTTATTATATAAGGGACAAGAATGCTGCTTATACATTGATCATGTGTAGTTCCGTCATCATATTGTGATCTTTGAAAAAGCCTACATTTTTTTGTTTGTGATTATTGTATCAGTGACTAAGTACTCAGTGAAATTTTGTTGATTGAATGAGATATTTTAAGTGATTCTCATAATTTTCAGTAATCAAGAAGTTTTTATTTTATCTTGTAAATAAGTAACAAAAGAAGACCCAGTGTGGCCTAATGGAGACAGAGAGTCTAGTCCTACCCCTGACATTTTCATCTCTGGACAATTCACTTAAGGTAAATTAACAAAAAAAGTGATCTTTTGGGGGGACCAGATTTATGATGTCCTGGAGCAGGGAAGATTTCTGTGGGTGCTGATCCTGCAATTCATCTATAACTTTTGAGGATAGGAATTTATGGAGAAAACTTGGGAAATCAGAATAGCTGTCTTCCTGTATTTGAAGGGTTATGTAGATTCCCAGGGATTAGATTTGCTCTGTTTGGCAGAGGTCAGAACTGGGAGCAATGGGTGGAAGTTGCAAAGAGGAACAAGTTTGATGTCAGAAAAAAGAGCCATAAGAAACTTTAGTTTCTAGTCCAACTCCTCTTTTTGCAGTTAAGGAAACTAAGACCCGGAGAAGTTAAAGCAAATTAGTAAATTAAGTAAAATTAAAATTAAAGGTCAAATGTTGAAAGTCCTTTATACCTTAGGAAATAGGCATGGAGAAAAGAATATATAGATGTAAAATTTTCCGCACATTTTAAAGTCATGGGAAAACTATTTAAAAGAAGAAAAGAAAAAAAATATAGTGAGTTAAATGGGGAGATGGAAGGACAAGTAAACTATGACCTGAGAGGAATTTCACAGTTGGCGATCATGGAAATGAAATAGTTTGGGTTTGAAGTATTTTCACCTTCTTGGAAGTAGAGTGAAGATATGGATCATGGGAGTTGCCTTTGGACTGATGTTCTAGGGGATTTCTCAAGTCCCCAAGGTCAGGAAATTTGGTGGAGAGGAATCCAGGTGCTGAACTTTTGAGGCAGTATAAGTGGCCTTGAAGATAGCAATTGCTAGGACCTTGACAATGTGAGAAAGTCTCCAAAGTAGAAGTTGCAGAATGATGGTAGCTGAAGGAAGCCCTGGAAATGGCAAAGGGACAGGTCATAAGACACAGAAGTTAAGTTTAAGTCTTGTTCAAGGTCACTCAAACAGTAAAGAGCATATGAGGGTTTTGAAGCAAGGTCCTCTTCAAAATCTGTTGCTCCACCTTTGTACCATGAATGCCAGGAAGGTAGTAGATTTTCCTTCTTTGGAGGTCTTCAAGGAGAGGCAGAATGACCACTTATGGGGTGTGTTTTGTTTTTGTTTTTGTCTTTTTGGAGGGGAAGGCAGGGCAGTCAGGCTTAAATGACTTGCCCAAGGTCACACAGCTAGTAAGTGTTAAGTGTCTGAGGTCAAATTTGAACTCAGGTCCTCCTTGTTTCCAGGGCTGGTGCTCTATTCACTGCACCACCTAACTGCCCCTAGTTATGAGGTATGTTGTAATGGGGATGTTGTTTCAGCAACTCTTGAGTAAGAGTCAAGAGGGATAGTGGTGGATGTTTTTCTGCCTTCACATATATATCTCATCTGCATCTGAACCCTTCTTTTCACTCATGACCACCATGCTCATTTAGGACCACTTCACTTCTCCCTGGACTACAGCATGGCTCCTAATTAGTCTCCCTGCCTCCAGTCTTAGCCCTCTTCATTCTATCCTCTAAACAGCTGTCAAATTGATATTTCTAAAGCACAGTTCTGTGTCTCTCCTTCCCTGTTCAAGAAACTCCAGTGGTTATCTCATGTGTCTAAGAGGTAACACAAATCTTTTGTTTGACTTTTAAAATCCTTCACATTCTGGTTCCAGCCTACCTTTCTAGGCTTTTTGCTCATTGCTTTCCTTCATCTACTCTGCATGTTGTTTCCACATCACATCTCTGTTGTCTCTGTGTCTTAGCACTGGTTGTCCACTGTTCCTGTAATGCAGTCACTCCTCAGTTATACCTTTTAGTATCCCTAGCTTTTCTTCATGGTTCAGTTCTGGTCCCTTTCTTTAGGAAGTTTATCCTGATCCTTTAGTCACTAATGCCTCCCCTCCCTCAAATGATTTATTTTGTATTTGCTTTTATCTTTCATTCTAAGTGTTTAACATAGTACACAGTAGATATCAACAATTGGTATACAGTAGATAATCAATGAGCAATTGATAAGTACTTTCTGTGTGCCAGGCACTGCCCTAAGTACTGGGGATACAAAAAAGGGTAAAAGATAATCTCTGCCCTCCTAGAGCTCACAATCTAATGGGAAAGACATCACGCAAACAACTATGTACAAACAAACTATACAGAGTAAATAGGAAGTAATCAACAGAGAGAAGGCACTAGAATTGGGAAAGGCTTCTTGTAGGTGGAATTTTACCCAAGATTTCAGGGAAGCCAAGCAGCAGAGATGAGAAGAAAGAGCATTCCAGACATGAGGGACAACCAGAGAAAATGTCTGAAACTGATGTGGGTCTGAACCAGGGTGGTGGCAGTATTGGAGAGAAGAGGGCGTATTTTGGAATCAGATTGGATATAGGGGGTGAGAGGGAGTAAAGTGCTAAGGATGACATTTAAATTGCAAGCCTGGGCAAGAAACAAGTGCTTCAAGTAGAATTGAATTCAAGACAGTACATTAGTTGAACTTTGTTTGAAGTGAGTAAAGTGGAGTCAGAATCAGGAAAGGATGGAAGGTAGTTTAGGTTGTAGTGAGATTGAAGAATAAGTTTAAAAGTGAGTCAGAGGCAAATAAAATTAAAAGGATTAAGAGTAAAATGTTTAAAGTTCTAGAAATGTTTTATATCTGCCTGCTTTATGCCTTAGGAGACAGGCATGGAGAAAAGAATAGATACATGTAAAATTTTCCACCATTTTAAAGTCATGGGAAAACTATTTAAAAAACATATAATGAGTTAAATGGAGAGATGGAAGGACAAGAAAACTGATCTGAGAGGAATTTCACAATTGGTGATGATGGGAATGAAATAGTTTGGGTTTAAGGTATTGTTACCATCTTGGAAGTAGAGTGAAGATATGGATCATGGGAATTGCCTTTGGACTGATGTTCTAGGGGACTTCTCAAGACCCCAAGGGGAGGAAATTTGATGGAGGGGAATCCAGGGGCTGAACTTCTTTTGAGGCAGTATAAGTGGCCTTGAAGATGGCACTAGCTGGGACCTTGACAGTGTGAAAGTCTTCAAAGTAGAAGTTTCAGAATGATGGTAGCTGAAGGAAGGCCTGGAAATGGCAAGAGGACAGGTCATAAGGATCATGGGATCATAGAACGTTAGGACTGGAAGAAAG
Source organism: Gymnobelideus leadbeateri (assembly GCA_011680675.1). NCBI lineage: Eukaryota > Metazoa > Chordata > Mammalia > Diprotodontia > Petauridae > Gymnobelideus > Gymnobelideus leadbeateri. The sequence continues at coordinate 1,116,327 of WOXC01004676.1, read as the reverse complement.
ATCATCTACCTCTGCTGTAGTGTGCTGCCCAGAGAGCTTAAGTGATTTACCTTAAATTGATGTGGAGAAACTAACAGACAGGATTAGCCTGAATATTTACTAATTATGAGATGTATGCTGGATGCCATATATCAGCCAGTCAGTAACCAATTGCCTGTTATGTGCCAGGCACTCTACTAAGTGCTGGGGATACAGAGGAAGGCAAAAGACAGTTTCTGCTGTCAAGGGGCTTAGTCTAATGGGGAAGACAACTTGCAAACAATTATTTATAAACATGTTAAATAAGGATAAATTAATAATAATTAGCAGGGGAAAGGCAATAGAATTAGAAGGTTTGGGAAAGGAAGGTGAGATTTTACCTGGGACTTTGAGGCAGAGATGAAGAAAGACAGAATTTCCGCTTGTGGAGGACAGCCAGAGAAAATGTCTGGAACTGAGAAATGGAGTATCTTGTTCAAGAAACAGCAAAGAGATGAGTGTTAACTGGATCTCAGTGTACTCAGAAGTGAGGCTTTTGATATAAGAAGACTGGAAAATTTGGGGTTTGGGAGGGAAGGTTATGGAGGGCTTTGAATACCAAATAGAGGATTTTATATCAGCTTTAAAAACCCATCACCAAAATCATCTTAAAGCACAGGTTTAAGCACTCTGCTATCTGACTTTGTGTTTGGTATAATGTGTATAATGACTGTCACTCCCTGGCTCAGAAATCTTCATTGACCCCCTATAACTTCTAAGATAATTCCACAGACTGGAATTTAAAGCTTTTCACAGTCGGGCTTCAGCCTGTCCACTCCAGTTTTATTTCACGGAACTCCCCTACACACTCTAAGCCAAGCTGACCTACTTTCTGCTCCCTAAACTCTATTCCAATCTCCTTTAAGCCTGTCTCTTGGTGCTTTTATATTATAGTGTACTCCCTTCTTACCTCATTCACTTAGGAGCCTTAATTTCCTATAAAGTTTATAGTCTAGCTCTTACATACAGCCTTTCCTGGTGCTCCCATTTGTTACTCTATCCTTCTTCAGATTATTTTATATTTACTTACGTCGATGGATATTTTATTGTTTCTTCACCCGTCATTTACAAACTCCTTGAAGGCAGTAAGAATAATTTTCAGTAGGTAAACATCTCATTTAAAATTGAAAAGAATTTTGATTTATCTAGGACTCATCACCAAACTTAAAATCTAGAGAACTAACGATAAATTAAAAATGCTGACATTGTGGAATGATCATAAATCTTCATTTTACAGCAGTATCAAGCTCTCAAGTTGGTGAAAACAATGTGACGTGTGCTTTGGGAGAGTAGTCATTTCATGTGACAGTCTGCTTCTTGGGCTCCTGAGTCTTTATCCACACAAGATTTACACTTTATTATTTTATTAATTTTATTTTTCAAAAAGACACTTTGAGGATATACCACTGACGTATTAAAACTTGGCTTTTAATTATATATGACTACATGTTGCTAAACCATGCTGCTGAGAAATGACAGTACATTGTTGGTGGAAGGAGCAGCACAGTGGAATAAAATAAATGTTGTAAACATTCCTCAGGGAGTAGGTGATGGCCCTTTTCTGCTTATGAGTAATCCTTTGTCATAACAAACACCACCAGTAGTCTTATGCAGGTATGCAATTGCTGCACTAGTGTTTGACTTTGTATTTAGTATAGAGGGTGGGGAAACTAATGATCTTTGGGTCAAATTTGGCTTGATGCATAAATTTCAATTTGTTCATGAGGTTAGTTCCAAGAAGTAATGGGGGTAATATTTGCATGTCTGCTTGAGGTTGCAAAACCATAGAGAACTTTAAATTTTTACTGTGTCCTCCAAGTCTAAAAAGTATGAATGTTACTCTTACATAATTACATAATGATGATGGTGAACTAATGAATAGAGTTCTGGAGTTGGAGCTAGGAACTTCCAGGTTTAAATTTTGACACTTAGGATATATTTGTGACCCTGGGCAAGTCACTTAATCTCTTTAAGTTCATTGTCCTGGTCTGATCTGTAAAATTGTAATACTGTAGTATCCATTTCATAAGGTAGGTAAGATGATATATAAATGTCAGTTATTTTATTATAATAATGGAAGAAGCAGCCAGCATTTCAGAGGGATAGTAATGATGGTTGGCATTTACATATTTTATTTGATTCTCGTGATAGCGCTGTTAGTTTCTGTTACTAGCCCCATTTTAAAGATGAGGAAAACGGATTTTGAGACTTGCTGAAAGGTTACAGAAATATAGTGAATGTGGCATTTGAATATAGCTCTTTCTTACTTCAAGCCCCACACCAAAGTTAATCAGTAAACACTTATTAAATGCCTCCTATGTGCTAGAGACCATGCTAAGCTCTGGGGTATATAAAGAAAGGCAAAAGACAATTCTTACTTTCATTGAGCTCACATTCCAGTGGGGAAGGCAGCATATCCAGCAACTATGTACAAATAAGCTGTGTTGTGAATAAATTGGAGATAATCAACAGAGCTGGGGAAAGGCTTCCTTTAGAAACTGGGATTTTAACTAGGACTTGAAGGAAAACAAGAGGCAGAAATAGAGAATTCCATTGGGAGACAGCCAGTGAAAATGTCATTTATCCAGAGATGGAGTGTCTTGTTTGAGGAACAGCAAGGAAGCCACTGTCATTAGGTCTTACTATATCCGCTGTACTAGGTGTAGCAGCAAACACCCTAGCATACCCAGGATGGCTGCTAGCACAGTTTCTTTGATCTGCTTTTCTAAAGGAAAGCAACTCAAAAAGGGGTTAACAATCTTACTTTAAACAAACATATATCATTTATCTAGTTAAGGGGGAAAGTCAGCGCTCTGAACTTCAGGGAAAACAAACAGAGGTTACAAGCAGACAAAAAAATAGAAACAGACGAACTGATAGGACTTCCAGCTGTCTGACTATTACATCCATACCTAGTTAGTTACCAGAGAGAAAAGCTCTAGCACCTGGGTTTTCAAAGCCAGGGGGCTCAACAGCTGTCCAGAGTCTCATCTGGCCAAATCACACAACTCTTCTCGTGAGTGAGCCCCAAAGCAAAACCTCACGTCCGGATATATACAACCTTCTTCAGGTAAGAGAACCGTCACAGCCCTAGTGACCTACTGCCCAATCACAAAGTAATAGGGTATAAGTGTTCCTGAAAAACAAACCTCCCACCACAGGCTCTATGCAACCACATTCAGCCTATTAGGGGACAGAGTTTATTTTCAAATCAGGGAAGGTCCTCAAATTCACATAAGCCTATCCAGGGGTGGGGAGGATCTTCAAATTCCCATTACCATTACACTAGGCTGCTGGAGTTTCCTAGGTGGCAGTAATCACTCACTTTGCTGATCCCCCCACAGTTAGCATTTTGTTTCTCAGAGCATTTATCTTATTCTATCCTGTATTAGTTATTTATGTACATACCTTTCTTTTGCTATAGCACTATTAATCATGTATGTTGTGAAGCATGCTGTGCTAGGTTTGTGTGGGAGACATAAAAGACTTTATACCAGCTCTTAAGGCATTCTGACTCAAGTTGAGGTGATTATACATGTACACAAATAAATGTAACACAAATTAGAATGTGCTGAGAACATGTAAGTGTTAGAAATTTCTTCCTCTCATCTGATTTCCTAACTAAGGTGAGGATTAGGGAAAAAGAAAGATCTACATTCAGATTCCATGTTTACTAGATCTCTGTGATCCTCAGCAAGTCATTTTGGCCTCTTAGAAGCTGTTTTCCTCAATTAAAAAAATGGGGATAGTAATAGAAACTAGGGCAATTAGGTGGCACAGTGGATAGGGCGCCAGGCCTGGAGTCAGGAAGACCTGAGTTCAAATCCAGCCTCAGATAGTAGATATGTGACCCTGGCAAGTCACTTAACCCTGTTTACCTCTCTTTCCTCATTTGTAAAATGACCTGGAGAAGGAAATGGCAGACCACTCTAGTATCTTTCCCAAAAATCCCAAATAGCATCATGGAGCATTAGACACATTTGGAACGATTGAACAGCAGTGTAATAGAAACTAGCAGTGTTATCATGAGAAATACTTATTGCAGAGATATGGCATTTGAAATGGAGCTTAAAGGAGGAAGAAGAGTCTAGAGATGAGGGGATTGGACCGGGGGAATGTGACAGTGATTTCATAGAGTTAGAGAGTTTTAGAAATGAGATGACAGATAGGGTCATCCAATTCAATCCCCTCATTTGGAATATGGAGGCTGAAGCATAGCAGGGTTACAGGCCAAGCCTAGAAGGTACATGTTTGTATTAAGTTTCTTAATGTTGGTAACATTGGTTGGTTAGTATATTCACTTAGGTACAGTAGTTAAGTGGACTGGAACATCTTTTAAAAATATATATTATAAACTTCTAATGAATTAAGATTTGATTTGTACCATCCATTCTTGTTTTTTTTTTTTAAAGCAATTGGGGTTAAGTAACTTGCTCAAGGTTACACGGCTAGTCATTTGATTTATGCGTGGGTGCTCATTTTCTGAGGCCGGATCTGATCTCGGGTCATCCAAACTCTGAGGCCGGCGCTCTTACTCACTGCGCCACCTAGCCTCCCCTTTAGGGCAATTGGGGTTAAGTAACTTGCCGAAGGTTACACGGCTAGGTTTTTGTTTGTGCGGATTAAGTGTCGGAGGCCGGCTCCGAACTCAGGTCCTTCTGATTCCAGGGCCCGCTCTATTCACTGCGCCACCTAGCCACCCCCATTCTTGTTTTTTAAACATGTTATTGTGAACTTCAGCAAATCCAGGCAGCCTTATTTTTTTTATCAGCCTATTGTTCCTCAAGAACTGATTGAAATCAAAGCTGCTTTGCTTAAGTAAGACCCTTTATTAATTGCACTCCCAAAGCTCTTGTCCTGTTGGTACTTACCACATTGCTAAAAGGAAACAAGTGACAAACTTGAACAAAATTTTGTCTTGTTTGTGTCTCTTAATATCTTTTCTGGCAGTGAACTTATCAGATCTTTTTGTTTTTACTAGAAAAGCAGCAAATTTGAAATTCAAGGGATTATGGAACTGAATCTAGTAAACCAAAAGTAAACAAACAAATTAATAAAGACTAAAAAAAAGTTAAAAAAATATATGAAGTAAAATGCAAAGAAAATTTGGGGAGAGAAAGCTGGTTTAAGGAGAGACATGTTTTCTCTTCAGATCTTTTTGCCAATCCTTTTAAGTATTTTTATCAGACTTCTGGATGACCTCTTCTTGTTCCTGCCTACTCCCTGTCTTCTCCAAGAACATGACAGTGAAACTAACTGAAAGAATAAGCTTCCCTACTTGTGAAGTAAGTGATGAAGTATTCTATCAGTGCTGTGATCAAGAGGTTTTCGTATTGTCGATTTGTGTGTTCTCTGATATTGGCCATTGGGTGTTAATTTTGAGGAATTTGTTTACCTTGGTTGGTACTAAAGTTGGTATTTAAGTTGGTAGTTGGTATTTAAGAAGCATGGGTTTATTTAACCAGGACTCTTCAGTATAGAGCAAATGTGGAATATACAGAGTGGCCCAAAAGTCTTAGTGCAGTTTAAACTAAATACTATATTATATATTACTATTATTACTCATACTAATGGGAGTGGTGGTGGTGGTGCGCTAACCTGATCTCGAAACACCTTAAGAAAGTCATCCATGCTATATGCTTCCACTTCTTTCCCCCCACTCTCTTCTAAACCCTCTGCAATATGGCTCCTAGCCTTATTCAGTTGAAAAAAAGTCTCTTCAAAGTTAGCAACAATCTCTTACTTGCATTTAAATCTAGTGGCTTTTTCTCAGTCTTTATTTTTCTAGACCTTACTGCAATGTTTTACACACCTTCCCCTGGATCCTTTCTCCTCTGTGGGTTTTTATGATGTTGCTCCCGTTTCTCTTCATGTCTTTCTGATAGCTCCTTCTCAGTCTCCTTTGCTGGTTCTTCTTGTCACTTCCATTAATCATGAGTATCCTCAAGGTTCTATCTTGGGCCCTGTCCTCTTTTCATTGTAAATTTGATGATCTCATCAGCTTCAGTGGTTAAGTTATCATCTCTGTGTAGTTGATAGGGGGCAGCTAGATGGCACTGTGTGTAGAGTGCCTGGCCTGGAGTCAGAAAGACTATCTTCCTGAGCTCATATCTAACCACAGACCCTTAACTAGCTGTGTGACCCTAGACAAGTCACTTAACCCTATTTGCCTCAGTTTCCTCATCTGTAAAATGAGCTAGAGAAGATAGTAGCAAATCACTGTAGTCTCTTTGCCCAGAAAACCTTAAATGAGGTCACAAGAGTTAAAAATGACAACAATAGCATGTAGTTGATTCCCACATCTATATATGCAGCCCTAATCTCTCTCTTGAGCTACAGCCCTACATTACCACTTGCCTTTTGGGCATCTTGTCCTAGATGTCCTATTGTCATCTCAAACTCAGCTTTTCCAAATACACATTTTTTTCCTCAAGACTTCTTTTCCAAATTTCCTTATTGCCGTTGAAGGCACTACCATCCTTAGACTCCTCTTTAGATGCCATCTTGGACTCTTCATTCTCATCCCACGTATTCTATATGTTGCCAGATTTTGTCACTTCCGTTTTCCCTTCTTTTCTATACATCTAATTCATTACCAGGCTCTCACTGTCTCTCTCCTGGCTATTGAAGTAGCTAGTCACCTAATTAGTCTCCCTGTCTCATTTCTTTCCTTCCATTTTATCTTCCCCTCAGATGTCAAAATTATTTTTAAAACCACTGGTCTAGTAACCTGCCCTCCTTCCCCCCCTCCCCCCGCCCCGCAATCTTCCAGTTACCTACAGAATCAGATATGAAGAATATGAAGTCTTCTGTTTCCTTACAAAACATTCCATCTACTGTCTCTATGCCATGCCTTCATACTGGCTATCTCCCATGTCTTTAATGTTCTGCCCCTTACCTTCCTTCCCTGGCTTCTTGAAAGGCTCAGTTTAAATACCATCTTTTGTTAGAAGACCTTTTTAGTCTCCCCTCCACCCCCTTATCACCAGTGTCTTTATCTCTGAGATTATAGTCCATCTATTTTATATATCTTGTAGGTAGCCACTTATTTTTTCATGTTCTTTCGTTAGAAAGTGAGCTCCTTGATGGCAGGGATTGTTTGCCTTTTTTTTTTTTTTAAATCCCCAGCCGTTACTTATTAAGTGCTTTAATAAATGATTGTCAACTGCCTAGAAGAGTTTGCTTCTCTTGGTAACAGGCATAGGTATAGTATCCCAGAGTATACATTGCTAGAAAACCTTTAAAAATAGGTAACAATTATAACTATAGAAAAAGATAGTAGTAGCTATAGGCCCTAAGAGCTACTTTTTAAAGGCACTGTTTTGTATGCCTGGCATTCTCTTTTAGATCAACAAATCCAAACACTTGTAATTGAAGTCCCTATTTTGGGACTAACCTTGATAATTTGAAGAATCTCTTTCAAATAGCATATTCATTCATGTGTAAGGTCATTAATTGGTCATCCAGAGCTCACAAGATTTAAAAGCTTTAAAGCAAGGGATTTTTTTCAGAGTAGTGGTTATTAAATAAAGAGTATGACTGTCCCCCTCAAAATAGCCTGCTCTTTTGATTTCATTCATTGTAGCATTGTAAACTCTAGAGCTAAATCCTTCCTTTTATTAACTATTAGATAAAATAAAATGTAATTTGTAAGATGACTTTTCATCCCTAATTAGTTGAGTTGTCAAAAGAGAAGAGGAAGCTGTCTACCCTAAAATAGTAAATTTACCCCAGGGAGTATATAATCTTCCCCACCCTTCATCTTGTTCCTCTTTTTAAAAAAAAAATATTTCTTTCACGTTCCAAGTCTAGTATTGTTAATGTTAATATTAATACAAATTAGCTTTGGCTCAAAATCTGGAAATTAGTTGATGTGTCATAAGACTTGAAAAATGAAAGAAATCTTGGATAAATTTTAATATAATACTTAATTTGCAGAGTAGAGGAAGGTTGAGACTTGAGGACTGTCATATTATAAGTTAGTGACAGTGTTGGGGCCAATTGGGTTATAACCTAGTACCCCTTTCCATTTTCTCTCTATTTTTTCTCTATTTTTAAATTAGTAAAATTTACTGATAGGATAGATCTCATAATTCAGTTGGTAAAAAACTTTGAAGAGAAAATAATTCGGTCCATTTATTAAATTCTTCCTATGTAGTGCTGGACATACAAAGAAAGACAAAAAAGTCTCAACTTTCAAGAGGATCAATAGTCTAATTTATATCTCCAACAAATGATTTTGAGTTTGAGCTGTAGAGCTTACCTACCCACAAGATTATATTAAGGATCATATTTGCAATAGGAACAACAATTCTTAAGTACTTTTTGGAGCAGTTCCCTTTTCAGTATTATATTTCTTTCAGAAAATAATTTTGCCTCTTTGTGTTGCATGTTTGAAGAGCATGACAGATATTATATTAAAATATTTAATAAATTAAATGTAAAATGTGTCCCAAAAAAAAACATTAAGAAGGGGTCTAGAATTTTAAAATTCTTCTCTATACTTTTAAAAGAGATATTTTAATATAAGGAATCCTTTAAAATTTTTTGACATGAACTTTACAATAGATGACATTTTGTTTTCACACTTCTGCTTTGGCTTCTGAAATTGAATTATTCTAGACTGAAGAGTTTGGACTTAATTTGATCAATCTGTATGTTTTTTTCTTCCTAGCTGGATTGTAATGAGTTCTCAGTAAGTATTCTTAAGTGGTACTCAGTAAGTATTGCTGAGTGGTTGAATATAGTCTTGTTTGTATCAGGATGCCTTCTTGTACAAGATTTGCACCTAGGATATTGTGTGGTTTTAAAAAAAATCACAAATTAAATATATCCACAGTCTTTTCCCTGCCTTGTGAGCCCTCTCTCTCTCTCTCTTTTTTTTTTTTAATATTTATTTATTTTAGTTTTCAGCATTCACAGTTTATAAGATTTTGGGTTCTAAAATTTTCCCCTTCCTTCCTCTTCCCTTCTCCAAGATGGCATACAATATGATATAGTTTGTACATGTATAATCATATTAAACACATTTCTGCATTAGTCATGTTGTGAAAGAAAAATCGGAATTAAAGGGAAGAACCATGAGAAAGAAAAAACAAAAACAAAGAGAAATAGCATGCTTCCATCTGCATTCAGACTCCATATAGTTCTTTCTCTGGATGTGGATAGCATTTTCCATTGTGAGTTTTTTTTGAGTTGTCTTTGATCCTTGTATTGCTGAGAAGAGTTAAGTCTATCAAAGTTGCTAATTACACAATATTGCTATTACAGTGTACAGTGTTCTTCTGGTTCTGTTCACCTAACTCTGCATCAGTTCATGTAAGTCTTTACAGGTTTTTTTGAAGTCCATCTGTTCATCATTTCTTATGGAACAGTAACATTCCCTCAATTTCTAGTTCTTGGCTATCACAAAAAGAGTGGCTATAAGTATTTTTGTATATGTGGGTCCTTTTCCCATTTTTATGATCTCTTTGGGATACAAACCTAGTAGTGATATTGCTGGATAAAACCAGTTTTATAGCCCTTTGGGCATAATTCCAAATTGCTCTCCAGTGTGGTTGGAGTATTCTGTTCACAAGTCTGCCAACAATGCGTTAGTATTCCAATTTTCCCACATCTTCTCCAACATTTATCATTTTCCTTTTTGGCATTATTAGCCACTCTGATAAGTCTGAGATGGTAGGTACCTCAAAGTTGTTTTGATTTGCATTTCTCTAATCAATAGTAACTTAGAGCATTTTTTCATCTGACTATAGATAGCTTTAATTTTTTCACCTGAAAACTTGCTATTCTTATCCTTTGATCATATGTCAATGGGGGAGTAACTTGCAGTCTTATAAATTTGACTCAGTTCTCTATATATTTTGGAAATGAGACCTTTATCAGAAATACTGGCTGTAAAAATGGTTTCTTAGCCTTATACTTCCTTTCTAATCTGTGCTGCATTGACTTTGTGCAAAAACTTTTAAATTTAATGTATCAAAATCATTCGTTTTGCATTTCATGATGTTCTTTATCTCTTGTTTGGTCATGAATTCTTCACTTCTCAATAGATCTGATAGGTAAACTCTTCTTTTGAGCCTTCTCCTTTAACAAGGATTAAAAAAGGAGGGAAGGGGGCTAGTTTAGAAATTTGTTTTCTTCTGCTATGCATATTTGTTACAAGGGTTTTGTTTCTTCCCCTTTTAAAAAAAAGATTGTGGGTAGGTTGGTTAGGAGGAGTGACTAGTGAGTGATTGAGTTGTTTCCCTGTTTAAAAAAAAAGTATCATTGAAACATTGAAAAAGTGTATAGAAAAGAGGGAAGGGTTAAAGGAAGACAGAAAAATAAAACAGTTTTGAAAGTAACACATTGAATTTATTATGTACTTAAAAGGAAAATGAAGCTTTAATGCAGTAGAGATTTGTGGTTTTATGTCCAATTCTCTTTTTCTGATCTACTTTGTATATGGAAATACTAAATAAGAAAACATCTCAAAACTCTGTTCAGATTTGATTCTGTGATGATCAGCTTACTTTCATACTTAGTACTTTAATGGATAAATAAATAAAATTTATTATTAAATCCATCTTGTAAAGATTTCATTGTTAATTTTCTTATATGTGATAAAGGAAAACATCTAAGATGTATCATGTCTTAGAATAATTATAATTGCCATTATAATTTTTAATTTTTAGACTGCCTTTTTCTAGTCCGTTTTCATATAAGTATGTAATTAGGTTCCTACTTTGTTCCCCATGGCACTTAAGTTATTTGATTGGTTGGTAAAATACTGTGGAAGGAACACTGATTCTAGTCAGAGGACCTTGATTCATCTCTAATGCTTACTACCTATTTAGCCTCAATCAAATTACTTATCTTTCTTGGGCTTTAGTTTCCTCTTCTATAAATGGATGTGTAAAGTGACCTTTACAGCCAACTTCCAGCTTTGTAGAGTTGTGAGATCCTCTTTATGTTATGTTTGTTCCACTAAATAGCTGATACTCAACTTAGGTAATAAAATTGTGTTATAATGAGCTCCTGTGAATAGCCAAATTTTTTGCAATGGAATTTTGTTATGGTGAGTGTACATTACAGGTATCAGGACCTGAAAGAAAAACAATTAAGTGGGGAAAAATTTGTGTCTGATAGGGAAAAGTATATCACCTTCCTTACTTCTCTCTTCCTCTTAAGACCCAGGATCTTTTTGGATGTTTTTATTTTGATGAATAAATCAATGGAAAACATTTATTAAATTCTTTCTATGTGCCAAGCACTATACTAAAGACTGAGAATAGGAATGGAGAAGTGAGACAATCCCTGACCTCAAGAATCTTATATCCTAATAGCCTGAGATAGCACATAAATGGGATTCGTGGCCAGGAAAAAATGTTTGACTCTGGGAAGTCACAGGGATGGTGAGTTGAGTCATAGGGAGTCCATTGGCATGTTCTTTACAGGAGCAGTGCTAAGGGAATGGTAATATTGCCATGTTCCATGACAGGGTGATTGTCTAGGAACACAGTCTCATAGTCTGGGGACTCCTTGATAAAGTAGTGACCTAACCTAAGTGAATTTGCATTGGTTGACATCTTCAGCCCCAGGGCAGAAAGTTCCAAAATGGAGTCGATTAAGTCCTACCAAGCTAGGCCTCTAGAGTTCTAGAGGGCACACTATAGTAGGTCAGCTAGTGAAAAGATGACCAGGGAGGATGACTGAAAGCTGGGGTGGTGTAATTGGCATGGTTTTTTTTTTTTTTGTCTTTTTGGAGGGGGGAAGGAAGGGCAGTTGGGGTAAAGTGACTTGCCCAAGGTCACACAGCTAGTAAGGGCTAAGTGTTTGAGGTGGGATTTGAACTTAGGTCCTTTTGATTCCAGGGCATGTGCTGTATTCACTGTACCGCCTAGTTCCCCCAATTGGCATGTTTTGATGGTGATTGGGATGTTAGTCTGCAAGGATGAGGGCTGCTGACAGGATATACTAAGAGATCTTCAATCCAGCAGCTCCACTTTTATTTTGGTAAGAATAATGTACAATAAAGTATTCTTATAAATACAAAACTTGAAAAAAGCAAACAAGTCGTAAATCAGGATTAGACTTGCTAATTTGAATTTTTTATCCATCATATTTTCACTAAAGACAACATATGCCACCAATGAGTGAATGTGTATATGAGTATTTATTAATTCTATACACACTAACATTATAACTATTTCCAAATTACAACGGTCTGCCCACAATTTGTGATCTGTTTCTTTGTGACATTATCTAAAGTAACAAATATGTATAGTGAAGCAAAACATATTCATTCATTTGCCACGTCCAAAAATTTTCCATCCATACCCTTGAACCCATCACGTGAGGGTAGATAGCGTCTTTCATCATGAGATTTCTGAAGTTGTGGTTGCTCATTGTGTTGGTCAGTTATTAAAATCCTTCAAAAAGTTGTCTTCCCAATGCTGCTCTTATCATACAACTTGTTTTCTTCGTTATGCTCACTTTACTCTACAGTAGTTCATACAAGTCTTCCCTGGTTTGTTTGAAAGTGCCCCATCACCATTTCTTATGTGTTAGTAGTATCTCATTACATTCACATACCATAATTTGTTTAGCTGTTCTCCTGTTGATGGGGCACCCTTTTTTTTTTTGCTACTGTGAAAAGGCTACTATAATTTTTTTTTTTTTGCTCTTATAGCTTCTTTTCTTCACCTTCTTAGGAGTATAGGTCTAGTAAGGTATTGCTGGGTCAAAGAATAAAGTAATGATGTATTTTTGTAACAACCGATTTAACCAAATTCTCTAATTAGTGCTTAGGGAAGCTAGGTGGCACACTGGATAGAATGCTGGACCTGGAATCAGGAAGACCTGAGTTCACATGTGGCCTCCGAAACTAGCTGTATAATCTTGGACAAGTCACTTAACCCTGTTTGCCTCAGTTTTCTCATCTGCAAAATAAGCTGAAGAAGGAAACAACAAACCATTCTAGTATCTTTGCTGAGAAAACCCCAAATGAGATCATGAAGAATTGGACATGACTGAACACTAGCAATCAGTGGTTAAACAAATTTTGTCTCTAGCTCTTTGCTACTACACAAAGGTTAAGCATTTAATATTAGCAACAGTTATGGTTGTCAGTTCTAATCATTTAATAAGGGTTAACTGTTTTTTCTCTAAAATTTTTTTGAAGTTTAAAAAAATTTTTGTTTTACTTTTAGTATTCTTTTTAAAAATAAAAAAGTTCAGGGGTGGCTAGGTGGCATAGTGAGTAAGAGGGCTGGCCCCAGAGTCGGGAGGACCCTGGAGGACCTGGAGGACCTGGGATGGGTTCTGGCCTCAGAAAATGAGCACCCACACATAAATAACTAGCCGTGTAACCTTGAGCAAGTTACTTAACCCCAGTTGCTTTAAAAAAATTTTTTAAAGTTCCAAATTCTCCCTACCACTCCCCTCTCCGTTGGAAAGGCAAGAGATGGGGTATCAGTTAGACATGTAAAATCATGCAAAATGTATTTCCATATTTGTCATTGTAGCGCCAATGCAATATTCACAGGCCTATGATCACTATAAATATACCTGCATGGTGTTTAATCACAAAATATAACACTCTTCATATAGAAGACAGAAGCAAAATAAATTTATTCAGACACCAGAAAACCAAATCCCCAAACCAGTAAGCTAATTCCATTATAGTAGCAAAGAAGTTTATAAACCACAACAGCACAGAGAGCCACACCATCCTTTAGCTTTCCCACAAACCAACAAAAAACTAACATTTATTCACAAGCCTAACTGACTCCCTTGGATGCTTTCTCTCCTCCTCCCAGTCTAGCTAGCTCTGACTCCCAGCTTCCTGTGGTCTGTTTCACCCTTCAGCAAATTCCTCCCACCACAGGCTTCATGTGCCTACATTCAGCTTATTAGGGGGCAGAGTATATTTTCTTTCTACCTTTTTTTTTTTCTTAAGCAATTGGAGTTAAGTAACTTGCTCAAGGTTACACGGCCAGTCACGACTCTGGGGCCTACACTTTTAATCACTGCGCCACCTAGCCGCCCCCCCAGAATATATTTTCAAAGTAGGGAAGGTCTTAAAATTCCCTTAGGCTTATTAAGGGGCTGGGAAGATTTTCAAATTACCATTACAGTCATGAAACTTGCTGTAAAAATTTCACCTAGTTTCCAACTTTCCTTCTAATCATGGCTGCATTGGTTTTGTGCAAAACCTTCTTAATTTATTGCAATTAAATTAACCATTTTACTCCCCATGATCCCTCTCCACATTTGGTTTGGTCATAGTCTCTTCCCTTACCTACATTTTCTATGCACCGTTCATTTGCTCATGATAATGATCTTTATATCTAAATTGTTTACCCGTTTTGACCATATCTTGGTATACAGCGTAAGTATATGTTGTTCTATACCTAGTTTCTGCCAGACTGCTTTCCAGTTTTTCTCAGAAGTTTTTGTCAAATAGAGTTCTTGTCCCAAAAGTTTGGATCTTTGGGTTTATCAAGCACTAGATTACTATGATCATTTGCTGATGTGTATTGTGAACCTAATTTAGCTCTTCCACTGATCTGCTACTTTTATTTCTTAGCCAGTTCCAGATTGTTTTGCTGATTACTGCTTTGTAATATAGTATGAATTCTGGTACTGCTAGACTATCTTCCTTTACATTTTTCTTTGATTTCCTCAATATTGTTTTTTTAATGTATTTTTGTTTTTAAAAATATTTCTCAATTAAATGTAAATTTTTAACTCATTTTTAAAAAATGAAAAAATTTAAGCTGTATTTTATTTTTAAAAATTAATTATTTTATCTTTTAACATCCATTTTTAGAAAAGTTTGAGGTCCAAATTCTCTTCCTATATATCTTCCCTCCTCAATCCTTCTTAAGCCATTCTAAAGGCAAGAAATTTGCTATTGATCATATGTGAAATCATGCAAAAATATATTTCCATGTTAGCCATGTTGCCCCCAAAAAACCGACAAAGAAAAATAAAGTGAAATAATTATTCAGTCTGCTTTCAGACTTCATCAGTTCTTCTCTGGAGGTGGGGATAGCATCATTATGAGTCCTTTAGAATTGCCTGTAATCATTATTACTGAGAATAGCTAGGTCATTCACAGTTGATCATTGTACAGTATTGCTGTTACTGTGTACAGTGATCTCCTAGTTTTGTTCCTTTACTTTGCGTCACTTGATATGTCTTTCCAGGGTTTTCTGAAGCCACCCCCCCTCACTATTTCATATAGCACAATAATATTCCATCATGATAATATACCACAATTTGTTCAGCCATTCCTTAATTGATAGGCATCCCCTTGATTTCCAATTTTTTGTCACCACAAAAAAAGAACCGCTGTAAATAATAGGTCTTTTCCCTTTTTCTTTGGTCTCTTTGGGCTTCATACATAGTAGTGGTAATGCTGGGTCTGACAGTATGCACAGTTTCATACCTCTTTGGCTATAGTTTCAAGTTGTTCTCCAGAATAATTGGACCAGTTCACAACTCACCAACAGTGCATTAGTGTCCCAGTTTTTCTATATCTTCTCCAGCATTTGCCATTTTTATTTTCTGTCAATTTGCTCAGTGTTACCTTTAAGAGTTCTTTTAGTTTGCATTTCTCTAATCAGTGCTTTTGAGCATTTTTCATGTAACTATTGATGGCTTTGATTTCTCTTGAAAATTGCCTGTTCATATACATTGACCCTTTATCAACTGGGTAATGGCTTTTATTTTTATAAATTTGGCTCAGTTCCCTGTGTATCTGAGAAATGAAGCCTTTATTAGAGACACTTGCTGTAAAAATTTCCCCCAGTTTCCTGTTTTCCTTCTGATTTTGACTGCATTCGTTTTGTGCAAAAACCTTTTAATTTCATGTAATCAAAATATATAATTTTACTTCCTTTGATCCTGTCCATCTTTAGTTTGGATTGCTCCCCTAATTTGCTTTATGGCTATTTCATTTATCCATTTTGACTTTATCTTGGTATACAATGTGAGGTGTTGTTCCATTCCTAGTTTCTTCCAAACTGCTTTCTAGTTTCCCAAGCAATTTTCGTCAGATGGTGAATTCTTACCCCCAAGGCTTGGATCTTTGGGTTTATCAAACACTAGATTACTATGACCATTTGCTGCTGTGTATTATGTACCTGATTTGTTCCACTGATTGACCACTCTATTTCTTAGCCAGTACCCAATTTTGAGGATTGCTGTTTTATAACATAGTCTGAAGTCAGGTACTGCTTGGCTGTCCTCCACGTTTGTTTGTTTTTGTTTTTTTTTTTTCATTGAACCTTGATATTCTTGACCTTTTGTTCTTGTAGATAAATTTTATTATTTTAGCTCTATAAATTTCTTTTTGGTAGTTACTCAGTATGACACTGAGTAAGTTATTTAAATAGAATTCTCATTCTTATTATATTGGCTTGGCCTACCCATGAATCATTAATATTTCTCCAGGTGTTTAGCTCTGTCTTTATTTGTGTTAAAAGTGCTTTGTAGGGGCGGCTAGGTGGCGCAGTGAGTAAGAGCGCCGGCCTCGGAGTTGGGATGACCCGAGATCAAATCCGGCCTCAGAAAATGAGCACCCACACATAAATAATGACTAGCTAGCCGTGTAACCTTGAGCAAGTTACTTAACCCCAATTGCTTTAAAAAAAAAAAAGAAAAAGAAAAGTGCTTTGTAATTGCATTCATATAGTCCTTGGGTTTGTCTTGGCAGGTAGATTTCCAAGCAAGAGTAACCATTTTTCACAGCTTAACATAATTCTTAAAGAATTACATCTGGACTATAATGGACATATATGCTGGATTGCTTGCTGCAAATCCTAAATTCTGATTTAAATTCCTCTTGGATTCATGCAATATTTAGTCATAGTAAGATTAGAAAGTACTCCCTAATCATGGTTGAGGCACAGTCATTCCAAAACTCAGTGGTTATATTTTGAGGTTATCTTATTCTTTAAGCTTATTATTGAGGAAAATCCACACCTCTAGATGATGCCATTAATTTTTTTTAAGAATAGTGTTGATCCAACAGAATTTGAAGAAAGACCAGGCTGAGACTTTAGTGGAGATCTATTATTTTTAAATGAAATTTCATTTTTGTCAGCTCTTTGAATTCTTTGAGAGTTTGCGTGTATCTGAAGTATTTTAGGCACAGATTACTGTGGTGGTATAAAACCTACAGTTTTTGCTTTCTTTTGACTAATTTCCCTTATATACTCCAGGTTGGATAATTTAAATTGAAGCTGAAATATATTTACTACATTTTGTTGAATGGTGGGTCCTTTTAACGTATCTCCTTAGAGATCTTTGTTCCACTTACACATATCACAATGTCTTGTGACTTAGTTGATGGTCTTCACAAATTGCTTTAGTTAAAAAATCCATTACATTGTGGTCAGCTTGATCCCTAATCTCTCCAAATTTAGCTAGATAATAGACATATTTGTTAAGGTCTGTATCTTCCAGAAGCTTCAACTTGTTGGCAACGCCTTCCAGAACCCAAGTTCATCTCTATGGCATAGTGAACCATTAGAGTGAGACTTTAGTGGAGATCTGTTATTTTTAAATTAAATTTCATTTTTTAATTCTTTGAGAGTTTGCATGTATCTGAAGTATTTTAGGCACATATTACTGTGGTGGTATAAAATTCCAATCTATGAATAGTTGTATGTACTCTACTGTGGTTATGCCTAACTGTAATGACTGGCATATATCACTTTCTGGTTTATACAACAACCTCACTGGGTCAGTGGTATAAATAGTCTGTCCTTATTTTAGAGACGAGGAAATTATCCCTTCTGTAAATCTGTAATCTCATTGGTAATGATATTAAGCATGGTAATGTCCTTCAAGCAGCATCTCAAATTCCTTTTCCTCTCTGCTGCCTTCCATGATTAGAAGAAAAAGAGTTAAATTTTTCCAGGCCTTGGCCAAATAGGCAGCTCTTTGTTGTTTGGCACTCCATAAAATAAACTTCCTTGGTTTTATGTGTGGTTTTGAAGTTATGAAACTTTTTGTGCCTGGCTTGTTAAGCCAACCTCATTACTTAGTGTCATAACCTTGTACTATTTGAGTGTTAGTTCTTATCAGTAGAGAAAGTGCTGTGTGTCAGAACCTATAGATGCTTTGATGATAAACAGCATTGGGGGTGGGAGAGGCATTCAAGGATTATCTTATTTACTTTTTCTACTAGGAATTTTAGAACACTTGGACCCTTTTAAAAAAACTCATTCAGCATATTAAATTTAGGTCAAGTAATTTGTCCTAGCTTCTGTGAACTTTTGTCTCCCGGTGTGCCAACAATTTTTCTTTTCTCCTTTTTTCCTTAGGCTACTAGCAGAAGATGGTGGATCGATTGGCAAACAGTGAAGCAAATACTAGACGTATAAGTATAGTGGAAAACTGTTTTGGAGCAGCTGGACAACCCTTGACTATTCCGGGACGAGTTCTTATTGGAGAAGGAGTATTGACTAAGTTGTGTAGAAAGAAGCCAAAAGCAAGGCAGTTTTTCCTATTTAATGATATTCTTGTCTATGGTAATATTGTCATTCAGAAGAAAAAGTATAACAAGCAGCATATAATTCCCCTGGAAAATGTCACTATTGATTCCATCAAGGATGAGGGGGACCTACGGAATGGATGGCTTATCAAGACACCAACTAAATCATTTGCTGTTTATGCTGCCACGGCTACTGAAAAATCAGAATGGATGAATCATATAAATAAGTGTGTGACTGATTTACTCTCCAAAAGTGGGAAGACTCCCAGTAATGAACATGCTGCTGTCTGGGTACCTGACTCTGAGGCAACTGTGTGTATGCGTTGTCAGAAAGCAAAATTTACTCCTGTTAACCGTCGTCACCATTGCCGCAAATGTGGCTTTGTTGTGTGTGGGCCATGCTCTGAAAAGCGATTTCTTCTACCTAGCCAGTCTTCTAAGCCTGTACGGATTTGTGATTTCTGCTTTGATCTGCTTTCTTCTGGGGACTTGGCTACGTGTCAGCCTACTAGATCAGACTCTTATAGCCAATCACCTAAGTCCCCTTTGAATAATGTATCTGATGATGAAGATGATGAAGATAGTAGTGATTAAAGATATGAAAATATTTTCAGAAACAGAATTGAGTGTGATCAGAGATATCTGCTTGGGGGAGATTTATTATTGTGGCCTCCAAAAAAATTTCATTCTAGCCATAAATTTACCTGAGAAACTTCCAACCCATGTGCCTCAGTATATTCTATAGAGAATGGTTTCACTCTTCTGCAGGGATAGACTATTGCAAATGTATCACATGATTTTCCACCTTCTTATACTTGAGTTTTTCTAGACTATCCTTTTCTTATAAGGTTGGAAAAATTCAGTTAGAACTTTTAAAAAAGTTAATAGATCATATGCTACATTGATATTTTCATCATTTCTGTATTTTGGTATAAAAGAAAATTAAAGCATCATAAAATTATGGAAAACTGAATGTACTTTTGAATTAATAAGTTATTTACATACGATTAGTAGTTTTTCTAACCACACTATCTTGTGATTAAGGCCCCTAACAAACATAGGTGTCATTTTTTGGGCATGACTTTGTTTTGCTTTTGATTTTGTATGCCATGTAGTGCCTTAAATTGATAGCACAGTTACAGGAAATAAGCCCCCTATGTTCTCACCTTTTCAGTTGTTATAAACAAGAGAAAAACCCATTGGTGCTATTTGAAATGAACATGATAAAATTAGTGCTTAAGAAAGGAAGTCCTAACCATGGCTACCAGTTTGGAGGTAGCCATTTCCACACGGGCATGTTTTTCCCATAAAATAGTTTAGAGTGATTATATTCTTATGTTTTTATAGATACCAAATTGTATTTGACAAGCCAGAATTTTACATTAATAAGGTTGTCATGTTTAAGAATTTACTTTCCAATTTATCAAGTTTATTTTGAGCCTTTTCACTTGTTAGTCTCTAATTTTAGTTAAGAATTATTTTAAAATGTAAATTGAATGGCATTAAAAGTTTGAAGCTAAAGTGAAAATTTTCCATGCAATACCTTCAACAGTCTTTTCTAACATTCAGTGATAAGTGAATGAAAAGTAACTTGTTAAAAATGGAAAAGAAACTTGGGCCTGAAAAGTTAGAATTAAATAATTTGCATACATGATCAGTGCAGAAAATATTTTAAATTTACTTAAATTTGAACAGATTTCTGTCTTTAGAAGTCTTCTTAGCCCAGCATAAAATAAACCTTGAACTTAAAATTAATAGTATACTAGGTTTTGTAAAGTTTTGTAAAATCCCAAACTATATTTCTATTTTTGTAAAATGATAGTATGCTTAATTTGTTTCTGATGTCTTTTTTTAAATCCATGAAAATAGAGTAGTAGATGATCTTTCAAAATTGTGGGCTTTGCTCAGTGTAGGTTATTTTTGAGAAGTTACCATTTCTGCACTGTTTGCAAACCTTGAGGTAACCATTAGGTCAAAAGTATATTTATTGAATAAACCTGTATGTATATTGCACTAGTTTTCCTGTTTGTATGCTGGAGATAACTATAGTGATTTTTTTTGTATATAAAAATAATCAGTTAAAAGTGTATTAACTATAATTCTCCTCTGTTTTGTCTTAAAATTTGAATATATGGTGCAGATATCATGAGAGACTTGATTCATTAATTTATATGACTAAGAATTGTTACAGTGTCTTAAAATTAGATTGAAGCACTATTTTGATTGATTTTATTTTAACTTTTTTGAAGGTCCTGAGGTCACGTAGACCTGTCTGACCTGTTTGTAGTATGAAGCAAAAGCACAGTAAGGTTGGTTTTCATTAAAAATAAATGCTTTTTATTTTTCTCTGAGAGAACATTCACATACATACAGATACATTCAGGTATATTTACATAACTGATGTGCTATGCTTGTGTGTGTATATACACACACCCTTGTTGCTTCATACTTTTATTGATATATTTGCCTGAGAAGTATGATAAAACCTGAGAAAGTTTTTTGTTTGTAGCCTGGTACATAAGAAACTAACCTATTTTAGAAGTCAGGTGGAACTGTTCTGAGAAGTCATTTGCATTTTTAACCTATTGACTATATTTTTATAATTAAAAATCCTCAGTTACTATTTTTCTTATAGAATGTGATCTGATATTTTTCTTATAGTACAAATACATAATTGGTGTACAGTGTCTTTTCTTGTTTTGTTCCTTTTTGTTCTGAGATGCTACACCTTTCCCCTAAATGCCTTTTTCTGCACTTTTAAAAAATTAAGTGAAAAAGCAAAACAAGACTATCTCATTTTTTACAAACTTTACCCGTAAATGAAATTTGTACTGTGCTGCACTGATCTTGAAGCTGTAACCAAATTGCTGGCAATTGTAGTTGGAGGAAGAAAACAAAGTTTCTATAGGAGGGGAAAAACAAGATTTTAAGTGGAAAGTACCTTATAGAAATTCAAAGCCATTGGGGCCTGATATAAAAATTGTAATAAGTTAATGTTACAAGGTTAATACTACAGTTTCTTGTTGATGTATACATTGAAAAAGTATAATTGTTCCCATTTTGAATTTTTCATAAAATGGGTGTGAATTGTATTTGTAACTTAAAATTTTTGAAAGGGCTCAATACTTGTAATCTGTTTTCTGTCAGATTTACTAGTTTTTGTGCTCAAATATATGATGTAGCTTTTTAATCAGTGTTTTAGTATTTCTTTATCCTCATTTTTTAGAATTATAGAATCACAGATTTAGAACTAGAAGAGATATCAGAGATTATCTAATCCAACTATCTAGGACTAGAATTGAGTATTTCTTCAGTAGGCCAGGTGTGGAAAGAGGCTGAAATTAGTGGCCCCTACCATAGCATATAATCAATTACATTTTCAGTAGGAACGTTTTTGATGAGTAGACATGAGCACGTCACAGAGGACCAAAGTTATGGTAAGTAACCATATTATATTTCAGTTTTTAAAATGAACTTTAGGACTTCGTGTGACCATGTACTTACATAATGTTGGAAATGAGTCCAGCCAGGGTCAGGAATTTGATCCCTGAATGGGCCAGTTAGTTTTCATCTGCTTTGTTGTCAGAGATCGTATCTTCTATCTCACAGATATATGCCATTGATCACAAATGGACTCATACAGACTCATCATCTCCACTACTAGAAAAGGATTAAAAGTTCATGTCTTAAAATTGTTGCTATTCATTCCCCAAAGGACCACATATAATATGGTAATTTCAGATTAGTCACCAAAAATGTATTAAGTGCTTACTGTGTGCCAGGCACCGTGCTAAGGATACAAAACAAGGCACAACAAACTCCCAGCCCTCAAGGAACTCACTAATAGGATATATATACCAACATGAAAATTACTAGGGACATAAAAGATTTTGACAGAGTAAGTGGAAAGTAATCTCAGAAGAAAAGGCTCTAGAAACTGAGGGGACCTGAAAAGGCCATCTACAGAAGGTAGAATTTAAGATGAATACTGAAATAAACCAGAGAAATTAGGAGGTGGAGGTGAAGAGTGGGAGAGCATTTGGGCAAGGGGCAGGTAGAGGGTTAGGGGTTAGCCAGTGCAAAAGCATGGAGATGAGACAGAGAGTGTTGTGCAAAGAATAACAAACGTGGACAATGGTGATGGATGTGTGGAATTGGTGGAGGGGAATAGAGAAAAAAAGACTGGAAGGGTCCAGTTATGAAGAGTCTAAATGCCAAACAGGAAGGCTTTGTGTTTTATCTTGGAGATCACTTTTTGGATTAGCTTTTGTTTTTATGGTTTTTTTTTGGAGACAGTTGGGGTTAAGTGACTTGGCTGGAGTCACACACCTACTAAATGTCTGAGGCCTCATTTGAACTCAGGTCCTTCTGACTCCGGGGCTGGTGTTCTCTCCTCTCTGCTACCACCTGGTTGCCCCTTTGGGTTAAATTTTAAGTTAAATAATAATATTTCAAATTTGTTATATTTTAAGGTGCTTCAGTTGTTGAATTCTGTTGTTTCTGTGAAATGTCTTTCTTTTATTACCTCGTCTCTTCTCTGACACAGTTATATCCTACTACAGGTCTTTCTTACCTCACACCTAAAATATTGCAATAGCCTACTGATTAGTCTCCCTGCTTTAAGTAGAGCTCTGTCAAATTGATCTTCTAAAATGAAAGTATGACCATATCACTCCCCTATTCAATAGACTTCAGGAACTCCATTGCTTCCAGGATAAAATGCAAAATCTTCTTTTTGGTTTTTAAAGCCCTTCATAAATTGGCCTCTTCCTGCCTTTCTAGGCTTATATACTGCTCCCCTATAACACTAGTCCCTTGAACAGGACACTCCCAACATCCAACTCCAAGTGTATTGAGCTGGACACTCCTCTGAGCATTTTCACTGGCTGTCCCACATACCTAGAATTGTCTCCCTCATTTCTTCCTGACTTCCCTTCCTTTACAGCTCAGCCAAAGTCCCACCTTCTCCAAGAAACCTTTCCTAATCCTTCATCTTAATGCTTTGCCTCTGAGAACACCCCAGTTTATCTTGTATGTTTGTACATGTCATGACTTGCATGTCATCTCTTCCATTGGACTGTGAACTCAGAGAGCAGGGCTCATTCTGGGTATGTGTTTTTATCCCTAGCATTTTCAGCACATAAAAATGCTAGTTGATTATTCAAGAAACATTAAGTGCCTCCCTCCATGCCAGTTAGGTGACACAGTGGATAGAGTATCAGAAGACATTCCTGAGTTCAAATCAGGTCTCAGACATTAGCTGTGTGTCCCTGGGCAAGTCGCTTAATCTTCTTTGCCTCTGTTTCCTCAACTGAAAAATGAGCAGAAGAAGGAAATGGCAGAACTCCAATAACTGGTAAGAAAACCCAAATGAGGTCATGAAGAGTCAGACTACTTAAATAACTGAACAAGTCAGAGGAACTGATTAGGAAAACTTTCTTCAGAAATTATTTGAAGATATTTCTGTGGTGTGGAGAGTGAAGATAGGGTCATTATTGTGTTAGTACAGAATCAACAAGTTGCAGCTTTAAAATGAGAAGTGTCAGAAAAGGGAATATTATGAATGGGATTGAGTACATTGGATATATCATGGAAAATTAAGAGTTGATCTAGAACAAGGAAAATGAATTTAATAAGGATAAATTACATAATGGAATATTATTGAAGTTTAATGGTGATTTTTGAAATCTAATGAAGATGGGAAGACTTTAAGTCATAAGTAAAGAAATTCTAAGAAAAACCATGCCATAGCTTTATGCTGATAACTACAGCCTGTTACAGTTTAGGTAGAAGCAACATAACAGCTTTGGTAGGGGCAAGGGAACAACAATTTTGTTATCTTAAATCAGTTTGGGAAATGATTAATGTAATTCTTTTTTTGTTTGTTTTTGGAGGGGGGAAGGTAAGGCAATTGGGGTTAAGTGACTTGCCCAGGGTCATAGCTAGTAAGTGTGTCAAGTATCTGAGGCTGGACTTGAACTCAGGTCCTCCTACTCCAGGGCTGGTGCTCTATTCACTGCGCCACTTAGCTGCCCCTTAATTAATTACATATTTATGATACTTTATAGGGGTACTACATTGATTTTGTAAAATTACATTGCGTTATGAAATGTTTTATCTTTGAAGGCCTTGTCTAGTGCAGACTGATCTGTTTTAGTTTTTTAAGAAACTTTATTTCTAACTTTTGTTTTCATATCATAGCCCCAGTTCTACAACCATTTGAGCCTTTTTAACAAAGGAAAAAAAATTAAGCAAAATCAACTGACACAACAGGTCTGACTGCATATGTCTCATTCTACACTCATGGTCAACCTATCTATCCAGGGACAAGATTGATCATTAAAATTATCAGACAAATCTGTTTTAGTTGAGCACTATACACATTAAGCATTTTGGTCTAATGCCTCCACTTTTAGAGATGTCTTCCTTACAAAAGCATCTCATTTTTTTAATGTTGCCATATACCAGGTATACACCTAATATCTAAAATCTTTGGTTCTGAAGAAAAAAAGAACTTATTAGATGAAATGGCATGAAAAGAATAAGTTAATTCCTCTGAAATAGTGTAACAATGGCATTAACTAAATGCTTGACTTTAAAACACGGTTCTTTAACTGGTAAAAGAATGTTGTTAGGAAATCATGTCAGTTGAAGTGGGAGGTATGATTCTACTTTCTCAATAAAATCACTTTTAAAAACATCCAAAAAACCCCACCTGTAATCTCTGAAAACTAAAAATTTGTGAAGTATATGAAAATAAAGGTAAAATTAAAGTCTCATGGCATAGATGAAAATGTGCTTCATCTTTTAACCATGAGTGGAAATTATAACCAGAATTTATTGCTACCTCCCTTAAGATAATATCAAATTCAGAAGGATGAATTTGATTATCACTGTTCAAAGTGATAACTTTTCATTTTAAGTCTAACAGTTTAAAAGTTGAATAGAAATGCACAACATTTTTTTAATACCAGTTTATGGCGGGGGAAGCAAAAAGTATTGCAAGTTTTTAAAAATCTGCATTTCTTCTGAGAAATGTCATTAGAGACCTTGTATTTTTCTTTAAATGTAACTTACTTATTTGTATTTGTTTTTTTTAATCATTAGAAACATTTTTAAGTTTTGTGTTTCAAATTCTCCCCCATCTATTGAGAAGGCAAGCAAAATGATATCAATTATATATGTGAAATCATGCAAAATATTAACATATTAACCCTATTTAAAAAACAGCAAAAAAGTAAGAAAAATATGTTTTAGTTTGCATCAGTTCTCTCTCTGGAGGTGGATAACATGTTTTCATTATAAGTTTTTTTGAATTTTCAATCACAATTAGAGTAGGCAAATCTTTCATATTTAATCATTTTAAGATTGCCATTACTGTACATAATGATCTTCTGATTCTTTTTCACTTTGCATGTAGATCTTGACATTTTTTTCTGAAACCACGCCCTCATTTCTTATATCACAATAGTACAACATCATAGTCCTATGGCACAACTTGTTCAACCATTCCCCAATTGATGAACATCCCCTCAATTTCCGATTCTTTGCTACTACAAAAGGAGATACTATGAATATTTTGCATGGATGGGTTCTTTTTCCTTTGATTTCTTTGGAGTATAGACCTTATAGTGATACTGCTGGGTCAAAGAGGTCATAATTTTATAGTTCTTTGGGCATAGGTCCAATTTTTTTTTTCTTTTTGGAGGGGGAAGGCAGGGCAATTGGGGTTAAGTGACTTGCCCAAGGTCACATGGCTAGTAAGGAGTAAGTGCCTGAGGTCAGATTTGAACTCGGGTCCTTCTGACTATAGGGCCAGTGCTTTATTCACTGTGCCAACCAAATTATTTTCCAGAAGGGTTGGACCAGTTCACAATTCCACTTTTCATTTTTATTAGTGTGCCTCCTTTCTCCTTCAGCATTCATCATTTCTGATGGATGTGAGGTGGTACCTCAGAGTTGTTTTAATTTGCATTTCTCTAATCAATAGTGATTGAGAACATTTTTTCATGACTATAGGTAACTTTGATTTCCTCTGAAAACCATGTTCATATCTTTTGATCATTTATTAATTGGGGACTGGCTCTTATTTTCATAAATTTAACTCAGTTTCCTATATATTTGAGAAATGAGGCCCTTATCAGAGAAACTTGATATAAAAATTTTTCATATTCATTGTCTACAGTACCTTTTATTTTATTTTTTTTTTTTTGCTTTTTGGAGGGCAATTGGGGTTAAGTGACTTGCCCAAGGTCACATGGCTAGTTTTTTGTGTGTGTATTAAGTGAGGCCAGATCTGAACTCAGGTCCTCCTGACTCCAGGGCCAGTGCTCTATTCACTTCGCCACCTAGCTGCCCCTCTACAATACCTTTTAGCAAAATAGTTTCCTTAATTAGATCTATTTTTGTTTTTGCTTTGAGATCATGATTGCTACCCTTGTCTTTCTTGCTTCAACTGAAGCATAATAAACTCTGCTCAGACCCTTTATTTTTACTGTCTTTCTGTTTCAAGTGTGTCTCTTCAATAACATTGTTGAATTTTGCATTCTGCTATCTGCTTGCCTCCATTTTATGGATGAGCTTATCCCATTCACATTTACTATTATGCTTATTAACTGTATTTTCCTCCATCCTATTCTGTTTATCCTTCTCTCTCTTTTTATCCTGTCCCTGCTCAAAAATCTGCTTCTGACCACTGCTTCTGTTCTCCTGTTCATCATCCCCTTCCCTTTCTATTTCCCTATTGAGTAAGATAGATTTCTTTACCCAATTGAGTGTATGTATATATGTATGTATTCCTTTTTTGAATCAGTTCTGAGAGTGAGGTTCAAGCATTGCCTGCCACCCCACCATTTTCCTTTTCACTATAAAACCTCTTCCTTGTGTGCTTCTGTTATGTGAGAAAATTTTCCCCATTCTACCATACCCTTCCCTCTTCTCCCAGTGCATTCCTCTTTCTCACCTCTTCATTTCTTTTTTCTTTTTCTCTTTTTGGAGATTATCCCAACATAATTGACTTACATAGACACACTCTTTCTATTTAGACTCCTAACTGCCCCCAAAACAATAAACAGTTTAACCTTATTGGGTCCTTTGTGATTACCCTTTGATGTTTATTTTTTTATGCTTCTCTTGAGTCTTGTGTTTGAGTATCAAATTTTATGTTTAGTTCTGGTCTTTTCACGAGAAATGCTTGAAAGTCCTCAATTTAATTATATATCCATTTCACCCTTGAAGAATTATACTCAGTTTTGCTGGATTGGGTTATTCTTGGTTGTAATCCTAGCTCCTTTTCTTTCTGGAATATCATATTCCAGGCCCTTGGATCTTTTAATGTGGAAACTGCTAAATCTTGTGTGATCCTGACTGTGGCTCCAGAATATTTGATTTTTTTTTTTAATCTGGCTGCTAGCAGTATTTTTTCCTTGATCTGGGATCTCTGGGATTTGGTTGTTCTCGAGATTTTGCATTTTAGGATCTCAGGAGGTTATCAGTGGATTTTTTTTCAATTTCTATTTTACCCTTTGGATCTAAGATATTGGGGCAATTTTCCTTGACGATTTCTTAAAAAACGATGTCTAGGCTTATTCTTTTGATCATGGCTTTCAGGTAGTTGAATAATTCTTAAATTATCTCTCCTGGATCTATTTTCCGTATCAGTTGTTTTTCCAGTGAGATATTTCACATTTTCTTTTTCATTCTTTTGACTTTGTTTTACTGTTTCTTGGTGTCTCGTGGAGTCATTGGCTTCCACTTGACCAATTCTAATTTTTAGAGAATTATTTTTTTCAGTGAGCTTTTGTACCTCTTTTTCCATTTGACCAATTCTGTTTTTAAAGGAGTTCTTTCCATCAGTGTATTTTTGTGCCTCTTTTACCATTAGAGCAATTCTGGTGGGTTTTTTTTTAAGGTGTTATTTTCTTGTATTTTTTGTTCCTTTTTTTTTAAACCAAACTGTTAATTCTCTTTCCATGATTTTCTCATCATCCTAATTTATTTTCCTAATTTTTCCTCTATTACTCTTATCTGTTTATATCTTGGTCTTCCCTGCCATCATAGTATCTTTTTATGGTCAAGTTAATTTGTTGTTGTTGTTGTTTGCTCACTTTCCCAGGCTATTTCTTGACTTTGAACTTTATGATAAAGTTGGGCTCTGCTCAGTGGGAGGTAAGGAGGCACAATGCCAAGCCTTCAGGTTTTTTTGTGCTGCTGTTTTCAGAGCTGGTTCTGGGGGTCTGTAAGTTTTGGGTGCTGTTAAGTTGGTGTCATCTGGGGAGAGGTCTGGTCACTGCCATCCTGGTCTACATTCTGCTCTTTACCTGGGAAGGGTCTCTGCTCCCTTGTGGCCGTATGTACTAGTGTTCCTCTTGCCCCTGGATTTGTAACCAGGTACCCTGCTCTCCTGCAGCCACAAATTGCTAATGCTCCTCCCTGCCATGAAACTGTAACCAGGGTCTTTGCTCCCCTGTGACTGACCACAAATGTGCTTCTCCACCCTGGAACTGCAACTCAGAACTGCTTATGGCCAGTAGTGTTGCTGACCAGTGCCATCTGCACGCAATGCCAGCAAAGGATCCCCTATAATCTTTCTGGTTGGTTGTCCAACCCCTTTACTGTCTTTGGGCTGAAAGCTCTGGAAGTTGCTGCTGCTGTTGGTGTCTTGGTGGCCTCCCAGAAGCACTGCTTGTGTGGTGCTCCAGGCTGGTCCCCACTCCAGAGCTACAGACCTGTTCTACCCACCTCCTAAGTCATCTTAAGCTGGAAAATTGTCTCACTTTGATCTTTTGTTGGCTCTACCATTCCAACATTTGATTTGAGAAGTTGTTTTAAAATTATTTGGAGGGTAATGTTGGGAAAGTTCAGCATGGCTCCTGCCTGTACTCTACTGTCTTCTTTGCCCTATTAACGCTGCAAAATGGTTACCTTATTCCAGAGTAACATAATTCCTAGGGAAGGTAGGACTCCAGTCTGGATTATCACTTAATGTTACTTATGCACTTTATTTTTGAGGTTTTGTGTATTAATGTAGTCTTTTATCAAATCATCCTAATTCATTATGTATTATGTATTCATGAAGGTTTTAATTTAGGTCTGTACAGGAGAACTGAGTTCCTGGCATCTTGTATAAGCGATTTAAAAAGAAAATTATTATTTCATAGTAATAAGTAATAATTAATACATTAATTCCAGGTATCCTTTCCAAGAGTGACTTTATCATTTTGGAAACCTGGGAGAGGTAGAAATGTGGGTGGATTATTTTGACAGAATAAAGAAAGGCATGTTTTTTTTTCCAGTAAAAGTGAATGATTTTGTTTTATAACTTTTTGTTACAAGTTATGTGAATAAAACTACTTTCCTAATAATTTTGTTATTTAGTATAAAATATTAATTTTACACGTGTTGCAGTATGAATTCGCTTTTTGAAATGCTTTATAAAACATTTTCAGTGTGCTGTGGTTACAGGTGTAGGCAGAAGTCAAGTCTTTCTTTGAATGGAACCTTAACCACATTATTTGATATTTGTCATATGAGTTTTTTCATGTTAAATTTGTCTTCTCTTTTTATTTATATATAAAGTGCAGAGAAATGTTGAGATTCATTAAAGCATAAGTGAGTATAAAATGGTTGGTTGGTTGGTTGCTGTGCCAGTCTTGTAAAAAGTAGCGCAACAAATGACCCTTTCCCTTCCCGGGTGTGTGATTTTAGGTGACATCTGCTAATCCTCTTGAATGGCAGTTTTTTTTACTTGGCTCTAATGGGTGCACAGCGGTTTACAGAGCCGAGGAAATGTGGGAGAGTGGACTGCGTGTGTGACTTTGCAGACTGGATTTCAGAACAAATTTATAGGCTTGCAAGCGTCAGGTTTTCCCATTTGAGTTTCATCTCCCTAGTTTAAATTGGCCTTTTCAGTTCCATCTACTGCTATGTCATCCTTTGTAATCTACAGCTCTCCCCTGATGGGATAGAAAGGAATGAGATGTGAGGGTTTTTTTAAATTTAATTTTAATTTTTTTTCCTTTTTGGAGGGCAGTTGGAGTTAAGTGACTTGCCCAGGGTCACATGGCTAGTTTTTGTGTCTGAGGTCAAATTTGAACTCCAGTCCTCCTGACTCCAGGGCCAGTGCTTTATTCACTGCACCACCTTGTCACCCCTGTGGAATTTTAATTTTCAATTGCAAGTTCTCTCCCTCCCTCTCTCCCCTCCCCCACCCTTTGAGAAGGCAAGAAATAAGATACTCATTATGCATATGAAGTCATGCAAAACATTTCCATATTAGCCTTGTAGAAAAAGAACAAGAAAAATTAAAGAAAAAAAAACATGCCTCCATCTGCACTCATAGCCGTTAGTTCTCTGTCTGGAGTTGTACAGCATTTTTCCTCATGGGTCCTTTGGATTTATCACAGATCATTGTATTGATCAGAATAGCTAAGTCTTTTGCAGTTGGTTATTGTTAACAATATTGCTGTTACTGTGTGCATTCTGGTTTTGCATCAATTCATATTAGTCTTCCCAGGTTTTTTCAGAAACAATCCCCTTCATTCTTACTGCATAATCATATTCCATCACAATCATATACCATACCTTGTTTAGCAATCCCCCAGTTGTTGGACATCCCCTCGGTTTCCAATTTATTGCCACCACAAAAAAAAGCTCCTCTGAATATTTGTGTACATATGAGTCCTTTTCCTTTTCCTTTGATCTCTTTGGGGTACAGACCTAGTGGTATTGATTTGCCAAAGGGTACACACAGTTTGATAGCCAAGCTTTGGGCATAGTTCTGATTCTTCTCTAGAAGAGTTGGATCAGTTCACAATTACATCAATAATGCATTAGTGTACTACATCCCCTCCAGCATCCATCACTTTCTTTTACTGTTATGTTAGCTGATCTGATGAGCATGAGGTACCCGGAGTGGGGAACTAGCAGCCTCGAGGCCACATGTGTCCTTGTAGGTTCTTGGGTGTGGTTTTTTGACCGAGCCCAAGTTTTGCAAAACAAATCCTTTTAT
Organism: Gymnobelideus leadbeateri; assembly: GCA_011680675.1. NCBI lineage: Eukaryota > Metazoa > Chordata > Mammalia > Diprotodontia > Petauridae > Gymnobelideus > Gymnobelideus leadbeateri. The sequence goes on along the minus strand of WOXC01004676.1, from coordinate 1,084,810 downwards.
TAAGGAGCTTTTTTTCTGTGAAGTGTGGATTCAGTCAAAGGGCTGCACTTGAAGAGATAGAGGGTCTCTTGTGGCCTCCATGCCTTGAGGTTCCCCACCCTTAACTGGTAGTCCCCGATTTGAGGTCATTCAGCTGAGAAGATTTCTTTATAACTAACGTGGATTACACTTCAATTATTTTAGAAAATAACAGCTTTTCACAGACTTGCCTTTTATTATGTCATCACTTGATGTTGATGCTATGAGGAAGTTCGTTATGGATGACAACATAATGAACATAGACCATAATTATCCCGGGATATAGCTTTTCGTATCTGACCCTTTTTAGGAATATAAAGTAGGCGAATGTTTCCCTGTTTCCAATCTCTCTTCTCTCTACACAACGACACAATTGATTTTCCTAAAAATCAATTTGTAAGGATAGGGCTAAGAAGGAAATGTTAAGATTATCGAGTCCAACCCTGTTATTTTACAGATGAAGAAGAAATTGAGTCATAAAGAGGTTAAGTGACTTGCCCAGGGTCACACTAGCTAGCGTTTGAGGTCACATTTGAATCCAGGTCTTCCTAGTTCCAGACCCAACTTTCTACTGACTGTGCCACCTAGCTGCCTCGTAAGGTGCAGTATGAATGTGAAAACCTCATTTTTTTTTCTTTTTGGAGGGCAGTTGGGGTTAAGTAACCTGCCCAAGGTCACACAGCTAGTTTTTTTTGTTTGTTTGTTTGTGTGTGTTAAGTGTCTGAGGCTGGATCCGAACTCAGGTCCTTCTGACTCTAGGGCTGGTGCTCTACTCACTGCACCACCTAGCTGCCCCCTACCTGCTCATTTTTTTATTACTTTTGATGAAAAGGGTTACATTTAGGTTTATTGTTTCACAGATTTGGGAAATATTTTATGTATGTGTAGATACTAAAGCTAAAAATGGAAATGTGGGCAAATATCCTAATGGAGAACACTATTTGCTACTTTATTTATCATGAACTTATTTGTTGTTTTGTTCCAAAAGATAGTCATTTGTTAGCTTAAATAGGACAACTGTCCTTTCTTCTCCCTTTGAAAACTTCAAAAAAGTAGGCCCTGCCAAGAAATCAGACTTTAAATATATTCTGTCTTACTAGGAGGCAGTATTAAATGAAATCTTCAGCTTAAATAAAGAATTGTAGTTGACTCGTATAAATTTCCCCTGATTAGTGAATTTGCAAATAGTCCTAGTTAGGAACCACTGAAGATGGATTTATTTTGTTGTGGGATTACTTAAAAAAATAGGCTTATGAAGAAAAAGAACTAAGGCAACCATGAAAATTGGATTGTCAACAAAAAAAGCAACTTAATTAGGGCTTACTCTAATTTAAAATCTTTCTTTCTGTTCTGTCCTACTCTCATCAGAAACAGAGTTTTGAAGCCTGGGTTTACAGTGTTTGGCAACAAAGCACAATAGAAATTTAGTATTTTGTGGACTTAAAGAATGTAGGTATTTGCAAAGCTTTATTTCTTTCTAGGACAGCTGAACTTGGAAAGCAGAGGCTTACTGGGATTGAATTTATGGATTTTGAAACTAGTGAAACCAAAAGATTGCTGGGAGCTTCTTAGAAAAATCTAATGTAGTCTTCCCCAAAAATAATAGGTGACTTCTAAGGCTACACATATGTAAATAAACTTTTCTCCTTCAGCAGTTGCTTAAAGTTTAGATTATATATTCCTGGGTGTTACTTGAAGTTGTTAATTCATCAACTGAGTATTGGCCGAGGAATGCTGTCCAACTTGTCCCTGTTCAACAGGTCGGTAATTCTGGTGTATATGGGAAAGGATGACTTTTTCTGCCTTGTGATTGAAGTGTTAGAGGAACAAGCCTTTACCATTGATTTAAAAAATTTTTTTCTTTTAAAAGTCATCCATAAATACATATGTATGTGTGTATGTGTATATGTATATATAGATATACATACATACATATGTATGTGTGCATGTGTGTATGTATATATAGATATACATACACACATATATATGTATATTGTCTTACTAGTAACTCTCTTCACTTCTTCACTCATTGGTACTCTCCTTTTTAACAAATGATGGCAGTTAAGCAACATACATCAAAACAATGGTATGATTTTTTTCTAACTGATTTCCACTACTCTGCTATTTCACCATTTTGTATTCTGCTTTTTTTTTTTAATGTGGACAATGCATTTTTTTAGCAAGATTTAAAAAAACAAGCCTTAGTTTCTATGAACTTTTCCTTTGTTCCTTATCTTGGAAGTGTCTATAGCACGTTTATTCTTTGATCTTGTGCATGTTAAAACAGTAGGCAGAATTTAGGCACAGAATCCGTTTGAGAGTTGAGAATTACCTTGGCCCCATCTAGTCCAATCCATACCTGAAAAGTCCTCATTATAAGATATTGGACAAATCTGTTTCAGTGAGGGGGATCTCAATACTTTTCAAGGCAGCTCAGTTGGTTTTTGGATATCTGCAATTAAGGAAGCTTATCTATATCTGGGAAGAAGAGGAAGGTGACCCAAATTTTCAACCAATCTGTAAAATAACAGGGTTGGACTTCATAACTTAAAGTTTCCTTCCCAGCTCTATCCTTACAAACTGATTTTTAGGAAAATCAATTGAGCCATTGTGTGGAGCATGGATTAGAGAGAAGAGAGACAGGAAACAGGGAGACAGTCACCTATTTTATATTCCTAAAAAGTCAGATACAAAAAGCTATATCCTGAGATATAGTTGACCAACTTGATATATGTTAGGGCCCTTTAAGACTTTACCTGAACTCTGAGAACTCACGGAGAACTCAGGCAAATGACAGGCAACTCAGGCTGGGTTAGAGGCACCTGTGTGTGTGTTTCTGCCCCCCCCCCCCCCCCCAGCTCCTTGTCCAGTTCTCCATGCAGTTCCTGGTCCACATTGGAGCTCACAGTGTCCAGTCCATTTCAAATCCTTCATGGTCTCTGTTCCTGGGAAGACAAAGCTTAACAAAGCCACAAGAACATTCACATACATCAACAAAGCCACAACATTTGTACAGAAGACCATAGTCATGTTTCCTCAGTCTTAAGCAGCTTCACCTGGCCCTTGGGAATCCTAAGCAGCTTCACCTGGCCCTCGGGAATCCTTAGCAGCTCCAGCTGGCCCTCAGAAGTCTTCAACAGCTTCTTTTGCAAAATCAAAATCACTTTCTCCACAGAAGTTCCATTCTAGCAGCAGTAGCTCAGCCTTCAGGTGCTCATCCCAAGAAGTTCTGACTGTCCAGCTTGTGTTCTTCCTTAAATATAGTATAGCACCTCCCTGTTCAGCCCCTTCCCGTTACATCAGCAACAGGGGGTCATACCTTCTGTTTCTTTAATAAAGGTTTAATTTGAAACTAGGTGCTAAATACCTCTTAGCTTTCCAATACAAAGGGATCTTCAAATTTCATTACCATTACAGGTAGGTAGAAGTCCTCTGTAATTCTGGAAGCATCTCATTGTCCAGATATAACAACTTAATTGTCAGGAGCAAATCCTATGTTTTCTACTTTTCATACTTAAATTTTTTTTAAATTATAGAAATAAGTGAAGTTGTATAGTTTCTTTATGAGGAGAAATTGTAAAGCAGATGATTTTTGTCATACACACACATAAAGTTCTAGTTTTTCTTGAGCATCATCAGCTGCCTTTTGGGCATCTCGAACCCAGCATGACCAGAACTGAGCTGAATATTTCCCCGAATTCCCACCTGTTTTTGAAGCTCCCTCTTATTGCCTGGGCACCATTTTCTTTTTTAGTCACCTAGTTTTTCAAACTCTCTTGTTTTTTGTTTTTTTGGAGGGGGAAGGTAGGGGCAATTGGAGTTTAAGTGACTTGCTCAAGGTCACACAGCTAGTTTTTTGTGTTAAGTGTCTGAGGCCAGATTTGAACTCAGGTCCTCCTGACTCCAGGGCTGGTGCTTTATTCACTGTGCCACCTAGCCACCTCAAACTCTCAATACAACTAGATATTATCTGGTCATCTCCCAGATCTTGTTTTCTCTCCGCAACATCTCTGATGTATCTCCATTCACACAACCACCACTCTGATTCAGACCCATATCATTTTACCTGGATGATTTTGTTATAGAAAATAATTTGTTTCTTTGCTTTGTACCTCTTCCCACTTTATTCCACCCTCCACAGAACCACCAAAGTGATTTTCCTATGGTATGAATATGACTATTCCTGTACTCAAATTCCAGTGCCTTTCTATTTAATAGAAACTCCTCTGGCTTTTAATGATCTTTATAAACTGACCCCTTCCTACCTTTTCCCCTCTTTTTACTCACTATTCTTTACCACAAACAATACAGTCAGACCTGCTTGCTCTCCATCTCCTATAGCTGGACTTCAAAAAAATTATTTTATTTTATTTTATTATTGTAACTATATGTCCCTCATATCTGGACTGCTCTTCTGCCTCAGTAGTGCCTTTTGAAATTTCTAGTTTTCTCCAAGACTCAGCTCAGGCAACACTTTCTACAGGGTCCTTTCCTGGTCTTTCCTCCAGATGCCAGTCATTTCCCCTTTGAGGTTACTTTGTATTTACTTTAAAAAATTAAACTTTCTCATTTAATAAGTATTTTTCTCTCTTCCCCTCCTCCTTTGTTGAAAACAAAACCAAAACAGTTATTGCATACTCAAATTGCTACATTGTCCATGTCCAAAAATGTGTGCCTCATTCTGTGTCTTGAGTCCATCACCTATCAGGAGGTGAGTAGTGTGTCCTGAGATCGTGGTGTTGACTCATTAACATGTCACCTCCTCAAGGGTAGAAACTGCGGCACTTTTACCTTTCTATCCTAAGATCTTAGCACAGGACCTGACATATAGTATAATTGATTGATTGACTTAATGACCTTATATAACATCTTTGTACATTGTAAGAATTTAATATTTTCCATTCGTTCATTTTAAAGGCCAAAATCATATAGATATGTACTCCCTCCCCACAAAAACTTTTCAGCATTGCTGATAATTTTAACTTTTTGGTGAGATGCAGGACTGATTCAAGTAGTGATACTAAAACTTAACCCTAGGCTGATGAACCATAAAGTGGTTAGAGTACGAATTTGACTTTTAACTAAAAAGCAAATATATTTTTGGTTATTTAGCTGATAACAGAGGGGAAGTGTTAGCAGTTTTCTTCTTGTAGTTGAGGCATTTTGATTTTTAAGATCAGAGAACCTTTTAGTCCCTAGTATTATGGAGGCAGGGCAATTTTGTAATCAAAGCAAGGCATGAGAGATTCAGACATGCTGAATTCTGCTATTGAGTCAAGTAAGTGCAAGTAAGACCAATCTACTTGAGTCATGTTCCTCTTATCAAATGGGAATAATAATGTTTGCCTGCTTCATAAGCATGTTTCTTGGCAAATGAAAATGCTTATGAACTACTTTGCCACATGAATAAGCCTCTACCACCACTATTTCCTAAAAGAAAACAATCAATAAATATTTATTCCTACTATATGCTGATGCTAGGCACAGGAGATCCAAAGATAAAAATGAAACATTCTCTACCCTCAAGGTGCTTACTAATACTGGGAGAAATATATGTGTGTGTTTGTGTGTGTGTGTATCCATACATATGTGTATATATATATATATATATATATGTATGTATATATGTATATGTATATGTAGCAACTAAATATATACAAACTAAATACAAGGTAACTTTGGTGGTAGAGGCACTAGGAGAACTTTGAATTAAGCTGAGGATTCTGAGGAGAGGGAGAGTATTACAGGAATCACAATGGAGTCCATGTGGAAGGTCTGTTTGGTTAGACCATAGAGTTGGTGAAAGGGAGTAATGAGTACAAAGGTTGTAAAGGTAGGCTGGAACCAGATTGTGAAGAGCTTTAAAAGATAGAAGTGTTTGTATTTTATCCTAGAGGCAAGAGGAACCCTCTGGAGCCTCTTGATCTGGGGAGTAGCAAGATCAGACCTAAATTGAGGAATCTCACTGTGGCAGTTGTGTGAAGGATATATTGGATAAGAGAGAGTTGAGTCAGGGAGACCACTTAGGACTCTCAGTAGTTCAGATGAGAGGGGACAGATAAGGGGTCTAAACTAAGATGGTGGCTCTATGAATAGAGAAAAGGAAATGTAGATGAGATATATTGTGGAGATTGTGGAAATTGGCAAGACTTGGCAACTGAATGACAATGGGAACAGGAATGGATGAGGGAGAACTGAAGAGTTAAATGTGACTCCCAGGACGTGAACCTGGGGAATTGGAAGCATAGTGGTGCCATCAAAAGAAACAGGGAAATTTGAGAAAAGAGTAGGTTTTTGACAAAAGATAAATTTTGTTTTAGACAAATTGAGTTTGAAATATCTCTGGGATTCCAGTTTGAAATGTCCACCAGTTGATATAGTACTGGAACTCAGGAGAGACACCAGGCTGGATTGGGGAGGTGTCGAAGTACAGGTAATTGAACCCTTAGGAATTGATTAGAGAGAAGATTACAGAGAGGTGCCCACTACATAGTCTTTGGGTGCGCCTCTAGATACAAAAGAAATGGGTGATGATTCATCAAAGGAAACAATGTCATTAAAGTCCAGAGGAGAGAATATCCAGGAAGATAGAGTGGTCAGTAGTGTCATGCTACAGATAAATCAATCAGGATAAAGATTGAAAAGAGGCCATGCATTGGATTTGGCAATAAAGAGTTTGGAGAGATCAATTTTAGCTGAATGATGAGGTTGAAGCCAGATTGCCAAGGGTTAAGAAGTGGGTAAGAGGAGAGAAAGTGGAGGCGATAATTGTAGATGTTCTAGGAGTTTGGCTGCAAAAGGCATAAAATTATAGTTTGAGGAGACAATAAGGACAAATGAGGGCTTTTAAAGACCGTAGATCTGCCTGTGTTTGTAGGCAGTACAGAATGAGGTGGTATGTAGAGAGATTGAGGTTGAGTGGGTGCTAGTAGTGGGGACAATGGACTGAAGGAGAAGGGAGGAGTTAGGAGCAAATGTACAAGCAGAGGCTTCTCCTTGGAGAAAAGGGCTGTCTCTTCATCAGAGACTGAAGTAAGGGAGGAGAATATGGGGAATAACAGCAAGAAATTTTGAGGTATGCAGTAAGAGAGAAGAGAAAGCCCATGCAGAATGGTTTCTATTTTTTTTTTTTTTACTGAAGTATGAGACAAAGTCTTGTGCTGAAGAGGGTGTGATGAGGGGAAGGCATGGGAGTTTTGAGAGAAAGTTTGGAACAGCAGCTCTGGAGAGGGCAAAAATCAATTGGGGAGGAGGAAAAGGATTGCAAGACACCCAAATATTACATGATATTTGTTTTTAATGATGTGCTTATATAGCTCTCCCTCCAGTTCTTGGTGTTATGGGAAAGGAATTTCTACGAATAAAATTACTTTTTTGCAAAACAAATTGTTGAACTGACAGAGACTGCTAAGGGATTACTTCCATTTTGTCCAGGTAAGAATGGCTTTTTTCAAGATTCAGCCCAAGAGACATTCTTTAGGAGGCATTTCCTGGTCTCCTTTTCCTGCCAGAATCTTCCCATTACCTGGTATCAGCTTTGTATGTATCTTGTATATAACTATATATAAGCTCTATCCCCTGAATAGAATATAAACTCTTTGAAGGCAGGAAATATTTCATTTTTTGTCATTGTATCTCCTGTACCTACCACCCTACTTGGCTCGTGGTAGGTGCTTAACAAATCCTTGTTGATTGATTAAAGGCCGATTGGCTAAGGATCTGTCAATCTGACACATGTGATCCTGGGCAAGTCACCTAACCTCTTAGCATTTCAGGAAATTTTCTAAGACCAAATTGTAGAGAAAGTGCAGACTTGAATTCCTATCCAGGAGTTCTCTATACCAATGATATCACAGGTACAATCTGTATTCCTTTTTGCCTCACAGAGCTGTTGAGAGGATCAAATGTGATCACGCTGCAAACTGTTAAATGTATCATCCACGTACGATAATACTGTTCCACTGGCATTTTAGCAATGAGTCCATTTGTTTTCTGAGGAAACTGAATAAAGTGTATTCTGTTGTGCAGAGAAATCCTATAGTGTTAAAAATATTAAGCATGCTGTCTTCTTGGATGAAATCAATGAAGATATACTCATTTACTGGAAGCTGCAGCAGCAGCTGTGTATTACCAGCCCTTTCATGAAGGCACACATTAAGCATAGTAAGCAATTCCATTTAAGGGTTAGAATTACTGAGCAAGCAGTGTCAGAACGATGAATGTCTAGTGGTGATGCTGAATTCAGTGCCTGCCGTGCTGTCCACCAATACCTGACTGCTCTCAAATGATGCCTCATTTGTGAAAGGGAGCTTGATTTATTGTTTTGTATTGATTTTGTAATGTAAAATCCCAGGAAAAGGTTATCCACAAAACCCAGGTAAAGGTATCATAGCATTGGCAACTGAAAAGCATTGATGGAATGACTTGGGATATCATTTGGAAGCTTCAAACATTGCAGGAAAAAGAAGAAAAAGAAAATTATAGGCTGCTTTGTCTGTTATTATCTGTTATTGGACAGATGAGAAATATTCAACGAGAGCCAGTGAGAATCATTGCAAGAGTTCTTATTTGTTCTCCCGGACTCCATTCTAAACTATGGCTCCTGTGTCCCCAATCAGTGTGTTCATTTTTAGTAATCATCCAGTTGATACAATTAACTCAAAGCAAAAGGATTTGCTGAAATGGCATAGCACAAACAGTGGTAATAAAACATTTCCTATTAACCTAAGGCATATTCTGTCACAAATATACACAATGTCAGTGGAAAATGTAGACACACATAGTTTTCGCAAGAAAAGAGACACATTGACAGGGAACATATTTCCAAGGCCACTTATACCCTGGCACTGTAGGCCTCCTTTCCCTCCACACCTTCTTGGGATATCCTCACACTCCTGTGGTATGTTGTCTCTGTTGTGTGATTTACTTTCCTGGAGTAACTTGGCCCTGCTCTGAACTGGGTCCTACTCCCTTGTAGTCTCATCACTGAGTCCTGATATCTACTGAGCAGAATTTCCAGGTCCCATTCTCCCTATCTTCTTGACAGCCTGATTCCACAACTGTATTCTCTGGATCTGCTGTCTATAGGGTGGGATATCTTCTGGGTAAGTTGGATGCCATTTCCCATTGTTGATGAGGAGGGATGATAGGGTATGGTCCTGTGATTTCCCATCTCTCTCTTCCCTATCACCATTAAGCCTCCTCTCCCCAACTCTCAAAGAAATGAAGGGAAATTATAAATCATGATCTTTCAGGAGCTGGGTTCTTCCTTCATGGCTGGCTCTTTTCTCAGCTGCCAGAGCTGATCGCCTCCATGCTATCAGAGATGACTCCTCTCACTGATTATAAGTGTCTAGCATGCTTGTTTTAAACTTTCTCCTAGTAGTGCTCCCTCCAAAAGAACCATGCTGTATAACAACAACAACAACAACAACAACAACAACAACAACAACAACAAAACCTCTTAAAAGAACAAAAAGGAGAAAAAAACCCATTTAGCTCATCAAAAAAGTCTGAAAATATATGCAATGTTCCACACCCATGAATGTCCCACCCCTGCAAAGGAAAGGCAGAGAAGAGTATCTTCTCATAGCTCTTTGGGGCCATGCTTGTTCTTTGTAGTTTTGCAACTTATGACTGTAGTTATTGTTTTTTCCATTTATATTGTTGTAGTTATGGATATTGTTTTCTTGGCTCCGCATCATATCGTGTAAGCATTTCCATGCTTCTCTATGTTCATTATGATCATCATTTCTTACAGCACAGAAATATTCTATTATAGTAATACACCAAAGTTTGTTCAACCATTTCCCATTTAGGTGCGGTGAACCCTGGAGTCAAGGAAGACTTGAATTAAAATCTAGCCTCAGTTGCTCACTAGCTGTGTGACCCTGGGCAAGTCAATTAACTTTTCAGTTTCCTCATCTGTAAAATGGGGTTGATGGCAGCACCTATTTCCCAGGGTCCTTCTGAGGACCAAATGAGATAATATTTGTATAGCATTTTGCCAACCTTAAAGTGCCATGGTATTATTATTGATGGGCATTTACTTTGCTTCTAGTTTCTTGCTACCACAAAAAAAATGCTCCTATAAACATTTTGGTGTACTTATCAGTGACTTCCTTGGCATATGTACCTGGCAGAATCAAAGGGTAAGGTCAAAAGGTAAGGATATTTGAGTCATTTCATTTGCATAATTCCAGATTGTTTTTCAAAGTGGTTCTACTGACAGAGAACTTCATGAACCACGTATTAGAATGCCAATCTCCCCACATTGAACCCTCCAAAGCTGACAGTTTCTATTTTTGGTAATTTTTGCCAATTTGCAGGTTGTGAGGTGAAACTTCAGGGTTGTTTTGACATTTCTCTTCTTATTAGTGATTTAGAGTGTTTTAAATATGTATTTAATACTTTACATTCTTCTTTTGGGAACTGTTGGGTCGTATATCTTAAATACCAAGCCTTATCTGAGAAACTTGATACAAAGATTTTTTCCCCCATTTGACCACTTCCTTTCTTATCTTAGATACATTTGTTTATGCAGAAGCTTTTCAGTTTGATGTAATCAAAGTTATCTGTTAATTTTTTGAACTTGCCGCTGTTCCTTGTTTGGTTAAGAATATCTCTCCTCCCCATAGCTATGATAGGCATATTATCTGCTTTTCTTCTAATATTTTTGTGGTGGGGTCTTTAATATTAAGGTCACATGTTCATTTTGAATGTATTATGGAATATTGTATAAGAAGTTAATCTAAGCTTAATTTCTGCCAAACTGATTTCTAGCTTTCCCAATAACTTAAAAAAAATATCAAATAGGAAGCTCTTTCTTTTTTTTTTTTTTTTTGAGGGGGGTGCGGTTAACAAGCTCACTTTAATCAATCAAACATATATCGTTTACCTAGTTCAGGGGAAAAAGGTCAGCACCCTGAACTTCAGAGTATATAGACAGAAATTACAAGACAGAGAAACAGATCAAGCAGACAGGCTTCCAAACTGTCCAACCATTACATTCATACCACATCACAGTTACCAGAGAGAGAAGCATCAACATCTGGGTTTTCAAAGCCAGGCGGTGGGGGGGCGAAGGGGGGGGTCTCAACGGCTGCCCAGAGTCTTATCTGGTCAAATCACACAACACTTCTCAAAGTGAGCCCCCAGGGGGCTCTTTCTTAAGTAATTTATGTTTTCTAGTTTATCAGACACTGTGTTATTAAGTTCCATTGTTTTTGATTGCCCCTTTTCTAGTCTGTTCCATTAATCTATTTCTCTATTTTAAAATCAATACCAAATAGTCCTTAAGACTGCTGCTTTTATACTATAGTTGGAGGTCTGAAAGTGCTATTCCCCTTTCATCCCTACCTTTTTTCATTATTTCCTTTGGTATTCTAGATCTAGCTAGCTTACTTTTTAAAGGCTTTTGGGGGCATGGATAATATTCTTCTCTTATCCCAGTGTGTTAAACCATTCTATGATTCTATGAAGTTTGATCAAAGGATTTCTTCATATTTTTTAAAGAAGCAAAGAAATATAAACACTAAATTATACTTTCTTTATAGCAAGTAAAAGGATCTCTCCCAGTTTTGTAGTCTTGAAAAGGTACAAATGCTATTCCAAATCTGAACTGGGAAGAATCTTATTCCTCATTTTCTTTGTGACCTGCTTCTGCCAATCCATAACTTCATCAAGTATGCTGAGGAACTCAAGTCATTGGGGTCTCTTGATAATCCCCCTCCAAAATAGCACCTTCATTTTACAAGTGAGGAAACTGAGTCTCAGAAAAGTTAAGTGATTTTTCTATGACCACCTAGCTAGTGATCTCCTATCTGTAAATCTAGCATTCTACCCACCATGCCCTCATTCCTTATATGACAACCTTTCAAATACTTGAAGAAAGCTACTTTGTTCTTCCCTAAGTTTTTTCTCTTCTCCAAAGAAAATATTCCTAGTTCCTTCAATTAGTCCAAGCATGAAATGATTTAGAATCTACTTAAAGTCTTGTTTACCTTCCACTGGACACATGCCCTTCTTTTGTCAGGCCCTTACTTAAATCTGACATCCAGCCTGATTTTCAGATTACAAATATGGATAATTTATTGGATATACCAGTATGGATAATTTAATTGTAGTCATGGCTTAAGGCAATGCAAGTGGATCAAATACTTTCTACTTCCATTATTCAGGCAACACAATGTTATTTTGATCTTTGTATTCCCAATGCCTACTACAGTAACTGGCACATAGGCACTTAATGCTTATTGATTGTTATTTTTATTTAAGCCCATGAATCCTTGTGGCCAAAAATAATGACTAAAACTGGGATTTTCTAAATTCTTGCTTCCTTTTTCTCCCTTTCCCTCATCACTCTTAATTAGGATCACAGATTTAGAGCAGGAGGTGAGACCACAAAGGTCGTCTAATCCAATCTCCTCCTTTTACAGGTGAGGAAACTGAGACCAAGAGAGATGAAAATGTCTTGCCCAAAGTCACAAAGTCACATAAGATTTGAAACCAGGTCTTCTGACTTCAGTGCTTTTTCTTTCCCCACCACATCTCTTTCCACCATCTGCCCAGGAACAGCAAATTGTGACTCACTCAAGGTCACATGCCTGGAAAATGGCAGAGCTGGGATTGGAACCTGGATCTTTTGACTCCAGGCCTAGCACCTCTTCCATTCCAACATTAGAAATTGATGGACTTGGAAGAATATAATTACTACTTCATACTGCTCAGATGAATGTGTTCCTATTAAAGCATTGTATTTGAAGTAACTCACTCTTCTAAAGTCTCTAAAACAGGAAAACAGCCCAAGTCTAGCATCTGGAAAAACAATTGCAGAGACAAAACTAGCTTCAGGAATGCCAGTATATGTGTTGGAAAAACTTGGGTCACAGCAAAGGCCTGGCAGGACCTACAGACAAATAACAGACCCAGAGTTCGTTCAGGCAAAGTTCAGTGGTGGGAGTTGTGAATGAATAACTCTTGACTTCCCAGACACAGAACTCTTCATTCCTCCTGAAAGCATAGTCTAATTTTGTGGGATAGTCAATGAATATGAAGCCCCAGTTATTGTTTCCATAAATAAACTGCCACCAGGACCCCTGACCCCTCACCAGCTCTATAGGCTCAAGTTTTTAAAAATAGACTTGAAAATTTGGCCTATGGGTTTGGTGAGTGAGAACTTAGCTTAAATTCTGACATTCAGAGGAGGAGTTGTGAACATGTGACACAGGCCCAGGGCTTTGTGGTCTAGGATTTAACTAGTCTTGTGACTTATTAAGACCACCAGAATGGATTTTAAAATGTCAGTGTTAATGTCAAACGTTAAAAATTTTTGAATTTTAAAAAAACCAACCCCAAAACCTAAGGCACTCCTGTCTGCCCTCTCAGTTATATCATTATTCGAAGAATAGTATAAGAACTTAAGGCTGGTAGAAAAAGTTGATTTAACACCTTTTTTTGTTTATTATTATATCCAATGATGCTGATTCCACCCACACATGGTAATTCACAAGAAGGTGCTTTAAGCTTTTACAAAGTGCTTATTGCATTTGAAACTTAAAATGCCTTATGAAGTAAGTAGTGTAACATTCTTCTTTATGGATACAGAAGATGAGGCTTAGAAAAATTTAGCTCATGATTTGCTCAAGGTTGTGTTTTTTTTAAATTAAAAAACCATTTTATTCTGAACTTAACACACACCAAATAAAATGAGCATTTCCATATACAAAACTGAATAGAAAAAGATTGTATATGAAACTGTTCTTTTCTATTAAGTATATAGCTAACTCCCTTTTTTTTCTTCTGATCTCTTCTGTTCATTTAAAAACATGCTTTGAGGGTCCAATTTTTGTGGGGGGGGAGGCAGTGCTAACATTGCTGCCTCCCTCCCCTCCCACCTCTGCCACCCTCATTTAAAAAAAAAAAAAAGACAAACAGAATCCTTGTGACAAATAGGCAGAATCAAGCAAAATGAATTCCTACATAAACTCTGTCTGAAAATGTATGGCTCCTTCTGCAGCTCTAGGTCATGTAACTAATAAACAGTGGAGCCAGGGCTAAAACTTAAGTCTTCTGAATCCAGATCCTGTGATTTTCCTCTGGACCAGGCTACCATTTAACTGTCATTTCTGAGACAACACTGTGACTTCTCCCCAGTCAATGGGACTGGATTCAAATCATCTCCCTAAGGCCTTGGGGGACCTTAGGCAAGTCTAGATGGACTAGATGGCCTCTGGAATCCCCATTAGCTCTAGCCCTGTGATCTCAGAATACTCTTTGAGCATTTGAGTATTTGAGCTGAATGCGTGAATATGTTGAAATACAACATTTAACAATGTTATAAAAGAAACACCTGGATTGTCGACCTAAAGTTTATATCCCATACCAAAGGGCCTATTTACTGCTTGCTGATATCCTGGCAACCTTTGTCTCTGTATGTTATCACATAAAATCCTCCTCCAAAGCTTTTTCCAAATCTCCCTGTCCTCTTTCCCTTCCCTTCCCTCCCCTTTCCCTCTTTCTCTCCCTCCCTCCCTCTCTCTTTCCCTTTCCTTTCCTTTCCTTTCCTTTCCTTTCCTTTCCTTTCCTTTCCTTTCCTTTCCTTTCCTTTCCTTTCCTTTCCTTTCCTTTCCTTTCCTTTCCTTTCCTTCCTTCTTTCCTTTCTTCCCTCCTTTCCTTCCTCTCTCTTCTCCCTCCCTCCCTCCCTTTCTTCCTCCCTTCCTCCCTCTAACAGGACTATTCTACCAGAGTGCAAGCTCTAGCAGGGCCTACCAGGTGGAAAGGCTTCAGGTTTAGCTTTTAGGGTAGACTTTATTGTCCAAATCAGCCTAGCTGAGTTCAGAGATTCCTTAACAGGAGGCTCATAGAATCATAAGATCATAAAAAAATCATAAGATTTGGAATTGTAAGAGAGCTTAAAAGTCCCCTAGTTTTTACCCTCTTATTTTACCAATGGAAAAACTGACACCTGGAGGAGTTAAGTGATTTGCCCAAGGTCACACAGGCAAGAAATGGCAAAGCTAGTTAGATGACAATGAAAACTTTTTTTTTTTTTTTGCTTTAACAGCTTATGAAGTTGTCTGCTAAGGTGTACATGGTTTTCATCAGTGTTGATTGAGGGACTGCTCCAGAAATTCTCTAAGACTGAATTGTTAGCAAAGCAGGAATTCCCTTTACCAATAAAGCCACAGGTCCAGTTTTTTAAAAATGTGTAGAAACACACACACTCCACATGTATATGCACATATGTACATGTATGAACACAGAGATATACATGCTTATGTGTAACTGTATACATATACATACATGGATGTATACATATATGCACATTAATGGTATCTCACTGATTCATGATATTTTTCCAAACTTATTTATCTTTGGTGCCAGATTTTTTCAGGAAAAAAGTTACTGTAGTAGCCTGTTTTAATTTCTTTAGCTATCAGAAGTAGCATTCTTCAATTTTAGGTTCTTGATGAAGAAACTGAATAGAGTCCTGTAATGTCTGTGGTGAACATCTCTCCCTTCCTTAGTGGTGCTGGAAGGCCTGGGGCTGTACTCTTCAGCTCATGCTGTAGCATGGCCCCGAGTGACCCCACTACTCATGCACTTAGGTAAATTATATGTCCCATTTGTAGGATTATCAAAACCACTTTTCTCTTAACTTCTGTGGCCCATTCAGCTAGCTGATTCAACCATCCTGGCAAAAGTCTGACTCAAAGGCTAATTTAAATGTGGGCTAAATGAAGTCTTCTGGGTCACACCAATTACTATCTTATATATGGTCTTCAGGTTTGGTCTAACTCCTTCAAAGAATCTCAGGGGGAGTAACAGAACTTATCCCTTTTTTTTCTCCAGGTAGAATTTCACTTCTTTAGTTAACAGATTTTTTTTCTCTCCCTTTCAGTTCCTTCCTTGCCATGCTTCCTTCCCCACCTTGCCCTTTCAAAAAAGAGAAATCTTGTAACAAATACATATAGTCAGGGGACCACGTCCCAAAATGTGTCTTCTTTGGCATCTTAACTCCATCACTACTCTGGATCGAAATGGCATTTATTATAATGAGTCCTATGGATCACGGTCGACTGTCACATTGAACAAAGTTCTTAAGTCTTTCAATCTTTTTTCCTTTTTTACAATGATATCATGATATATAAATTGCTCTCCTGGTTTTACTCACTTCCCTCTGGCTCAGTTCGTACAATTCTGCCCAGAACTTTACATGTCAAAGAAATGTTTCTTTTTATTATCGTGATCTTCACAAACATCAACAAATGTGAGCCTTCTCCTATACAATGAACAGAAAAGGACAGCAGAGATAAGGGTTGGTATTAGACTCATGAGAGAGCTAGGTCTGGTAATTGAGAGTTGAGATGCTGGACTGTATATGATGTCATTGGTCTTAGAGATGGTTGCTGATGTCATACTTCACAGATAAAGGAATCTTCCTATATCGTTTCTGGAATGATTGAAAATCACCAAGCTGAGACTTGTGGGTTGCTCTTCTTACACATCCCACATCCCAATCATCTAGTGAGATTATATCTGACCTCTTGCTGGGCGTTTGCCTTAACCAATCCTTTCATTCTTCCCAGTCCTGGAGAGTCACCAAAGTCAAATATCTCAAGATCTCCTTCTGAGGTTTAAGCACCCATTCTATCATGACATTCTGTCACTGCTTGCCTCTTTTTCCTGTCAACCTCTGCACAAACTTCCTAGGTGCTCAGAATATGCAGGTCCACAAGTGATTGGAATATCTTTCTGCTTTTCTTGAATAGACTGGAATTAGTTTAATCGGTGCTGACATATTGGCACCAACAATCTCCTTAGAAAATTGTAGGCATATTCTTATGTGACCTAGATTTGGGTAATGTTTGTCCCTTCAGCCTCCAAATCCAAGTTCTTCCAAATGCTTTAATGTTATTTTTCTTTTCTCAATTACACATAAAACATTTTTAAAACATTCATTTTTGGGGGGCGGAGCCAAGATGGCGGAGTAGAAACAGCTCGTCCAAGCCTCTCTGCCCCCAGATTCTCCACAAACTATGTAAAAAAGGACTCTGAACAACTTCTGGAGCCCCAGCACCCACAGAACGACACAGAGAAGCTAACCTCCCGCTGAGAACAGCCCAGCACCCTGCAGGAAGGACCAGCGCAGCGGTCTGGGAGCCGGCAGCACACAGAGCACAGAGCGCAGAAGCCGAGGTTTTAGCCCCAGGGCGGCAGGGCCAGCAGCCGGCTGGAGGAACCCCAGAACACCAGGAACTGTGGAGACTCCAGAATTATCAACATAGACTTGCCTAGGACAAAGTAAGAGGTTAGTGTCCTATGGACTTTGGGACCTGTATTTGGGGAATGCGTCAGCTCCCTCCCCTGGGGGCTAGAAGCTGCTGAGGAGACACGCCATTTTGTAGTTTTCATAGGCATTTCTGGCTCCCAGCCTACAAATCATGGGGAGATCCAGCTATCAGTCTTGGGGGGTAATCGCTCTTGCTTTAACCTCCCTGGATCTGGATTGTGATCTAGGGTGGAAGTTGTGGGTGGGTTTACAGCTTGCCAGAAACAGAAGTTGCCCCCCACATGTTCGGGACGAAAATTCCTCTATCTGGCCTTAAAGCCATAGTGTGGCAACAAGCCCAAAAGTCAAGCAATTAAGTGGCAACATGCCAAGGCAAAGGAAACAGAAAAATGCAACCCTAGACTCCTATTTTGGGGGCATAGAGCGGGAAAAGGACTGTGAGGTCAGAAGTCCTGCTCCAAAAGCCCCAGGGGAAAACATGAGTGGGTTGCAGGCCATAGAGGACCTTAAGAAGGACTTTAAAAATCAAATAAGAGAAGTGGAGGAAAAATTGGAAAGAGAAATGAGAAGGATGCAGGAAAAGTATGAAATGAGGGTCAACAGCCTGACTGAGGAAAACAACACCTTAAAAAATAGACTAACTCAAATGGCAAAGGAGGCCCAAAAGGGCAATGAGGAGAAGAATGCCTTAAAAAGTCGAATTTGCCAGATGGAAAAAGAATCTCAAAAGTTCACTGAGGAGATTCATTCCTTCAGAGTTAGACTGGAGCAAATGGAAGCTAATGACTTTATGAGAAATCAAGATGCTGTTAAGCAGATCCAAACAAATGAAAGATTAGAAGGCAATGTGAAATATCTCATGGGAAAAACCACTGACCTGGAAAATAGATCCAGGAGAGACAATTTAAAAATTATTGGACTACCTGAAAGCCATGATCAAAGAAAGAACCTAGAAATCACCCTTCAAGAAATTCTCAAGGAAAATTGCCCTGATGTTTTAGATCCAGAGGGCAAAATAGAGGTTGAAAGAATCCACAGATCACCTCCTGAAAAAGATCCCAAAAAGAAAACTCCCAGGAATATTATAGCCAGGTTCCAGAATCCCCAGATCAAGGAGAAAATACTACAAGCAGCCAGGAAGAAACAATTTCAATATTGTGGAAACACAATCAGAATAGCCCAGGACCTGGCAGCTTCTACACTGAGGGATCGAAGGGCATGGAATATGATATTCCAGAGGGCAAAAGAACTGGGAATGAACCCAAGGGTCACCTACCCAGCAAAACTGAGTATTTTGTTTCAGGGGAAAATATGGTCATTCAGTGGAATAGAGGACTTTCAAGCATTCTTGAGGAAAAAACCAGAGTTGAATAGAAAATTTGACATCCAGACGCAAGAAGTAAGAGATGCCTGAGAAGGTAATCAGGGAAAAGAAATCAAAAGGAACTTATCAAAGTTGAACTATTTACATTCCTATATGGAAAAGCAATATCTGTGACTGATGATATCTTTCTCACTATGAAAATAATGGAAGAGGGGTGTGTGGTCATATGAATACATATGTGAATGTGTGTGTATATGGTTACAGTTATATATGGATAGAGGGCATAGGTTGAATTTGTTGGGAAGGGAGAATACTCAAGGGATGAAATTATGAGGTGAGAGAGGAAAGTGGCAAGAGGAGATGGGGAGAGACATGGTAGGGTAAACTATCTCATGTAGGGAAGTGGGTGCAAAGGAGGGGGAGAATAAGGAAGGCTAAAAAGGCAAAACCACATTCACATTGAATTTGGTTCAGGGAGAAAATGACATACATACTAAATGGGACATCTCAACGTGCAGCAGAATAGGGGGAAGGGGGATGAGAGGAGGGATGATGGATGGGAGGGCATCCTTGGGGTGAGGGGAGGTTGGAAGTACCCACTATAGAAGAGGGACAGGATCATGTAGGGAATGGACCAGGTGGGGAGTGGGATGAGTGGGAGGGAATTATAAGCAGCCTTGTACAATATATCTACCATGATAATGTTTTGCATAGCTAGACATGTACAACATATACTGAATTACTTATCTCCCAAGAAGGAATGGGTGACAAGGGAGGAAGGAAATGGATCTGAAATTCGAGGTCGTAACATTAAAGGTTTCAAATATATATATAAATACTATTATTAATACTCTTTTGCCTATAATTGGGAGATAAGATGTGCAGGCATTGGGATACAAAGATTCATCTTCCTCTAATGGAAAAGTCGATGGGGGTATGGGAGAAGGTACGGGAGGGAGCAGATTGGAGGAAGCGATATCTTGTGGGATTACTATTCTGGGAGGTTGGGTAGGGGAATAATGGGGGGAAAATGATTGTAACTCAAAATCTGGTGGAAATGAATGATGTAAAACAGAAGTTAATAAAGTATGTTTAAAAAAAAAACAAAAAAAACCATTCATTTTTTAATTGAATTCTAAATTCTCTCCCTCTTCCCTTCCCCTCCTCTTTGATGTTATTTTTCTTAATTTCTATTATAAGATGATTGAAGAATGACAGTCACTTGTGTTCTGCTATCCAAGACAGAAGTATATTCTACGTCCTCAATCTTTACCATCACTTCTGGTCAGGGTCCTAGGAATCCAGGTGAGATAGATCCACAAGAAATCCAAGGTGACCTCCTTCCCTGGCTCCATCTTCTTTCTCCAATGCTGGTCCTATAGACCTCAGCTTTTGTAGCATCAAAGCTTTTTTTTTTTCTCAAATTCATTTAATCTGTGTATGACCATCTTCTCCAAAATTATCATGGAAGGTAGAATTTATTTGGTGTTGTTTGTATGTCCTATTTTCACAGCCTCCATTTCCTAACATTCTTAACTTAGTCTTCAGGTAGTATAGTTTAGTCTACAATTTCATCTCTTGGTTTTTTGTTTTTGTTTTTGTTTTTGGTTTTTTTTTTTTTTTTTGCTTTTTGGAAGGCAATTGGGGTTAAGTAACTTGCCCAAGGTCACACAGCTAGGTTTTTGTTTGTGTGTGCGTTGTCTGAGGTCGGATCCGAACTCAGGTCCTTCTGACTCCAGGGCTGACACTCTACTCACTGCGCCACCTAGCCGCCCCCCAATTTCATCTCAACCTATTTTCTCTGGTCTTTTGGTCTTTGCATTTACAGTGGAAGTTCCTTGCCTTGTTTCCATGACCCACACAGGTTTCAGAGTTAATTCCTCTTTGCATGTGTATACTTTCATATATCCTATATACTATGTTCATCAATAAAAATGTGGTGATTTCATTGCATCTCAAGAACAATAAGGCTATATATCTCTTGGGTTGTACATCATCTTAAGGTGGCACTACTCATCTGTGTATGGTATCTAAAGCCTGGAATCCTCCGCAAATTCGAAATTCAGCTGGCTTTTCTCCTCCCTAAATAGCAGAATGGGTGAAGGTTGCATATACTTCTCATCATCACCAAATTAACTCTCTGGGCATTGTATACATTCTTGCCATGTGGTATCTGGCTGCGGTTCTTTCTGGCCCTGAACCTGTATGCTTCTCTCTATGGACATTCCATCAGAATATTCATCATCTCTAGATCTGAGGTTGGCCAGTTCTGCAGTGAGTAAGTGGCTCACAGGAGTTCTCTCATTTTCCCACAGTGCATCCCCAGGGGGAACATGACTTTGTTCCAGGCAACAGAGAGTCCCTCTGTAAGGATATCTCCATACTTAGTCTTTTTCCCAGGTGATACTTTTTAGTTTAACTCTGGGAATCTATCTATTAACCCCCAAGTATATAGTCCAGCTTGTCCAGAGGAGGACACCTTATCCAACAGCTTGACCCTTTCTTCCTTCCTAGGAATCCCTCTCTTTTGGGTCCATTGCTATGTCTATTCTCTGATGTTGATGTCCTCATTCTTCAAAGTTGCTTCCCCTTTCAAATGACTGCCTTTTCGAATTACTGTCTGTCTGGAGTGTAAGTCTTTGCTTCCTCAGTTGTGCTGGGAAATCTCTCAAACGAACAAACTCTTGAATGAGTGTATGTTTGTGTGTGTGAAGGTCTCATCTGAGCAAATCTATTATATTCTCAGGACTCTAGTAAAATACTACATATTCTATGGGTGCTTTGCAAAATACAACTTTTATTGACATGGTGGCTTGCAGCCAGTACAAGGTTGATAAAAGTGCTGCACTTAAGAGTCAGGAAGGCCTGAATTCAAATATTCCTTCAACTTGCTAACTGTGAGGCCCTGGGTAAGTCATTCAACCTCCCAGCCTCAGTTTCCTCTTCTGTAAAATTTGGATTACTAATTGATCTGTCTCACAATGTCCATGAGGACCAAATGAGATTAATATATGTAAAGTGCTTGGCAAACCTTAAAGTACTATAGAAATGATAGCTATGATTTAGAAGTTTATATTTGTCAGTTTTTTGGAACCCATAATGATTTTTCCTATTGAAACAATGTTTCATATAGTGGTTAGGGTCTCATGTTAGCCCATTAGAGTTTGTTTAATGTGTAATGTTTTTGAGTATTTTGTAAATTTGCATATTTTTTCCTTTTTTGGGGGGCAATTGGGGTTAAGTGACTTGCCCAAGGTCACATGTCTAGTTTTTGTGTTACATCTCTGAGGTTGGATTTGAACTCAGGTCCTCATGACTCCAGGGCTGGTGTTCTATTCATTGTGCCTCCTAGCCGCCCCCTGTGTAATGTGTACTTGAAATGAAAAATAGAGGAATGTACCCTGACTTTTGAAATAGATAAAATAAAAATTGAATCAATGTTTGTGTCAGCACACCATGTGTCCACATGGGTAATGTGGACTCTAGGAGTGTCTGTTTCAGAGCTAACAAAGCTTCCAAGGCCTTCCTCCCTTCAGGGATACCTTGGCTCCCTAACCTGTCTGGGCTCACCTCTCTACCATACTTAGACTTTAAAGTGTGGTTTCTCTGTGGGCTTGTACATACCCCTCCTTCCCTGTTAGACTGTGAGCTATTTGAAGGCAGGGACCACGTTTTTTCCTTTCTTTGTGTCCCCAGCACTTAGAAGAGTTCCTGGTACATAGGTTCTTTTTTTTTTCTTTTTGGAGGGCAATTGGGGTTAAGTAACTTGCCCAAGGTCACACGGCCAGGTTTTTGTTTGTGTGTGTGTTAAGTGTCTGAGGCCGGATCTGAACTCAGGTCCTTCTGACTCCAGGGCCGACACTCTACTCACTGCGCCACCTAGCCGCCCCCTGGTACATAGGTTCTTAATAAATGCTTCTGAGCTGACCTTTGACTGATGTTGGTTGACTGACCGACTAGCCAGCTGATGGAAGTTTGAACTACTCACCCTGGTTTACAAAGGAATAGTTCTGGGCTTGCCAGAATGCTCTAGTCTCCCTATGTGAACTCAAATACATTTTTAGGCATGCTGCTATAGCAAATTCTTTCACTTTTGCATTTGCTCAAAGTAGGAGAAAAAAAAGGAACTGAGATGGTTTGGGCCTGAGGTCTGCCTCTTCTCTCTACCCCATGTTTCAGTTATCTTGGCTGCAACATAGTGTTCCTTACACCAACTCATACTCACCATCACCCTCTGGCTCCTCAGAGTGAAGGAGAAGCTGGGGAAGGGAAGAAGACAACTGAAAGTTCTACCATGGGAAGACTCCAGAATCAGGAACTAATTGTTTAGAGTTGAGATTCTTGAATTCTCCAGGTGAATTTTGTTATGGTTTTGTCTAGTTCTCCAAAGTATCATCTAGGTAGTTTAATTAGTATGGTACTAAATCAGTAAATTAATTTCTCATCATTTTTTATTATATTGGCAAAATGAATCATGAACATTCAATCTACAGTTATTTAAGGGAGATTTTCATGATGGGCAGTAATGTTGGCAAAGGCTACCAGCTTTTGCCCTTTCTGTTCTAATGTTGCTAATGCCTTCTTGAGGCTTATTGGAACTTCAAGGCAGTTTACAGGGTTAGACACTAGTTCATAAATCTGGGGCCAAGAGTGATCTTAGAGGTCATCTAGTCCAGTGGTGTCAAACTCAAGTAGAACCAGGGCCACTAAACCACAAAAAAAGAACTCTCTGGTTTGCATGGTTATTGGTTGTTGTCCTTTGTTCTTGAAGAGGACCAAAATGACATCACTATGCAACAGTCAAGTTTCAGTGTGTCCATCTATGGCTGGTCAGACCTATCACAGTTCTGGCACAAATAGTCCATGTGAACATTTGGGGATTCCCTAAATTGGCACATCCTGCATTTCCTTTGAGCTGTTTCAATTCTGCTTTGCTCATAGAACAAACTTACATTTTCTTAATTAGGTACTTTGCTATTTGATTTATAGTTCCTTCCTTGTCTGTTAGTGAAATATATTTAATGGGCTTTACCCCTGTAGTGAATGCAATAATCTGTGAGGATTCTGGAGTATGTAGAATACATATTATACCTTGATTTTATTCCCCAGATAGAATGAAACAAAATTCTAACAATATTTTGTTTTGTTTTTGGTATTGATCCTACTGCTTTCTCAAATTCTCAGCTAATCTCCACAAAGCTTTTAACTAATAACTAGTAGTTATTAGTTATTTCCTAAAGTTTAGGTCCATCGATGTCACTGTATGTCCCACCCCACCACCACACGAAATAAACTCCAGTGGTTCCCTATCGACTCCAGGATCCAATGCAAAATGCTCAGTTTGGCATTCAAAGCCCTTTGATGTACATATAATGTATATTGACATCTCTCTGTCTCTGTCTCTCTCTGTCTCTCTCTAATGTAACCCCCTCCTGTCTTTCCAACCCTCTTAACCCTTTTGACACATACTCTTTCATCAAGTGATTCTGGCCTCCTGGCCATTCCACAAACAAGATACCCCATCTCACTTGGCTCCTAGTCCTCCTCCCACCTACTGACCTCCCTGTCTTCCTTTGAGCTCCAGCTAAAATCCCATCTTATACTAGAAACCTTCTTCAACCCCTCTTGGGTTTTTTTTGTTTTTTTGTCTTTTGCTTTTTGGAGGGGGGAAGGTAGGGCAATTGGGGTTAAGTGACTTGCCCAAGATCACATGGCTAGTTTTTGTGTTAAGTGTCTGAGGCCGGATTTGAACTCAGGTCTTCCTGACTCCAGGGCTGGTGCTCTATTCACTGCACCACCTAACTGCCCCTAGTTATAAGGTATGTTGTAATGGGGATGTTGTTTCAGCAACTCTTGAGTAAGAGTCAAGAGGGATAGTGGTGGATGTTTTTCTACATATATATCTCATCTGCATCTGAACCCTTCTTTTCACTCATGACCACCATGCTCATTTAGGCCCACTTCACTTCTCCCTGGACTACAGCATGGCTCCTAATTAGTCTCCCTGCCTCCAGTCTTAGCCCTCTTCATTCTATCCTCTAAACAGCTGTCAAATTGATATTCCTAAAGCACAGTTCTAGCCACCCCTAGTGATTCCTCTTTCAAAACTATCTTAATGGGAGGGGAAGGGGCAGAATACATTTGGACAGATATAAGAAATGATGAGTTTGATGATTTTAGAAAAACCTGCATTGACTTGAACAAACTAATGAAGAGTGAAACAAACAGAAACAAGAGAACATTTTATAAAGTAGCAGCAATATTATTTTAAGAACAACTTTGAGCAACTAATTCATCTTGACTATTATAAATACCCAAATTAACTACAAAGAACATGTGAAGGAAGAGGCTATCTGAATCCAGAGAAAGAACTGATAAATAAAAGTATGTATAGAATGATTTTACACACACACCATATATTTGTGTCTAATGGTAGCCATCTGTAGGATGAAGGTGGGAAGAGAAGAAAAAAGGAAGAAAAAGTTACATGATAATTTATTATATATTTAAGAGGAATAGCAAATTGTACATAGTAGATTTGCAGTTACATGTATAATCATTTTTTTCTATCCTACTGTGTTATGGAAATGCTTATTTTATTTCTCAAGTTCAGAATAAAATTTTTAAAAAATTTGAATGGACAGAATCTACACATCCCATTGAATTTTCCTGAGCAATTTAAAAAGATGTCAGAGGGGCTAGGAACATCAGCAGTTTTCTTTCTTATATGTTGATGGCAATGCTAAATTTTAGGGATTCATTAGAGTAAGTGGGGAGTATACCCTCTTTTATAATAAGGCCCCATTCAGTTGTTCTGATCAGTGGAATTTGTGCCTGGGAACAGGGGAGTCTAACCTTCCTGCTAAGCTTCCTTTGCAGAGACCATTGAAAAAGTCAAATTCCCACCCTGGCTGCTTTATTAGTTTTACCAATTTAATTACCAGCAATAACTCTGCTGGGCAAGGTGATCTAGTAAAACATTTACATGATCAATGCCCTAGACCAAATCCTTTTTATTGAGGGTATTTGTTCTGTGAAATTTGGACTCAAAGAGGGCTGTACTTGAGGCCTTTGCTCACACCGTCTACCCTTCACCCTTTCATTATTTGAATGCACTGCTATTCCTACCCCTGCATACCCTCCAATGCTGTTTTGAAGTCCTTTCCTTTTTTTTTTTTTTTGAGGGGGGGAGGTAGGGCATTTGGGGTTAGGTGACTTGCCCAAGGTCACACGGCTAGTTTTTTGTGTTAAGTGTCTGAGGCTGGATTTGAACTCAGGTCCCCCTGACTCCAGGGCCAGTGCTCTATTCACTGCACCAACTAGCCACCCTGAAGTCCTTCAAAGCCCAACTAAGCATCTACCTCCTCCAGGAAGTCCTCCTGGCACAGGTGAAAGGAATCTCTCCTGCCTCAAACTTTTCATATCACTTGCCCAACCCTCTTTTGTTCCCACCCCATTTTGTCATAGGAACAAAGGCTCTTGTCTGCAAGAGATGTTAGAGATCATATGATAGCCCCCCCCCCCATTTTATGGATGAAGAAACTGAGACCTTGTGAGGGTGACTTGCCCAAGGCCACATTGTATTGCCTGATTGATTGATCACTGTAACAAAGGCAGGACCCATGTTATATCATTTTGAATTTGTGTATATATGTAGTATTCTCTCCTATCTCACCACCCTGTTCCTAGTAGACACTTAATACTGAATTGAATTGAATCAGTACCAACAATCTGGAGGTTCTAATCCTTCCTGTAGCCTCTAGAAGAGCCTTTGCCCTCCGTGTGCTGGATAAAGATAATATATCATTCTTGCAAAATCTTCTGTGACTCACCATGTGAGTACTCATATAATGCCCCTGGGTTTGGGGGTGGGAGGAGATTAGTGAAAGTGCTCAGTGTTTGGGAATCCTTAGAAGAGGCTTATTAGGACTCTCAGGACTATTTTGGACTTCAGTTGTTCTGAAGTAAATGGAAGTGGCCCAGAGCCAAGACCTGTGAATAGTATTCAGTAGAGAAATTACATTTCTATAAACTTACAGTTTCCAAACAATTTTCACCCCTGGTATCTCATTTAATCCTCTTAACACCCCTGTCAGTGTAGGCAGGCCAAGTATTGTTAGTCCCATTTTACAGATGAGGAAAAGGGAGGCTTGGCAGATCCTGTATTAGGTCACCCACAGAGTTAAGTAGCAAACCTCAGCTGGAGGAGACCCAGGTCCTTTGCCTCCTAGCTCAGTGCTCTTTCCGTTCCACTAGTTAACCAGCCACACAATGTCACATTCAAAGCTTGCCAAAACTCTGGAGGCTCTTAGTATCAAGGCCTTATAACTCATGCAAATAATTCCTGGGAATTTTTGGTTAATTCATTTTGGTTCATGTTCCCATCTAGGTGAAAGGCTATATGCGGCACAATGTTGGGGCGGGGGGAGTATAGGCCAAAGACCTTGTTTGGCCCCTTCCCCAACTTGACTCATGACCTCCTTTCTGCTCATTTTTTGTATAGGTGAATCAATTTAATCTTCTTTCTTTCCTTCCTTCCTTCCTTCCTTCCTTCCTTCCTTCCTTCCTTCCTTCCTTCCTTCCTTCCTTCCTTTCTTTCTTCCTTCCTTCTTGTCCTCTTTTCCTCCTTCCTTCCTTCCTCCAAGCCTATCCACTGTACTACCTGACTCAATGTGAAGTTAAATTAGGGCAGTGAGATTGTCAGATAATCACTCCACAGCAAATCTTAAGGATGATTCTGGCTGTGGGGCAGAGGTCCAGAGTAAGACGAGATAGAATCCTTTGCTGATGGAATGTGAATTCCTTCAGGGCAGAAGGAATAAGGGCAAACTTTCATTTATATCTTTATGTCCCCAGTGCCTAGAATAAAGAAACACTTGATTAATTTTTATTGATTGATTGACCTCTAGGGACATAGAATTATAGAACCTTAGAACTGGAGGTCATCTATCTAATCCAGTCTGCTCCATTTATAGATGAGGGAAGGTCTCAGAGTGAATTAGGGTCAAAGGTAAGATTAGGCCTCCTAACTCCCAGCCCAGTGTTCTTTTCACCTTATCAGAAATGACCTAAATAAAATAAGGTGATTCTAATACAAAATAATATATATTATGGTCCAAAATATAGGACAATATACAGATTGTTGATGGAGCCACAGTTTCGGGGAAAGGGAGTGGGTCAACAGTAACTTATTCTGTTTTCTTAGTTCATGGTCCTCAACAAAAAATATTTCTTGTTAAGTCTTAGTTTCTTTGTTTGGCTTATTATGGTAAGAAACAAGACTGGGTTTCTAAGACATCTTTTCTTGAGCAGTGACTCTCATTGCTCTGACAGAGTGTGAAAGGCAGGAGGCCCAAGAATAAAATTAGGGTCCAGAAAATGCCAGGTGTCCTTGGGAGAGGGGAGGAGAGGGGCAGGGCCACAGAAAAGATAGGAACTTGTGATATTGGTGGGCTCAGGACTTGTTGAGAACCCAAATGCCAGAGTGGATTAACTTGCTATTGATGTTAACAAAGAGCCTTTTGTCTAGGCTGGGGAAGAGGCAGGTTGCAACTGGTGGCTGAAGTGTGGCTTGGGTCCTCTCTGGTTGTCCTAATGCCACATTTTCCCTCCCCTACTTTGGAAGGACCCATAGGGTGGCATGACTTGGCAGAGCAGTGTCACCGGATCTTATCACTTCCTTTGTTTTGGAACACTGGCTTCCAGCCAATAAGGAGTGCTTCAGGTGTGCCTCTCCAAACTCCACTCTGTTAAGGGTATTAAGTGTTTTTATAGCTATCTTGTTAGAAAATGCTACTTAGTCATTTTAGTGATTTATTTTTTTCAGTTACCTGAGAGTCTTGGCCTATTAGAACCCAGAAGGAGGCAAGAGGTTAAGGTAATTACAATTCCCATTGACAAGGCACTTAAAAAGTGTTTCTTTACAACAACTCTATAAATTGGGAAATGCCAATATCCTTTCCATTTTCAAAAGAGCTGCAACTTGTATGTGGTGAACAGGGCTTTGTCCTAGGGCACTGACATTTGGCATTTCCTCCCACATTGAATCTTGTAGAATTCTACTGCCCTGGCTTGCCCCTATGGGCCCCTCACTCTGTAACCTTTCTCCTGGAACCATCTTTCTCCTTCATCCCTTTAGGGGTGAGAGCTGGTCTGTTCCTTCTCTGTGGACAACTGCACCTGCCTGATTCTGCTTCTCTCTCCCTCCATGCTTACCTGTTTTTGCTGCAAGTGGTGTTTTGGGTTGATTAAAAGTGTTGTTTTTGGTTGATACTTCCCTAAAATTAAAGAAAAAAGTTATATGGTTTTAATTTTACAGATGTGAAAACTGGGGATCAAAGAACAACAATTTAGTAGAAAGAATGCTGGCTTAGTAAAGAAAGCTCTGGTGAGGAGGTTAGTATAGAATTAAAAATCTCAAGACAGTTCATAGATTGTGACATGTGCCCCATGTCAGGAAACACAGTGAGTGAACATAGCTTAGATACTAACAGAGGGTAGCCAAAGCCTGGCCCACTGGGATCTGAAGGTAAACCACAGATATAGGGTGAATGGATGACATCTGAAATTACTGCTGGCCTTGAAGAGAAACAAAATTTTCAAATCCTTGTTATAGGGAATATATAACAGAATCCAAAGAAATCAGGAAAATTGGTGGTAATTCTGACATCTGATACAAGGAGAAGATATGAACTTAGCTAAATACAGAATTTTGAACCATGTCAAACTATGGCATGGCAAAGCTGAGAGGGACAGCAGAAGGGGAAAATGGGAACCTTGGGGCAGCTTGTATTGATTCACTGTCAATCAACAAGCATTTATTAACACTTATGTGCCAGGATCACTGCTTAGTGCTGGGAACACACATACAAGCAAAAAGAAAGAAAGTCTCTGTTCTTGAGGAGCTTAAATTCTAATGAGGGACGACAGTAGACAAAAGGAGGCTGAAAAGGAGGGCAGGTGTGATAGAGAAGTCTGGGGGCAGCCTAGTGAGAAATGAAGATCATAGGGGCCACAGGAGCCATGGGGGGCAGATGGATCTAGATGTCGCTTCAGATGTTGCATGGAATAAATCCACCCCCTCTTTCACATCATAGCCTTTCAGATAGCAAAGCCAAGCTTTAACATTCCCCCTTAAATCTCTAGGGCACTCTAATCCAACTCACGTTTCTCTGTCTTGCTCATGAGGAAATCATGGGAGAACTTGACCAATGACAATGAAATTCATGTATGGTATGCAGATATACTGGGGCATTCCCCTAGTCTACCAGTCAGACAACCCAATCTTTTCCTCCCACTATACTAAGGCTAAACACAAGCCTGAGGTAGCTGAGATAAGGGATGGTGGGTAAAATAGCTCATCATTTCCTCAGACTTCCTAAGGTTACCTTGTATATATTGTATGTAACTGTTTCTATATATGTTATCTCTCCCATTAAAATGGAAACTCCTTGATGGCAGGGATTGTTTTTGCCTTTCATTGTAGCTTCAGCATTTAGCACATAGTCAATGCATATTGGTTGATTAACTGACTTAAAATATTTTGTTCTGTAATACCATGCATGTGGGTAATCCCTTGTAGTGTATGGCCAGTCCAGGCCTTCTAATCCTTTGTGATTCTTGCCTGAGACCTTCCATAAATCTGAAATAGAGGAACCTTCCTCTGGTTCTTTTAATGTCTTATGGATACCAATGTGGCCCTCATGCTCTTCCTCTGTTGTACCTCAGTCTTGCTACATGACTCCTCTTTCCAATCCTACATTTCCTGGATGATATCTTTTGAGTCACTGGTAATATGGTAAAGCCTCTGTGGACCTACCAGGCAGCTTTCCATTGACCTTTTGTTCACCTACTGTTTTGGAGATTGAGGCATTCCATGATCTGCAGTCATGTGGCATTACTAGGAACATATTCATGTCAAGTGCCCTCTTTGAACTTAGTGCTGACCCATGGCTAGGATAGCAGGTTGAGATGTGTTGATGACAAAAACTCACAAAGATTGGGAATACATTCCTGAATCTAATAAACCATAAATGTAAATATGTGAATGCTCACACTTTTGGGAGGGTGAACCATTTGGGCTGGAGGTACATGAAAGGAGGGTGACATTTACCATGTTCTTCTTTCCTCCCTCCTTCCCTCCCTCCCTTCCTTCCTTCATTCCTTTCTTCCTTCCTCCCTCCTTCCCTTCCTCTTTCCTTCCTTCCTTCCTTCCTTCCTTCCTTCCTTCCTTCCTTCCTTCCTTCCTTCCTTCCTTCCTTCCTTCCTTTCTTTCTTTCTTTCTTTCTTTCTTTCTTTCTTTCTTCTCCAAACAGCAGCTTTTGTTGTTACAAACTATGACAACAAAACTCTCTGTAAAAATAACAATGAGATCTTGAAAGTAGTTTAACACTGTTATGTAAATATACTTTAGACTTCTCCCTTATCACACTAGTGACTTATTAAATATATGTATACACACACACACACACACACACATATTAGGTGACTAGAGTTGGGGGAGGATGATGGATAATATAGGAGTGCTCCTTTTGCCTAGGGATGCATTTTTGCAGCAAGGAGATCTCAGCCTCATTTAGCTCATCAGGGGCTACTTCTTTTATTTATTTATTTATTTATTTTTAAACACATGCTTTATTAACTTCTGTTTTACATCATTCATTTCTGCCAGATTTCGAGTTACAATCATTTCCCCCCCGTTATTCCCCTACCCAACCTCCCAGAATAGCAGTCCCACAAGATATCGCTTCCTCCAATCTGCTCTCTCCCATACCCTCTCCCATACCCCCATCGACTTTTCCATTAGAGGAAGGTGAATCTTTGTGTCCCAATGCCTGCACATTTCATCTCCCAATTATAAGCAAAAGAGTATTAATAATAGTATATATATATATACTATTCCAACCTCCCCTCCCCCCAAGGATGCCCTCCCATCCATCATCCCTCCTCTCATCCCCCTTCACCCTATTCTGCTGCAGGTTGAGATATCCCATTTAGTATGTATGTCATTCCCTCCCCGAACCAAATTCAATGAGAATGTGGTTTTGCTTTTTTAGCCTTCCTTATTCTCCCCCTCCCTTGCAACCACTTCCCCTTGCTTCTTCTACATGAGATAGTTTACCCTACCCTGTCTTTCCCCATCTCCTCTTGCCACTTTCCTCTCTCACCTCATAATTTCATCCCTTGAGTACTCTCCCTTCCCAACAGATTCAACCCATGCCCTCTATCCATATATAACTGTAACCATATACACACAATTCACATATGTATTCATATGACCACACAACCTTCTTCCATTATTTTCATAGTGAGAAAGATATCATCAGTCACAGTTATTGCTTTTCCATATAGGAATGTAAATAGTTCAACTTTGATAAGTTCCTTTTGATTTCTTTTCCCTGATTACCTTCTTAGGCATCTCTTGCTTCTTCTGTCTGGATGTCAAATTTTCTATTCAATTCTGGTTTTTTCCTCAAGAATGCTTGAAGTCCTCTATTCCACTGAATGACCATATTTTCCCCTGAAACAAAATACTCAGTTTTGCTGGGTAGGTGACCCATGGGTTCATTCCCAGCTCTTTTGCCCTCTGGAATATCATATTCCATGCCCTTTGATCTGTCAGTGTAGAAGCTGCCAGGTCCTGTGCTATTCTGATTGTGTTTCCACAATATTGAAATTGTTTCTTCCTGGCTGCTTGTAGTATTTTCTCCTTGATCTGGGGATTCTGGAACCTGGCTATAATATTCCTGGAGTTTTCTTTTTGGGATCTTTTTCAGGAGGTGATCTGTGGATTCTTTCAACCTCTATTTTGCCCTCTGGGTCTAAAACATCAGGGCAATTTTCCTTGAAAATTTCTTGAAGGGTGATTTCTAGGTTCTTTCTTTGATCATGGCTTTCAGGTAGTCCAATAATTTTAAATTGTCTCTCCTGGATCTATTTTCCAGGTCAGTGGTTTTTCCCATGAGATATTTCACATTGCCTTCTAATCTTTCATTTGTTTGTATCTGCTTAACAGCATCTTGATTTCTCATAAAGTCATTAGCTTCCATTTGCTCCAGTCTAACTCTGGAGGAATGAATCTCCTCAGTGAACTTCTGAGATTCTTTTTCCATCTGGCAAATTCGACTTTTTAAGGCATTCTTCTCCTCATTGCCCTTTTGGGCCTCCTTTGCCATTTGAGTTAGTCTATTTTTTAAGGTGTTGTTTTTCTCAGTCAGGCTGTTGACCCTCATTTCATACTTTTCCTACATCCTTCTCATTTCTCTTCCCAATTTTTCCTCCACTTCTCTTATTTGATTTTTAAAGTCCTTCTTAAGGTCCTCTATGGCCTGCAACCCACTCATGTTTTCCCCTGGGGCTTTTGGAGCAGGACTTCTGACCTCACAGTCCTTTTCCAGCTCTATGCCCCCAAAATAGGAGTCTAGGGTTGCATTTTTCTGTTTCCTTTGCCTTGGCATGTTGCCACTTAATTACTTGACTTTGGGGCTTGTTGCCACACTATGGCTTTAAGGCCAGATAGAGGAATTTTCGTCCCGAAAGTGTGGGGGGCAACTTCTGTTTCTGGCAAGCTGTAAACCCACCCACGACTTCCACCCTAGATCACAATCCAGATCCAGGGAGTAAAGTTAAAGCAAGAGCGATTACCCCCCAAGACTGATTGCTGGATCTCCCTACAAATTCGCAGGCCAGGATCTGGAGCTGCCTCTGAAAACTACAAAATGGCGTGTCTCCCCAGTGGCTTCTAGCCCCCAGGGGAGGGAGCCAACGCATTCTCCAAATACAGGTCCCAAAGTCCATAGGACACTAACCTCTCACTTTGTCCTAGGCATGTCTGTGTTGATAATTCTGGAGTCACCATAGCTGCTGGTGTTCTGGGGTTCCTCCAGCTGGCTGCTGGCCCTGCTGCCCTTGGGCTAAAACCTCAGCTCACGGGGACCTGGGCTCCGCTCGGCTCCGCTCCCTGCGCTCTGTGCACTGTGTGCTGCCGGCTCCCAGACTGCTGCACTGGTCCTTCCTGCAGGGCTGCTGGGCTGTCCTCAGCGGGAGGTTAGCTTCTCTTGTCATTCTGTGGGTGCTGGGGCTCCAGAAGTTGTTTAGAGTCCCCTTTTACATAGTTTGGGGGGAATCTGGGGGCAGAGTGGCTTGGATGAGCTGTTTCTACTCCCCAAGGGCTTCTTCTAACTCCCAATTTAGTTACTTTCATTTTTGCCTGGTTCTTTCAATAGAGATAAGGGATTTCTGATTTGTCGGATAGTTAGATGGAGAAAGATGAAACAAACCTTAAATAAGGTTGGTCTGTTTCTGTAGAGCAGTCTGGAGAAGTTCCCACCATTGCAGTTTGAATGTAAAATTTCTAGGCTGTGGGTGGTAGGTCTCTGTTCCTCTCTTTTCCATGTTTGATGAAGTATATATATATATATATATATATATATATATATATATATATATATATATGATCTCTTTGGGCTATAGGTCAGGCAGATGAACTTGATCTGTATAAGCCTTGAGACTCTCTATCATGTTCCTGTATCATAACAACTAGGGAAACACACCCAACAGACAGTGCTAGAAGGATCACATGTTAACTGTAGAACTAGTGATGGTATCTATAGAACTTCAGCTCTTTCCTCACAGCTCTCTGTGAAGGCAGTTAATAATAATAACTAGCATTTACATAGTATTTTAAGATTTCCAAAGCAGTTTACAAATATCTCCTTTGATCCTCACAACAACCCTTGGAGGCATTTGCTATTATTATCCCTATTTTTACAGTTGAAGAAACTGAGGTAGACAAAAGTTAAGTGACTTGCCCAAGGTCACACAGCTAGTTAAGTGTCTGAGGCAAGATCTGAACTCAGTCTGATCTAGCAGGGGGCAGGAGGCATAAACTTCCTTTAAGGAACTAGGTGTTGAAGAGGCTAAAGCCCTGGGTCTGGATTCAGAAAGACCTGAGTTCAAACCGAGCCTCAGACACTAATTAGCTGTGTGACCTTGGGCAAGTCACTTAATATCTATCTGTCTCAGTTTCCTCAACTGTGAAATAGAGCTAATACTAGCATCTACTTTCAGGGTTGTTGTGAGGCTTAAACGAGAGAATATTTGTAAAGTGTTTAGTATAGTGACTGACACATGGTAGGCATTTTATAAGTACTTATTTCCTTCTTTTAAATCTTATCGGGCTCTGACCCTGTAGGTGTCTCCCCTTTCTGATGAATTAGTTTAGTTAGTTTAGCACTTGATAGCACTAAAGGCTGCCCCAAAACAGCATCATCAGAAATAGAGACCAAGCTAGAAAGATGAATCTTCCCTGAGCTTTGGGCCAGGCTCTGTGAAAGCTGCCTCCCAGTGAGGCCCTGACTGATTAGAATTTCACATGACAACAGCATCTTTTGCCCAAGAACAGCCGTTTAACCCAGATGGCTCCACCCAGGTTCTTTTATGTGACTCATTCTTAGGCTGACCTATTTGAGAAATGCTTCTTCTCCTAAAAGGTTGGTGGTAAGTACAGAAAATTATATATATTATAATTCTAGTATAGACCTTGCTATTTTAGCAGCATTTTCTATCCCTTCCATTGATAGAAAAACACCTAACAGTCAACTTTGGTAACCATCATAATGGATTAATCCATGTATTTCTGCTGTAACCATCGGGAAGGGGTGCATATGTTACAGGAAGTGGGACAGGGTGAAGTTCAAGTGGGGAAAATAGACAAAGCAACAGACTAGATAAAAGAGAGGGCAATTTGGCCAGAGATTCAGGCACTGCTCAGCTAGGGTCAATTTGTTTGCCGACTTTCTCCTAGGCAACCTTCTGAGCACTGGTGAACCATAAACTACTTAAGGAAACTTGAATAGCATTTATGTCAGGCCTGTATAACCTATGGCCTGTGACTGGCCAAAGGATTTCTAGAGGCCTGCAGAAAAAAAGTCTGTCTCTAGTCTACTGTATCTGTGGCCCCACGAAGTTTAGCCTATTTTAATTTTGGCCCCTACTTCCTACCAAGTTGTGCAGGTCTGATTTATATGGTACTTTAGTGTTTTTGAAGCACTTTTACATAGATCATCTTATTTGATTCTTACAGCAACCCACTTTACAGATGAGGTCACTGAGGCTTAGAGAGGTCTAATGACTTGCCCAGGGTCACCCAGCTAGTAAGTATCTGAGGTTGGATTTGAACTCAGGTCTTGACTCTAGGTCTAGTGCTCTATCCACTGGGCCACCCAGCTGCCACTTGAATGCAGCTTCTGATAGCATAGTTGTGTGTAGTTAAATGTTGCTTATCAGCATTAATAGAAAGAGAGAAGGTTCCAATAATTCTGAATGATGGCTAATGCTGAAATTATGTGGTATTTGTGGAATTCAGTCAGAGATACTCATAAGCCTCATGTTCAATCCTTTTGTCTGACTATGCTATTAGCAGATCAGGTCATGAAAGATGGAGGACTAGTTCATTGTGTCTGATATATTCATGGATAATTGACCTATTTGCCTTCCTAGAAAAGCATGCATGTACTTTTAATGTCATTTCCATAATCTGATACTTCTCCACTAACATATTAATTGCCTTGTGTATAGGGGTGACCTTGGGCCCTCAAAGACTATTCCAGTGGGGTGAGTCCTCATAGCTTAGTAGGAGTTTCCTGGGATAGAGGAGACCTAGCTTGTTATGGCAATATTGTTAAGAAAGCATGCATGATGGGGCAGCTAGGTGGTGCAGTGAATAGAGCACTGGCCCTGGAGTCAGGAGGACCTGAATTCAAAACTGGCGTCAGACACTTGACACTTATGAGCAGTGTGATCTTGGGCAAGTCACTTAACGCTGTTTGTTTCAGTTTCCTCATCTATAAAATGAGCCGGTGAAAGAAATGGCAAACCACTCTAGTATTTCTGCCAAGAAAACCCCAAATGAGAATTCAGATACAAATGGAATGACTGAACAAGAACAACAACAGTTTAACTCAAACCCAAAAAGGAAATCCTCACTACAACATACCCAGCATGCTCCTGGCTCCTACTAAGCTTGCAAAACAGGCTTCCTTTCATTCTTAACCCTTTCCTTCCTCATTCCTTTCATTTTCTGGCACTGCCTGGGACTTGGCTCCATCCTGCTTTGACACTGCTTCCTTTGTTCTCCTATCCAAGACTGGCTACACTCTTTCATGCCCCCGACTCACTCACTGGTTCCAGTGGAAGAATCAAGCAATTCCTTGCTGCTTATGGCCCATTACAGACTCTTTGTGACCTTCTATTTTTTAAGGTTCGTGTTACCCAATTGTTGCTGCTCAGTCATTTTCAGTTGTCTCTGACTTTGTGGCCCCATTTTGGATTTTCTTGGCAGAGATCCTGGAGCAGTTTGCCATTTGGAAACTGAGGCAAACAGGGTGAATGAAGTGACTTCCCCAGGGTTACACAGCTAGTAAGTCTCTGAGGCTGGTTATGAACTCAGGAAGATATTTTTCTGACTCTAGGCCCAACACTCCACCCACCGTGCCGCCTAGCTCCCTGATGTTATTCAAATTATTCAGCTGATTTGGTGATTATTATACAGCTACCCCAGGATATTCTCCTTTCTTCCTTAATGAATCAAGTGCCTGGCTCACAGGCTTTCTCTCTACCCCAATCCCTATTTTCATACTAGAGGATTTCTGCATGCATATTATTGCTCCTCCAAATATCTTAACTTTATGGTTTCTCAGTCCACTCATTTCCATGACCCACTCCTCTACCCCACTTTAGCTACACATAGATGATCATATTTTTTTTTTTTGCTATCACCCACTTTTATCTTTTCTTTTGTCTTTTATAACCCCTAATCCTGTTCTTTATTCTCACTGGCACCTCTGCTTCCTCCCCCCTTCAGTATTTTCCAAGAGGAAACCCTAAACTCTCTACACTCTCTTCCCTTTCCAATCTTGGCCCCTAGATGAACCAGTTAGACTCTGTACTCAAAATTCTTTGCTCTCAAATCTCTTGCCCACTTCTTAGGGAAGTTGAGTGATTTGTCCACAGTTGACACACATGGTAAGTGGCAGAGCCAGGATTCCAATCTGAACCCCTGACCCCAGGTATCTGTGAACAGCCCACTCCCAACACAGATAACTCTGGCAGGGCTTTGGATAGAAGCCATTTGTAGTGCAGTAGCTGTATCTAGGGGCAGCTAGGAGGCACAGTGAATAGAGTACTAGACTTGTAGTCAGGAAGACTCATCTCCCTGAGTTCAAATCTAGCCTTAGACACTTACTATCTGTGTGATCCTGGGCAAGTCACTTCCCTGTGTTTGCCTCAGTGTCCTCATCTGTAAAATGACCTGGAGAAGGAAATGGCAAGGATCTTTGCCAAGAAAACCCCAAATGGGGGTAATGAAGAGTCAGACACGACTGAAACAACTCAACAATAACAGATAGCTATATCTATCTCTCAAAGACAGACTTGGAAAGGCTCTGAATAGCTACTCCTTCCTGTTATCTCTTTCCCAAAAGACAAAAACTAGTCCTAACCAGAAAAGGGCAAAGCTCCTTTATAGTTAGGTCACATAAAGATACTGCATTCCCTGGCCCTACCCCACAACTCTTCTGGGTGGAAGTGATAAAACCCCCATAGTCCGAAGTCCACATAGCTTTACCCAGGCCCTTCCTACCCAGGGATCCATGAGCCCTAGTACTGCAGTAACTAAGTAAGATATAGGCAAGTCTGAACTAAATAGCTTGTTCAAAGTCCTCAGCTGCCTACAGTGCTTTTCTCTCCCAGGTCTCCAGGAAGCAAGTATTGTAGAACATTAGCATGGGTATCTGTTTTGTTCTTCATGGTAGAATGCAAGCTCCCTGAAGACAGGAATTGTTCTGCTTTTGTCTTTGTTTCTCCAGCACCTAGCACAGTGCTTGGTACATAGTAGGTACTTAATAAATGTCTGTTGGGGCGGCTAGGTGGTGCAGTGAGTAAGAGCGCCGGCCTCGGAGTTGGGATGATCCGAGATCGAATCCGACCTCAGAAAATGAGCACCCACACACAAATAATGACTAGCCGTGTAACCTTGAGCAAGTTACTTAACCCCAATTGCTCAAAAAAAAAAATGTCTGTGGAGTTGAATCGAGTCATCCTGAGGAATACAAGGAGAACTAAACTGTTCTGTGTGCTGTATTAGGCAGACAGCTAGCTACCTAGTGAGATGAAACATTTATTAAGCCCTTACTTGTGCTAGGCACTGTACTGAATATTGGAAGGGACAATTAAAAGCCATCTTAAGGAGGCTTTTATTATATAGTTATGTGTATATAATTATATAGTCCCTGCTCTTAAAAAGCTTACAGTCTTTTTTTAAAAATAAATTTTTTTTCAATGAACAAGCATTTACTTTTTCATTCCACATTCATTTCCTCACTGAAAGAAAAAAAAAAGCCTTGTTTAAAAAATATGTAAAATTAAGCAAAACAAATTCCAACATTTTCCAGGCCCCTAAATGTGTTTCTAATTCAGCATCTTGAGACCATAATCCTTTTCTCAGGAGATGGGTAGCATTCTTCATCATTGGTTCTCTGGAAATATGATTGATCATTATGAGAGCTCTTAAGTCTTTTAAAGTTAGTTTTTACAACATTTTTGTTATTGTATAAATATTCTGATTCTGCAAAGAACTTACGTCTTTTTTTTTTAGTTTTCAACATTCACATTTATAAGATTTTGAGTTCCAATTTTTTTCTCTCTCCTTCCTCCTCCCACCTCCCCAAGATGGCAAGCAATCTAACATGGGCTATACACATACAATCATATTAAACATATTTCCATATTGGTCATGTTGTGAAAGAAGAATCAGAACAAAAGGGAAAAACCATACAAAGAAAAAAAAGAGAGAAAATAATATACTTTGACCTACATTCAGGCTCCACAGTTTTTTCTATGGATGTTGATAGCATTTTCCAGCATGAGTCTTTTGGAATTTTCTTAGATCATTATATTGCTAAGAAGAGCTATCTATCAAGGTTGGTCATTGTACAATGTTGCTGTTACTGTGTACAATATTCTGGTTCTGCTTACTTCATTCAGCATCAGTTCATGTAAATCTCCAGGTTTTTCTGAAATCTACCTGCTCATCATTTCTTATAGCAGAATAGTATTCCATTACATTCACATACCACAACTTGTTCAGCCATTCTCCAACTGATGGGAATCCCCTCAATTTCCAATTCTTCATCACCACAAAAAGAGGAGCTCACTTTCTAATGAGAGCAGACAATACATAATAATAGCTATCATTTACATAGTACTTTAAGGCTTACTTTACAAATATATTATTTTATCCTTACAACAACCCTGGGAGATAGGTGTCAGTATTATCCCCATTTTGCAGATGAGCAGACTGAGGCAGACACATATTAAGTGATTTGCCCATTGTCACTTAGCCAGTAAAGGGTCTGAGGCTGGATTTAAACTCACAATCTACCTGAGTCCGATTCCAAGTGCTCAGAGATCCACTCACTGTACCGCCTAGCTGCCTGATACATGTAGAGATGGGGGGGGGAGTGGGCCCCACATCTGCAGGGAGGCTCCATGTATTGTGAGGGCTGTCATTGCGTGTGTGGCTCCAAAGGAGTCAGAATAGACATCTCTAGCCTCTTCTGCTCCAACCTTTCTCCTAGGGAGACTTTCATTCCTGTCAAGAAGGGAAGCAAGAGGCCACCAGTCTGCTTTCCTCAGAAAGAGGGGGTCCTGCACTAGAAATATATCTATCTGCTCCTTAAAGATTGTTAGTCTAGGCAGATAGGATTGGATTCAAGCTAACTTTTGATCACTTTGTCATTTTGGAAGGAGGACCCCAAGCTCTATATCCAAGTCTTGAAAGCCCCTTTAGTACCTAATGCCAGTTTCACAATGAATACACTAGAGAATAGCAAAGAAACCCATTTATCCAAATCACGTCAAAATAGAAATCAAACAAGGTATACATAGAATAATGTGTACCAGACAATACACAGTGAAGATGCTCTTTTATGGGGATCCTGATAACTCGGTTCAACCAAGAAAGAGTGTCCTTGCTCTGGCTCAGGGGGAATCTCCCAAAGCCTTTAGATTAGCAAGCCAGAAACAGGGACATGATGGAGACTGCCCACTCCTCTCATGTCTTCCCCGAGTCTTTTCCTTCAGCAACCTGAAGTGGGGTTGGCCTCTTCATCTTCTCTCTTGAACCTCA
This sequence comes from Gymnobelideus leadbeateri, assembly GCA_011680675.1. Classification (NCBI taxonomy): domain Eukaryota; kingdom Metazoa; phylum Chordata; class Mammalia; order Diprotodontia; family Petauridae; genus Gymnobelideus; species Gymnobelideus leadbeateri. Next base: position 1,043,989 of record WOXC01004676.1, on the reverse strand, counting down.
CAGAGACCCAAATGGTGAGAACACAAAGGGGGCTGTTGAAGGCTAGGGCTCTTCTGCCTCTCCACAGCTCCTCTCAGTCAGGGCAGGGCATTCCTCCCATACCAATGGACTTTGGGATGTTGGTTCCAAATGTAACCGAGTTACATACATAAAAGGGAGTTGGAAAGGGCTAGGGTGGCTGCAATCCATTCCCAGTGTCATGGTCAGAGGTACCCAGGAAGTACTATGCAGGCTTGGAACCAGCAAAAGCTGGCCTGTCAAAACCTAGAGTGGTTCCAGGGACAGAATCCAGTTTTCCAGTGGGGAGGAAGAAAGTGAAGGTGATGCCTGGATAAGGAAATCTGGGAAGGAATGGAGGTGATAGTTGCATAGAGAAATCCAAGAGATGTTGTATAGGCCTAGAATCTGTTAAGTATTCTCTACAGAGAATGAGTAGCAAAGCTACTGCTGAAACATGTGATAATGGGTAACTATCACCCCCAAAGTCTTCATTTTCAGGTGCTTTAGCAGGAGCCTAGGGACAGTTCTACTTATAGATCTGTAGTTACTGAGATCCAGGGTGGGAAAAACTCAGTTGTCTATATGAGTAGGCAGTATGGTACAATGGATTGATTGTTTTTGGAATCAAAGAACTTGGGTGAGCTTCTCAGGTGTGCTTCTTCCAAGCTGTGTGACTTTGGGACAGTCATATGATTTCTCTGAGTCTTAGTTTTCTTATCTGTAAAATGAGGGAGTTGGGTAAGATGACTTCCAAGGTCCATTCCATTTTTATAATTCAGTCTGGTCAATTTTTTTTTATCCCATGTATTCAATATATATGCCATATCATATGGCAGACAGTTGCAAGTTAATAATATTTAATGATTGTATACTCTCCCAAATAGTTTCATGACTATTATCTCATTTTATCCTTAAAATACCCCTATGAATAATACGGAAATGTTTTGCATGACTGCACAGGTATAATCTTTATCAAATTGCTTGCCTTCTCAAGGAGAAGGAGGGAGAGAATTTGGAACTCAAAAATTTTAAAAAAGAATGTTAAATGTTTTTGTTTATATGTAATTGAGAAAAAAAATGTATTGTTTTAAAAAATACCCCTGTGAGATTGTTGTTGTTCATCCTTTGTTCTCAAAGAGGATGAATGACATCATGAGGGTGTAATGTCTTGACTTGCTTGTGAATTGGATTTAAATGAGGCAGAGCTGTGCAAAGTCATCAACCTCACTCTCTCCTCCAGAGACATTGGAGGCCAGTGACAAGACAAAAGTTAAGATGACTAGTGATGGCCTGGGATGCAGTGGGAGACCTGGGCCTTTCTAAGTTAAGACCTTTCCCAGGTCTCAGTCTGTCTGAGGCAACACCCATTCAATGACTAAGGGCTATGTAAGAATTGAGACAAAATAAGTATGTTATAGGTGAGTGACACAGGAGGATAAATGACTGTAATGATAAGGGAATTTGAAGATCTTCCCTGCCCCTTAATAAGCCTAAGGGAATTTTAGGACTTTGCCTGATTTGAAATATACTCTGCCGCCTAATAAGCCAAATGTAGTCACATGGAGCCTGTGGTGGGAGGAATTTGCTGAAGGGTAGAGCAGAGCTCAACAGGAGATGCTTGCTTATGGGAGGCTGTTACTTTGTAATTAGACAGTGGGTCATGAAGGTTGTGATGTTCTCTGACCCTGGAGAAGGCTATATATACCTCTGAGGTGAGGTTTTGCTTTGGGGCTCACTCATGGGAGGAGTTGTGTGATTTGGCCAGATGAGACTCTGGGCAGCTGTTGAGCCCCCAGGCTTTGAAAACCCAGATGTTAGTGCTTCTCTCTCTGGTGACTAATACTGCATGTATGTAATGGTCAGACAGCTAGAAGCCCTGTCTGTTGGTCTGTTGAATTGTGTTATTTTCTCTGTCTGTATTTTTTTTTTGTTTGCTTGTAATTTCTGTTTGTATTTTCTGAAGTTCAGGGTGCTGATTTTTTACCCTGAACTAAGTGAATGATATGTATGTTTGATTAAAGTAAGATTGTTAACCCTCTTTTGAGTTGCTTTATTTTAGAAAAGCAGGTCAAAGAACCTGTGCTAGCAGTCATCCTGGGTATGTGAGGGTGTTTGCTGCTACAATAACTTACCCCAGGTGACTCAGTCCAACTGTCACTCAGTGAATCAGTGACAGAGCTGAGCCTTGGTCCATTCCTATTCCAGGGTTCCTTCTTCCTCCTCCTCCCACTAACACCACAGCCAGCACCACCACTATCACTACTACAGCTGCTGCTGCTATTGCTGCTGCTGCTGCTACTACTACCTTATTATGGTCTCAGAAAATCAAAGATCTTTATAATTAGGCCCTGAGAGATAAGGGAAGAGAAAAGGAACAAAGCATTTATATTGCACCTACTGTGTACTAGGCACTGTACTAAATGCTTTTACAAATATTACCTCATTCTGTCCTCACTACGACCCTGGGAGGTAGGTGCTATTTTTATCCTCATTTTACAATTGAGGAAATTTAAGCAAATTGAAGTCAAGTGACTTACCCAGAGTCACACAGCTAGTGTAAGTGTCTGAGGCCAGATTTTTCCTGACTCCAGGCAAGGTGCTCTGCTATACCAAAACTGCCTCTGGAGACACCTTCCTGGGCTGTTTGTAGACAGAGTGCTTGCTAGCCACAGCTGTGTTGCCTGAAGCCTGTAACTGAGAGGACCAGTGGGTATTCTGTAGAAGAAAATAACTGGTATTGAATGCCAAGGTTGTGTAGTATGAGCTCCACTAAGGCTGAGGAAAGATCTATTCTGGAAAACACCAAATTAGATGATGACATGAGGTTACCGGGGATGCTGTAATGGGCCTAGCACCATCTAATGTGACTCAGTTACAGAAACAAAACCAAGGTACAGCAGTGATGGGATTTGTTTGAGGGTGTTTCTTCACCCAAACATGTTTTGACTTATTTAAAGCAGGGCGTTGACCTAGGATCACCAACTGAAATGCTTAGTGTAGATCTTATGTCTATTAAATTTTATTTATTTAATTTTATTTATTTATTTCTTTATTTTTTTTTTTTTTTTGCAGCAGGGAACCCAACTCCTCCCTGTATGACTTTGAATAGGTCACTTATCCTCTCTGATCCTATTTCTTCATCTGCAAAATGTATTGAACCAGATGCCCTCCAAGGCCTAAATCCTATATTTATAATAATAATAGTGCTAGCATTTATATGTCCTGTTAAGGTTTGCAAAACACTTATCCCATATTATCTCATTTCATCTTCACAACAACCCGAGAGGTAGGAGTTATTATTATTCCCATTTCATAGGTGAGGAAACTGAGGCAGACTGAAGTTCAATGATTTGCCCAAGATCATACAGCTAGATGATGTCTTAGGCTGGATTTGAATGCAATTCTTTCTGACTCCAAGTTCAGGGCTCTGTCTACTGCCCCACTTGGCAGCCTCTAGGCAAATGCCTCCATCCCATTTGAGTTTATAGTCCTGTGAATTTTGTTTTGTTTTGTTTTGCTTTTTGGGGGATGGAAGGTAGGGCAATTGGGGCTAAGTGACTTGCCCAAGGTCACATGGCTAGTTTTTGTGTTAAGTGGATGGAGGCTGGATTTGAACTCAGGTCCTCCTGACTCCAGGGCCGGTGCTCTATTCACTGCACCACCTGGTCACTCCAGTCCTATGAATCTTGATAAAACTGAATGTTTTATCAAGGACATTACTTAGTGTACAGTGTTCTGTGACTTCCCTGCAGAGGAGGACAATGAGGGCCATCCATTCCACAAGTCATATACAGAACAGAGGTTACTGGTTCTGGAGTTAGAGGAACTGGGTTCAGATCTTTCCTCTGCCCTTCACTACCTGTGTCATCTTGGGCAAGACATTTAAACTCACTGAGCCTCAGTTTCCTTGTCTGTAAAATGAGAAAGCTGAACTAAGGTGGATTTTGAGATCATTTTTTAGCTCTAGATCTTATCGCCCTATGACTATTCCTCATGCTTCTCTGCTCCCACTCTCTAAACCAGTCATTTTTCATCTCGGTGAGCTGTCTGGATCTCAGTACAACCTGAAGGGGGTGGGGGAGGTTGTTCCTGGTGGTTATGGCCAGAGTGGGAGCTTGGGGATGGCTGTGGGCAGGGTGAGTGATATGGTTGCCTTTCATTGACTGATGGGAAGATAAGGGACCAATATGGTGGCCTTGTACAAAACAGTCCCTTTGTGGGCCTCTGCTTGCTCATCTGTGGCATGAGTGGGTGCCTGAGCTGAGCTCTGAAGCCCCTCCCCTCTCTGACCTTCTGTCATTTTGTGATAGCTTGGAAAGATTAGATTCATTAAAGTGTAGATAAGGGTGTAGCAACCTCACAGCTCAGAGTCTAAAGCAACAGCCAGAGCAGGTCATATGATTTCCATTTTCAGGGGCCCAGAGCCCATGCTCTGTCCCTTGGCCTGACTAAGAGAAACCTTTGGGTTGAAGCTGAGAAGATGAACTGAACTTAGCAGGATCATCCTTCTTTTGGAAGGAGAATTCACCTGACTTATGGAGGTTAGGGAGGAAAGGGGAGGAGATTGGGTGATTAAAAAAAGGCACTTGGCCATTACCCTAACTTTCTTCTACCAGAGATAGTGGGAAATATCTGTCCTCTCGATAAATACTTCTGGGAGATTTGGGGAGCTGGGAGAGCCAAGTTGGTTACTTTAGATGGTCTAGATTCCTCAAATAATCACTTTAACCTCTGCTTTGCTTTGGCTGTGTAGAGGGATTTCTACCTCTTTCAGAAATCTTAAAATAAAGAGCAGCTAGGTGGCACAGGGAATAGAGTTCAGGGTCTGAAGCCAGAAAGACTCATCTTCCTGAGTTCAAATTTGATCTCAGACACTTATTAGCTGTGTGACCCTGGGTAAGTCACTTAATTCTATTTGCCTCAGTTTCCTCATCTGCAAAATGAACTGGAGAAGGAAGTGGCAAACCACTATAGTATCTTTACCAAGAAAAACACAAATGGGATCACAAAGAATCAAACATGACTAAAAATGACTCAACAACAGATAAAGTCAGGACCTGACATAGGGTGGCCCATAGTCCTGGTCCCTTCTGGTTCTATTTCATTGTAAATCATACACAGAAATGCAGCCTGGGCCACTAGGTAGAGCCTTTAGTTTCTACTTTCACTCTAGGGAACAAGGCATTTTTAGATATGCAGGGCCATATTCTTTGTGGTGGCTTCAGAAATAGAAACTTTCCTGGGTGAATAGCTGTTTAGGTTGGGAAAAAGGAATAATTTCATGTATTTACCTATCTGTGGACAACACCTCTGTGGGAGAGGCAGAGGAAGGAGCATGAAAAAAAAAGAGTGGCTAGTCCATGAAGCATGTGTGGAGATAGGCCCCACTCTCTGGTCACTTTTGGATTGATGTGTACATAGAATAAGATAGATAGATAGATAGATAGATAGATAGATAGATAGATAGATCGATAGATAGATGAATGGATGAATGGATAGTTAGAGACAGTTCAAATCTGGCTTTAGCCACTTAAGAGTTATATGACATTAACTATCTGAGTCTGGGCTTCCCCTCAGATAAAAGGGTGATACAATAATAGCTTCCCAGTCTAACTCCCAGCATGGAATGAAATGATGGACATGAAAACATTCTGTAAACTATAAAACCCTAAACAGATGTGAGTGATGTAGTATGATTATGGAAGGAGGGTGCTAAATTAGGCCAATTTCATGTTAGTTTGGAAGGGTGTGGCTGGATAGGAGTGAGTGGCTTGTGCACAGAGGGACTGGGGTGAGGATGGGGTTACAGAAGTGAGGAGGAAGGGGAGAACCTCTGTTGGCACGTGCCAGGCCACAAGAACATGAGTTCCTACAACACAAATAAACGGTGAGGGAACGGAATTTTTCTCTGTATCGCTAACTCCGATATGATTTCTCCTAGCTCTCCCTGCAGCCATATTGCTAATCATAAAACCTTAGTTTAAGTCAAGTCTTAAACACTTGGGACTTAGTTGTTTAAGAGCATAGTTACCATACTTTGAGGTTTGCTAAGCACCTCTCTTTTAATCTTCACAACATCTTGGAGAAGTAGGGTTAGGGTGAGGACATTGAGGAGGAAATGCTTAAGTGACTTGTTTGGGGTTACTCTAAGTCCAGATTGAAACTCAAGTTTTCCTGATTCTAAGTCCCCCCTGTATCTGCTATGGGGCACTAGCTGTGCCTCAGTCTTCTCATCCATAAAAGGGGAATAATCATGGTAGAGAGGAAAAAATGCTGGTCCTGGAGTCAGAGCAACTGGATTCAGATTTGAGGATTATTACTTATTCGACTTTGAGCAAATAGCTTAACTTCTCTGGGCATCAGTTTCCTCATCTGTAAAATACAGGGTTGGGCTTAGTGGGCTCTGGGGTCCCTTCCAGCTCTTGATCGATGTTCCTAACACTCCTATCACATGCCTTACTTGTGAATAAAGTGTTCTGTAAACCCTAAAGGTCTACAGAAATGATAGATGACTCATTACATTCAGTTTGTGGACAGTAAGTGTCTCATGTTGTTTTCTACTTTTATCTTTATTTCACTTACTCTGGGAGCCACCAGGCCTGACTTCCTAGTGGGGCTGGCCAGCCCAGGCCAACTTCACCTTGTGGATTCCCAGGCAAAGGTGATGCCATAGGGACAGTTATGTCCAGTGACAAACTCAGCTTTAATGGATTATTCCAGGATTTTGGCTGGAAACAAGAAAAAGATGGGGTCTGTAACACTTATAGAACCAGAAAAAGGAGGGACTTTTGAGGTCATTTGGGCCAGAGGTTCCCAAAATTTTTTGTACCCTAATCAGTATAAGGCCCATCAGATTTCAGTACTAAAGTGTACTGACACTATCCACAGAACCAAATAGCTGCCTCAATTAATTTCAATAGGATAACACAATTATTTACCAGATATTCCCCATAGTCACTTTACAAGCTTCTCATACCCCTCAGTGGGTACTAGTATCCTAAACTGAGAACCCCTCTCATTTGACAGAAGATCCCATTCTTTGTCCAAGCCTTCCCTCGCTGAGTAGAGTATACTTGAAAAATACTGAAGTAGGTGGGGGCTATTTCGTCTTCTTGAACACGGGAGTGAATAATGCCTCTCCAGGGCAACAGGTAGGTGTGTCTGCTAGAGAACCAGAAGCCTGCCCCATTGACATTCCATTTCTGTCAGCTGTACAGGGGTGGGGACAGGCCCGGCCTTAGAAAACCTTTCTTCCCCTTCCTTGCAGAGGTAAGGATGAGTGTCTTTCCTTATTTGCTCTCTGATTCCTGACTGAATGGTAATAATACACCTGTAAGATGGTTGTTGTGAAGAAAGAACTTTTTGTAAACCTTAGTGGGCTATGCCAATGTGAGTAGCTATTCGGTTTTTTTTTGTTTGTTTGTTAAGCCTCTTTATGGGCAGCTAGGTAGTACAGTGGATAGAGCACAGGGCCTGGAGTCAGGAAGACTCATCTTTGTGAGTTCACATCTGACCTCAGATACTCACTGACTCTGTGACCCTGGGCAAGTCACTTATTCCTGTTTGCCTCAGTTTCCTCCTCTGTAAGATGAGCTGGAGAAGGAAATGGCAAACCATTCTAGCATCTCTGCCAAGAAAATCCCAAATGGGGTCCCAGAGAATCGGACAAGACTGAACAACAAGTATCATTAGTTTACTCTAGACTTAGCAAAACAATTAACCCTGTAATTTCCTTGGTATAGGGAAATGTTAGTGTAAAAACTCCCTTTATCCATGGGGGGTCTGCACCTTAGAGTTTTAGAATTCTCTTGGGGAATGGAGAGTATAAGTGACTTGTACTGAGACATACAGCCCATATGTGTCAGTGGTAGAAAGTCAACAATCTCTTGGCCTCTCTTACCCTTACTAGGAGTTTGCCACTGACAAAACATTTTACAGACATTATCTCACTTGATCCTCATAGCTGCCTGGGGAGTGTCATGTTTGGGGACATTTCCACTTAGGGGGGAGTAAACCAAAGAGAAAGTGTGGCTTGGAGCTTTGCCCGATCTGAAGCCACTGCCTGGAGGAAGTTCATGAGGTGAAAACACAGCTCGGGCCTGGCCCATGTGAAAGACCTCACACTCATTGCTCTGAGGGCAGGAGGGGGCTGTGAAAAGTACAATGTGAGGCCTTGAAATCCAGTTTAGGAAGACTGCAGTGCCCAGCAGCAGGGAGCTGGCTGATGAGGTGAAAATGTGAATGGTCAAACAGAACCCCTCTGTCCGCAGTTTACACCACTGGGAGGGACTGGGTAGCACCTTCCCTCTAAGATACCTCCAATTTATCCTGTATAGCCTATTTGCCCACAGTTGTTTTTATGTTGACTCTTCCATTATAACTGTGAGTTCCTCAAGAGCAGGGACTGTGGGTATTTTTTTTTAATCTTTCTTTTTATCCCCAGTGCCTGGAACATAGTAGGTGCTTAATAAGTGGTTAGTGACTTTTTTGGCTTAGTGGAGAGGAGCTTCCTAGTTGTCCCAGAAGCCTAGAGGAATGGTCTTGACACCTATGAAGAAGGCCTTTGAGTGGAAGCTGAACCCGAGCTGGATGAGAATTAGAAGATCTGAACTCTCATTTTGCCTCTAGGTTGGGGAGCTAGGAGACTTGGGATTCGTGACTTCTCAGGACTCTGGGTCTCTGGGGTGAATCTCTGTGTAATCTGAGAATGACATGGAGCTCTGAATTGCACACCCTCCCTTGAGGCATGGCTAGTGGGATAGGGAGTGCTGGGGGAGGGTCAGCTTTTATAAAGTATTCCAGTGTGAGGTGATAAAATGCTAAACCTGCCTCTTTATCAGACCTAAGGTCTGGAAATTCAGCCTTTGAATTCCAACTCAGATGCTTATGAGTTACTTTAACTTTTCTCTGCCCCTGTTTAAAAAAGAGGGGGGTTGGTTGTGTTGATCTCTAAGGGGCCTTCCCATTCTAAATCTATGATCCTATGAATTTCCTAGCAGCCTGTTGAAAAATCAGGCAGAGGACTCTGGGAGAGGGCATCAGTGCAGAGTAAAGGGAACTAGGTCTCTTGTTTTCTTTGAAGAAAGCTTTCTCAGAGTAGAAAAGGGCTGTCATTAATTTTTCCCAAGAGATCTCTTGGTCTGGGCCAACCTAGACAGACATGGCACCTTCTGCCATGCTTGTGTCTCTAGTACACACTCTGGAAGTCGAGCTATATTTCAGGGAAAGGGAGTTTCTCAAAGGAAGCACCTGTTGTGTTCTGACAGTCTCAATCCTGTATTCATGTATTCAGTCTCTCTCTTTCTCTTTCTGTCTCTGTCTTTGTCTCTCTGTCTCTGTTTCTCCCCCTTCTGTCCCTCTCCACTCTTGTTGGGGATGGGGCTCGCTGCAGCTGGGGAGGATGGATGGCCAAGAAACGGGCCTCACTTGGCAGCCGTTGAACGGCTTTCCTTACTTAGTTAACAACAGAAACATGGATTGATGGGGGAGGAGAGTAGGAATGTACTCATTTGGGAAAAATAGATGCTGAGACTCATGTTTCTGACGTTTATTTCCTTTTTTGTTTTGTTTTTTTTCAATCAAATGCTTTCTATTAATTGTCTTGTTTGCCCAGTTTTTTTTGTTAGCATGGCAATAACTGAATAGCTAGTCCCATACTGACATTAGAGGTCACCAGTTACCTAACAGGGCCTGAGCCATTATTGAGATATACCCTCCCTTCTAGAATACTTCACAGTAAATGGGAACTCTGAAGTTGAATGGGAAATGGTATACCTACCCACAAGTGCTGTGTACTCTGTATTTACTGCTCTGCATACTTGTTGTACCCCCTAGCAGAATACAAGCTGCTCTAGGGGAGGGATTGTTTCATTTCTGACTGTGTCCCCATTGCCTAGTGTTGTGCCTGGCACACAGTAGGGCTTTTTTTTTCTTTTTGGAGGGTGGAAGGCTGGGCAATCAGGGTTAAGTGACTTACCCAAAATCACACAGTGAGTAAGTGTTAAGTGTCTGAGGTCAGATTTGAACTCAGGTCCTCCTGACTCCAGGGCCTGGTGCTCTATTCACTGTGCCACCTAGCCGCCCCACAGTAGGTATTTTTTAAAGCTGTGGGTTTTACTATGATGGTTAGCAGGGCTCTTTCTGCACTGAGAGGGAGGCTGAAAGCCTACAAAATCCCACTGAGGTTCAGGTATAAGAATAGCAGTATCAGGAGTCTGTCTAAGTCTGGGTGACCCATGGCTATGCCCTCAGTGACTTTGGATTTAACTAATAGGTTATACGCAGGATTAATTACCCAGGAGGGTGACTGGGCATTTTCTTGTCAACTTATTGGGGCAGCCTCAATGACTTATGTTTTCCAGGTTGGGGGATGGGGAACATCTTCTTTCCTTTATTTCTTTTCCCCCTACATTCATAAAACTCATCCCAGAAACATGGCATCCTGAGAATGTGACCTTCTTGAGTTAGGAGACTCCAGCTCCACCCAGGCACATGTCATCATCTAGTACTGAGAACAGGTGGCCATCTCCCTGCCATATAGGAGGAGGTGGGAACAAGAGTTTAAAGAATCACAGAATTCAGAGCTGAGACTTGACCCAGAGTGCCAAGGGACCTTAGGGGTCATCTAATTCCAACCCCCTCATTTTACAGATAAAAAAATTAAGCCCAGAGAGGTAATAGTCACAGCATAAGTGACAGAGCTAAGGCTAGGACTCAGATCTCCTGACCTCCTAGCCCAGTTCTTTTCCCATTTACCTTATTGTTGTTGTTCAGTCATTTCATGACTCCATTTAGGGTTTTCTTGGCAAAGACACTGGACTGGTTTGCCATTTCCTTCTCCAGTTAATTTTACAGATGAAGAAAGTGAGGCAAACAGGGCTAAGTGATTTGCCCAGAGTCACACAGCTCATTAGTGCCCCTTTTATCTACATTGTTATATTTTGGAAGAATTGGTGTTTCCAGAGCTCTGTTCTTTATATTTTCTGCTAAAATGTGCTCCATTTTGGTTTGGCCATTGATGATTATATTTTAGTTTTCAAAGGAGAACACTCATTGGACATTTGCGAAATATATGCAAGGCACTGTTAGTTGTTTTATAGCAAAAATGTTTAAAACTTAGTCCCTGCCCTGGGGAAACTTGTGCTTTAGTTGGGGAGATAAGACAGAGACACCCATATAGAATGTGATAATAGAATGTGATAAGCCCAGAGAAGTGCTACAAATGAAGAGCTATAAATAAGAATTCAGAAGGAGAGACCCCTTTGGGCATCACAGCAGGGAAGAGCAGATGAAAAGACCATAGAGCTGCTTAACGGATTTTGATTCTGTTTTCTCTATCAGGACTGAGGAACTCTGGATTTCAAAGGACAACCAAAAAGGACTCATAGAGAATTGGTATCCCTGATAACTAATAAGCAGACGGGAAGTCACCAGGTTCCAGATCACCAGGCCTGGATGAGCTGGAAAACTAGAAAGAATTGGCTGAGTTAAGTCCCAGGAGAGCAGGAGGAGAGAGCCTCAGGACTGGAGAGAAGCAGATGGTGAAAAAATGGAAGCAAATTAGAACACTAAGGAACTGGGAACATGTTTTTGATTTAGTAGCAATAGCTGCTAAAGACCAGGAAAAGGAAATTCTTGCCACCCAAGTCCCTGGCATTGTCAAAAGATTCAACATCAGAAGCCTATGGTTTTATCAATGGAGGAGACATTAAGGAAGCTATATCACCTTATGCTTTGCCAGTAGACCATTCTATTTGACTTATAGCTAAAATCTCATACAAGTTCTGTCTTCTCTTATTAGAATGTGAGCTGCTTGAGAGAGACTGTCTCACTTTTCCTCTTTGGAATTTTAACATTTAATATGGTGCTTTAGATTAAATGCTTTTTTTCCCCCTTCAAAGACTGGATCTACTCATCTTGCCTAGGAGGGAATACAGGGGCTACCAAAGACCCCAGTCCCACTACTGATCAGCAGGGGATTTTTGACGTTTTCTATTTCTGACTTGGACTGTTTGACCTATTAATGGTCTCTGCTCCCTGGGGTTTATCATTGATGCCAGTCTCAGTACAGACCACTTCAGCTTTGAACTCTTGAGCTCAAGAGATCCACCAAGCTTTAACCTTCCTGGTATGTGGGATTACGGATATATATGCCCAGCAATAAATGCTTTTTTATTCATTAATTTGGTTTAAGATTTGCAAAGTACTTTACTAAGGCTTTCTGAAAGGGGTGGCATTTGAACTGGGTATGGAAGAAGGGGTAAGATTTTGATAAACAGACATTGGGGATGAGTTGGGATATTCAAGGGAGAAGGAAAGATATGGGCAAATGTGGGAAGATGGAAGCCACATTTGGGAAATGAAAGGCAAGTAGACTGATTTGACAAAAGTGGAGAAGTTGCAAAGAAAATTAGGAGAAAACTATAGAGGAACATTTGTACTTGATGGGAATCAAAGGGTGGAGGGAAGTTCTTGGAAAGTTCTTTCACTTGTTCTGTGATCTCAGCTGTCCTTTTGAAAGACTTCCCAGTAGCCAAGAGCAGGGAACTACCAGTCTGATTACAAAAAACTGATAGTAAATCTGGCCAGCAAATTATGAGTCATCTCTCTAGAATGAAATCTAACAAGAAGAACAATTCAGCAAATATTTATTAATTGCTTACTGAGTCAAAGCACTAGGCTGAACTCTTAAGAATACAGACAACTTTAACATATTGTAAATTGAAGGTTTTCGATTACATACTTTATACTCTGATTGGAGGGGAGAGAGAGGGCAAGTAGACATGATATTAAAGAGGCAAAAGAGAGGTCCAGATCAAGTGTTATAAGAAATTTTCAAGGAGAATATAATTTTTCACATGGTTGGGTGTAATGAGAATGGGAATTTGAAGATCTTTTCTGCCCCTTAATAGACCTAGGGGGAAGTTTGAAGACCTCCCCTGCTGTGAAGATAAACTCTGCCTCCTGATAGGCTGAATGTGGTCATATGAAGCCTGTGGTGGGAGGAGTTTACTGAAGGCAAGCAGAGCCCACAGGAAGCTGGTCAGAGCTAGCCAGATGGTGGGGGAGAGAGGAGGAGTCAGATAGACTCCTGAGTAAATATTGATCTTGTATTGGTTTGTAGGAAGGCTGAAGGATGCTGTGGCTCTCAAGTGTTATTATGGCTTCTGAATATCTTTGGTACTATGATGGAATCAGCTTACTGGTTCTGGGATTCAGTTTTCTGGTGTTTAAATAAATGCTTCAGTTCTATCCTCTGTCTGGAGAGTTTGGTATATTTTGCTGTTGAATGTCATGTGATACTTATAGTCACGGTCTTTATTGTGATCGTGGGTGCTGTAAATATTGTATTGGCGCTATATTGGGGTAGGAGATGGATAGAAAGTCAAAGAAGCTTAATGGGAGAGATGGGGCCTGGGCTGAGTCTTGAAGCAAGGGAAGCACTTTAACAGAGAAGAATATAGAAGAGACCATTCTAGTCAAAGGGATGGTGAGAGTACATAAATGGGAGAGTCCAGGATGAAACTGGAGATGAAGAGAGTCTGGTTTGGTTGGAATAGAGAGTACACAAAGAAGAAGGGCATGAGCTACAGCCAGATTCTTTGGGGGGTAGGGGAGGGAAGGGAGAGGAGAGAAAATAAAGGAAAAAACATTTATAAGTCCCTAATATGTGCCAAAGGGGCAGCTAGGTCATGAAGCAGATAGAGCACCAGGCCTAGAGACAGGAAGACTGGAATTCAAATCTAGTCTGAGACTTACTATCTACGTGATCCTGGGCAAATCACTTAACCTTATTTACCTCTTCTGTAAAATGAACTGGAGAAGGAAATGTCAAACCACTCTAGTATCTTTGCCAAGAAAACCCCAAACAGGGTCACAAAGAGTCAGACATGAATGAAAAATGACTAAACAATAAAAATGTAGTACCTGGGGGCATCCACCTCAACCCTTGGCATAGGTCTCCTAGAAGATGACTAACCCTGGTTCAAGGTATTCTGTGGATTCACAATACCTGAAGACATAACTTGCAAGCTCTACCAACTTGCATACCTTTTAATAGTCAGAGCACAGTTAGTTCAAAGAAAAGGAATTTAATGGGATGGCATTGGAAGAAAAAACAATTTTTTTTACTTTTAAACCTGGGCCATGCTCTCTTACAAATACACATAGCATCAGTGGGAAGAGTGAACATTCATGGAGAAGTACATACTGTGTGAACATGGGGTGGCCAAGGCACATTCATGGAGTGGCAATTCATGCTTCTCACAAGGCTACTGATATCTTCTTTTTTTGGAGGCAGTGGGGGCTAAATGACTTGCCCAGGGTCACACAGCTAGTAAGTGTCTGAGGCTGTATTTGAACTCAGGTTCTCCTGATTCCAGGGCCTGTCTGCTGCTCTGCTTAGCTGCTTCTCCACTGATGTCTTCTAATCACTTTATTGTGCATCCCTCACAAGGGCTGCATGTCTGGAGACCTCTCCCAGATGCTGCTGTTCCCATAGAGTGTTCATCTCTCTAACTTTTGACTCACTGCAGTCTCTGGCTATCTCTGGAGATGCTGCCATGCTCTCTTAACTTAAAGCTTGTACAGAGGATTTTCCCGACTCTTTTAGAGTTGCCCTGTCTTATTCCTTCAGAGTTTCAGTTACTACTGCGCCTTTCAGCCCCCAAGAAGGATGTTCTTAGCCCCAGGTGCCAAGCTGTTTAGAGCACAGAACTGGGCTACCTCATACTGATGATACCTTAGGCTTCCCCTGCCTTTGGATCCTCTCTCCCAGACCAGGACTTGAGTCCTTCCGTCAGAGACTTCTCTCTGGTTTCTGCTTCAAATTCCATTTCCTTCTTTCAATTTTCAAACTGAAAATGCCAGACTATAAGCTAGGTAATTCCTGTTTGCCCAGTAAGTACCAAACAAGGAAGAGCCAAAGGGAATAGGCATGTATTAAGGTACTGTGCTGAGTGCTTTTACAAATAAACTCACTTATCCAAATGAGATATTTATGAAAAAAAAAAATGTTAGGTGCTTAGCATAGTGCCTGGAACATAGTAGATAAATCTTCATTTTCTTTCCATTTGATTCTCACAACAGCTTGATGATGTAGGTGCTATTAGGAGGCAGACAAAGGTTAAGTGACTTGCCCAGGGTCATACAGCTGGTTAGTATAGAGGTAACCATAAAATGTTGAGGTCTAGGGGTATGTGAGACCCCGGAATACCAACACGCCAGGTCCTGCTGAATGAATTTGAATCAAATCTTCATCAGTCGAAGTAAAGTCAGAATCACACAGAGTGAATCTAGGCTAGATAATTCTCTGGCTCTCCTTTCTCATGGAGGCAAGATGGGATCTTATATACAGAAAGGATATATGGGAGGAATCTAGGGGTGTTCTAGGGGAGGAGTTTGGGGAGGGTCTTCAGGAGGAGTCAGATGAGGTCAGACTCCAGTGATGAGAGATTAAGGGTGGGAAGTAGCTAGAGGCTACCTGGAGATGAGACAATAGAGGGCAAGGCTAGTCTAAGGGTAACAAGATTTGGGTATAGATATTTTGGAAGGATCAAGGGTGAGAGCTAGCTGGACATAGGAGGGCTAGGCTAGTAAAGCAGATTTGGGCAGAGCTGTAATGGCCTCAGGCAAATGGGAAGATTGAAGGAGACTTCAAGGGAATTCCCAGAGCCTGTACCTCATCAGTTAGTGTCTGAGACTAGATTTGAACTCAGGCTTTCTTGACTACAGGCCTAGCACTGTATCCACAGAACCACCTAACTGCCTAACAGCTTTGGGGAGTTAGGGTCCCCAGTTTTAAAAATCCTCCACCTCTTCTGTTTTCCTGCTTAGATGAATCAGTTGATGAAGGGCACAGGCACAAACTAAAGGTTGGGAATGGTTAAAGTCATTGTCTCTGCTACCTACCTACCTTCTTTCTTGGTTACTTAATAAGCAAATGCATACAAAGTCTTAAAGGTGATGCAATGGATAGAGGACAGGCCTGGAATCCGGAAAGACTAATCCTCCTGAGTTCAAATCTGGCCTCAGACACTTACTAGCTAGGTGACCCTGGGCAAGTCACTTAACTTCTGCCTGACTCAGTTTCTTCAACTGTAAAATGAGAATAATAATAACATCTATCTCCCAGGGTTGTCATGAGGACAAAATGACATAATATTTGTAAAATGCTTTGCAAACATTAAAGTGATGCTAGCTATTGCCCTTTCCCTTTATCTGTGAGAATAAATTGCAGTAATCTCTAGGGGTCACAATGATCCATAAATACTTTTTTGGAAAGTTTCATATATAAAGATATGTTTTTTACAAATGCAGTTTTTTTCCCCTGAGCCTCTGCTTTATTTTTAATCTTGGTTGTTGATATCTTTTGTTTTTTATTTTATCTTTATTTCCAAATGCATCTCTTCACATTCCTCTACTCATCCATCCATTCCTTGTAACAAAGATTAAAAAAGAAAAAAAAACCACAACAGTTCTGGAAAACCAACCAACTCCTTGACCAAGTCTGACATTCCATGCCTACTGATCCCCACCTCCGTAAAGAGAGGAGGGAGGCACATATAGAACACCTCATCAGACTATCTCAGCTAACTGGTGAAGAGTTCCATCTCTTCTCTGGAGCCAGGCTTGGTCATTATAATTCTATAAAGCTTCATTTTGAGTTCCTTCTGTTGACTTTTCTGAAGTCAGGTTGTACATTATTTTCCTGGGTCTTCTTTAAGGTCAATACTCTAAATTGATTAACTAAAGTCCCAGATGTTCCAAATAAAGACACAGGGACTTTTCTGGCTCTCATAGCTCTGTCTTTGCTTTTTCTTTTTTATGAATTCCCATCTCTATCTGGGTCACTCCAGGGGTTGAAATATGCAGCTGGAGCCATTAGTATGGACACCCCTGGATGGTAGTGGCATTAGATCTAGAAGAAGGTCCTCCATTCCACAGGTCTCTCAAGGCATGTATAGGGAAGACCATGGGCAACTATCACCAGGCTTTGGGTCCCTAGTTCAAAGGTCAGCCTGGACTATTTCCCACCTCTAGCCCAATAACAGCAGGTCTAGTATGATCACTTCAAGGATATGCAGGTGTAGCAGCAAGCATCCCAGTATCCCCAGGGTGACTGCCAACACAGGTTCTTAGGTCTGCTTTTCAAAAGGAAAGTAACTCAAAATTGGTTAACAAGCTTACTTTAATCAAACATATATTACCTAGTTCAGGGGGAAAAGGTCAGCACCCCAAACTTCAGAGTATACAGACAGATCAAACAGACAGGCTTCCAAACTGTCCAACCATTATCAATACCAAAATCACAGCATCAACTTCTGGGTTTTCAAAGCTGGGGGGCTCTCAACAACGGCTTCCCAGAGTCTCATCTGGTCAAATCACATAACACTTCTCAAAGTGAGCCCCAAAGCAAAGCCTCAAACCAGGGATTATATAGTCTTCTCCAGGCTCAGAGAATGTAACCACCCTCTTGACCCACTGTCCAATCACACAGCATCAAGGTGTGGTCATTCCTGAAAACCAAGCCTCCTACCACAGGCTCCATGTGACCACATTCAGCCTATTAGGAGGCAGAATATATTTTCAAATCAAGGAAGGTTCCCAGAGTCACTTAAGTCAATCAAAGTCTCTTAAGCTAATCAAAGGGCCTAGGGGCAGGGAAGATCTTCAAATCTGCATTTCCATTACAGCAGGTGAGAAAATGATTACTTCTCTCTTATATATTAATAACCAAGTAATACTGGGCACCCAGATTTTTTTACCTTCCTATTTCTTCATTATCTACTATGTCAAATCAACCTCTGAAGAACAGGGCGGATGATGAGATTAAATCTGCATTCTCCTTAATCTTGTTCAAGACCCCACCCAACTGGGGAAGTTAAGTTCTGATTAAAGAGTAAAAAGAATCTAATCTAGAAATCCTAGACCCCATATGGGGTTGAGACCTCAATTTAAGATGGAGGATGGAAAAAGTTTAAGAAGTCCTGATATAAGTAAATCTCAGCCCATTGTGTTCTATTGTGCCAAGCATGGGTGACGGTAGATTTTTTTGTCTACAGTGGGGAAGCAGGGAGGCTGGGTGTGGTTTAGGTAGAGAAGAGTAAGAGTGACATGATCAAAGTCGAATCTTTCCCCAGCCCCACATTAGAATAGGCCCTCTACTATAGACCTCATTATAATATTCATTATCTCATTGATCAGAGTTGATTTCTGCCTGTTGGGAACACCCACTCTTCCAGGGGCATTTGAGTGTTGAAAAACTTCCTTGATTTGCCTTTGGTTTACAAGAGAAAAGCCAAATGACCATCCTTTTATTAATTATTTGCTTATTATCATTTATATAATGATTTATTACCTAGAAACTAAGTCTCTCAAACTTTTCATTTGTTACACAGGTCAACTGCAAAGCATGAAGCCAAGTGATTTGTGGAATGGAACCAACCTAATGAGAAGTGGAAATAATGGATGGCAAAGTACTCTGCAAAGTTTAAAACACTCCACAAATTCTGGATACCACTATTATTCTAGACACTGCCTTTGAGAATTACAAAATTGAACCAGATCTCTGTATTTCCCAGTTTACCAGTTTTGATGCTTGGGTATGTCCTGGTACTGACAAAATTCTGGAGAATGTGCCTTATCTCAGAGCGTGGGAATTTACCCTATGATAGTTTGGGGAAATGGGCAGAAGAGAGAGAGACAAATCTCATGAAATCACCCCTTCCCTCCCCGCCCCCAAACTATTAGGTGACTTTCTAAAGGGTCATTCTCTTTTGGGAGACATAGAATTAATATAATTTGGAGGGAGCTAGGTGCTGGTGTAAATAGAGTGCTGGACTTTGAATTAGGATGATCTGAATTCAAATTCTGACTCTAACATTTACTAGCTATGTGATCCTGGGTAAGTCATTTAGTCTTAATTTTTTCATCTTTAAAATGGGGATAATAATAGCACTGGCTTCTTAGAATTGTTAGGATCAAATGAGATAACATTTATAAAGTGTTTTGCAACCTTAAAATACAATGTAAATGCTAGCTATCTTCATTATTAATAATGATAATTATGGAAAGTGAGGGTGTGGTGTCTTCTCTATGTCTATTTGGCTTTTGACTGAGCATAGCTATTCATGGAAAATCACTGACCTTGGGGTCAAAAGATCTGGTTTCAAATGTGACCTTGGATATTTACTTCTTGTGTGGCCTTGGCCAAGAGACCTTCCTGGGTCTCTGTATCTTTTTCTGTAAAAGGAAAGAGTCTGGTCTGACCGGCCTCCGAGTTTCTTCCTAGTTCTAGATCAATGATCCTCTCAGGTCCTGTTGCCTTGCCTGGGACACCAGGCTTTCTTGTCCTGAAGGAGGGAATGCTCATTATAACCAGCGCTTTTCTTCTCCCCGGGAAAGCAAGTCCTACCAACTTCCTTTCTGTTTAAAAATGGGAAGCCACGTAAAAATGGGGTGAGAGAACCGTGGTGTTTAGTGGTTTTCAGTAAGATGAGCACTACAGTTTCCGTTTCCCTTCCTTCATGATTCCTGGAAAGCAGGGGCTCTGAACCGTTTTTTCTGGTGTCATGGATATCAGTATGGTGAAACCCCTACAAACCTCTTCTTTGAGGCAGCTGGGTGGTGCAGTGGATAGAGCACTGGGTCAGGACTGAGGAAGACTTGATTTCAAATTTAGCCTCAGACAGTTACCAGCTGGGTGAAACTGGGCAAGTCACTTACCCTCTGTCTGCCTCGGTTTCCTAAACTGTGAAATGGGGATAATAACACCTACCTCTCAGGGTTATTGTGAGCACCAAATGAGATAGTATTTGTAAAGAGCTTAGCACATAGTAGATGTTTAACAAATACTCGTTCCTTTCTCCCTTCCTATCATAACTGTTTTTAAATTAAAAAAAATAAAATATATGATTACAAAGTAACCTATTTTATTGAAATTTTATTGAAGCAACTCTGAATGAACTGCTCATCCAAGTCTGACAGTGTATATAACATTCCATGTCTATTGACCCCCACCTCTGTAAAGAGAGGAAGAACATTTTCCCAGTTATCAAAACATTTTTAAAAAATTCATAGATTCAAAGTAAAGAATCCTTACTTGAGGTGCTAGAAGAAAACTCATGACTAAGTTGACCGGTGTTTAATGAAAAATCTAGACTGGGTTTGAACTGGTATCTTTCCCTAGGGGCAGAAGTCCCATTAACCTCTGTCCTGCCAGTGTTCATATGAGTTAGTTACTCTGAAAGTAAAGGTCATTCATTCTATTGCCGAGATTTCCCCAGGAAACCTGGACCAGGTGATTTCACTCTCAAAAAAGAATCATATCACCAAATCATTTTTGAGTTGCAGTAGGTGGGCTCAACTAAATATACACTTTAAAGTATTTTTTGTTGTTGTTGGGGCTTGAAGGGCAGTAGAATTTAATTGCTACCAGGCAGGACTCAGATACAAGGGAAGGCTTTCTTAGAGAATGCTGGTCAGGAAACCAGGAGTTTCCCCTCAACCCTCAGACTGCTAAAAATGAAACACTCAATAAATGCTTGTTGAATTGAATCAAATTAACTTCCTCACTAAAAGACTGGAATTGGTTTTTTTGGCCTCCTCTTGCCATGCCTGACTGAACAGAAATGAGAGGTAGAGAAAGGAGTGGCTCTGATTTTACTTTTTGCCATGGGTGGCCTCTGTTTTCCTTATAGACTCTTTACAGAAACAATTGTGAACAAGGTAGCTCTAAAGTAATGCTTTTGAGCAGCCTCAAACTCAAATGGTGAGAGTAGCAGGGTCACGTTTAAAGTTATTTGGCATCTTTCTCCCCATGGGCTCCTTGGTGAATGGAGTCAGCTTCATGGGAGGGCTCTTGAACACTCTTCAAATTCAGTAGTTGTAGTATGGCAGAGTATGGTACCTCTAATTCACTAATATGCTAAAGACTCTCTGAAAGAAAGGAAAGTGTTAAATGAAGAATGAACAATTCTTGACAACACCTTCCTTTACCTACCTTGTTCTCTCCTTTTCAGTTTTTGCTGGTTCTGCTACTTCCTCTGTCTCATGAGGGTAGAATTCCTCCAAGGTTCCATCCTTCTCATTTCTCGATAGACTCTTTTCTTTGATGACCTCATCCACTCCTGTGGCTTCAGTTATCACTTCTGTGTGCTTGACTCCCAGATTTCTATCTCTAACCCTGAATTTCAGCCCTACGTATTCAACTGTCTATTAGACATTTCTACCTGGATATCTCACTGGCACTTTAATTTCAACCGATCTGAAACAACTCATCATCTTTCCCCCCAAATCTACCCCTCCTCCTAAATTTCCTATTTCTGTTGATAATTATTAGCTTCCTCCTTCATGCCCAGGCTTAAAACATTGGAGTAACTTTTTACTCTTATGTCTTTCTCAGTTCCCATGTCCAACTGGTTGTCAAGTTTTACTATTACTACTTGTGAAATATCTCACCTTTCCCTTCCTTTCCATATCCTTTACCACCAAGCTGGGGTATATGGGGTGTTCAGAAGGACTAGCACCTCTGGCACAAGGGCTTACCCAGCCCTTTTCAGGACTACTTATCCATCCAAAGATCACCTGTCACCTGACTCTCACCTGTGGCTCCAAGAAGCTGTGGTATGCACAGCAATAAAACCATCTCACCATCTCAGCAGATGGGTTAAACCAGGCTGAGGGTAACCTAAAGGCCTCAAATGTATTGGTGAGTTAGGGGATGTCTACTCCAAGAATGTAAAGACTTTGCCCAACTGAATGAGCAGAGGAGAACAATTTGTTCCAGTGGCCACAAAGTTGGCTGTGTTGTGGAGTTGTGGAGCACTTGGAGCTTGGTCAGACCTTGAAGACACAAAGGTCATCCATAGCACTTTTGTTCTGCAACTGGACTTAGATGACTCTGGAAGAAAGAGTGAGGCTGACAACTTTGTTCAGTTTTGCCTCACTTAAATTCAGTTCACATGCAAGTCAAGTCACCATCCTCTATTTTACCTGATTGGTGCTCTTCAAAAAAGGTTGAACAATAATCACTACCACCACAACAACCTCCAAACTATGTCAGGGCCTCATTATCTCTCAGTCACACTATTTATTTATTTATTCATTTATTTATTTGTCTATGTACTTCTTCATTAATTCACTCATTTATAACATTCTTTAAAAATTTTTTGAATTCCAAATTCTCTCCTTCCCTATAACTCCCCAACCCATTGAGAGGGCAAGTAATATCAGTCAGAATGTGAAATCATACAAAATATATTTCCTTCCATGTTAATGTTGCAAAAAGAAAGAAAAATAAAGTAGAAAAAAATATATTTCAATTTGCACTCAGAGTTCATCAATTCTTTCTCTGGAGGTAGCATTTTCCATCGTGAGTACTTTATAGTTTTAGATCATTGAATTGATCAGAGTAGTCAAGTCTTTCACAGTTGATCATTGTTACAATATTGCTATTATTGTGTACAATGATCTCCTGGTTTTTCTCACTTCATTCTGCATCAATTCATATAGGTCTTCCTGGGTTTTTCTGAAAATATCACCCACATCATTTCTTTTTTTTCCTTTTTTTGGAGGAGGGAAAGCAGGGCAATTGTCCAAGGTCACATGGTGTAATGGAAATGCAAATTTAAAGATCTTCCCTGCCCCTAGGCCCTTTGATTGGCTTAAGAGACTCTGAGAACCTTCCATGATTTGAAAATATACTTTGCCTCCTAATAGGTAAGTTCTGTCTGTATACTTTGAAGTTCGGGGTGCTGACCTTTTTCCCCTGAAGTAGGTAAATGATATATGTTTGACTGATTAAAGTAAGGCTTGTTAACCCATTTTGAGTTGCTTTCCTTTAGAAAAGCAGATCTAAGAACCTGTGTTGGCAGCCACCTTGGGGATGTTGGGGTGCTTGCTGCTACACATGGCTAGTAAGTGTTAAGTGTCTGAGGCTGGATTTGAACTCAGGTCCTCTTGACTCCAGAGCTGGTACTCTATTCACTGGGCCACCTAGCTGTCCCTACATCATTTCTTACAACACAATAGTATTCCATTACATTCATATACCGCAACTTGTTCAGCCCTTCCCCAATTGATGGACATACCCTCAGTTTTCAATTCTTTGTCACCACAAAAAGAGCCGCTATAAATATTTTTATTCATATGGGTCCTTTTTATTTTTTTAATTTCTTTGGGATAAGGATATGCATAGTTTTATAGCTCTATGGGAGTAGTTCCAAATTGTTCTTCAGAATGGTTGGATCAGTTTATAACTCTACCAACAGTGTATTAGTCTCCTAATTTTTCCACATCACCTCAAGTGTTTGTCATTTTCCTTTTCTATCATGTTAGTCAATCTGATAGGTCTCATTGAAGAGGTTACCCATAAAGAGGGTTAGGATTGCTCTGGAGACCCCAAAATACCAACACTCTGGGTTCTGCCAAATGAATTCGACTCAAGTCTTCTCAGCCAAAGTGTGAGATGGGGTCTTATATATGGAAAGTTGTGGGAGGAATCTATCGGTGGTCTAGAGGAGGAGTTTGGGGAGGGTCTTCAGTAGAAGTCAGTTGAGGTCAATGAATGATTAAGGGTGAGAAGTCGTTGGAGGCCACCTGGAGACCACAAATAATGGTGGGCTATGCCAGTTCAAGGGTGGACCATTAGGGTAGGAAGTCTAGTAAGTCTAGTAACAGAGGGTGGGAAGTCTAGTAACAGACTTGCTTCATCAAATGAGATGATTTAATCAGAGTTCAAGGGCTTGTACCTCAAGGACTCAAGGAGAGCTCGAGGGGGCTCCCAGAGCCCATACCTCATCACCTACTGTGTGCCAGACATTGTGCTAAGAGCTGCAAATACAAAGGCAAAAGACAGTCCCTGCTTTCAAAGAGCTCATAGAGATATATTTTGGCTTAATGAAAGGGAAAAAAATTTCCTGATAATTAAGAGCTGATCCAAAGTATGGAGATAGTGAGTTCTCCCTTACTAGAGGTTTTCAAATAGAGAAACCATAACAACTTTTTGGAGATATGGAATTCTTCTTCAGGAATGGGTACTAGATGGACTTTGAGGTCTGTGGTCTAGTAGATAAGAGTACTGGGCCTGGAGTCAGCAAGAAATGAGTTCAAATCCAGCCTCACACACTTACTAGTTGTGTGACCTTGGGCAAATCACTTAACCCTGTTTGTCTCAGTTTCCTCATCTATAAAATGAACTGGAGAAGAAAATGGCAAACCACTCTAGTATCTTTGTCAAGAAAACCCCAATGGGGTCATGAGGAGTCAGATATGACCAAAGAACAACTCAACATCATTAAAATTTGTTTTACTCCCTGTCCCCAAATCTGTAGTGTCTCCCTATTGCCTACTTACTGAAGAAAATATAAACTTCTTACCTATCATTCAAGGCCTTCTATTTTCCTCCCTCCCTCCTTACTTCCTTCTTTGTTCCTCCTCTTCTCCCTCTCTCTCTTCTTCCTTCTTTACTCTCCTTTCTTTCCCTTTTTCTTTCTTTTTCCTTCTGTCTCTGTATCTGTCTATCTCTCTACTTACAAAGATGAACCCACAGTTCATAGTTTAAGTGGTACTTGAGTCTCTTTCCCAAGAAGTGTTTGTGTACTTCATTTTCTTCCATATTTCTGCCCCTTTCTAATCTATTCTGAGGTTTGTTCTCTCGTTTACTAACCATATGCTTTTATATCCCTCATGAGAAGTAGAACTTTTGAAGTGCCAAATTTGAGCTTTCCCGTATATCATTTCTGTGTTTGTGCATTTGTAGTTCTTAACCTTTTAAAAAAGTTTTTTTATTTTGAGTGTGTATGTAAATATTTTCTCTTAGAAATATAAATTCATGTAGGAAACAATGAAATGTACTAAGAATCACTATCCTGAGTCATGAAGACCTGGTCCTATTCCCTATGATAACTCAGCTTTCCTAAGGCCAAGATCTCTAGACCTTCCTCTGCTACTGCTATGAGGTTCCAATCCATCCCTACTCTTCATGTGAGATGAAATGCTGAGACATACAACTTTCTCGGAGAAGACAATCTCTTATTATACCCATTCCCTCTGGTCGAAATCTGCCATAATGCTGTTATCTCTCTTCATAGACAAACCTTCCCCTGACCTCATGGGAATTTTCTTTAATATTATCTTATTTCTCTTTCTTGGGTGGGACCAGGCTGCCATTTCTCCCATCCCAGGCCTTTCCACTGTTCTTCCCCTATTTTCCCTTCCCTTTTCCCCACCCCCTCAACTTCCCAACCTTGTTGAGAGATAGAAGGAATTATAATTCTTTCTCTGCTCAAGACCTGGTCAAGTAGTGGTATATCTCCAGTTTTTCTCTACTCCTGGCTCCTGTCTTTCCACTTGAGAGACATCGATCGTGCTGTAATATCTCTGCTACAAAATATATTAATTTATTCATAAGAGAATATGGGATTTTATTCATGGAATATGAATTCAATTCTTCTTTCTCCCTTTCTCCTGCCTTTTTTTTTTTGCTTTTTGGAGGGCAATTGGAGTTATGTGACTTGCCCAAGGTCATACAGCTAGTTTTTGTGTTAAGTGTCTGGGGCCGGATTTGAACTCAGGTCCTCCTGACTCCAGGGCTGATGCTCTATTCATTGCGCCACCTAAAAGGCCCTACCAATGCTTGAAATATGCTTTCCCAAAATCCAAGTTGCATACCCTACTATACCCAGTTTTCCTTTCCTCTATCACAAACTCTAGGAGAGAGTTTCCCCACAATATTCCCATCATTCCTAACCTAGCAACTCTCACTATTGGTAAGAATCAAATGTGGAATACAATTTCCCTCTGACTAGTTCTTCCACCTTTCTAAGGATCAAGTTATCATTGTCAAGTAAATAAGTTATTCTCTGATCTACTTTTGGCAAGGAGAGAG
The DNA here is from genome assembly GCA_011680675.1 of Gymnobelideus leadbeateri. Taxonomy (NCBI): domain Eukaryota; kingdom Metazoa; phylum Chordata; class Mammalia; order Diprotodontia; family Petauridae; genus Gymnobelideus; species Gymnobelideus leadbeateri. The sequence continues at coordinate 1,018,101 of WOXC01004676.1, read as the reverse complement.
AAAGCTCCAGCAGATGTCTGGTTAATTGGATTCTCCACCAATCTTTCATGCTTCTGTGGCAGGGTTATGATTGGTTTCTTGCAGTCTGCACTTGTTTGCTCTTTCTGTCTAAGTGCGATATACTTTTGTAGTAGGTATTTTCCATGTTTTTCCACCAAGCCCTGATTGCAAAACTTGAAAGCATACCAAGTCCCAGCTGTACAGACAGAAGAGATCTTAAGGGCTGCAGAACAGTAAAAATTTAACTACGGAGAGAACAAGAAGGGGCAAAGTCCCTAGGACAAGTAAGTAACTTGCAAAGCTGGAACAACCTTTGAGACACATGGTCTGGTGCTTGCTCTTATGACTATATTTGGACAACTGCCTAAGCAGCCTCTTCTGTTTGGACAGTTGCCTGGGATGTAGCACCCAGAACATTGGGGTGAAGAAAAAGCAATAGCAGTCATGGAAATCATTGTTCCGGCCTTCTGGGATTCCTAGCATTAGTGCAGGCTGCTGCTGTTGGGATCCTGGACTAGTCTTGTGAGGGATTAAGAGAGGCACAACCCAAGGTCGGACTTGCATCATGCACCTTTGATTTGTTAAGGTTCTCATATCTTTTGATGATCTTAATAAAGGGATAATTAGCATATTGTAGCCTGAGTATTCATTAGAGCCAAATCCTAACCCAGGGCCCCTTAGGGTGGATTCAACTGTGCTGACATATTTCCGTACTAAATATCTTCTTTGAAAAGAAGAGTTGAATGCTTTCTTTGAGTCTTTTGGGACTTTGTTGATGCTGTTGCAGGGTCAGAGTTCTGTGACTGCAGACAGGCAGTTTCAAAGCTTTAACAGGGGTGGAGTCAAGGTGGGGTGGCAGGAGCAGAGTGGCTGGCCAAGGTTTTGGTTCCATGATTATGGAAAGATCCTAGATTAGGCCAAGAGGTGCACCATCAATCAATGAACATTTTAAAAGCACCTACCAGGTCCTAAACACTGTGCTGAATGCCAGTAATACAAAGACAAAAGGCAAACTGTTCCTGCCCTCAGGTAGCTTACATTCTAATGGGCACAGAGCCACAATGTGGAGAAACAAGTGTGGATTTTGCCCTTGACAAGGACTGAATCATTTGGACCATATATGTTTTGAAGAAGAAGAAAGGTAGGAAGCTAGGACCTACCAGAGAGAAATGGTGTTGCAAACATGGGTTCTTTCCCTACTTGGAGGAGCCTCAACCTCAGGGTAACACTAATAATCTTTATGGAAGTCATGGGGAAGTTGGGTTCACCAAGAGGAAAGTTTTCCTGATGGTTGTGATCTTAGAGATGAGGTTTTTTTTTTTTTTGTTTTTTTTTTGTTTTTTGGTATTCTCTTTTTGTATGTAATAAACCTGTTTTGTGTTTCAACCCTTATCTTGGTGCTGGCAAGGGAACTGCCATAGCTAGCTGGCTAGATATAGATGTAAATATAGATATTGACATCACAGAGTCAGATGTTCCAAGAGGAATGCTGGGTGGGGGCAGGAACTCTAATGTTATTGTTGATGTCTCCTAAGTTGACCTCTCTCCTCTCTTGACATTTGGTTAAATCAATATTTAGTAAGCACCTGTGTTCAGGGTTCCATGTAATAGAGAGATAGGAAATACAGAAATGAAAAAATGATATCTTCCCTGACCTCAGGGAGTTTGTAATATTACTTTTTTATGGTTTATGCCTGTGATGACCTTGTATAAAACTATTCTGTAGAAATCACATGAAAACTATTCTGTAGAAGTCACATGAAGTCACATGGCCAAGTCAAGTATTAGAATTTAATTTTGAAGAGGACCAATATGTTTTAAGAAAATTGCCCAATTCTTGGTAAGATTCTTGGAAATTTTTAGGCCATAGGAGCATTTAAGCTTTTAAGTATAGTTATTCAGGAAAAAGGTTGGAAATCCTGATTGATTTGCTCCTTCACTGATATATGGTAGGATCTGAGTAGGCAATTCCCTTTCCTGAGAGGTCTGCATTGGATTAATTTCAGAGCTAAGGCTCAGAGGTCTAGGAGATTATAGGGCAATCAATTAATCAGTCAACAAGCATTTATTTTAAGCACTGTGATAAGCACTGAGGAAATAATGATTAAACTGAAAGTCCTTCAAAGAGCTTACATTCTAATGGGGAAGAAAGCATGTAAGGATATAAAAAAATCTATATAGATACAAAATGAATCCAAAGTAATTTTTAGAGAGAGTGCACATGAAGCTAGGGGGTGGGGAGTCAGGCAGGGTCAGGAAAAGCTTAATGTACCATAGAAGATAATGCTTGAGCTGAATTTTGAAGGAAACCAGGAATTCCAATAGATGGGGGTGAGGAGGGAGAGTATTATTACATATAAAGTGTGTGGAAGGTAGACCATTGAGAAGTCTGGCGTGGCTGGATCAGAGTGTGAAAAGGTTTTGTGCAGAGTTGTACTGGACCCAGTTTGATTGTTAAAACTTCAGTGTGAACATTTACATTTTGGAAATCAGCAAACACTACAAATCTTGGCTTGATTTGTTTTGTTGATTGTCTAGACCTCAGAGTCAAGTGCCTTATCTTGCCAGGTGACCTTCAGAATCTTCCTGAGACAATTTAAATTATCTATACTTAAGAAAATAATGGAGAACATATTAATAACGATTAAACTTAAAAGTGTACTGTGAGTTTTAGAAAGCTGATTGTTAAACATTTATGAGCATACCATGGCTTATATACAATAGGACTGAAAAAATAGGAAGGGATCAGATTGTGAAGATACCTAAATATCAGAGGAGTTTGTATTTGATGATGGAGGTAATTTATTGGGTAGAGGATTAACATGGTCATGTTTTAGGAGAATTACTTTGGTAGCTGTGTGAAAGATAGATTGGAATGGAGAGGCTTTTGGCAGGGGGAACAATTAGAATATAGTACAGGTGAGAAATGATGAAGATCTGATGATCTAGAGGCATGGCTGTGTGAATGGAGAGGAGACATGTCCTAGAGATAAAAATGGCAAGATTTGGCTATTAATTAGATTTGTAGGGTTGTAGTACCAGTGCAGTATTTACAATACTGACTGTGACTATCAATATTCCCGTATAGTGCTCAATTGTAAAATGTAACAAACTCTCCATATGGAGGACAGGACCAAAGCATTTATATAGACACCACAAAATCAAATCCCTACACCAGGAAACCAAATCCATCAAAGCAACATAAAAGTTAATGTACCACAATGCAGCAGAGAGCCATGCCATCATTTAGCCTTCCCACAAATTCATAGAAGATTGATATTTACTCACAAACCTCTCTATCTTCTTGCCTGAGCTCCTCTCTCTCCTACCCTCTCTCTAGCTCTGACTCCCAGCTTCCTGTGGCTCTGCTCTACTCTTCAGCAAACTCCTCCCACCACAGGCTTCATGTGACTACATTCAGCCTATTAGGGGGCAGAGTTTACTTTCAAAGTAGGGAAGGTCTTCAAATCCCCCCCAGGCCTATTAAGGGGCAGGGAAAATCTTCAAATTCCCATTTCCATTATAATGCTCATGCCATTTCTTATGCCTAATGTCCTTCCTCCTCTTTGCTTCTGAAATTCTTACCCATCCCTCTCAACTCCCTGCCTCCCCCAACCCAAAACAAAGGCAAGTGAGAGCTGGAAGTTGGTGATGACATTGAATTTGGGTAACTGGAAGAAAGGTGATACCCTTGAGAGTGAAGTGCACAAAGGACTGAGACAGAAGATCCCCGAGATTAAATTGAAAAAGTAGATTTTATTAATGAGTAGTAGGGAAATTCTAAAGAGGGATGGGTTTTTGGTTTTGGAAATGTAGAGTTTGAAATACCTATGGAAAGTCCAGCTTGAAATATCTGTAGATGTCTGGTGATTCAAGACAAACCAGGTATGTTCTGGGGAATGTTTAACAACTGACTTTCCACTTTAAGTTTAGTCTAAATTATTTAAGCCTAGACAATCAATCAAACAATAGATCAAGTTATGATTAATATAGCATTTAGTGACTTCTGAGATGTAAATGCTCACACTAAAAATTTAACAATCAGCCTACATGAACCAATATTAGTTGGCTTCAGCATATCCTTGACTGGAACTTGGGGGAGAGGCTAGGACTGGGCATATAGATCTGGAGGAGTAATTGAGTGGAGATGATAATTGAACTCATGGGAGTTCCTGAGATCATCAAATGAGAAAGAAGAAGGTTCAGGACAGTTTTGGGGGAAACCCCTCTGGTAGTAGGTGTGGCATGAGTGATGAGGGAGCAAAGGAGATGGAGAAGGCAGTAACTAGACAGCTAGGAGGGGAACAAAGAGAGAAAACCCAGGAGAGGGTTGTCAATGGTGCCAAAAGCTGCAGAGCAGTCAAAGAGATTAAGAAGAAGAGGTTATTATGTTCGTGATTAAGAGATTATTGGTAACCCTAGAGAAAGCCGGACTGTGAAGTCAAACTCTCTGAGGCTCCATTTGTGCAGGCATTTCTCACAAAGTACAAAACTGAGACTGATTTTTATCTCTGATATCAGTTCCATGAGACCTTTAAGCAGAGCAGGGTTAGAGACTGGGCCCAGGAGTCAGAAAGACCTGATTTCTAGGGCTTTGTTCAAATCCCACCCCATCTCACTTTCCTCTTCTGTTTGATGCAAAGATAGGGTTAGATGCCCTCTATTCACTAGTTCTCTGTGTGGGCCTGGAAGAGGTGTCATTCTGTAACTTGGATTAAGGAAATGGAGATGAGGACAACCAGTTCACATAAACATGTTAAAAAAGCCTGTTGGGGAGAGAGAACAACATTTTATTCTGTCTTTTGCTTTCTGGATAGCAAGAGATGATTGGGATGGGCCTGGCTGTGCTATTAGCTACACACAGATGTTGGTCTGCAGCTGTAGTTCCACTTGCACGGCTTTCAGAAGAAAATTGTACATTATGCATTAATGAGCAGCCGATTATACTAGAGAAAGCCTTTTGAAGTCAATAATCCATCACTTTCAGCTACATAAAATAGAGGTAGATAAAGAAAATGCTGTCCAAGCATATGAAAACCTGAAGTTGATATATACCAAACTCTTTTAACCCTGTGATAACTGCATTGAGTTTTGGTTTTTTTAACCAGATTTGTGATTTCATTAGTGTTGGGAGAACAAGATAGTGGACTAGACATTTTCTCCAATCCCCACGGCCTTTCAAACTTTTCCATTATTAGTGTAGGGAAATCCCAGTGAGGAAATGCCCTTTATCAATGTGCACTGGCAACTGCTCTACAGTTTGTGGTTTTGAGAGTCACCTGGAGCAAGTAATTTTCCTATAGTCGCACAGCCAGTATTTGTCAGAGACTGGATTCCAACCCAGGGCTTCCTGAATCTGAGGGCAGCTTTCTAGAAATAATGCCAAGCACAATGCTACTCACACCATGGTATATATATATATGTGTGTGTGTGTGTGTGTGTGTGTGTGTGTGTATGTATGTATTTATGTGTGTGTAAATATATACATATATATGTATAAGCATATATGTATATGCATACTCATAGACCTGTGTATATGTATATATGTATGTATGGGTGTGTGTGTATATAATAATTTTTAAAAATTTATTTATTTTTAGTTTACAGCATTCAGTTCTACAACCTTCTGAGTGTTAAATTTTCTCCAACGCAATATTCACAACACTTAATGGTGACTGTAAATATACTTGGCATAGTTCTCAAATGTGAAATATAATAGACTCTCCATATAGAAGACAGAAGCAAAACATTTATTCAGACACCAGAAAATCAAATCCTAACACCAGGAAACCAAATCCATCATAGCAACATATAAGTTAATATGCCATAGCACAGCATGAAACCACACTGTCCTTTAACCTTCCTACAAACCAACACTCAAGAGCCTAGCCATCACAACATGGGGCAAACACTCACAAGCCTAGCTGTCTCCCTGGGTGCATCCTCTCTTCCCTCCAGCTCTAACTGCCCTGACTCCCAGCTTCCTGTGGGCTCTGCTCCACCCTGCCTATTCTACAGTAAACTCCTCCTACCACAGGCTCCATGTGATTACATTCAACCTATTAAAGGGCAGGGAAGATCTCCAAATTCCCTTAGGTCTGTTAAGGGGCAGGGAAAATCTTCAAATTCCCATTTCTATTCCCATTACCCCCTCCCCCAATCCCCTCCCTATTCCCCAAGATGGTGTGCAATCTGATATAGACTTTACATGTACATTCACATTAAACATATTTTCACAGTAGTCATATTGTAAAGAAGAATTAGAACCAATGGAACGAACCATGAGAAATAAGAAATAAATCAAAAAAGAGAGAGCAAATAGCATGCTTTGATCTGCATTCAGATTCTGTGATTCTTCCTCTGGATGTGGATAACATTTTCCATTAAGGCTTTTGGAGTATACATATATATATATAATATTTTTTTGATGCTTTTTCTTTTAAATCATAATAATTTCTAGAAATGTTCCTATCCTACTTCCTCACAACCCCCTCCCCCAACTCCCACCCTGATCCTTCCCTTATGACACCTAAAAACAAATCTCCAGAAGAGATAAAAGAAAGATTTGACAGCAATTGTTATAATACCCAGAGCTAATTCATGGACAATCTTGTTAAAATGCCTTTGGTATGATATAGCAGATTGTTTAAATAATGACCCTGGTGGAAAAATTTGATAGTTTTTTTATCTGATACTAGTATTTCTGGTGAAGAAGAACATAAAAATCATGGAATATATTAGAAGATAAAGAGTTCAACCTAACCATGACCCATCATTGTTTCTGTGGAGCAAATGCTGATCGCATTATGCTTGGACTTGCCTCAAATAAACCAAACTTGATAATTGCATGAAGGAAGAATTCAAACCCAACAAGCCAAAACCATGTGGTCTGTAATCAACTTGGGCATGAGAGCAAGGACTGCCAGGGTTTGCCAAAGGGAAAACATGGAGAGCATTACATGATCCGTTTGAAGATAATCTTCTAGCTCTAGAAGGAGAGTTTATCCACATTTGGCTAAATGTACTTTGTGAGTATTTAGAAAGAGAATCAACTGTGTACATTTGCTTTTGATATTGAAAGGAGCATTGATGACTGGGTTTTCATGTATTTCTTTGTGGGAAATTACTTCCTTCTACCTTTTCCATCTTTAGAGATTAGGGAAAGAGTGGTTGACTATTTAGTTAACAAACAAAAATGCTGTGCATGAAATGGAGGGTTACCTTATTATTTTTACTATTGTAGCCCCATCTGACGGCATGAGTAACATTATACACCTATGAGAAGAGGTACATCTTCTTATCTCTTCTCCCAAGCCAATTGGTTGTCATAATTATAGAGCCTGCTGCTTTATGTGAGTGTTCTTTTTGTAACTGCATTGCTGTAGTTATTGCATATATTATTTTCTTGGTTCTGCCCACTTCACTGCATCAATTCATATGAGTCTTCATAAAAATTTCTGAATTCTTCATATTCCTTATTTATTACAGCACAAATAATATTCCCTTGCATTCCTGTACCACAGTTGTTCAGTCATTTTCTAATCAATAGTCACCCACTTTGTTTCCAGTTTTGTTTTTTTTTGCTGCAAAATCCTGCCCTAGGCACTTGGACAACTTTTGATGACCTCTCGTCTTGTTCACCTGGTCACATTAACTGACTTTCCAGTTCCCTAGAAAGTGGAGCCTCTCCAAACTTGACTTCTTCCTTTTGCAGATGCTAAGGAAGAAGATGTGACTGTGGAGGGGTACCCCTGGCTCCTTCACAGCAGACTGAGTGTGTTATGACAGTTTGAAGGACTACAGGCTACTTTTGTCTTCTGGCAAGATAAAAACCTTGTTCCATATTTATCCTTTAAGGTTCCCTTCATGTTGACCTAGAGACACCCATCCATTGCTGCTTTCCTGCAACATACCTTAATATTGTTTTGCAAGCTGCTTTTTACTGGGAGTTTAAGGATGGACCAGAATTGACCAGAGTGACCTCTGGTCCCCCAGAGTGAAGACTGTGGGTATGGTACAGGTTATTCCCCATTTCTTGTTGTCTCATTTGGTAATGTACCCCACTGTACTCTCCCAATGGTGGGGAGAGTCATCAAACATCACACTTTATTTTATTTGATTTAAAAATATTTAGTGATGCCTTTTTTTACATTATCTTAATTTCCAAATAGGTAGTTTTCCCTCCTTTCCCTGGAGTGGGAGGGAGAAGGGAAAAAACATTTATTAAGCACCTACTATTTACCAGGCTCTGTGCTAAGTACTTTACAAATATTATTTCATTTGATCCTTGCAATAGCTCTGGGAAGTAATAATTGTTATTCCCATTTTACAAGTGAGGAAACTGAGGCAGATAGTGGTAAAGTGACTTGTCCGGGGTCACACAGCTACTTTGTATCTGAGCTTAGATTTGAACTCAGGTCTTCCTGACTCCAGGCACTGTACCACTTATTACCTCTGGTGGGGGGCGGGGGAAAGCAATTCAGTAAAACTGACATTATAGAAGTCTGACAGCTTATGCCATGTTCTGTACCCATAATTCCCCACCTCTGCAAAAAAGAGGGTGGAGGTGTACTTTCTTCTCTCTTCCTAGTGCCAAGTTTGATCAGTATAATTGTGTTATAATTGTGTGCATGTGGTTGATGTTTTCATTTATATTTTTATTGTCATTGTTGTCTCTGCCCTGCCCCCCTCCATTCCACTTCTCTTTGCATGAGTTCCATTAAGTCTTCTCATTTATTTATCTTTCTGGTGCCACAGTATTATTACAGTCTTGAACCAGAACTTGTTTAGCCTTCTCCCATAAGAAGGGCATTGACTTTGTTTCTAGTTCTTTGCTACTGTGAAAATTGCTGCTATAAATATTTTGTTGTATATGGAGAACCTTGTTTTTCCTCCCTTATTCTTTAATCTCCTTGAGATATTTAACTAACAGGGGATCTCTGAATCACAGGGTCTGGGTAAGGCCAGAGGTGTTCAGCACAAGCAGCACTTAGCACTCCTGAGTGCCTTGGGATGAGATTAAAATGTGAATGGGAAATAGTTACCAAAATCAATAAAAATACAGTAGGACATAGATGTTAATATGTGGTTTTCTAAATCAGTATGAAGTCAGCAGGGATCTTTATATAAAGTTTAGTGGCCCCAATTCTATCTGAGTATGATACCATTATTCTAATCTAGGCAACATTTTAAGACTCACTTTCAGAGCAGGTGCTGACCTGTATCAGTAGGGGGAGTTTCCTCACCTGGGAGTTCCTGTGTCAATGAAATCACAAGTCCAGGTTCTACCTCTTAAACTTTCTTAGCTTAATTCCAAATTGTTTTCCAGAAGAGTTGGACTAATTCACATCTCTATCAATAGTTTATGCAACTATCCCATTTTTAAGGAAATTCTCTTTATCCTGTTTTCCAGCTCAGTCCTACTCACCATTTCCTTCAATATTTTCTCCCCATGTTCTCATCCCTCTGGTATTTTTTTTATGGTAGCTTCATGCCATTTATAAAGAAATAAATAAGCATAATATATCCCCTCCTCACTAAAGCCTAGCTAAAGAGCACATACAGAAACAGTACTTATATATCATTAATACAAAATGGAAGACATAATCATCAACCTATAGCAACATATGAAATGTTTCCTACAAAGCATAAGCAGTTATCCCTCCCACATTGAGGCAGCCATGGGAAGGGCTTGGTATCCCCATAATCTGGAAAATCTGCATTAATATTTTTAGTCCTCTCTTTGGACCAAAGAAGAAGTCTGAATTACTACAGTATTAAAAGACAAAATATGTTATATAATACTATACATATATTTATGAATTTCTGAGTCTCTAAACTTTTTCTGTGTCACCTGTGGCTTTTGCAAAACTCCCCCTAAATTTCCATTTAATTTCTTATGCCTCAATGTATCGAAACTACAATGGAGAAAGTCATGATGTGGAATAGATAGCTGTATCACACACACAAATATTGGTATTGTTTGGTGACTTGAGTAACACCTTTTCAATTTCTCTTGCAAATTCCTTGTTTACTGCTTAGCACAGCTCCTGGAACATAGCAGGTGCTTAATAAATGTGTTATTGATTGATTGACGGTTCTAGCCAGTTCTGTATCCTCTGCCCTTTTTCTTCCTCTAACTGACCTGGTTGACATTCTAGGATGACTGTGTCAGACCTAGCGTCTTCCCTTCCCAGGCCTGAGCTTAGGAGAGCCCAGAATGGCTACAGCTTATCTCAGACACTCTGGACAGTCTCTGGGGATGGATGGAGGGAGGATTTGTGAAGGAGGGGGGAGGGAAGGGCTTCACATTTCAAGAAGTGGTCAGGAAAGAGTCCACCTCTCTGTCTCGTCTTCTCCCATTTGGTCTGTGTCAGCCTCGGTGAAGAAACCTTTTCTGTTGTCCTTGACAGGGATATGAATAGGACAAGGGGGAGACAACATCTTCCTGAGGGATCTTGTCCTATAGAATCAGGCACTGGAGCCAAAGTTGGACTATGTTCTTTCAAATAACTGTTCTCTTCATGTCTCCTTTATGATGAGAAGAAAAAGACCAAACAAACCTCAAACCCAGGCAGGAAACTTTCCTGTGTGCTTTAAATAGAATTTCAAACTCAGAAGTGTTATTATTCTATGTCACAATGGCTCTAGAAGGAAAAAAAGAAGTCCCGACTTGGGATGCTGGGAATGCTTTTTGCTTCATAGGAGGGTGGAGCTGTCAGTAAAGAGGTAGGGGCAGAGAGAGGTGTCACCTCCCCCCCAAATCCCCACCTGCAGAGCAGTGAGAGCTGAGATTGCTCTAGTTCCAAGAACCTGGGCTCCTGGCCAAGGAACTGTAGGGACAAGATCTTGTACTTGGAGACATTTCTTTCTCTTTCTCTTTCTGGGATAGGGTACCTTGGTCATTCATTTTCTTTCATCTCAGGGGTTAAACAGGCCTGTTTCCTTCTTCCTTGCAAGGGATAAGAGGCTGGTTATGCCTTGTTCTACTCTCCTTCCTATTTAGATAAATCCTGTAACCCAGCAGCATGTGGGTGTTAGTAGGTTTACAAAGTTTTAAAATAAGATTCATAGGATGACAGATCTGGAAGGGACTTCAGGGGCCATATAATCACCCCCCTTCCCCCTGCCATTTTACAGATAGGGAAATTAAAGCCCAAGGAAATTAAATGATTTGCCCTAGTTAGTTAGCAACAGATTCAGAATTTGAACCTAAATCCTTTGACTTGAAATACATGTGAAGATATGAAATCTTTAGAGGAAGAGATTGACATTATCTCTGGCATCATTTTATTGCAGAGGATGCCTCTTCACAGGGGTTTGGTGGGGGTGAGAACTATATAATCTCTCTCTCTCTCACATCTATCTTGTATATATATGTACACACACACACACACACACACACACACACACACACAAGAAATATATCTTATTTGTACACCGTTTGCATTCCATCTCTCCCATTAGACTATGAGCTCCTTGAAAGCAAGGACTGTGTTTTTACCTAGCTTTGTATCCCAGCATTTAGTACAGAGTCTGGCACATAGTTGACATTTAATAAATGCTTGTTGTTGTCATTGATGACAAAGATTGACTTCATAGATATAGCGTCATCTATAGTTTAGCCTGACCTCAACATTTAAAATTTTCCTTTTTTCTCCCTCTTCTTCCTTCTTGGAGCCATGTAGGAAGGATATTGAATCTAAGGGGGAAATGGCACCTCCTCTTATTTTTTTGCTTTTTGGAGGGCTATTGGGGTTAAATGACTTGCTCAAAGTCACATAGCTAATAAGTGTGTCACATGTCTGAGGGCAGATTTGAACTCAGGTCCTCCTGACTCCAGGGCCTGTGCTCTATCCACTATGCCACCTAGCTGCCACACCTCCTCTTATATTATATTTTATTGTTTAAGCCGAGCAGGCAATGTAGTATTAGGGTGTTGGAGGTGGAGTCAGGAAGTCCTCAATTCAAAATTTGCTTCACATATTTACTGCATGACCCTGGGCAAGTCACGTTCTTTTGACTTCAGTTTCATTATCAGTAAAATAGGGATAATAATAGTCCCTTCCTTGTGAGGATCAAAAAAGATAGATATTAAATCTTTTGCAAATGTTAAAGTACTGTCTAAAGGCTAGATATTGTTGTTGCTGCTATTACATACCTCAATAATTCAATAGATCCATAATCTCACTGAGCTGTGTTCTCCTTCCAACAGGGCAGATTACAATCAGGCCACTGGCTTATCCTTTAGGGAGGTGATGCAGTCCCACTGTGCTCAGTCCTAGGGAGGGCATTTTAGGAAGAACATTGATAAGCTGGGCAGCATCCAGAGGAAAGCAACCAGGTTGTCCAGTGGTTTCAAGATTATACCATATGAGGATCAAAGGAACTGGAGATGTCTAGCCCAGAGAAGAGGAGCCTTTTTGTTTTTTTTGGTTTAGGGTCTCAGTAAGCATTTGGTACTGAATTATGGATTAAATGGATTGCTGAACGAGTGGCCTTGCTTTGTCCAAACTTTCTGGAAAGCATTTGAACTATTCTCGATCCTCCTGAGAGCTGACCTAGCACCTGATGGTTTCCAAAGCCTGTCACATGTTTTCTCATTCTGTCTTCACAATGGCCCTGTGACATAGGTATTACCATGGTTATCATTAGCTTCCCATTTTACAGGGAAAGAAGAAGCTAAGAGCCTGTGGTCACTCAGCTGGGGGGTGGTGGTGGGAGGGAGAGTCCATGTATCTGAAGTGCTATTGATGAGGTATGGGCTCTGGGAGCCCCCTTGGACTCTGATTAAATCTCATCCCATTTGTTGAGGCATTTGCATGAGGCCATAAGCCTTACATTGTGGCTGGGCCCAGACCTCGGTTACTAGCCTAGCCCTCCATTGTCCATCTACTTCCCACCCTTGAGCCTATCAAAATATCAATCCACTCTTGAACTGGCCTAGCCCACCATTGTCTGTAGTCTCCAGGTAGCCTCCAGCAACTTCCCATCCTTAATCACTCATAGATTTCATTAATTCCTCCTGAAGACCCTCCCCAAACCCGTCCTCGACCACCCCTAGATTCCTCCCACAACTTTCTGTATATAAGACCCTATCTTGTCTCCATGTTTGTGAGAGCACAGAATGGTGAGAGAGCCATAGAATAGTGAGAGTGCTGCAGAATGACCTAGCACAGGCTTTCTCTGTGTCTAATGCAAGCGAACTTTTAATAAACTTTACTTTTCTTTGGCTGAGAGAAGACTTGAGTCAAATTCATTCAGCAGGACCCGGTGTGTTGGTATTTTGGGGTCTCTAGAGCAACCCTAACCCTCTTTATGGGTAACCTCTTCACTATTGCCTGGAAAAGGGATTATTAGACATGTTCTGTGTGGCCCCAGAAGGCAGCTGAGGCACAATAGGTGGAAGTTAGAAAGAAGCAAATGGAGGCCTATGGGGTTAGCCAAATGTAGAATGGACTGTTTTAGCAGATAGGGAATTTCCCTAACTTTAATAAGCAAAGGCAAGATTGATATGGGAGGAAATTTGCTGATTTAGTGGATAGAGCTCTAGGCTTCTTATCAAGAAGACCTGAGTTCAAATTCTGGATTGGATACTAGCTGTCTAACTCTGGGAAGTGATTTAATAGGATTAGACTTATTGGCCTCTAAATTGATTTCAGCTCTAAATCTATAATTCTATAATCCCAAGAAGGTATACTGGGGGGGGGAGGGGGAAGAGATTATTGATCTGGTCAGAGTTGGACTAAATCAAGGGTACGGAACCTGTGGCCTCAAGGCCACATGTGGCCTTCTAGGTCCTTGCGTGTGGCCTTTACAGAACAAATCCTTTTACTAAGGGTATTTGTTCTGTGAGTTTGGATTCAGTCAAAGGGCTACACTCGAGGACCCAGAGGGCCATATGTGGCCTCAAGGCCCCACATTCCCCACCCCTGGACTAAATGGTTTCTGAAGTCCTCTCCAATCCTGAGATCCTGTGATTTTTGCCCTTGCAAGGTCCTTCCAGAGGGGATCTACCCAGGATGCTGGAAGCCTTCCCTGGAGCCTTTTACAATTTCCTGGGGACCAGGGCAATCCTGCTCCTTGTTTATATGTTTATTTAATAAACTTTTGCATGTAATGTGCTGAGACCTACTTACGGTCACCATGAGCTTCTCCATTGCTCTGAGTCAGCTGGCAGTTTTGACTGTGGTGTTCCATGATTCATAACCATAATCACCACCATGATATCACAATATATAGAACTATATCAACACCAAATTACTTAATAGCTGCAGCTGATTCTCAGCAATAAATGAAGCATCAACATGAAATTTCTTGATAAATGAGACATTAAAAAAGGTTCATCAGAGGTCATAGGGTTGTAGATTTAGAGCTTCATGGAACCTTAGAGAACACAATATTCAATCCCCTTCATTTTACTTCATTTTACATTTTCATTTAGATGAGGAAACAGGCTCAAGTGAAATGCTCAGTTATGCAAGCATCTCAAAATTGGACTCTACAAACAGAATTCTCTCCATTGCACTACTTAGCTGCTTCTAAGGTGTTTCTGAAGAGGCCTTAGGGGTGCTGGAGACGCCAAAATACCAACATGCCAGTTCTTGCCGAATGAATTGGACTCAAGTCTTCTCTCAGCCAAAGAAAAGCAAAGTTTATTAAAAGTTCGCCATACTGGGTAGACTCTTAAGGAGCCTCAAGTATCTGTAAAGGCTTGTATTGGACAAGCGGGGCCAGAATCATCTGACACAGAGTAAATCTGTGCTAGGTCATTCTATGGCACGCTCACACCACATGGAGACAAGATGGGGTTTTATATACAGAAAGGTTGTGGGAGGAATCTAAGGGTTGTCTAGGGGAGGAGTTTGGGGAGGGTCTTCAGGAGGAGTTAATGAGGTCAGGTAACAGTTGATTAGATATTTTGATAGGCTCAAGGGTAGGAAGTAGATTGACAATGGAGGGCCAAGTTAGTAACTAAGGTTTGGGTGGAACCACAATGAAAGGCTTATGGCCTCATGTAAATGCCTCATCAAATGGGACAGATTCAATCAGAGTTCAAGGGGGGTCCCAGAGCCTGCACCTCATCTTTTGGGTATAAAAAAAAGCATAAACAAAGGTGTTTTATAATGGAAGACAATGTACAGTTGGGTGATGCCATGGATAGAGGGCTAGGCCTGAACTCTTTATGAATTCAAATCTAGCCTCATACAGTTCCTAGCTGTGTGACCCTGGGCAAGTCACTTAACCCTGTTTCAGTTTCCTCATCTATAAAATGATAAGGAAATGGCAAAGCACTCTAGTATCTTTGCCAAGAACAGGAAGAGTCAGATGCAGTTGAACAACAACAAGGGAAAAGGTCCTCCCTGTGCTTCTGTTTGCAAGTGACATTGGGTGGAAAGCAATGAAACCTCAGAATGCTCTGAGCTAGCTTTGCTCAATTAGATCCACAGTTGCTAAAAGCTTATTCATCACAAAATCATGTTAACTGAGTCTACTACAACTTTGTGCTTTCTAATTTCTTCACTGCTTCATTGAGAATATGGCAGATGGAGAGGGGGTGGACTTAAGTAAATGAAAGGGAAGGTTCATTCGAGGAACTGGACAGAATGAGGAAGGCACAGAGACAGAATGGGAGATGAAGGTCTGTCCATTTTGACTGAAATGAAGAATATGTGAAGGGGAATTGAATCATTTGGGGTTAGATGAGGGAGAACTTTGACTCTCAGAGTAGTCTGGGAGACAAGGGGAAGAAGATTCTAGTATACCAGCAGCCCGAAGTCTGGGTTCCTCCTGAGAGGAGTCTAAATCATAGTACAGAACTGAGCATGGAAGAAGTTAGGAATCTGTGGAGAATGTGCTTAATCACACTATTCTCCTTTTCCAAAAAAACCCCAAGAGTAAAAAGATTTTTTGTACTATTAACAAATAAAATATTTTAAAATGGTTTATTTTACCTTTATCTCTTTAATATATTTTTTTGTTTGTTTTGCTTTTTGGAGGGCAATTGGGGTTAAGTGACTTACCCAAGGTCACACGGCTAGTTTTTGTGTTAAATGTCTGATGCCATATTTGAACTGAGGTCCTCCTGACTCTAGGTCCGGTGCTCTATTCACCACACTACCTAGCCGCTCCTCTTTAATATCTTTTTATGTGTTTCACAATGTAACACATTAGTAGTACATACATATGCTTTATAAATAGGCAATTTTTTTTTTGCCTTTTGGAGGGCAATTGGGGTTAAGTAACTTGCCCAAGGTCACACGGCTAGGTTTTTGTTGTCTGAGGCCGCATCCGAACTCAGGTCCTTCTGGCTCCAGGGCCTGCGCTCTACTCACTGCGCCACCTAGCCGCTCCTAAATAGGCAATTTTTAAAATGTTATAGGGGTACAGTGTCAAAATCATTTGGAGAACATTGGCCTAGGGCTCTGAAGAATAGAAGTCATGTGCTAGCCTGTGTCAGGGGCCAGTCTGCTCTAAGCTAAGCTGCCTCTCAACTGTTAGTTTCCTATTGAACTGAAATATGCCTCCTTGCAGATTATAGTCACTATTTCTAGTTATTCCCTTCTCTCCTTCACCCTCTTCCCCCCACCCCACTGAAGTAATAGAGAATGAAAAAGTATGTTTCCAAATCCAAATGGACTATTTCCGAGGTTTCAAACAGTGATTGAGATGTTTTATCTAGGTTATGCAGTATTATATTACTGGACCTAAATTTGAATGTAGACCCTGGGTAAGTCACTTCACTTTTTTGATCTTCATCAGTAAAATGGGAATTATAATAACACCCACCTCAGGGTTGTTATGAGGATTTGATGGGATGAAAACCTCAAAGTGCTTTGCAAATGAGAACTGTTGATGTTATTATTATGTCTCCACACAGTCCCATCCCATGGACTTTGGGGGTGAGAAAGGAAGAGGCACCTGAAACATGAGCGTGACATTGAGAGGATTCTCCTACACTTTCCCACTCCATTCTGCTTCTGGAGGGAAGATTTGGGATGCTTTTAAATTTTTGTTTTGTTTTTTTTTTTCCAGTGGCAAACAGAGGCCTTTGCAAATCCTGGGGAAGGCCACCTCCTGGGATAGGGGGCAACTCTAACAGGCAGAGCAGCCCCCAGAAGGCTCAGAGGGCTCCTGAGTGGACCCCCAGACCTCAGCACAGTGTCTGATCTCTTGTCTGCTGTTGCACTGTGGACCATGCCCTGGTGGGGGAGTCGGGTGGGGCAGACACTCACTCAACAACTGGCCTGAGTCCTGCCCAGCTTATCCTCAGGGTTCTCTAGAATTGCATTTCTTCTTCACTCTTGCTACCACCCCCTCACCTCAAGCTTTGCTGGTGATGGTTTGGGGTGGGGTGGGGTGGATGGGTTAATGGGGTGAATTAAACTCCCATGGACAAGCCTCAACTGCTCATCCTGACTAGGCTGAGAACGGACACCTACCTGCCCCTGCCAAGTTGGACTTGTCGAATTTCTTCACCTCACTTCCTCCACCTCAGGAGTCCAGGACTGGCTTAATTTAGTTTTTTTTTTCAGAATTTCTATATCCTGGGGTAGCTAGATAGCACAAATTCAGCCTCAGACACTTAACACTTACTAGCTGTGTGACCTTGGGCAAGTCACTTTAACTTCAATTGCCCTGCCTTCCCTCTCCAAAAAGCAAAAAAAAGAATTTCCATATCCTGTGTAATGCATCTCATACAAATCAGGTAATCTTTCCTTGGTTGTGCTGATCACTCAAAATTACTTTGTTTTATCCCGCATATTTTGTTTTTCTCTCAATCATTTTTTCTTGCCTATGATGAGCAGGGTCCTCCAAAGCTCAGCCCCCTCAGGTGATGCCTGGGTCTCAGGGAGGTGTTGCTGAAGGGTTTGCCAAACTATGAGTATGAAGAATTTGAACAATCATCAGTTTGGATGTTATAGTTTCTGAGAATGATGCCTAAGTAAGGAAGAGGTGTAGGGAAGATTTTAGACCATTCAAAGGCCCTGAGGTTAGTTAGTATTCCCTGGAGGTTAGTAGATGACCAGTGCCAAGGAAAGAGAGAATGGTATGATCAGAGGGCATGAACTTCAAAGGGAGTTTGGTTTTGTCTAGTTCTAGCTCAAGAATTCTGGGATTTTAAGAATTCTTTTTCTCTCCCCCTCTGCTCCAGTACCAGGGTCAGAAAGAATTGTGGTTAATCATGCAAACAGAAATTTCTCCTGCCAGAGCAAACCCTGTGTGCTGAGAATGTGTTTAAGAACTGGTGTTTTCCCTTCTCTAATCTAGTGTGCATATTCACAGTTCCTTCCTGTGTTAAACCATGGCTTATCAAGGTTAAGTATAAAGTCTGGGTATGAATGACCCGAGTGCAGCTGACGTCTTTCCTGTTCTGTCTTGACCCTCCCCCACTCCCTTCCCATCGTTCCCACCCTCCCTCTCCCTTCCAACTCCTTTAGATTGCCGAAATTTCTGCTAATTTGCTGGCCCAGCTATTTCATCTAACTACCTAGGGACAGGATCTATTTCTGTCCACTCTGCTTTTTCTTTAGGAGTACAAGATCTGTTTGTTGTGTGTGACATTAGAGAAAAGTCACAGAGAGGGGAGGGTACACTTGAGGACAAGGTATCTTAGTGCAAAACCTGACCTTCAAGCTGGCTTCAGGGATAGTGGAGATCTGCCCAAACCACCATGAAGGCCTTGGGAATCAGAGCATATACTAGGGGATGAGAAGAGTGCTCTGTGGTTTAGTAATATCAACCATCAGGAACATCTTAAGAGTGAATGAGCCTGGCAGAAATACTGTGGCACTGTTCAGTGCTGGGAGGGGGAATGGGACAGAAGAGGAGTAGTTAACCTATAAGGCAATTCATATAGCATTTGCAATATTGAGGGAAGGGCACTGATCCTGAGAGCCTTGGAGCAGATAGGCACAGATGCCCGATTTCTCATTATTCCCCTTCTCCTTCCTGCCAGCTGCTACCCCTGGCAGCAGCCTCCCTAGCCACCTGTGCTTGGCCAGTAGCCAGGCGCTGATTGGCTGATTGGACAAAGGTATTTGAGGGGTGGAGGAGGGTGACGGGGGAGGGCGAGGGACGGAGCTGGGCTGTACATTCAATGAGTAGCACTAGGTCTTCCTGTATTGTGGCTGGAATACAGGGGCCATGTTCCCATGGGCACAGAGGGGCTCAAATTTACAGGTTGAATGAACTTTACAGTTCAAATCCTGTGTAGGTATTCTAATTTGGAAAAGCATTCATTTATTCAACATTTAGTGTCTCCTATGTGTAGAATATATTGCCTACCAGGTAACAGCATTTCCCACACATTTTTCATCCTATGATAGGAAGGGAGCAAGCATTTATTAAGTGCCTACTATGTACCAGGCAATGTGCTATGTGCTTTACACATATTATCTCAATTGATTCTGGGAGGTAGGTGCTATTGTTATCCCCATTTTACAGTTGGGGAAACTAAGGCAAATGAAGGTAAGTGACTTGCCCAGAATCACAAGATAGTGTATGAGGCTGGATTTGAACTCAGGTCTTCCTGACCTCAGGTCTGTTATTCTATTCAGTGTTCCCCATAGTTACCAATATACTTCCTTACCTCCTATTCAGGTAAAGGAGGTAGAGAAGGGAGACAGAAAAGTGGATGTGGGTGGGTTGAAAGGGTAAAAGGGAACAAGGAGTTAAGGAAGAGCTTGATTGTGAAGGAGTAGGCTAATTTGATCCACACTTGTTATTTCTGTGTTGTTGTCAAGATTGCTAATAAAGACCTCAGCTACTGTGATTGATTAAATATATCGAAACTGAGACATGGCATGCATTTCATTGTTAGTACTATCCTTTTACCTACCCCCACATTACTTTGTATTTATTTTGCATATATTTTGCATCTTTTAATGTGTGTACATGTCTAGAATGTAATCATCTTGAGGGCAGGAATTGCTTCTTTTTTATCTTTTATTTCTGCTACTTAGGATATTATCTGGCACAAAGTCGGTGCTTAATAAACATTGAAATCGTTGAATGAATCCAATTCTATTTTTTTTTCTACTGGAGAGGTTCTATAATTGCTGGTTTTATAACATGCAATCAGTACCCATTGTATGGGGAAGTACAAAAGGGATACAGATAAAAACAGATATATTTTCAATGTTTTTAATTTCCTACCCTATGGTGGGAGAAAAAAAAATACAATAAAACTCATGAGGTTTTCTTCTTATTAAAAAAATATCTTGGAGACTCTGGATTTCTTTCCTGAATAACTTATTGAAACATAGGGATCTTGGTTTATTGGCCTCATAAATGTTGTGAATAGAAGATCATTCTCCCTTAAAATTTGTTTACTAGGCTATACTAAAGATTTACATTGGTTTCTAATCTCCACATGAGGGAGGGGAAAGCCTTTGTTTGCTACCCATGTTTATGTCCTCTTACAAGACTAATGACTAGCAGTTTTGGTACCTGGGGCAACCAAAGTGGAAGGGGCAAGGGACAGCTGGTGAAAGGAAGAAGCATGGTCTTGGACAATGAAAGGTTTCTAAATTGCTAAAATAGAAAGAAGTGCCTCAGGGATTCAGCCCTAAGGGCAGTGTGGAAAGGAATCAGAGGTGTGATCTGGGATGATACTGTCTCAAACTCTAAATCTTCTACCCTAGGGCAAAGCTCCAGACACCTGACCCTAGTTTGTAGGTAACATGAGGTTAATAGGAAAAGGGAACATACTTTATGACAGAATCAAGAATCCAAAATGATCTTGATAGGCTAGAATGTTGGGTTGGATGAGATAAATTGAGATAAATTTATTTGAGATAAATTTAATTGAGATAAATACAAAGTTTTAAAATAAAATTAATAATATTAAATAAATATTAAAAAATAAAATTAAATAATAAATTTAAATAAAAATTTAATTGAGATAAATACAAAGTTTTAGATATTTTTTCTTTCAAAAATCCATTTCACACGTACAAGTTGGGGAGAGATGACTAGAAAGCAGTTTGACTGAAACTAGTCTAAGGACTTTAGTGGACTAGAAACTTAACATGAATCAATTGTGTAATACAGTTGCCAATCCCTACCCTATACCAAACAAACAAACAAAAAAACCAACAAAAAACCCCAACAAAACCAAAAACCTAAGATGATATTAGGTTGCATTAAGAGTGTTTTGATGTTAGGTAGGTAATAGTCCCCCTACATTCTTCCCTGGTCAGACCACGCTTGGAATATTATATTCAGTTCTGGGTATCAAATTTTAGGAAGGATGTTGATAAGCTGGAGAGTATCTAAATTAAGACAATACTTCCAATATGTATGATGAGGATTGGTTGAATGAACCAAGGATCTTTAGTCTGAAGAAGAGGAGGCTGTTGGAGGTGGGGGGAGGGGAAAGTCATGATTGCTACCTCTGAATATTGGAAAGGCAGAAGGATTAGATTTGTTCTTTTTGGTTAGAGAAGGCAGAACAAGGTAGAAAAGGCAAATTTCATTTTGAAATAAGTCAACACTCCCTAAAACTTTGAGCTATTCAAAACTGGAATGAGTGGTCATAAGAAGTAAAATGGGTAGAATAACACTTATCTCCCAGGGTTGTTGTGCTGATCCAACAAGATAATATTTGGAAAGTGTTTAGCACAGTGACTGGCACATAGTAGGTGTTAGATAAATGCTAGCTATTCTTCTTATTAAGTAGTAATCTATTACTTAAGTCTTAAAGCAAAGGGGGCGTGGCCACTTGTCCAGTGTGTTGCAATGGGGATGAGTGTGACAAACTAGCAGCTGATAAAGTTTCTACCTGTGAAATTCTGTGATTCTAGTTATGCCCCTCTTTCTTTCTTTATTCCCCCATGTCGGGCTTCTTGTTTCTGTGAATTTGTATGTGATAGAGCGCTCTGAAGGAGGTGAGCCATGCATATAGATTGGGGTGGGCTGGACAAGATATGATTCATTAGTATAGTGTTAGGCAAAGTCAACTCCAGAGGCCTTCAGAATGTCCTTTGGAAACAATAGCAAGATTGTTCTGTATATTGAAACTTATTTTTAAAAATTTTATTTTTAATTTATGGAATAAAACATTTCCATAACAAAATATAATTTAAAATGATTGTATATGAAACTACAAATATATTATGTATAACTTCCTATTCCTTTTAAATATATAATAAAGTATGGAGGCTAGGTGGTGCAGTGAATAGAGCACCAGCCCTAGAGTAAGGAGGACCTGAGTTCAAATCTGGCCTTAGACGCTTAACACACTTACTAGCCATGTGACTTTGGGCAAGTCATTTAACCCCAATTGCTCTCCAAAAAGCAAGATATATATATATAGTAAAGTAATCCTATAAATTTATTTTTTCCCCTTCCCCCATGGCTACCATTAGACACACACACACACACACACACACACACACACACGTATATATGTAAAATCATTCCATACATACTTCTATTTATCAGTTCTTTCTCTAGATGCAGATAGCGATTTCCCCCATATGTCCTTTGTAGTTAATTTGGCTATTTATAATAGTCAAAATGACTTAGTTGTTCAAAGTTGTTCTTAAAGCAATATTGCCGTCATAGAATACAACATTCTCTTGGTTCTCCTGATTTCACTCTTCATTATTTTGTGCAAATCTATCCATGTTTTTCTAAGATCATTGAGCTAATCATTTCTTATAGCACAGTAGCATTTCTAGTAATACCACTAGAAGGTGTATTTCCAAAGATGATTAGGGAAAAAGAAAAAAAGTCTATATGTTCTAAAATATTTATAGCAGCTTTCTTTGTGAGAGCAAAGAACTGGAAATTGCAGGGATATATATTGAAACTAAAAAAAAAATTCTGGAAAAGAGTTCAGAGAGAAAAAAAGCCTAAAATGCAAAAAGATGTCTTACTCAATGCAGGTCTGCCCCCTATAGCCAAGATGATGAAATCAGCATTTTTCTTTCTAAGTGGGTGCTAGGCTTGGTCATTTAAAATCCTGGATTCCCAAATTCAATTCTGCAAAGGTTTTTTTCCTTCTCTTATTTGGATTAGGTGACTCTAAGAATCTTCTCCCAGGTGCCCTGATTTTTGCCGGTCTTTCAGGATCCCTTCGAGTGGCAGCAATGTCTGAGTTCAGTGTCATGTAATGACAAGTCAAACTAGGTAGGAGGATGTCAGCAGACAGACCAGGATTCAAATTCTGGCCCTGCCATTTCAGTCCCATTTGATAATCATTGGAGAGACTTTTATTCATGGGGAGCTCACTAACTAGGTGGCTTCTGGCAAATAGAGGGACCTCTCAGGGCTTTTGGGTCCTTATCTAAGGTTCCTCCTAGCTCTAATCTAATCTCTAATCTTGATTCCTAAGTGCCCATTTAAAACTAGGCCAGTTGAGGTCATCCTAAGAAGGAGTCACCCAAGAAGGAAATTTATAAAGCTAATTATGTATGTGGCATTGCCCATAATGCAATGAGTTTCTTGCTCTGACAATATTTTGTCAATGTATGGGGCAACATGGGAGCAGCTAGGTGGTACAGTCATTAGAGTCCAGGGCCTGAAGCCGGGAAGGCTTATCTTCCTGAGTTCAAATCTGGCCTCAGACACTCACTAGCTGTGTGGCTCTGGGTAAGTCACTTAACCCTGTTTGCCTCAGTTTCCTCATCTGTAAAAAGAGCTGGAGAAGGAAATGGCTAAACCACTTTAGTATCTCTGCCAAGAAAACTCGAAATGTGGTCACAGAATCAGATAAGGCTGAAAATGGTGCAACACTGTGAAATGAGTATGTAACTGTGACTGGTGGTGCAATTCTGTGGTTGTGATTTTGTGATGAATCTGCTGATTTGAAATTGAAGTCAGAATCTTATGGAAAATGGGGAAGCTCAGGCCAAAGGCTTTCCACTGTGCTTCATGTTGCAGCATTTCTGTTTGGGAGCGGTGCTTATGTATAGTACAGTTATTGATAAATAGCTGAGTAATTTAATTTTGGTCACATTGACATCAGCAATGAGAGAAAGACATCTCTAGCTGTATAATCCTGGGAGAGTCACATGTAATGATAGCTGGCATTTATAAAGTGCTTTTTAAGGTTTGCAAAGGGCTTTACATATATCCCATTTGACCCTCACCACTATTATATCTCCATTTGGCAGGTGAGGAAACTGAAGCAAACTGAGGTTAGGTGACTTGACCAGGGCCTAATGTCAGATTTGAACTCAGGTCATCCTGACTTGAGGTCTGGTGGTTTTAGCCATGTCTAAGTAGCCATTTAATTTCTTCTGAGATTCATTTGCCTCATCAGCTAAATCAGGGAAATAATGGTACTTACTCCGTGGGTTTCCTGGGAGGATCAAATGAGATATAGGCATACATCAAAGATATTGTGGGGGGGCAGCTAGGTGGCGCAGTGAGTAGAGTGCCGGCCCTGGAGTCAGAAGGACCTGAGTTCGGATCCGGCCTCAGACACTTAACCCACACAAACAAAAAAACCTAGCCGTGTGACCTTGGGCAAGTTACTTAACCCCAATTGCCCTAAAAGGGGTGGCTAGGTGGCGCAGTGAGTAAGAGCGCCGGCCTCGGAGTTGGGATGACTCGAGATCGAATCCGGCCTCAGAAAATGAGCACCCACACACAAATAATGACTAGCCGTGTAACCTTGAGCAAGTTACTTAACCCCAATTGCTTAAAAAAAAAAAATATTATGGGTTCAGTCTCAGACCAACAAAATAAAGTGAATATTAAAGTCATATGAATTTTTTTGTTCCTCGGTACATATAAAAGTTATGTTGACACTATGCTGTAGTCTATTAAGCGTGCAATAATAGTATTAGTCTGAAAAAGGTACATAATTTAAAAAGATTTTATTGCTAAAACATGCTAACCATCATCTGAGCAAGTCTTGATCTTTTTTTTTTTTTGAGGGCAATTGGGGTTAAGTAACTTGCCCAAGGTCACACAGCTAGGTTTTTGTTTGTGTGTCTGAGGCCAGATCCAAACTCGGGTCCTTCTGACTCCAGGGCTGACGCTCTACTCACTGTGCCACCAAGCCGCCCCAAGTCTTGATCTTTTTGCTGGTGGAAGGTCTTGCTTCAATGTTGATAGCTGCTGACTGATCAGGGTGGTGGTTGCTGAAAGTTGGGGTGGCTTGTGGCAATTTATTAAATAAGACAAAGACAAAGTCTGCCTCATTGATTGATTCTTCTTTTCATTTGAAAACTTAGAGACTATTATAGAGTTATTAACTGGCCTGATTTCAATATTGCTGTGTCCCAGGGGAGACCCGAGGAGAGAGAAAGAGTTGGGGAATGGCAAATTATCAGAGCAGTCAACACACACAACATTTATTGATTAAGTTTGTCATCTTATATAGGTAGTATTTGTGGGACCCTAAAACAATTACAATAATAACATCTAAGATTATTGATCACAGATCATCATAAAAGATATAATAATAAAGAAAATGTTTGCAATATTTCAAGAATTTCCAAAATTTGATACAGAGAAATGATGCGAGCACATGCTGTTGGAAAAATGGCACCCACAGACTCGCTCTCCACGGGGTTACCTCAGACCTTCAATTTGTAAAAAATGCAGTATCTGTGAAATGCAATAAAATGAGGTATGCCTGTAAAGTATATAGGAGAGAAGAGCTTTGTTAACATTAAGGTGCTATGTAGGTGCTGTCTCTCATTTCTATTACAGATTTTATTTGACTTGGGATTTCACAGGCATTGACATTTCCTACTAGCTGGCTATTTTTTGTGAATGGCTTTATCTTTATCTTTATCTTTCTGTTGTGGTATTTGCTGGAAGAAAGCTGACTAGATCACTCTCTTGGCCAGGAAGAACATAGCCTACAACTGGGAAAGACTCTTCCCCCTTTCTCCCTTGTACTGGGCTGGCTCAGGGCTACCCTCCAAGGGGCTTGTTTCTTCTTTGTTCCAGGAGCTTTTCCCATTTGCATCAGCTGATTTCTTTTTCTCTGTTTATATTCTCTCCTGTAAATCATCTCCAGGCTGGCTCACGTGAATTGTGCAGTGACTGACAAGTTTGTGATCTCCCAGGAGAGCAATTGCCTCTACCTTCCTGCAGGCCTCTTCCTGTAAAATCGATGTTTTTTCAGATACCAATTTCTACAACTTCTATAGGAGATACTAGTATTGATCATCAGATGATGTCAACATTCTCATCAGGAACTTGTCATCGTCTAGGAGCCCTAAGTTTTTGTATATACTGTTTTTATATTTTGGAGGTTTCCTTTAAGCATGTGGTTTGGTTAAAGATTGATGGGAATATGGACTTTTAAATATACTTCATAGAATACTATGGTACAGATAATGTGTTTTAAAAGTTCCAACATTTGTCTGTTATTTGAAAATCAGAGAAACAAACAATGGTGGTTAACAGCTCACAACATTTAATTTTAACTCAAGTTATACAAGAAGCATTGTGTTACAGTACCATACGGGTACAACCTTATGAGAGCACCATTCTTAACAATTTTGATTCATTTCGAAAAGACACAACTTTAGCCACATAGGGGGTGGGTGTGGGTGGGTGGGTGACAGGGTTGGAGAGCAGTTTCTTCCAGAGGAATAATATTCGGGATACTCTGAAGGCTATTTGTGGCTTACTCTTGGGCACAGCAATTGGGATGGTCAAAAGTTGAATGAGGCTCTGGGCCCAAGCCCAATAGAGCTGCAATGGACAATTCTGGGTACTCTGGCCTGGGCATGAGACTAGGTGAAATTCCATGGGTTCTAGGGAAAGGGCAGAGTGCCCTGGTGTTGAAAAGAGAGTAGCTGGACCCATGAAAATTTGGGTTAGCTCTGGAATCATGGGTGGGAGTAGAAAATTTGAGAAATGCACCTCCAGAGGCAGGGATCCTTGGCTGGAATTTTTCTTTTAACTTAACATTATATTCTACATTTTTTTAATCAGCAAAAATTTGCCTTCTCCTGGTTTCCCATTGAGAATGAAAGAAAAGGGGTAGAGCCAAGATGGCAGTGTAAAAGCAGGAAAAGTCTATATGCCCCTTCCATAACCACCTCAAATACCTATAAAAATGACACTAAAAAAACTTTAGGGCTACAGAACCCACAAAGTGACAGAGAGAAACAAACCTCCTGCTGAAGACAGCCTGGCAGGTCAACAGGAAGAGTCCATTGTAGCACACTAGGAGCAGAGCCCAGCCTCTTGTGAGTCTGAGGTTTTAGCCTCAGGGAGGCCTCAACCAGCCCTGGTTGAGGTACTTTGGGAGAGTGGATCACCAGCAGCTGTGGTGGTTTCCAGAATTATCAAACCATAAATGCCAAAGACAAATTGAGAGTTCAGTGTGGACTTTGTGGGAACAGGGGGTCCAGGAATTCTGTCCAGACTCTGACCCCCAGAGGGAGAAATAGCTGAGGGGCAGCAGCCACCACCATGTGGCTGCTTCAGAGCTCCTGGCCTGCAGATTGTAGGGGGATCAAGCAACCAGTCTTAGAAGTAATTGTTCTTACTTTAACCTGCTTAGATCTGGATCACTGTCTAGGGTAGAGGTCCTGGGGTATGTGACCAGTGTGCCAGAGCTAGTGGAGTCTTTTGATAGGGCACCCAACTAATAGCTCTGGCAGCTGAGAAAACCCCAGTGATTTGGGACAATGTTCTCTTCTCTGGAAGCAGAGTTCTACTGTGGCAAAAAGCTCAAAAGTCAAGTAATTGAGTGGCAACATGAGCAAGCAAAGGAAGCAAAGGAAGCACAGCAATCTGATTTTGGAATCCTGTTTTGGGGACAAAAAAGGATCAAAGCATGGAATAGGAGGAAGACAACAAAGTCAGAACTCCTGCACCAAAAGCTTCTAAGAAAAATATGAATTGGTTACAGGCCATAGATGAGCTTAAGAAGGATTTTGAAAACCAAATAAGAGAAGTGGAGGAAAAATTGGAGAGAGAAATGAGAAGATGCAAGAAAATCATGAAAAGAGAGTCAACAACCTGACTAAAGAAGACAATACCTTAAAAAATAGACTAACTCAAATGGCAAAAGAGATTAAAAAAGCCAAATTTGCCAGATGGGAAAAGAATCTCAAAAGCTCACTGAAGAGAATCATTCCTTCAAAATTAGATTAGAGCAAATGGAAGCTAGTGACTTTATGAGAAATCAAGATACTATTAAACAGATCCAAACAAATGAAAACATAGAAGGCAATGTGAAATATCTCATTGGAAAAAAACTTCTTACCTGGAAAATAGATCCAGGAGAGATAATTTAAAAATTATTGGACTACCTGGAGGCCATCATCAAAAAAAGAAACTAGAAATCATCCTTCAAGAAATTCTCAAGGAAAATTGCCCTCATGTTTTAGAACCAGAGGGCAAAATAGAGGTTGAAAGAATCCACCAAGGGGTGGCTAGGTGGTGCAGTGAATAGAGCATGGGCCCTGGAGTCATGGGGACCTGAGTTCAAATCCAGCCTCAGACACTTGACACACTAGTCATGTGACTTTGGGCAAGTCACTTAACCCAAATTTCTCTCCAAAAAGCAAAAAAAAAAAAAAAAAAAAAGAATCCACCAATCACCTCTTAAAAAAGATCCCAAAAAGAAAACTCCTATGAATATTATAGCTAGGTTCTGGAATTCCCAGATCAAGGGGAAAATATTACAAGAAGAAACAATTTGAATATTGTAGAAACACAATCAGTATAACATAGGATTTGGCAGCTTTTACACTGAAGGATCAAAGGGCTTGGAATATGATATTCCAGAGGTCAAAGGAGCTGGGATTAAAACCAAGAATCACCTACACAGCAAAACTGAGTATCATGTTTCAGGGGAAAATATGGTCATTCAATGAAAGAGAGAACTTTCAAGCATTTTTGATGAAAAAACCAGAGCTGAATAGAAAATTTGACATTCAGATACAAAAAGCAAGAGAAGCATGAGAAGGCAAACAGGGAAAAGAAATCATAAGGTACTTACAAAGAAGAACTATTTACATTCTTACATGGAAAAACAATAATTGTAACCTATGAAACTTTTCTTAGTATGAGAATAGTTGAAGGGAATAGTGTGTGTATTTATGTGTACAGGTATACATAGACAGAGGGCACAGGACCAATTGAATAGGAAAAGATGATACTTAAAAGGTGAAATTGAGAGGTGAGAAAGGAATATAATGAGAGGAGATAGGAAGAGACAGAATGGGGTAAACTATCTCATATAGAAGAGGCAAGGGAAAACTGTTACAGTGGAAGGGAAGAACAGGAAGGCAAAAGGGAATGAGTCAACCTTACTCTCATTGAATTTGGCTTAGGGAGGGAATGACATACACACTAAATAGGGTATCTCACCCTACAGGAGAGTAGGGAGGAAGGGGATGAGAGGGGGAATGATGGCAGGGAGGGCAGGTTGGTGGGGGAGGGAAGTTGGAAGCACACACTTTTTTTTTTCAAATGCTTTATGAATTTCTGGTTTACATCATTCATTTCCATCAGATTTTGAGTTGTAATTTCCCCCCCTGTTTTCCTCCTACCCACCACCCCAAAATAGCGATCCCACAGGATATTCCCTCCTCCAATCTGCTCTCTACCATATCTTCTCCCATACCCTCTTCAACTTTTCCAGTAGGGCAAGGTGGATCTCTATGTCCCAATGCCTGTATATCTTATCTCCTAATTACATGTAAAATAGTATTAATAATAGTATTTATATATTTTTAAACATTTGAATTTAAAACTTTGAATTCCAGATTAATTTCCTTCCTCCCTTGTCACCCACCCTTACTGGGAAGATAAGCAATTCAGTATATGCTGTACATGTATAGCTATGCAAAACATTACCATAGTAGATATATTGTAAAAGACTAACTACATTTCCCTCCCTCCTATTTCACCTCCCACCTGGTCCACTTCCCACTTTGATCCTATTCCCTTTCAAAAGTGGGTGCTTCCAACTTCCCTCTCCCCAAGCCTGCCCTCCTTTCCATCATCCCCCCTGCCCCCCACTCTCCTGTAGGGTGAGATATCCCATTTAGTATGTATGGCATTCTCTCCCTGATCCAAATTCAATGAGAATAAGGTTTTGCCTTTTTGCCTTCCTGTACTTCCCCTCCGCTGTAACCACTTTCCCATGCCTCTTCTATATGAGACAGTTTACCCCATTCTGTCTCTCCCCATCTCCTCTCATTATATTCCTCTCTCACCTCTTAATTTCGCCTTTTAAGTATCATCTCTTCCTATTAAAATGGTCCTGTGCCCTCTATCTATATATACCTGTAAGCATATATACACACATTCACATATGTATTCATATGCCCATATACACTTCTTCAACTATTTTCATACTGAGAAAAGTTTCATAAGTTACAATTACTGTTTTTTCATGTAGGAATGTAAATTGTTCAACTTTGCTAAGTTCCTTATGATTTCTTTTCCCTGTTTACCTTCTCAAGCTTCTCTTGCTTCTTGTATCTGAATGTCAAATTTTCTATTGAACTCTGGTTTTTCCATCAAGAATCCTTGAAAGTCAGGGCAGCTAGGTGGCGCAGTGAGTAGAGTGCTGGCTGTGGAGTCAGAAGGACCTGAGTTCGGATCTGGCCTTGGACAACACATACAAACAAAAAAAAACATAGCCATGTGACCTTTGGCAAGTTACTTAACTCCAACTGCCCTCAAAAAAAAAAAAAAAAAAGAATACTTGAAAGTCCTCTATTCCACTGAATGACCATATTTTCCCCTGAAACATGATACTCAGTTTTGCTGGGTAGGTGATTCTTGGTTTTAATCCCAGCTCCTTTGTCCTCCAGAACATCATATCCCAAGCCCTTTGATCCCTCAGTGTAGAAGCTGCCAGATCCTGTGTTATCCTGATTGTGTTTCCACAATATTCAAATTGTTTCCTCCTGGCTGCTTGTAATATTCTCTCCTTGATCTGGGAATTTTGGGAACTTGGCTATAATAATATTCCTAGGAGTTTTCTTTTTGGGATCTTTTTCAGGAGGTGATCAGTGGATTTTTTCAACCTCTATTTTGCCCTCTGGTTCTAAAACATTAGGGCAGTTTTCCTTGAGGATTTCTTGGAGGATGATTTCTAGGTTCTTTCTTTGATCATAGCTTTCAGGTAGACCAATAATTTTAAATGATCTCTCCTGGATCTATTTTCCAGATTAGTGGTTTTCCCCATGAAATATTTCACATTGCCTTCTATTCTTTCATTTGCTTGGATCTGTTTAACAGCGTCTTGATTTCTCATAAAGTCACTAGCTTCCATTTGCTCCAATCTAATTTTGAAGGAATGATTCTCTTCAGTGAGCTTTTGAGATTCTTTTTCCATCTGGCAAATGCGGCTTTTTAAGGCATTCTTCTCCTCATTGCCTTTTTAAGCCTCTTTTGCCATTTGAGTTAGTCTATTTTTTAAGGTGTTATTTTCCTCAGTCAGTCTGTTGACTCTCATTTCATAATTTTCTTGCATTGTTCTCATTTCTCTCCCCAATTTTTCCTCCACTTCTCTTATTTGCTTCTTAAGGTCCTCTATGGCTGTAACCAGCTCTCATTTTCATTTGGGGCTTTTGGTGCAGGAGATCTGACTTCACTGTCTTCCTCCTATTCCATGCTTTGATCCTTTTTGTCACCAAAGTAGGAGTGTAAAGTTGGGGTACTCTGTTTATTTTGCTTCCTTTGCCTACTCATGTCGCCACTCAGTCACTTGACCCCTGGGCTTTTTGCCACAGTAGGACTCTGTCACCAGACAGGGGAGCTTCCGTCCCAAACACTGGGGTTTTCTCAGCTGCTGGAGGTGTTAGTTGGGTGCCCTCTCTGAAGCCACCACACTCTTTGGCTTGCTGGTCAAACACTCCAGGACCTCCATCCTAGACCACAATCCAGATCCAAGAAGGTTAAAGCAAGAGCAATCAGCCCTCAGGCTTGTTGCTTTGTCACCCTATAGTCTGCAGGCCAGGAGCTGAAGCTGCAATGTGGTGGTGGCTGCGCTGCAGCTCCTCAGCAGCTTCTCACCCTGGGGGGAAGAGGCTGGGGTACTCCCAACCACTGGAACCCAAAATCCACTTTGTCCTTAGCATCTATGTGTTGATAATTCTGGAAACACCACAGCTGCTGGTGATCTGGAGTCCCTCTAGCAGGCTGCTGGTCAGACCTGCCCTGGGGCTAAAATCTTCAGTTCATGAGGGCCTGGGCTTGGCTCCCAGAGTGCTACACTGGCCACTCGCTGCCAGGCTGCTGGGCTGTCCTCAGCGGGAGGTTAGCTTCTCTGTGTCATTTTGTAGGCTATGTAGCTCCAATGTTTGTTCAGAGTCCCCTTTTACATGGATTGGGGAAGGTGGAAGCAGAGCCCCACAGAAGTCCTGTTTCTACTCTGCCATCTTGACTGCACTCCCCAGAAGCACACACTTTTGAAAAGGTACAGGGTCAATGTAGAGAATAGAACAAGTGGGGGTCAGGATAGGATGGAGGGAAATATAGTCAGTCTTTCACAATATATCCACTATGGAAATATTTCGAGTAGCTACACATGTACAACCTATATTGAATTGCTTATCTTCCCAGTAAGAGTGGGTGAGGAGGGAGGAAGGGAGAGAATCTGAAATTCAAAGTTTTAAAATAAAATGTTTTTTAAAAAAATATTATTATTATTATTATTATTAGTAGTAGTAGTAGTAGTAGTATTTTACATGCAACTAGAAAATAAGATATATAGGCACTGGGGTATAGAGACCCATCTTGCCCTACTGGAAAGTCGGAGAGGGGAAGAGGGAGGATATAGGAGAGAGATTGGTGGAGGGGGTATAGAGTGGGGTCACTTTTTTGGGGTGGTGGGTAGGGGAAAGATGGGGAAAAATTTGTAACTCAAAATCTTGTGGAAATGAATGATGTAAACTAAAAATAAACATAAATTTAATAAAACAAGAAACAAAAAAGAATGAAAAATGAAAAAAAAGTACACATTTTACAAATGTATACACATAACAAAAAAATTGTGTGTTTGTCTCATTTTGCACCTTGAGACCCCACTTCTTTATCAGGAGGTGGGTACTAAGTCCTCTGGCATTGGGGCTGGTCATTATGCTGATCAGAGATCCCAAATCCTTCAAAGTGGTCCACTTTACAATATTGATGTCATTTAACAGCTAACAAAAGCAAGCTTACTTAGCCATAGCAAGGAAAGGAGGCAATATTAATTCAGGTGTATGTTTGCTTCCCTGCCTTTGTGATGGGTTATTCTGGTCAGCTGATCAGAAGACCTGAAGGAGGAATCAGGTGATTCCTCCTGTCTTGGACTTCTTGGTACTTAGATCATTTGTGAGAAGTGTCAATAGCCTGAGCAGATTACATTTCTGGGATGGTTTCACTGTCTTTTGAGAAAAAGCAATCCTAGTCCTCATGGGGGTTAGGGGCCATAGGAAAAGCTGGCAAAGACCATAGGGCAGAGTTCTAGGAGATATTGCTTCTACTACAACACCCAAAAGCACTTGTTCAGTACTATGTGCATTTGGTATAGATTTGGCCTGATAATAAACTGTGTACAGAGCTGAAGATCTCAGAGTATTGGCTGAATGGCTTCTGGGAAATTGTGAAAACTCTTTTACTTACTCCAAGCTACCCATGGAAACAGAGACCCATCTTTTCAATGCTAACATTTCATCAGTGTTTTCTTTCTTTTCTTTTCTTGGAGGCAGTTGGGGTTAACTGACTTGCCCAGGATCACACAGTTAAGTGTCTGAGGTATGATATGAACTAAGGTTCTCCTGATTCCAGGGTTGGTGCTCTACCCAACAGTGTTTCTTTATGGCACTCAGACATTCAATGCCACTGTCTCTGGAGAAACGAAAGATGAGTTATCACTCAGAAAGCAATGGAGACATACGTGATGGGTAAGAGCAGTGACCAGCGAGGTGCTACGAAGAATGTATGTGAAGGACATTACAGGGAGAGGGTTGAGTTTGACAACTGGAAGGGAAGGTCGGCTGGCTACATGGATGGGTGTTTGGTGGGATGGGAAGACATGAATGCAGATCACATCACTAGACACTAGAGGGAGATCCTGATCACAAATCACAGATCCATTTGATATTGATTGAAAGTGGAGGATGAAAAGGTTTGGCTGCCAGATGAAATTCAGGATTGGATCTGGGGAAGTGGTGGTGGGAGAATGGGCCTGCCTTGCATTTATTCTTCCTTTTTCCTTGTAACTACTTTTCAGTCCGCAAACCTCAGATTCCTCTGGGGGGAATGGACTCTGAGTTCAAATTTTGTCTTTGTGACAGCGTGACCTTGGGCCTCAGATTCTCATTCATATAATGAGGAGTTTGGAGTAGATGGCCTCTGAGATCTTGGCCACATCTATGATCCTGTGGTCCCTGTCCTGCTCTCTATCAGCCCTGAGGCAAGACGAGATGGGCAGAGACTTTCCCGGGGACTAGAAGGTTGAGGAGCAAGGCAAGTCTCCAGTGAAAGTAACAAAGGGAAGCTCTGTGCCTCTTCTCTCCCTTTTCACTTTCTTCTTCCCTAATTCTGAACCCAGAGTGAAACATAAGCATTTGAGAATGGTGAAATCTTCATAATCGTTAAATCAAATAATCTTGTAAAGAACTTTAGAGCCAGAAATAAGCCATCTAGGACAATTATTGGTTTACAAATGGAGAAACTGGGGGCTAAGTGATACAGTGAGTAGAACACCTGCCCTGGAGTAAGGAAGAGCTGAGTTCAAATCCGACCTCAGACACTTAACACTTACTGTGTGACCTTGGGCAAGTCACTTAATTCCAATTGCCCTGCCTTCCCCCCTCCAAAAAGAAAAAGAAAAAAAAAAACAGATGAAGAAATTGAGGACCAGAGAGAAAGCCTAAACTGATTCTGTCCTCTGGTGGCCAACAGAGGGATGTTTGTTCATTTCCTCTTCACAGGGATTGTATATGTAAGCTGTATTTCCCCCTCCCCCTCCTCCCTTTAAAACTGTATTTTCATTCTTTATAGCTGATACAATTTCACATCTCTGCAATATTAATTTCCCTTCAGCCCTTCCCTCTTGCTTACAACTATTATTTAGTTATTTTAGGAAAATCTCAGTCCTTCATCTCCCCCTATCCCCATCTTTCCATTTATTAGATTTTTTAAAATGATATATCTATAGGAAGAAAAGGGAAATTTTAAAGGTTTTTTCTTCTTCACATGAAATTAGACCTGCTACAGAATCAGTACCATACTGGTCCAAAGTCTGAAAGAACCTGAAAATCCTTTCAGAGCTAGACCTCTCATTAATACTTTTGCTCCTTCAGAATCTGCACAAAAGGTTTTCTGTTATCTCCTCCTCCAATTAAATCTGCTTTTCCTTGAGCAGCAGCATTTAACTTTTCAAAATCATTAAAGTTTTTTTCATTTTCTTATTGTAACAGCATTATTTCTATTACTTTTCATGGCAAATGTACCCTATTTCAGGTACATGTATGTTGACCAGGTTCTATGGGCTAACCTGGGAATTTACCCTGCCCTTATAACTTTGTTTCTATAGGAAAATGTATTTTAAGCATTGAAAGGGGACTTCCCTGAGGTGACAGAGATAATCAGTGGCAGAGCTGGCACTAAAATTCAGGTATCCTGATTACCAACCCAGTGATTAATCTTTCTATATAGTGTTTAGTATCTTATAAATATTTGTATAAAGGAAGAGTTCCTAAAATGCCTTTATTTCCTTGATGCCTTAAATTTCATGTTGGCCTTGGACAAAACTGTGAAGTGGTGAGGGCTAGCATTCCCAATAACCATAGATGCCTGTGGCTCTCATGCTTTTGACCTCTCCTGTCCTCCCACCTCCCTAATTTAAAGAAAAAAATTCCTTTGTTTCATTTCTGTCCTCAAGTTTTCTGTTTACCAAAGTGACAGCTAAATTAATAAAACAAATCCATGTTAATGCGGACTTATGGCTCACATGGGCTACATGGAGAGGGCTAAATCCAAGTTTTCCACTGTCCCCCTCCTCCTCCACTATGCACTTTTAAATGGCTTCTTGAAGAAAATGTCATCATTTTTGTTGTCAAGTCTTGTGGAATGACTGAGTAAATTTCAGCCCAGGTAGAAGAAAAAGGGAGAATAGAGAGGCAAGCCAATTGGTGACCTACTCCTGGGCAGGTGGGGTCTTATATTCAATATTATCTGATAATATTGAATAATAGAATAATAAAAGAATACTACAATCTCAACTTACATTCACCTGTGTATCTCTTAGTGCCTCACACAGTTTATGTATCAAATGCCAATTCAATGATTGTTGAAATGATCCCCTTACATCTTGGCCTTTACTTCTCTGGTCAGTTTCTCCATTTGTAAAATAAGGGGGTTGGATTTGGCCTCCCAGGGATCTTTTTTTGACTCTGACTTGTATTTGCAATTTTTCAAGTCAATAAACTAGGTACCATGCAACCCCTTTTCTTTATATCCTCCCTCCTACACCCCAAACTGCTTCAAATTAGCTCTTCTGTTATATTTTTTTTCCCTTTTTTTTGGAGGACAATTGGGGTTAAGTAACTCGCCCAAGGTCACACGGCTAGGTTTTTGTTTGTGTGTGCATTAAGTGTCTGAGGTCGGATCTGAACTCAGGTCCTTCTGACTCCAGGGCCTACGCTCTACTCACTGAGCCACCTTTATCATACTGGCAACTGGAAAGACTTACGGGAGTACAGATGGGAGCAAAACCAGGAACTTTTAGACTTTATTTCTACATCAAGCACTTCTGTTGTCAATAACGTATAAAGTGTCAAACAGCATTATGTATCAATTACACATATCCCATTAACTTTGTGCTGAAGGAGATATGACTAGATATTTTCTTTTTAAATTTTTTTTTGGAGGGGGGAAGGCAGGGCATTTGGGGTTAAGTGACTTGTACAAGGTCACACAGATCATAAGTATCAAGTGTCTGAGGTTGGATTTGAACTTATGTCCTTCTGACTCCAAGGCCAGTGCTCTATTCATTGTGCCACCTTGCTGCCCCTCTCTTTTAATTTTTGCAGCTCCCAAAATATGAATCTGGATTTCTTGGGAAAGCTGCAAAGGAGTTCCTTCTCCATGAAGTATGGAAAAACTAAGAAAATAAGAGGTTTTTGATTTGTTTTTTCCCTTTCATCTAGAAACAGAATGAATAAAGGTTGGTCAAGGTGCCAAGACTGCTGGACCCCAAAGGAGATGGTCTCTCGGTCTGATGTGTGAATCCTGTCCAACACTAAGAAGTCTGGGCAAACAAGGAAGAGCTACAGAGATACTGAGCAATAAGGAGGGGTTACAGGAAGGCTGGGACAAAGGATGATGGATGGGAAGCTGTGGATGCTGGCTTGGCATTTCAGCAAAAGCCCTGATAAATCTTCAGGTTGTCTCAAACTATTTCA
The DNA here is from genome assembly GCA_011680675.1 of Gymnobelideus leadbeateri. Lineage (NCBI taxonomy): Eukaryota > Metazoa > Chordata > Mammalia > Diprotodontia > Petauridae > Gymnobelideus > Gymnobelideus leadbeateri. The sequence goes on along the minus strand of WOXC01004676.1, from coordinate 980,758 downwards.
AGAGATGCTTGGAAGTTCTTAAAATTCAATTCACTTTAATTAAACATGTATGTTATGTGCCCTTTTTACAAAGGATGCTGAAGGACCAGATAGTTGTGAGTGCATCAAATAAATCATGATGGGGTGATGTCACTACTGGCATAATTTAAATCATAACACTTGGAGGTAAGGATTCTTATTTAAGAAGTGCCAGCTGATAAGTCAGCAATTGAAATGTATTGCTAAGTTTTATGATAATTTTCCCGGTTATAAATAATATACAAAGACAACTTTCTCCCCCTTACTTTATGGATATCAAGGATTTCTGTCATGCAGGCCAGTAAAGAAGGGAAATGGGATTATCTAAATTCATACTCTCTGTCACCTCTGGGTGAGGTCCATTGGAATCAATAATCAGAACCTAGACAATACTATCATTACATGAGCTCCTTCTTTCATTAGTACTTGCCTCCTTTGTATAATTGAGTGCTTTGGTATATGCATAAAGGTTTTATATACATGGATGTATGTATGGCACGTGCATAGCCATGACTCCTTATTCATGACTTTCCTAACCTGCACTTGCTTAGGCCAGCATGCCAATGCGGCCTAGCCCACTGGATGTTTGAATGAGAAGCCCTGCAATGGAGGTCCTGTCACCAACTTACTCCTTATTCTGTGATCGGTCCCCTGATTTCTCTGGGCTTCAGTTATCTCATTTGCAAAAAAAGGGCAGTTGGATTAATTTTTTTAAAAAGAACTGATAAGTACTTGAAATTTCCTAGGCCAGTTAAATAGATATTGTGTACACTGCACATCCCTCCCCCCATACAAACAAAAGGTGCACTTCAAATGAACTCTTACAGTACTATCTTTATTGAATATAGAAAATGTGAACAAACACAAGCCATGAAATTAATTTTTCATGTCTTATCCAGGCATAGGCAGGATGAAGGTCTGAGTGCACAGGATGAGGTGGATAGTTACTTTTTCTTTTGGACAAGATACACATTAGGCAAAGGTAGACAAAAGATTCTAAAATTCAGTAAGCATTTTGGTAGGATATTTGGAAACAGTTTAAAATCTATTAGTTTTTTTTCCCTAAGATCTGGAGAAATTTTAATTTTCTTTTATATTGATACTAAAAGTCACATTTTAATCAAATTACAACCTATGATAAAATATCCATTTGTACATAAACATAATACTTTATCCACATTTTAGATACAAAAAATAGTACAGTACTAAAAAGCTTATAAATTAGAACTAGAAACTATTTTACTAACATTGGGATATTATTAATTCATTTGCTAAATGTCAATAATATGTTGGGTACTGAAGGCACAGGGCAGGCATACTGGACTAATGGAAACAAAAAAAACCCACAATGGGATCCATATACCATTACTGCATCTATATATTACAGGTATATGTTTTTGATGAATAGTTCTAGTGTAGGTTCCTTGAAAATTTTCACACTGAAAAAAGCACGAGTAAAACGGCCTGTCCAAAGATGATTTTCTGATATACATGGAGAGTTTGAAGGTGACCAGGATGACGACAGTTATGCCAAAAATGGGTAAACCTGTTTGACAGTTCTGTAAATGCCTCCAGAGGTGATGAGAGATCATCATCTGGATAAGAGATCACAGTCAATCTGTGATCTCTGCTACATCTTCTCACGGTCTTTGGCAACACTAGATTGGACAGATATGGAAGATACTAATACACATATGGTTTAGAATGAGGGACTTTTTTGTGTACAATGGTCAACATTTCAACAATGCATATTACTATGGAAATCAAAACTTAAAAAAAACCCCAAATGTTAAAAAATTGTTTTAACATGTGATTGGGGGGAAATATTTATGTGTATATATGTGTATATTATGTGGTATGTGTATATATATTTATTTATAGATACATATACATACAAATATATGACTTTATAATACTCAATGGTGGAAGAACAACATGTGGCCTAAAAAGAGACAGAGAGGAGGGCAAAACATCAGGGTTTCAAGAAATGGGGAGAGTTTAACTTGTGACTTTGCTTATAATAGGCAATATTCACAAATGTTAGTAAGGAGAAAATAATGATTCTGAAGTATTAAAGCCTGATAATCTTTCCTAGCCCATTGGACTTCAGAAATTTGTAAAATTTACTCAGATAATTCCACCTTCTTTGGCTAAGAGGCACAAATGATCACAGCTGTCTTCCTTGCTTAATCATAAAATAATCCCAGAGTAAGCTCCCATAAAAGTTGGCCTTTCCAAAATAACTGGCTGGAAGGTGAGAAAACTTCACTCGTTATGTTTACCACAAACCCATCGAAGTTGTTGATCAGTCCGAAGGTCAGTGAGTTCTTCTACATCTCTCCAACTACACTGGCAAGCATAGGCCCGTGTCCCTTTCCGCTTTGTCATCTTTGCTTTCAACTTGTTGAATTCAGGCATATTGTTCCTATAAATAGTAAAGTAGGCAGCTTTTAATATTATGGTCCTGTTGGGCACTTTCTATATTGGTAATAATGAATGATTATTTAAAATTTAAAATTATTTTTTTAAAAAAGAAATTTTAACACTTGTAATTCTCCAACTTTAAAGGTGATTTAAGGAAAAACAAGACAAAAAAAAAGAAAAACTGCCCAAACAAAAGCAGATACAGTTTGCTGTTCTGCTTCCTGTTCTACGCCCCTTCAATGGTCTTGAGAATGTGAAGCAAATCCCCTAGTTCTCTTTGCTACTCAGAGGCTGATATGTTGACACAACGGACAGATAAGTAACTGACTTTGTTATCAGTAGGATTACAGGATACAGAAGAGGGCACCAGTTCACCTCTGGCTGTGCAGAAGGACCAATGCTAGTGCTGAGGGATACTGGGGAAAAGTGTGCGTCCATCAATCTTCCTTTGGATGAACTCATCATGGGATTATTTCACAAGACAGGGCAGGTCTGGGGGGTAAACAGATACTTCTACCTAATAAATTGGCATAGTACTTTTTCATGTGCAACAGACATCTACCCCCACCCCACATACACACATGCCTACTCATGCATACACACATACATACATACAGTCAGCATCCATGATTTCAGCAGAATGGGGAACTTCTGGTGTAGCAATTCCCTCTACTAATGTAAACCCACAACTTCTCTGTAATTCAGTCTCAGAAAGTTGTCTGGTACATGGGGACATTAGTCACAAAGCTACAATGTATCAGAGGGAGGCCTTTTAATATAGGTCTTCCTGACTCCAACACTGGCTGCCTTCAGTCCTTTCTGCCACAATGATTTTTATTTAACAACATAATTGTGTGTTCTAGAATGCTTTTAATTAGGTAAAATAATTAAATCAGTGATAATTAAATCAACCACCCTATTAAGTTACCACATGACCAATAGTATTTAAAAACTTATTGCGCTTTAATCTAAATTCATCAATTATGATTTTCATAATAAATTGGAGATACTTACATAAATATCCCATGACAGAAAAAAGCAAAGTTCTCAATGATATCAAAAGGAAAAGTAAAACAGTTCAAAACTATAAAAGGACACATAGCATCATACACATCTTTCTCTACTTACATTGTAGCACACAAATATAATGTGCCCTCTGGTGGCCAAATGGGCACAATAATTAACAGATGTATTTTTGCATAGCAAATGGCATTTTAGATCAAATTGAAGAAAAAGAAGTTGGTTAAATTAAAGACAATGTCCTCTAGTCAATTTAGTATATATGTGAATTAACATTTTTTAATCATTAATATATTTAATATGTATTTGAAATAGTAGGAAGCTAAGAAATAGAAAGAATGGATATAAAGGCAATCTAAAATTTTTTTTATAACACAAAATTTGCCAATCTTCAATCAAAAGATCATCCAAACATTTCTTCCCAAGGAAACATATCCTTTAGTTGGGCCTTTTTTTGGAGGGGTGGGATGGGGTGGGAGGTCTAGATCTGTGATTTCATCATCTCTTCAGATTAAAATTCTGCTGATCTGTACTGATTTCCCTGTACTGATACAAACTGGCCATGTCTATAACTTACAGTCGGCTAAGAGCTGCCTGGGACACTGAGAGGTTGAGCAGTTTACTCAAAATCTTAAAGCCAGAAGGTGTCAGAAACAGGACTCAAGCCCAGGTGTTTCTGATCTCTGAGATGAACTCTAGGCACTATGACATACAGACTCTTAAGGGGCCCCTTATTCTGCCAAGTGTGGTGTGGACAGGCACACAATTTTAAAACAAGCAGGTGACATTTACATGTTCTATTCTTTCTTGCCTTTTCTTCGTGAGGCAAACAAAATTAACTTCACGGTGCTTCAACGCAGATGAAAACTAATGCTCATAAAGCATCCTGTCATGTGGAAATGCCAATATTCCTGGCAACATGAAGAACATTTTTAAGTTCTTTTTAAGTTCTGTATACTAATCATATTAATTCTGAAGTTGCCTTGTTTATGGATGTCTCAAATGAGTATGTAGCACACACCCGGAGCACAAGAGTAGTAACACCCCATGGTATCCAGCACAATGCTAGGCACACAGGAGGAGTTCAATGGTGATGTAGCTAGAATAAATCCTGTTAACCAGAACACTGCACGGCCCAGCCCTCCCACACGTCTGTGACAGTACAACACCTGATGTTCATGATGACTCTGTCTTCCTAAAGATTTTCTGTGATGAGGTATTTAGCACTCAGACCAAGGCAGCTCATCCCACTTTTAGATAGTTCTAATAGTGAGAAAGTTTTTCCTTAGGTTGAGCTGAAACCTGTTTTCCTGTAATGTCCATCCACTGCTCTTAGTTCTCTTCTCTAGAAGCAAGGACATGACATGTCCTTCCAGATAACAATTCTTCAAATATCTGAACATTTCTTTCTCACTCCTGTTTGAAAATCAAGACATTTGACTATTTCTGAGTTGTGTCTAGACAGACACTAATTGCAGAATTTCTTCACTTTATTACTGAAAAGAAATTATAAAAGCAGAACAAGAAATATCAAACTATTCTGCACAAATTTTTCAAAGACAGTATTAATTTGAAACTTTTTGGAACATACCTGAAAAACAGATAATCACAGGATTTATCCCACATGTAGTCATCAAAACTTAATACACGGAAATCACAGGCTGTACACCGCAACTGGTCACATGTTCTAGTCAAAGAGATCACAGATTCATGAAAATGTTAGAGTTGACAGGATGTGACTCATGACTGATCTATAGTTATATAAGGATAGTAATAATGGATATTTCAATTTAATTGAAATGTACTTTAAGACTTAAATTTAACTTAATTATTTAATTTGATCTTCAGGACAATTTTATAATGTAGATAATATTACATAATATTAGTTCCATTTTTCAGATGAGTAAAAAAGGTTAAGTGATGTGCCCACAGTCATAAGTACTGGAAGCTGGCTTTGAACATAGATATTTTCAGACTTTAAGTCTTAACTCTGATGCCCTCTCTACCATGATAACTCTGTTATTAATACTGCTCATATTATTCCTGCTGCCTTTTCACAAAGGTACAGATATGCAAGATAAGAGTGTTGTGTATGAGGACCAGCAAGCAAGCCAGTGTGACTGGGTTACAGAATGGAGGGGAGTGAAGTGTAGGAGGACTGGAAAGGCAGGAGGACAGGTTATGAAGCACTTTAAATACCAACAGATGTAGGGTTACTGGAATAGGAATTGGAAGATCTTCCCTATCCATTAATAGGCCCCCATGTGACCACATCCTTTTCCCTTGGAACAGGAGCCATGTTCTCAGGTCTAAAGGTACACAGGTATTTTAATCACAGATGTCTTACTGCTTTCACAGCATCCTGAGTCACACAGAGCCTGTTGGGGGAGGAACTTGCCTAAGGAGGAGCTTGCTTGGGGGAAGCTGGCTTACAGGGAGGCTTGCTTGTAGGAAGGTTTTCACACCTTTTGGTACTAAGCTAATTAGGCACTAAGTTAAGAGGGTTGTGGTGCCTTCTGGCTCTAAGCCTATTAGTTGAAAACTATATATACTGGGAGGCTGGTATTTTATTTTGGGAGCTTGCTCATGTGAAGGACCTTTTGATTCTCTAGATGGGACTCTGAGTAGCCGTTTGTTAAGATTCCCCTCTTCCCCCTAGCCCCTCATACCCAGATGGTGCTCTCCTAGTCTGGTAGTATATGAAGGTGGTTATTACTTTGTTCAGACAGCTGGAGCCTTGTCTGTTGGATTGTTTCTTGGATAGTCACTTCTTTCTACTTAAAGTAAGATTGTTTACCCCCCCTTAAAGTTGTCTTTCCTTTAGAAAAACAGATCAAAAAACCTGTGCTAACAGGCCATCCTGGGTGTGCTAGGGTGCTTGCTAATTGTTCAATCCTGGAGATAAGAGTGAGCCAATGTATTTTTTTTCTCGAGTTGGGGGTTTGCTCTATTCTCTTTAGCATTTTTTACAAATGATTCAGCTAAGGGTAGAGATGACATGTTTATAATATTTATAGATTAAACTCAAGATTTGGAGGACTACCTAATACAATGTATGCCAAAAAATTTCTTGCATTGTGGCACAATGGTACAAATTTAATAAGATGAAATTTAGTAGGACCAAATGGGAAGTCTGACATTTGAATTAACATGATGGGGAGGCATAGCAGAGTGCAGTTTATTCTTATTTTTTAAATCTGGGAGATTTTACTGAACGGCAGTCTCTATACATGTAATCACTATGAAATGGTCAGCAAAAGAAAAAGCAACTGATGTTAGGCACCAAGACCCAAAAGGGGCCCTTAGAGTGAGAAGTGTGATGGGTGGTGGGAGATTAGGATGGCAAAGAGACTGAGGCCAGACTATATGAGGGCAGGATGAAAGAAATGGAGATGTTTAAAAGCCTGAAAAAGAGCTGGCTGTCCTGAAGTGTCTGAAAATGTGTAAAAGGAACTAGAAACATACTGATTGGTCCTACCAAAATGTCAATTTTTCACAATTTTTCTGACAATTAGAATTATCTCAATGTGGAATGGGCTACTTTAAATGGTTGTGAGTTTTCCTTTATCTGAGATTGTTAAAAAGAGATTATCCACATATCAGGGATATTTTAGAATAATTTCCCATTCAGCTACAGGTTATACTAAATAAAATCTGAAATCCCTTCAAATTCTGAAACTTTGATGATTCTCAACCTTTATGAATAATGCTCTTTCACTTTCCAATTTGGAACTCAAATCAATCTTCAAGAATTTGTTGCCCAAATATCTTCTTCAGGAAAATGAAAAGACACATAAATAGATGAAAAATGAAATTATAAGCTTGACCCGTGTGTGTGGTTCCTCATGGGAATACATGGAATGTTTGTAAAGGATCTTGATTATCCTGGTGAATTTCACCACAAGGTACCTTCTTACTGCATTCAAGTGTTTAAAATTTTTTCTTAAAAAAATTTCCTTTTCCTGTGGAAATTCTCATATTTACTCTAAAAACCAGTTATTTCTAGCTCTGGTTTTGCAATATCCCAAAGGGAAGTCAAGAAATTCTCAAAACAAAATTAGTGTTAATTAACTTGAGAAAAAGAAATACTGTATTAACCAGTACTTTTATGGGTGGATGCTTTGTGGCAAAAATCAATCAAATTATAGTGTACTGCAAGTACAGAAAGAGTTTGGATTCCCTGCTGTGAACATTTAATTTAAATGCTTTCTGAGAAAAATATGATTTATCCAATCATTTTAAATTATAGAGAGAAAGAACATTTTAGCAATACCATTCCTTTTAAAAAAATGTTTAAAAGTTTAAACAAAATTTTAAAATCACTTGTTCACATCTGAAAAATTCAGAGGTGGATTAAACTTCAAATCTTCATACTTTTTATCATCTGAAAATTTACTTAAAAATAAGTACTTTATATCTAAAAATACTCACTTAGACACAGCAAAAACTATTTTAAATTTATATGCTGTTCATGCAGAGTTCACTATCTCTTATCAGACTGTTAGCAATTTACCAAGATGTATTCATGCATAAAAAAAATCAACACAATTATACTAGTGCAAAGTTAAACTGAAATTCTGAATGCACAAGTCAAGAAATGCAAAATTGTGGCTCCCAAAGCTACTGTAACTTGTCTTCTTTCACATATGTAGTTTATTACATGGCTGCACAGAGTGTTAACTTTAATGCCTTAATACATATGTGCAATTTGGCTGAATTATAGCTGTTGTGGGAACCCTAACTCTGAATTTCCTGACATGTTGTATGTGTAAAATCTCAACCATAATGTTGAATACAGCTTTTGAATTTAATTTAAAATATAGTAGTTTATTCAAATCTATTCACACTACCACATTTTCCTACACACACTATCCTCAGAGAAAAATAAAACCAACTTGCAGTTAAGAAATCATTCTGGTGCTGTGATTTCTATGATTCACTCTATTAGATCATAATTAATACCAGTCCATGGAATAATCCAGCCTTGTAAGTAGTTCTAAAAATCATTAGCCTCACTGAAATTCTGCTTGGCTTGAAGTCTCTGCATTAGTTTCATACACTAATACCATCTCTTCCTTTTTTAACCATCTCCTTCTATTGCTCCCTATATCAACCAGCTAAAAATAACAAAACATGGCATACTATGGCTCTGTTAGTATTTCATACCCTGGGCAGAAAATCCATGAAAATGTAATTATCCAACCTTGGTATTTTCCATAGCACCTAGCAGAATTCTTTGAATATAGCTGGTGCTTAATACATTTGTTAAATGAGTATTATGGAGTTGTTACAAACACATAAGACAAAGAACAGATCCAATGAAGACATGGAAGTAAAAACTAATAGGGGTGATTGGAAATATGATTGTAAGTGAAAAGGAGATTCCAGAGTGACTGGAGTGACTTGATTTGAAGTGAATGAGTCAGGAAGGAGGAAGTTCTCAGCTGGAGAAAGATGACTATGCCTAGGAAAGGAGGCTAATTTCTTTTTCAGAACTAGCTACATGTTAGTAACTATTAATGAGTAAAAAAAGAACAAAACAAACATTGGTGACAGCAAATATTTTCCTGGAGAACCCAAATCAGTTTAGAAGATGGGATAATAGAAGAAATGGTATGATAAGATGATAGTGGTTACCTCATGAAAATTTAGTGTTAATGTATATTACTAATTTCTACTTTAAGATTATCTTTATTGCTATGGGTAGGCTGGATTATAACAAATGTCACTTTACGATATCTTTAAATCCATTAAGATGACTAGTAAAAAGAAAAAGTTGGGATCTGAGTCATAACACACCCCCTCTTTTTAAAAAATAAGTTTTTATTGATATTTTCTGTTTCTTACATCATCATAGTTATCAATCAATCAGCATTCATTAAGTGCCTACATAGCAGAGACTCTGCTAAGTGCTGGGAATACATAAAGAGACAAAAAAACAGTCCCTGCCCTCAAGGAACTCTCAATCTAATTGGGGAAACAATATGCACACACACACACACACACACCACACACACACACACACACACACACACACACACACCCCACAACAAGCTATATATAGGATAAATAGGAAATAGAAAAAGGAATAGTTATCCCAAGTATCTCTTCCCCTTCCAGACAGCCATTTCATATAACAAACAGTATTTTTTTTTTTAAGCAATTGGGGTTAAGTAACTTGCTCAAGGTTACATGGCTAGTCATTATTTCTGTGTGGGTGCTCATTTTCTGAGGCCGGATTCGATCTCGGGTCATCCCAACTCCGAGGCCGGCGCTCTTACTCACTGCACCACCTAGCCGCCCCTACAAACAGTATTTTTTAGAGAGGGGAAAAAATATTACAATTGATCAATAATTGAGTCTGATAATATGTGCAATGTATAACACCTGTGGACCTCCCCCTTCCACAAAGGGATGGCTTGGCAGTTGTCTCCTCATATCTCTTCAAGTGAGTCCTGCCTGATCTAGGTACTTCTGTTATATTTACTTTATTACTTTTTTGATGTATCATTGTTCTTTCCATTTAGTTTTGTTACTCTGTTTAGTTACTGTGTATATTATTTTCTTGGCTCTGCTTACTTTAGACTACATCAGATCATACGGATCTTTCCAAGCTTCTTTTTTTCATCACACACAATTTCTTATAGCATGGTAACAGTCCATTACATTCCAGTACCACAATTTGTTTATCCATTCCCCAATTGATGGGCATCTAATTCGTTCCCAGTTTATAGCTGTCACAAAAAGTGCTGCTATAAATATTTTGGTGTAGACTTACTTATTGATGGCTGCTTTGGGGTATAAATTGGAGTCCCTGATTCAAAGTGTATGGACATTTTAGTCACTTTATTTGTGTAATTCTAAATTTGCTTTCCAAAATGGTTGTACCATTTCACAACTCCACAATGATATATTAGTATGCCCATTATCATTCTTTTTTTTTCAGTATATAAATATAAATCATATATATAAATAAGTAATAGTTTATTAAGTGTTGAGAATGGAACTTTTCTATTGGGATTTTGACCAATCCTGGAATTCTTTTTTTTTTCACATCCAGCTCTTCTTTATTAACTTCTGTTTTACATCATTCATTTCCGCCAGATTTTGAGTTACAATCATTTCCCCCCGCTGTTTTTCCCCTACCCACCCTCCCAGAACAGCAGTCCCGCAAGACATCGCTTCCTCCAATCTGCTCTCTCCCCTATCCTCTCCCACACCCCCTTCGACCTCTCCATTAGAGGAAGGTGAATCTTTGTGTCCCAATGCCTGCACATCTTATCTCCCAATTACAAGCAAAAGAGTATTAATAATAGTATTTATATATATTTGAAACATTTAATGTTAAGACCTCGAATTTCAGATCCATTTCCTTCCTCCCTTGTCACCCATTCCCTCTGGGGAGATAAGTAATTCAGTATATGTTGTACATGTCTAACTATGCAAAACATTATCATAGTAGATATATTGTACAAGGCTGCTTATAATTCCCTCCCCCTCATCCCACCCCCCACCTGGTCCATTCCCCACTTGATCCTGTCCCTCTTCCATAGTGGGTACCTCCAACCTCCCCTCCCCCCAAGGATGCCCTCCCATCCATCATCCCTCCTCTCCTCCCCCTTCCCCCCATTCTGCTGTAGGTTGAGATGTCCCACCTAGTATGTATGTCATTCTCTCCCCGAACCAAATTCAATGAGAATGTGGTTTCGCCTTTTTGCCTTCCTATTTTTCCCCTCCCCTGCAACCACTTCCCCCTGCTTCCTCTACATGATAGTTTACCCCACCCTGTCTCTCCCCATCTCCTCCTGCCACTTTCCTCTCTCACCTCACAACTTCACCCCTTGAGTATCCTCCTTTCCCAACAAATTCAACCTATGCCCTCTATCCATATATAACTGTAACCATATACACACACATTCACATATGTATTCACATGACCATACACCCTTCTTCCATTATTTTCATAGTGAGAAAGATTTCCTCAGTCACAGTTATTGTTTTTCTATATAGGAATGTAAATAGTTCAACTTTGATAAGTTCCCTTTGATTTCTTTTCCCTGATTACCTTCACAGGCATTTCCTGCTTCTTGCGTCTGGATGTCAAATTTTCTATTCAATTCTGTTTTTTTCCTCAAGAGTGCTTGAAAGTCCTCTATTCCACGGAATGACCATATTTTCCCCTGAAACAAAATACTCAGTTTTGCTGGGTAGGTGACCCTTGGGTTCATTCCCAGCTCTTTTGCCCTCTGGAATATCATATTCCATGCCCTTCGATCCCTCAGTGTAGAAGCTGCCAGGTCCTGGGCTATTCTGATTGTGTTTCCACAATATTGAAATTGTTTCTTCCTGGCTGCTTGTAGTATTTTCTCCTTGATCTGGGGATTCTGGAATCTGGCTATAATATTCCTGGGAGTTTTCTTTTTGGGATCTTTTTCAGGAGGTGATCTGTGGATTCTTTCAACCTCTATTTTGCCCTCTGGATCTAAAACATCAGGGCAGTTTTCCTTGAGAATTTCTTGAAGGGTGATTTCTAGGTTCTTTCTTTGATCATGGCTTTCAGGTAGTCCAATAATTTTTAAATTGTCTCTCCTGGATCTATTTTCCAGGTCAGTGGTTTTTCCCATGAGATATTTCACATTGCCTTCTAATCTTTCGTTTGTTTGGATCTGCTTAACAGCATCTTGATTTCTCATAAAGTCATTAGCTTCCATTTGCTCCAGTCTAACTCTGAAGGAATGAATCTCCTCAGTGAACTTTTGAGATTCTTTTTCCATCTGGCAAATTCGACTTTTTAAGGCATTCTTCTCCTCATTGCCCTTTTGGGCCTCCTTTGCCATTTGAGTTCGTCTATTTTTTAAGGTGTTGTTTTCCTCAGTCAGGCTGTTGACCCTCATTTCATACTTTTCCTGCATCCTTCTCATCTCTCTTTCCAATTTTTCCTCCACTTCTCTTATTTGAGGTCCTCTATGGCCTGCAACCCACTCATGTTTTCCCCTGGGGCTTTTGGAGCAGGACTTCTGACCTCACAGTCTTCTTCCTGCTCCATGCTTTGACCCTCCTTGACCCCAAAGTAGGAGTCTAGGGTTGCATTTTTCTGTTTAATTTGTTTCCTTTGCCTTGGCATGTTGCCACTTAATTACTTCACTTTTGGGCTTGTAGCCACAGTATGTCTTTGCCGCCAGATAGGGGAATTTTCGTCCTGAACGTGTGGGGGGACAACTTCTGTTTCTGGCAAGCTGGAAACCCACCTACGACCTCCACCCCAGATCACAATCCAGATCCAGGGAGGTTAAAGCAAGAGCGATTACCCCCCCCAAGACTGATCGCTGGATCTCCCTACAGTTCGCAGTCCAGGAGCTGGAGCTGCCTCTGAAAACTACAAAATGGTGTGTCTCCTCAGTGGCTTCTAGCCCCCAGGGGAGGAAGCTGACACATTCCCCATATACTGGTCCCAAAGTCCATAGGGCACTACCCTCTCACTTTGTCCTAGGCATGTCTATGTTGATAATTCTGGAATCACCACAGCTGCTGGTGTTCTGGGGTCCCTCCAGCTGGTTGCTAGCCCTGCCGCCCTGGGGCTAAAACCAAGACTCAGGTGGACCAAACCTGTGCTCGGCTCCTCTGCATGCTGCCGGCTCCCAGACCACTGCGCTGGTCCTTCCTGTAGGGCTGCTGGGCTGTCCTCAGTGGGAGGTTAGCTTCTCTGTGTCATTCTGTTGGTGCTGGGGCTCCAGAAGTTGTTCAGAATCCCCTTTTACATAGTTTGGAGGAAATCTGGGGGCAGAGTGGCTTGGACACACAGTTTCTACTCTGCCATCTTGGCTCCGCCCCCCCATTATCATTCTACAACCCATCCAACATTTGTCTATTGTCTTTTTTTTGTGGGGGGGTCATTTTTGTCAAATTACAGGGTGTGAGGTAAAACTTCAGAATTGTTTTGATTTGCATTTCTCTTATTTATCTGGCTAGTTGAAGCATTTTTTTTTCACATGGTTGTGAATACTTTGTAATTCTTCTTTTGAGAACTGTTTGTTCATGCTCTTTGACCACTTATCTATTGGGGAATGGCTATTACTCATATAGATTTATTAGCTATTTATATATCTTGGATACCGAACCCTTATCAATGTGATACAATATGATTTTTTTTCCCATTCACCACTGCACTTCCTATCCTATCTACATTAATGTTGTAAGCACAGAAGCTTTTCAATTTAGAGTAATCAAAGTCGTCTATTTTTACTTTTTGTAATTAATTACCTTTTTCTCTTTGTTTGGTTAAGAATAGTGTGGCCCCAAACTGTGAGAGATATATAATGCTTTTCTTTAAAAAATTTTTTTTTGTAATATCTTTCTTTAATATTAAGGTCATATATCCAGTTAGAATGAATTGTGGAATTTGGGGTAAGGTGTTAGCCTAAGACTAATTTCTGCAAGACAACTTTTCCAGTTTTCTCAGATAAATAAATAAATAAAGAGCCCCTCCCCCCACCCCAGGTCAGCCAATCCAAACAAATTTATTTAAAGAACAGCGCTTGAGGATCTAGAGGGCCACAGGTGGCCTCCAGGACACAGGTTCCCCACCCCTGCCCCAGGTAATTTGTTTTCTAGTTTATCGAATACTGGGCTATTGTGTTCTTTCTGATTTTCCTTCTCATATAGTGTATTTCATCAACCTATTTATTTTTTAACCATGACTGCTCTTTTATAATAGTTTGAAGTCTGAAAGTGCTATTCCCTCTGTCCCTTCTTTTCACCATATCCCTTGGCATTCTAGATCTTTTGTTTTTCCAAATGGATTTTTATTATTTTATCAGGTTCTATAAAGTATTTCCTTGGTAATTTCATTGATATGGCATTAAAATATAAATTAATTTTGGTAATACTGTCATTTTTATTATATTGGCATGGCTTATGAATTAACACTATTAACACTATCAGCTATTTAAGTTGTTCTTTATTTCTTTTAAGGAGCACTTTGCAATTAAATCTATACAAGTCTATTGTGTGTTTTGGTGGGTTGATTACCTGGGTATTTTAGGCATTTTGTAGTTATAAGGATTTAGATGCTTCTATTATTGCTTCTTGTGTTTTGTTATTAATATATGGAAATGCTATTGATTTTTGAGGTTTTTGTAGCCTGCGATTATGCTTAAGCTATTAGCTGTCCCAATTAGCATCTGTGATGATTCACTAGGATTTTCCAAGTAAGCCACCATCTCACTAGCAGACAAGGATAGTTTTACTCATTTTCATCTATCTTTATGCTTTTCTTTGTTTGCCTTATTGTTGCTAAAATTTTCAAAATTATATTATCAAATAACAGTGGGGAGAGTGGGCATTCTTGCTTCACTCCTGTATTTGCTGTAAAGGGTTCTTAGTGTATCTTCATTGCATATGATGCTTGTTTTTTATTTTAGATAGGTTTTTTAAAATATTAAGACAAGGGGTGGCTAGGTGGTGCAGTGAGTAGGGCACTGGCCCTGGAGTCAGGAGGACCTGAGTTCTGATCTGGCCTCAAACACTTAACAGAAAAAAAAAATAGCCATGTGACCTTGGGCAAGTTACTTAACCCCAACTGCCCTCCAAAAAGCAAACAAACAAACAAACAAACAAAAAACAAAACTTAATAATATAATATAATACTCCTTATACTTTTTAGTATTTTTAGCATAAATATTATTGAACTGACTGTATGGGCCCAAGCTGAGCCCTTTGCCCCTTACCCAAAAAGAATTTGGGTGCCATTTGTCTACTAGAAAACTCCACCTTGAACTCTCCCCTTGTATCTCCCTACTCGATCCCCACTGAGGCTATAGCCTTTAATTATTGCTATGCCCAATTCTCTGTTACCCTTAACCTAGCCTCGTCCTCCATTATTTGATCTCAGGATCCCCACCCTTGATCCTATCTAAAACCCCTTTCTCTTGGTTCTTGCCTTCTGACCTCTAGTCACCCCAGTCTACTGGCCACTCCCATCAAGATCCTCTCTAAATCCCTCCCCTAGTCAACTCAGATTACTTGGCCAACCCTAGATCCCTCCCACAGTCTTTCTGTATATAAGATCCATCTGGGCCTCCATTAAGATGCTCAGATTCAATCTGACCCACTTTCATTAGTGTTACAAATGCACAGATTCCTTAAGAATCTGGCCAATATGATGGATTTTTAATAAACTTTGTTTTTCTTTGGCTGAAAGAAGGCTTGGGTCGAATTCATTCAGGCAGGACCCATGTGTCGCTATTTAGGGGTCCCAGCACCACTAAACCTCAACATATTGGCTGGAGAAGAACTTGAGATAGGCCAACAGAACCATCCTTGAATCCCTTGTATAAATTCTATTTGATCATAATGAATGATTGCCTGGATAAACTGTTAAGACTGTTTGACAAGATTTTGTTAAAAGTTGTTGAGTTGGGGGTGGCTAGGTGGCGCAGTGAGTAGAGCGTCGGCCCTGGAGTCAGAAGGATCTGAGTTCGGATCCGGCCTCAGACACTTAACGCACACACAAACAAAAAAAACCTAGCCATGTGACCTTGGGCAAGTTACTTAACCCCAATTGCCCTTCAAAAGGAAAAAAAAGTTGTTGAGTCAATGTACAATAATGATGTTGACCTACAGTTTTCTTCTAGTTTTCCCTTAAACAAGTGTGAGGATTATATTTGTTTCATAAAAGTATTTTGGAAGGGTGCATTCTTTCTCAATTTTTGAGAACAATTTGTGAAGTATGAGTACTAATTGTTCTCTAAAAGTTTCATAGAAACATCCTGTGATTTCATCATGACCAGAAAGTGTTTTCTTTGGTAGCTCTTTCATAGCAAAATCTATTTCCTTTTCTGAGACTGGGTTATTTAAAATATTACTGTTTTTCTGAGAATTTAGGTATTTTATATGTTTGAAATTATTCCTCTATTTTGCGAATTCAGTTTTGTTAGTATATAAATGCATAATGTTTTGAATACTCTTTTTTCTTTTGGTTTTGCTGTGATTTCACTTTGCTCAATTTCTATTTTGATTTGATTTTTCTGCTCTCTTCTTTTTATTTTTGGAGTGGGGAAGGCAGGGCAATTGGTGTTAAGTGATTTGCCAAAGTCACACAGCTAATGAGTGTTAAGTGTCTGAGGCTGGATTTGAACTCAGGTCCTCCTGACTTCAGGGCCAGTGCTTTATTCATTGCACCACCTAACTGCCCCAGTTCTCTTCTTTTTAACAGATTAGCTAAATGTTTATCAATTTATAGGTCTTTTAAAGGAACTAGTTGGGGGCAGCTAGTTGGCGCAGTGAATAGAGCACCAGCCCTGGAGTCAGGAGGACCTGAGTTCAAAACCAGCCTCAGACACTTGACACACTGACTAGCTGTGTGACTTTGGGCAAGTCACTTAACCCCAATTGCCCTCCAAAATGCAAAAAATAAAAAATAAATAAAGGAACTAGTTATTTTTATTTTTCCCCCAATTTATTTATTTCCCTTATAATTTAAAATCTCCTTTTAGACTTATTTTAGGTTTATTTCTTGGCTAATTTAAAAAAAAATGTATATTCAGTTCATTAATCTTCATTATCTATTTTGTTGATGTATGTTTTTTTTTTTTTAAAGCAATTGGGGTAAAGTAACTTGCTCAAGGTTACACGGCTAGTCATTATTTATGTGGGGGTGCTCATTTTCTGAGGCCGGTTTTGATCTCGGGTCATCCCAACTTCGAGGCCGGCGCTCTTACTCACTCACTGCGCCACCTAGCCGCCCCGATGTATGTTTTTAAGGATATGATTTTTCTCCCTGATGATTGCTTTAGCTTCATCCTAGAAATTCTGGTATGATATTTCATCATTATAATTTTCTTAAACATGGTAACTATTTCTCCGATTTGTTTGAACCAATCATTATTTGGGATTTCACTGCTGAGTCTCCATTTCGGTCTGTATCTTTTATTTGTGGTGCCTAAACTAATTGTTATCTTTATTGCATTATGATTTATAAAGGATGTGATAACTATTTCTGCCTTTTTACATTTGTTTGAAATATCTCTATGCCCTAGCACATAGTTTGTTAGAGGTCCACATGGCACTGAAAAATATGTATATTCTTTTGCTGTCCCATTTAGAAGACATCATAAGTTTTTATTATTTTTAAAATTGAAAAATTTTATTTTTTCCAATTACATGTAAAAATAATTTTTAACATTAATTTAAAAGAAATCTAGGTTCCAAATTCTCTCTCCCTCCCCTACTCCCTCTTGGAGAAGGGAAGCAATTAGATATATACATGTGTAGTCATGCAAAACATATTTCCATATTAGCCATGTTGCAAAATAAAACACAACCTCCCCCCCACCCCAAACCAAGAAAAATAAAGTAAAAAGAAAATATGCTTCAGTCTGCATTCAGATTCCACCACTTCTTTATCTGGAGGTGGATAGCATTTTTTATCCTAAAGTCCTTTGGAATTGCTTTGGATCATTGCATTGCTGAGAATTGCTAAGTTATTCATGGCTGATCATAGTACAATATTGCTGTTATTGTGTAAAATGTTCTGCTCAGTTCACTATAAGTTTTTAAACTCTAGTATTTTCAATAATTTGTTCAGTTCCATGTTTTTCCTTTTATTTGTTACTTATCCCAAAACTGAGAGAGAAATATCGAGTATTCTGCCACTATTGCATTAGTGTCTATGTCTTCTTGTAGCTCAGATATTTTCCTTTATGAATTTGGAAGCTAAGGCATATGGAGCATATTGGTTTGTTGTCTATGGATTCTTTTTTTTTTTAAAAACATATTTATTTATTTTTAGTTTTTAACATTCATTTCCACAAGATTTTGAGTTATAATTTTTTCTCCCCATCTTTCCGCTACCCCCACCCCAAAATAGCAAACCTACTGAATACTCCTTCCCCCAATCTGTTCTCTCTTACAAGCTCCTCCATCACCCCCCCTCCCCCAACTTTCTAGTAGGGCAAGATGGATTTCTATACCCCAGTGCCTGTATATCTTATTTCCTAGTTGCATGTAAAAACCAATTTTTTTTTAAACATTTGTTTTTAAAACTTATTAGTTCCAGATTTTTTTCCCTTCTTCCCTCTTCATCTGCTCCCACTGGAAAGATAAGCAATTCAATATAGGTTGTACATATGTAGTTACCCAAATCATTTCCATAGTAGTTATATTGTGAAAGACTAACTATATTTCCCTCCATCCTATCCTGCCCCCCACTTATTCTATTTTCTCCTTTGACCCTACCTGTCCCTTTTCAAAAATGTTTGCTTCTAACTACCCTCCTCCCCCAATCTGCCCTTCCTTCTATCATCCTCCTTCTTATCCCCTTCTCCCCTATTTTCCTATAGGGTAAGATACCCAATTGAGTGTATGTTATTCTCTCCTTAAGCCAAATTCAATGAGAATAAGGTTATCACATTCCCTTTCACCCTCTTGCTCTTCCCCTCCATTGTAACAGTTTTCTCTTGCCTCTTTTATATGAGATAACTTACCCTAATCTATTTCTCCCTTTCTCATTCTCCCAATAAATTCTTCTCTTACCTTTTAATTTTATTTTTTAAATATCATCCCTTCCTATTCAACTCATCTTGTGCCCTCTATGTATACATGAACATACATATACCTACACTCACATATATATTTATATACACATATACCCTCTTATACATACACAGATATGTATGTATACATATACATATATATGTTTATGTATGTGTATATAGTTGAAGGGAATTATATATATATATATATAATAAAAATTCCCTTCAACTATACTCATACTGAGAAAAGTCTTATGGGTTACAATTATCATTTTTCCATGTAGGAATGTAAATTGTTCAACTTTAATAAGTTCCTTATGATTTCTTTTTCCTGTTTACCTTCTCATGCTTCTTGTATTTGAAAGTGAATTTTCTGTTCATCTCTGGTTTTATCATCAAGAATGCTTGAAAATCCTCTATTTCATTGAATGACCATATTTTCCCCTGTAGCATTATACTCAGTTTTGCTGGGTAGGTGATTCTTGGTTTTAGTCCTAGCTCCTTTGACCTCTGGAATATAATATTCCAACCCCTTCAATCCCTTAATATAGAAGCTGCTAGGTTTTATGTTATCCTGATGGTGTTTCCAAAATTCTCAAATTGTTTCTTCCTGACTGTTTGCAGCATTTTCTCCTTAACCTGGGAACTCTGGAATTTGGCTATATAATATTCCTAGGAGTTTTCTTTTTGAGATCTTTATCAAGAGGCGATTGGTGAACTCTTTCAATTTCTATTTTGCCCTCTGGTTCTAGAATATCATGGCAATTTTGCTTGATAATTTCTTGAAAGATGGTGTCTAGATTCTTTTTTTGATCATGGTTTTTAGGTAGTCTAATAATTTTTAAATTATCTCTCCTAGATCTAGTTTCCAGGTCAGTGGTTTTTCCAATGAGAATATTTCACATTGCCTTCTATTCTTTCATTTGTTTGGATCTGTTTTATAGTATCTTGATTTCTCATAAAATCATTAGCTTCCAATTGCTCCATTCTAAAATTTTGAAGGAGTTATTCTCTTCAGTGAGTTTCTGAAATTCCTCTTCCATCTGGCAAAATCGGCTTTTTAAGGCATTCTTCTCCTCACTGACTTTTTGGGCCTCTTTTGCCATTTGAGTTAGTCTATTTTTTAGGTGTTATTTTCTTCAGTGTATTTTTGGGTCTTCCTTAGCAGGCTGTTGAGTCTCTTTTCATGGCTTTCTTGCATCATTCTTATTTCTCTTCCCAAGTTTTCCTCTATTTCTCTTATTTGATCTTCAAAATCCTTCTTGAGTTCCTCCACGGCCTGTAACCAATTCATATTTTTCTTGGAGGTTTCTGATGCAGGTGTTCTGACTTCACTGTCTTCCTCCCAACTCCATGCTTTAATCTTTTTTGTCCCCAAAAAAGGATTCTATGGTTTGTGCTTCCTCTGCTTGCTCATATTGCCAGCCAATTACTTGACTTTTGAACTCTTTGCCATGGTAGATCTCTGCTTCCAGAATGGAGAGAACTTTGTCCCAAATTGCTGGGGTTTTCACAGCTGTCAGAGCTATTAGGAGGGCACCCTCTCTACAATCCCCACAAGCTCTGGCTCACTGGCCACACACCCCAGGACCACCACCTGAGACTGTGATCCAGATCCAACCATGTCAAAGCAAGAGCGATTATCCTCTGAATAATGGCTTGGTCCCCCTACAATCTGCAGGCCAGGAGTTCCTGAGGCAGCCATGTGGTAGCACAACCACTGTGCTTCCATTGCTTCTCACCTCAAAGGGAAGGAGCCAGACCATGCTCTTCCATCCACCCTTGTTCCAACAGGTGATTTCCACACTGACCTATTGCTTTGTCTTTGGCAGTTATGGGTTGAGAAATCTGTAAGCCTCCACAGCTGCTGGTGATTCACTCTCCTGAAGTCTGCTCTGGCCACTGCCACTTGGGGGCCTCTGGGGCCTGAACCCTGCAGCTCACATGGGACAGTGCTTGGCTTCTAGTATGGTGTGATAGACCCTTCCTGTCAGCCTGCCAGGCTGCCTTCAGCAGGAGATTTGTTTCTATCTCTTTGTAGGTTCTGTATCTCTAAAGTTTGTTTAGAGTCATTTTTTTTACATGTATTGGAAGTGACTGGGGTGGGAGCTTATGCCAAGTTTGTGCTTCTACTCCGCCATCTTGGATCCCTATGGATTGTTTCAGAATGATATAATTTCCTTATCCTTTTTATTTTTTGAATATTTGTATTTGTTTTATCAAACAGCACTGCCTGATTGCAGTGCTGCTTTTTTGGATTCACTTGATGCATAGTCATTATTTTTTTCCATCCCTTCAGGTTTATTTTCTATGTCTTTGTTTTCTAAATGTACTTCTTGTAAACAAGAGATTGTAGGGTTTTGTTTTCTTATCTAATCCATCATTTCTTTTATGGATTGTTTAATAAATTCACATTAAAAATTACAAATTAGGATTATATTTTCCTCCATCTGTGCCTAATGTTAGATTTGTTTTTTACAAGTAGTAATTTTTCCCTCCTCTGCTGTAAACATAGTACTATGTTTGTTCAATTACTTTATCTCAATATTTTTGGCTGCCTCTTTTCTCCTTACCCTGCATCTCTTCCTCTCATTTGTTACCCATTTCCCTTTGGAATTTTGCTTATTAATTCCTTTTTCTTTCTTTCTCTCAGTCAAGTAGATTCCTTCTTCATTTCCTCTTCAACCTACTCTATTAGTTTTTTCAATTTAAATTTTTGCACCCTTTCCAAAAAAGGAGTTTTCTTATTTTATTCATTATCCATCCTCTCTTTCTGGATACTCTGAACTCTCATTCCCTGATTTCTTTCTTATCTCTGTATTCCTTATACAATCAAACATCCAAAGCATCCATTCTAGGTTTTTTCTTCTAGTACGTTTCTGCCATTGCCTTGTAGATTTTGCCCTATATATTCTCCCTTTTCATTGTGTCTCATCCCCAAAACAATGTCAGTTATTGTAGGTATCAGAGAAGACACTAACTCTCTCCCACTGTGTTCCTGATTAAGTAGTCCACCACTGATCTATACCCTTTCCCTGGTTACCTTCCCCCCTCCCCATTCCCCCCACCTCCCTATATCCATGCTCTCCCAATGTTCCTGGTGTCAACTTCTCTGTGATGGTAATGGGAATTTGAAGATCTTCCCTGCCCCTTAATAAACCTAAGGAATTTGAAGATGTTCCCTGCTTTGAAAATATACTCAGCTCCCTAACAAGTTGAATGTAAT
This sequence comes from Gymnobelideus leadbeateri, assembly GCA_011680675.1. Taxonomy (NCBI): domain Eukaryota; kingdom Metazoa; phylum Chordata; class Mammalia; order Diprotodontia; family Petauridae; genus Gymnobelideus; species Gymnobelideus leadbeateri. The sequence continues at coordinate 958,540 of WOXC01004676.1, read as the reverse complement.
CACATGGATCCTGTGGCAGGAGGAGTTTGCTGAAGGGTAGAGCAGAGCCCACATAAAGCTGGGAGTCAGAGCCAGTCAGGCAGATGGGAGGGGAGAGGGCTTCCAAGGGAGACAGACAGGGCTATGAGTAAAAGTTAGTATTTGTCACCTGCTGTGACAGCTAGGCTTGTATTGGTTTGTGGGAAGGCTAAAGGATGGTACGGCTCTCTGCTATGTTGTGGTGCATTAACTTCTATGTTACTATGATGGATTTGGTTTCCTGGTGTTGAGATTTGGTTTCTGGTGTCTGAATAAATGTTTTGCTTCTATCTTCTATGTGGAGAGTCTATTTTGCAATTGAGCACCATGCAGGTATACTTATAGTGACCACGGACACTGCTCGTTACATGTCTTTACAAGTTTCAACTTCCTTTCTTCTGAGGTAGGACAAGCAGACTTTTCAAACACCAAATCCACCAGGCTGCATCCAGTACAAGGTCCTGATCTTCCTTCACAGACCATCTCTTTTTAATCATTCATCAGTAGAACCCTTTCCCATCATCAAAGCAAGGCTTCATTCTCCTTCCTTCCTTTTTCAATCTTCCTCCCCACCCCTTTCTCACCCACTCCCTTGTAGGATCTTCTCTTTCTGAGACTATAGGAGACACCTCCCCCTGACTGCTAGCCCTAGATCTGACCCTGGGACATCACACATCCCTCTATTGTCGTTTTGCTTCTCCTGGCCCACTTTCATGTACTCTCCCATAAAGTAAGGCCATCCCACAAAAAAAAACCTGCAGTGATTCACTAGTAGGAGAATATTACAAGTTTTGTCCATAGTGCCCTATGCCCTACCTTTTCAGTGTTAACCTTCACAGGAATTCTACCGTCACTCTGGTCTCCTTGTGTACATTTAAAAAGAAGTTCTTACTGTTTTGTCTGCAGACATCAGTTGTCACTACTATTCTTGGTTGCTGAATATATTCACTCCTGTATTTCTGTTGTTTGGGCTATTTCAGAAACAAATAATCACTTCGGGTCTTCCCCTCCCCCCCAAATATTTCTAACACATCTTTAATATTAAATGTCCATCTTCTTTTCATTTTGTTTAAGGTCAGATTTGCTGGGTAGGTCATGGGCTGTATCCTGAGCTCTACAGTTCTTTGGAATACATTATTCCATTTTCTTCTACATTTCCTGGTGGAACACAAAAGGCTTTAGTTATTTGAATTTCCTTTCTTTTGTATCTCAAGATATTTCTCCCCATTACCTGTAGAATTTGTTTCTGAACTGAATTGTTAAGTTTAACCACTAAGTGTGTCCTGAAGTCTGCAACCTTGGATATTTTCTTGAAGGTGATCTGTGCATTCTTTCAATTGTTATTTCATTTCCTAGATCCAGAAATTCAGGGTAGTCCTCTTCTATTATTCCACATTATGGTATTAAGGGGTGTTTTGTCCTGTCAGTTATTCTGGCAGACCTTGAATCCTTGGGTTGTTTCTATGCATTCTATCTTTAGGATCCGTATGTTTTGCTTTAAGAGCGAGCACATTTTCTTTTTCTTTTCCCTTCTCTTCTAGACTTTCAATTCTGTATATTTGCATTCCTAATCTATTCTCTTTTGTGTTTCTTTGGGGAGACTTGCCAGTGCAGATTCCAGTTTTTCTACATTACCCACTATTTTTGCTGTGTGGGTCAAAAATTCTGCTCTCATAATTCTCATTTCTCCTTTGAACCACTCAGGAAGAGTATGTTTTGGTACTATGTTCTCCTCACGTTCTACAGGTACTCTTCATCAAGTGCTGAATTATTTCCCTTCATTTTCCAGCAGTTATTCACAGATAGCTGAACTAATACTACACCTGGAGGATACATTGTTGTTAATTTCCTTCTGCTGTTTTCTTATTGATTTATCTGCTTATGTTCAGAGTCTTTGAGTTTTCTTCTACCTGAGATCTTTGGTAGTTTCAATCCCCTTCCTTACCCCTTTTTCTCCTATTCACTCTCTGTTCTCTCCAATAATAGTTTCCTTAGGGACTAGATCTCAAAGTGTCTCAGCATACTCCCACATTGGGCATAGTTCATCAACCTAGGGTTGTTTTGACATCCTACCCCACTCCCTCAGTTCCTCAGTTGTTTGACCTGGTTCAGAGAGCAGCCATGCTGGCACAATGGGGTTGTCCACCCTGGCACCAGCAATTTAGAGCTTTGCAGTGCTGGTGCTACCAGGTTGTGGCCCCCAGAAGGCGTTTGCTCCTGGTGGGCTATCACCTGCTGGGCTTGCTGTTTGGAAATGTACTAGCAAATTTTCACAGCCTAAAAACCAGGATTTCCAAGGCATTAGAAAGAGGGTGTAGGGTCTAGGGCCTGGGGCTATGTGCTGGGTTCTTGGCTAGAGCAGCCTTGTTGCTAGTAGCATGGGAGGTAGAGGAGGAATGCTGAGTGAGTTTGGGGTCAGTGCACATCAATTCATATTTTTTTTAACCTTCTTATGGATTCTGGGTGTCCTAGACCATAAAGACAGTTGATATTGCTTCATTTTTGGTGCATAATTGCTGTTTTAGAAAGGTTTGAAGAGTCATGGGGATTGGAGAAAATGTTTAGTCCTCTGTCTTGTTGCTAACATGATCTGGAAGTCCACAATATGCTTTTATTAGGCAAAACTGTAAGATTTTCCATTGAGAAAAATGAAAAGAGTGTTGACTCTGGGGTCAAAAGACCTAAATTCAAATCCTACCTCTCATACTTATATAACCTTGGGAAAGTTATTTAACTGTGCTGGTCTTCAGTTTCCTTATTAACAAAATGAGAGGGAATCTTATCTTGGATCCTATGACTTGCGGCTGGGATGAAAAGATTTGTAATTTTGTGAAGACCAAATTTAGAATGAATTTGTGGTCTGTTGGGGTTTTTATTGGACATTGTGAAACAATAAAAATGATCAAAGAATAGAAAAATTCAGTTAAAGTACATTAGTTCATGAATTTCAAAATCACAGTGTAAGGTAAGGCTTTTAGTATGGGTGAATTAATAGCTCAAGAAATCAAGAAGTCTTTCAAATACAGAAGGACTAAAACCTGATATCTATAAAACTCAGACGTGTTCTTGGTCCAATCTGTACCTAAAAAAAATCCCTTCAACAACATTCCTAATGAGTAATCATCAAGCCTTTGCTTGAAAACTTACAGTGAAGGAAAAGCTGCTACCTTCTATATATTAACTCATTCCACTTCTAGACAGCTCTGTTAGAAAGTGATATTCAAAAAGATAGCATAAACATTTTTTTTTTAAAAAGAGAGCAAAAATCTTTGCCAGATGCTTTGCTGAAATTTAGGCAAAGTATATCTAGTTCCACTACATATAGGCAAACTAAATAGCATACTCTTGTTATACCAGTAAGACTGTCAAACAGGAAATGAAATTAGCCTTATATGACCTATTCCTATTCTTGATGAATCCACTCTCTCCAAGATTACTGTTTCCTTTCTTAGTTACTTACAAGTCATCTTTTTAATATGTTTTGAATTTTTCTAGGGATCAAACTCCAAAGACTAAGGCTGCTATGAGAAAAGGGCTGTAAAATAAATGTAAAACAAAGGGCACTAAGTACCCAAAATCTTGCCAAAGATATTCATTCAAACTGACCCATAGGTGCCCACTCTCTTAATTAGACAACTCTGGTGAAAATGTTTCATCATCAAATGCAATGATTTGTTGCATTAAAAATAAAGCAGGAATTAAGAATCTGGTAGATGATGATATTATATCATATTTTATACAGTTTTCTGTGACTGATTTCTATGATGCTCTGTTTGGTATAGAAAACTTTATACTTCACAAATATAAATTGATTAAATATGATGTTTGCAGTCATTTCTAGAAAAAGTTGAATAATAAGCCTTTGATCAGGAATGTAACCCCTTATTGTGATACTGTTTATATGAGAAAGTGAGATTCAACTTACAGCACCTTTTCTAGGACTTTAAAATCCTCTAAGTTTGAAGTCTGCCAATGCTCATTGCTTTTACATGATATTATGGCTCTATTCTTTGGTCTTTTTATTAAATCAGAAAAAATTCAAGGGTAACAAGTACAGAAGAGGTAACGGATGTGTACTACCTGCTAATATTTAAATTCAGTATGGGGAAAAGATTTATAGAGGTTCAGATTTCTTTATTTTTTCAAGTAGTGTTTATGGCAATTACTAAAAAATAAAACTATGCTCAAAGTAGAAATGGTGGTCACAACAATGAGACAAGATGGCATTTAGGCAAACAAGTTAAGAGAAAGAAGTCATGCAGAATGATCTAACCCTCTGGGATCCTAGTCTTTTTACCCCTTAAGCAAATAAAAAATACCAACAAAGCTCCAATTATCTGATAGAAGTGCTAAACATTTCTGTAAAGTATATTGAGGTTAGCTACAGAAAATGTTACTAGGTGTTATAAAACAAAATTATTTGTCACATTTATCACACTGTCATACAAATGATGCTAGACACTAAAAACTTTAAAAGCTGCATATCACTTTTGGAATGAACAATAATAAAATACCATTTATTTCAATTTTCCTACCTCTGGGAAGTATTTGTTCCTATACCACATGGAGCAGAGCTTCCTCCAATGTATACTGGACTGCATCTAAATGTGATTAACAAATGTGAGAAATATGAATTACAATTAAAAGACTATGTTTTGGTAATCAAAATGTTCTTTTCCATAGGCTGATTTTTTTTTTCAGGAAAGGAGATATTTACTCGTGATCATGAGCTCTGCTTTATTGGATGTAACCTGCACATTCTAGAATTCACTCAAGGAGTTAAAATGAGTCACAGAAGAATAGTGTTTGCCAAATAGTATGAGAGGGGAAAGAAGCGAACTCTGGAGAATATAACAGAACATTCATTCTGAGCAAATGTTCACACTCTTTTTCATGTGGCAGATTATTTACAATAGCCATAATCTCCAATATGGAAACTTCCTTTACACTATGGGGTCACAAGCCATCAGCCTATTATAACATATTGCTCTTGGTCTTTCTCCTGAAAAGTAATGCTTTGCTATTTAATGTCAATGTGGTCTAAATGGTAACAAAAAATGACTAGACCCACATTCCTAGCTTTTGCTCACTAGTGTGCTTAATTCACTAAAATCTCAACTTACCTTTTGCCAAGTACTTGAATGGAAGTTCTGACAGATGTGTGATTTGAAGATTTAGATTTTAATTTCTGTTCAAAAAGCACAAAACAATAAAAAAGAAAGGACAGCTTTAGAGAAATATAACAGGAAAACTCAGGTTCTGCTTCATTTTATAAGAAAAATACTACTTCTTAAAAAAGAGCTTCAACAAAAATTTGAATGTAATTATTTTAAAGTTTCTGGAATAATAACGACCAAATCCTTGAGAGGCAGCAAACACAGAAATAGAACTCCCTGAGGAATTTGTAAATCACCCTGCTGACTTTCAGTCTAGGGAAATGATATACTGCTATTATTAACATGTGGAAATTTAGAGTCACTTTCTAACTCTTCTGTTAATACTTCAATGATTTAATATGAAGAACCTGCTGTTTAAAAAAAAACATTCTGGAAAAATTCAATAGAGGAGGAAAAAAATCAGACTCATTTGTAAGGTATGTGAGTAGTACTTACCTAAACCAAAAATAAACTATCCAACTCCTGGTTAATTTCAGTAATATTAATTTTAATCAAATGAAATTGTCTTAGGCAATAGAAATTCAGGGAAAATGTACAGATACTTGGTTACAACTCTACAGTAGTTCCTATATGGTTACATAACATCCTCATCATTAAGTAGCATTTATTAAGTGTTAACTATTCATGTGATACTGGATAACATATACCAGCCAGGAAGCTGGCTGTCTGCCAAAAAGAGATGAAGAGAAAGAGAAATGGCAGGATTAATTCTGCAGAGATAGGCCTTTATTTTGTGTGCTGTGTGACCAAACTTTTAAGTAACACAGAGGTAAAGTTGCTATTGTAAGTAAAAAGAATTTTTTCCCAGTGCAAGTGTTTCAATCTCCCTTTTTTTATTTGTGGAGCATGCTCTAAGTGAATGAGTGGTTGGGCCACCACTTCTGTCTAGGAACACATTTTCTCCATCTGGGCTCATGCTTATGCTGCTGGCTACATTTTCCTAAGGGAAAGAGGAAGGAATAAGCATTTATACAGCACCATTTTGTGCTAGGTGTTGTATTAAGCACTTTACAAAAATGATCTCATTTGAACTGATATGTACAAAATGTACATATGATACAAAAATGTATCATCGGCCACTTAGGAATTATGTTTCTTCTCAGGAATATTTGTGGCCCCTACATACCAGCTCTTCACCAGCTCTGTCCCTTCTGCTACCCTCAATCACAATCTGTAACCATTCCACTTACTTGTCTTAGGTAATTTCTGTATTGTTGTCAGACTGAGGCACTAAGGTCACACACAACAGAAGTTGGGAGGTCAGGGCTGAGTCTGACAGTGATGGGCCACCTCAGTATGTAGTGTGGGATTACCTGTCTGAGAGCTCTTTAAGAGAGTTGGGAATTGTTTTTTCTTTTTTGGAGGGCAATTGGGATTAAGTGACTTGCCCAAAGTCACGTGGCTAGTAAGTGTGTCAAGTGTCTAAGGCCAAATTTGAACTCAGGTCCTCCTGACTCCAGGGCCGGTGCTCTATTCACTGTGCCACCTAGCTGCCCCAGGGTGTTGGGATTTTTAACCCCAGAGTCTATGAATTAGCTTATAATTTTTTTTAATAACTGCATTTCAGCATAATTTTAATTTATGAGAAGGGGTCCAAGTCTTTTACCAGACTGCCAAGTAACACCAGCATGAAGCTTCTTGCTCCCTCCAGCTGCTAGTGCCCTCCCCTTCCACAATCATTTACCTTGAATTTATTTTGTATCCATTTATTTATGTACATGTTGTCTCTCAGAATTGAATGTAAGCTCCTTAAGGTCATTTCACTTTTGTTTTTGTTCTCCCAAAGCCTTTGGTCAATGCTTCTTGTTTCAGTTCATTTTCAGGCTGGTTGACAAAAGACAACTGGAAATTCTCTAAGAGCACTGCACGTGGTTTCTGTGTGCTGATCTTGTTTAACCTCCTCCTTAACTTTGCCATTGAGTTTAGTTTGATTTTGATTATTTTCCTTGTTTTATTCTGACACATAAATATTAGATAAATTCTTGGAACAACTACAATACTGTTCTAAGTTACCAAGTGGACTTAAGCACAATCATACGGATTGTGGTTTTCAAGATCAAACAATTTCTGCAAATAGGCGCAGATTCAATTCCATAATTTATACTGTTTATTACTGGGTACTTCCTACTATTAAGTACACAATAATGCATAAGGTACTGTGCTAGGTACTAAGGATACAATGACAAAAAGTGAAATAGTCCTGAAGAAGCTTACATTTTATTAGCTGAAGGGCTCTGATGGTCTATGAGATCATTATCGGCACTGAAAGTACTCCTGATTTCTATTTATTGCTACCAACACCTAATGAACAGCAAATCACCAAATTTCTAGATTGCTTTTGTCACTTATCGTCAAAATAACAATGCTATTTTTTATGATTCAATTCAAGGTCACAGGGTTTAGAGAGTTTATAAAAGACTTTAGAAGTCATCTAAACTAAATTCTTCATTTTTCATATGAAAAAACTGAGAGTCAGAGAGATTAATTAGCTTGTTCCATGTTACACAGGTAATACATAACAAAGCCAGGGTCTGAACCTCAGTCCTTTGATTCTAAAGTCAGTGCTCTTTACTCAACTGAATGTGTATAGTTACTTGTGTCTTCAAATTTTCTGAATGTTCTAAATATATCTTTTTTTTTTTTTAAAGCAATTGGGGTTAAGTAACTTGCTCAAGGTTACACAGCCAGTCATTATTTATGCGTGGGTGCTCATTTTCTGAGGCCGGATCTGATCTCGGGTCATCCCAACTCCGAGGCCGGCGCTCTTACTCACTGCGCCACCTAGCCGCCCCGTTCTAAATATATCTTGAAATACAGAAGGAAAAAATCACTGTGTTCATGGGACTCTACTTACAACAGACTTTTTGTCAAAACAGGGCTCTTCAAAGATTTCATTAATTAGGCCATCAAGATCATCATCAGCTTTCAATAATATTTTAGTTGATCTGAAAAATTAAGAAAAAAAGCTTCAGAGTATAGAAATCAACTAGTATCAGAAGAGAGAAGTGTTATTTAAACTACTCATTAATCTCAAGTGATAGTATAAAGAGAAACAGGACATTGGTTAACAGGTTTTCTAATTGTTCTCTATTATGAGCATTAATACCTTGTGCCTTGGAATATAGGGCAAATTTTATATACTCAACATATATTATTGTTCCTACATTTATAATGGAACATTCATTACTAGTAAAAAGTCAATGTTGGAAGCAGGGAAATCTCATAAAAATTAGGGTTTTATTATCAGAGAAATAATTAACCTCTTGTGTATTTAATAATAGCTAGCATTTATATAGCAATTTAAGGTTTGCAAAGCACTTTACAAATATTATCTGATTTTATTCTCTTTTTTTTTTTAAGCAATTGGGGTTAAGTAACTTGCTCAAGGTTACACGGCTAGTCATTATTTGTGTGTGGGTGCTCCTTTTCTGAGGCTGGATTTGATCCCGGGTCATCCCAACTCCGAGGCCACTCTTACTCACTGTGCCACCTAGCTGCCCCTCTAATTTTATTCTTTACCACAACTCTATCCTTAAACTTACCATGAGAGGTTAAGTGCTACTATTATCCTCATTTTACAGATGAGGCTGCTAAGGCACAGAGTGACTTGTGACAAGTGACTTGCCCAAGGTTACATGACTAGTAAGTATATGAGACTGGATTTGAGCTCCTGTCTTCCTGACTCCAGATCCAGTGTTTAATTGACTCCACCTTACTGGGTTTTCTTGTGAGGCTTAAATAAAATTATGTATACGTGTACACACACACACACACACACACACACACACACACACACACACACACACATACACCACATTGCAAATCTTAAAGTGCTATGTTTTAGCTATTATTATAAAGGTAAAAAAAATTATATAATTACTGGACAAGGATAAAAAAGTTTGACAATAGCAGAAATCAGTTGTGTTAGTTTCCAATGAAAGTTAAGGTGGGTAGATTACCTGAGCCTCATTAGTTCTTATGAAATACACTACTATCTGTCTACACCTCCCATTCCTCTGGTTTCAGTTCTGTCTCTTTGATTTTCTCAGACACAAGCCGTTAAGCTCATTGCCTATAACTCTTAATATAACCCCTAACCCCCTCCCCAAAAAAGCTAAGTGGTTGTCTAAAGACAAAATTCTAGACCACTCTTACAGTAGTATTATAAACAAAGCTTCTGGTTTTCAAAAACTATTTACTACTGACCCCTCTATAAAGAGTGTAATTCACTTTACCACTCTTAAAGGACACAAAGTTACTTTTTTTGATTGTGGACTAATTTTATTAGTCAAAATTTTTATTAATTAATATTAAAAATTTTTTTGGATGTTCTCATTGTTTCTGTATCATTTTAACACTTGCTTTTAACCAACAAAATTAAAAGCAATCTAAGCTAGGGATTCTTAAATACTCAGGTTATTAAAAATGGTTTCTGGAGAGCATGAGGTCAGTTACAAACTCTGAATTTCCAAATGATATTCTTTGTGCTTAAAATTTAAAAGTGTACACATCCAGTATTTAGCACAATACCTAGCACATAGCATATAACAATAATAAATGCTTATTGGCTGGAATGAATGATAAACACCAAGTTACAGAGTTGATTTACTATACTATACTTGCATTAGGCAATTTTGTTTGGGCAGCTAGGTGGTGAAGTAGGTAAAGTATGGGCCCTGGAGTCAGGAAGATCTGAGTTAAAGTTTGTCCTCAAGCACTTACTAGATCTATGGCTCTGGGCAAGTCACTTAAACACTGTCTGCCTCATTTTCTCCTCTGTAAAATAGGGATAACAGACCACCTACCTCCCATGACTGTTTTTAAGATGAAATGGGATATTTGCAAAGAACTATGCAAACATTAAAGAGTTATATAAATTCTAGCTATTATTAAATAAATATTAAATTGAACACTTGGCTTAAGTAGAGCTACAAAATACCAGGGTTGTAGATTTAAAACTGGAGACTGTCTAGTACAAAAACAGGCCTGCAGAGGTAAAACGCCCTGCCTAAAATGACAAGAGGCAGTGCCCAACATGGTCAGAAGCCAGGTGCTTAATATCATGAAATTGGATACCTGTAAATGGTACTGACTGAACAGAATGTTTAAAACAATCATTTACATAAAATTCTGGTTTGGGTCCTGGGTCAGAGAACCAAGTAAGACCTAACTGGAATTAGTCAGTCAATAAAGATTTATTTAGTGTCTACTAAATAGAGGCAACTAGGTAGCACAGTGGAAGAGAGTACTGGGCCTAAAATCAGGAAGTCTTCTTCCTGAGTTCAAATCTGGCATCTGACACTTACTAGCTGTGTGATTCTGTTTGCCTAAGTTTCCTCATCTATGAGATGAGCTGGAGAAAGAAATGGCAAACCACTCCAATACCTCTGGCAACAAAACCCCAAATGGGGTCTGGGAGAGTCAAACACAACTGAACAAGTGCTTATTGTGTACTAGGCACTGTGTTAAGCCCTGGTGATACAAAAGGAGGTAAAATACTGATCCTGCCCTCAAGGAGCTCACAATCCAATGGAGGAAAACAACAAGCAAACAAAATATGTACAAATTACATATAAAGGAAAAATAGGAAATAATTAAAAGAATCACAGAATTTCAGAGCTTGAAAGGACGTTGGAGATCACCTATTTTAACTTTATCATTTCCTATTTCATATATGAAGAAACTAAGATCCAGAGAAATTACTTGACTTGCTTAATCATCACACTATGAATAGCTGTGTAACTAGTTGCAGGGCTGGCACTGGACCTCTGTGTTCCCTTAAGCAGGGTAGTGTACTTTCCACTACACCAAATGCTTTGGTTATACAGAAACATGCTATAGATAA